>OY282516.1:56258889-57463889 GCA_958296145.1 Hydrotaea cyrtoneurina | reverse complement strand
TTCTGTCAGATGTCTATGTAAGACATCGGGATTGTATCATCATCAGCGGTAGCATAATCACAATTCTACCGCCCCTCCTTATCAACACCATTCCCATTAGCATCATCAGTGGTGAGGCTGGTGGCCGGTGACTGGCGACAGCCGGCAGCTTCCGCTGCCATCATCATTGGGTGTGATTTTTGTATTGTTTGCTTCAATCGTGGAGACACTGAGAAAATGTCGGACATGTCATTAACTATTAGCTAAGGCTTCGCGGAGGATGTTAAAACGACCGAGTGCGGACAATATTGGGCGAAGCCGTCTCTAACAATGGCGGCCCAAAGTAGCTTCAAAGGGCGACTCATTGGTTTCCTAGACTCTGTCGTAAAATGCATGGTTTTTTTTGTAATAAAAACAGTTTCTAAGACAACAAAATACCGAACACAATTGCAGAGCAGCCAGCCGAATACGTTCGGTTGTGATAACCAACTTATTAGTTCCATACTAACTAATTTCTAGTTACACCAACTGATATTCCATAAAAAAATGCCCTTACGACAACTACGTAGTATATTCGGTTGAGGTAACCCCTTGGTTGGTACCATCAACGGCAAATTGATATATTCCACAATAATTACACTACTCAACAAAATGAAAAAAAATTCATGTACTCCGGATGCGATAATTTTTTCTGTGTAGATAACCTTGACATGAGCTCGAAAAACGCAATAAAAAAATTTTTTTTCGTTTGGTTTTTGTTTTATTTTTTTTTTTTTAAATTTGGTTTTTAATTTGGTTAATTTGTTTCGTCCGGCATAACTCGGGAACCACTAGCCCGATTTAATTGAATTAAATTTTAAAAAATTTAAAATTACAATTCCCTTAATCTGTTCATATATTGTTTTCCTATACAAGCAACAGTTTCCAAGTTAAAAATGAATATATAAAGGAAAAAACTTATTTTTTGCCTAAAGATTTAAATTTTTTTTTTTTTAAAAATCCATAATGAAAAAAAATGTCAAATCTTATTACTTTTACGTAAAGTCACATAACCTATGAGCAAAATGAGACAAAGATCATGAAAATCGATGCACGCGTTTCGCTTTTATTCGCAATTGAGTAAAGGTATGAATTTCAAAAATTTGCTCGACATATGCACAACTTTGTCTATGGTAAGGTTTTTTCTTTTTTATTACAAAAAAAATTAAAATTTGTTGGGTGACAAAAATATATGAAAATTTTAAATTGAAAATTTAATTCAATAAAATCGGGCTAGTGGTTCCCGAGTTATGCCGGACGAAACAAATTAACCAACAAAATTTTTTTAAAATTTAAAAAAAAAAAAATAAAACAAAAACCAAACGAAAAAAAATTTTTTATTGCGTTTTTCGAGCTCATATCAAGGTTATCTACACAGAAAAAATTATCGCATCCCGAGTACATTTTGACTGTTGACTAGTGTTATCAGTTGAAATAATGGCGCTGCGACAAATGTCATTTGTCAGAGTCTCCCTTATTCAACTGACACAATCATTAGTAGTTGTCAACTCTTTCTATTAACGAAATGAAACTACGTATTTATTTTGTCTGCCATAAATACCTTTTATTCAATAGAAGATCAAAACGAGCTTCAGATTAACATGTTCAATACCTCTAGGTTAAAAAAACATCCTGTTTTTATCAAATAAAAGAAAAAACTCCCAAGATTGTACGTTTATTTTTTGTCAATTAGTGTTATTAGAGTACTAAGCTAATAACAAATATTTGGCGGCGTCTTTTCGTAAACCTCCTGCTGTCTTTTTTTGTTTTGTAACGAACTGTATATTGGACAACTAACGGTGAAGTAATTGCATCTACCATTTTTTTGATAGACAATAAGTGTTTGTAAGAGTAGGGAAATATTAAATGTATTTATGAAAAGCATAAAGTGGACTGTACATTGGACAACCAATAATTCTTCGTATAGATAAATACAGTGTAGTCTCTCCTTGCGGACACCTCTCTTAAGCGGACTCTTCTCATAACCGGACACTTTTTTTCAGTACCATTCCGCTTCAGTCCTCCTCTGTACTTGTCTCATAAGCGGACCAAATTCCCAGTCCCTTTTGTGTCCGCTTATGAGAGAGTACACTGTATATATATTTTGTTAGTTGCCTCAGCCATTTTTTACAATGCTTTCTAGACATAAACGATCCTTTAAAGTCTTCAGGTTAAACAATCGAAGACAGACGAAATAAACTAAGCATTTGTCCTATGTCTTTGCGATAAACGAGCGAAGAATGTTTTGGATGTAAACAATCGTTCAAAATCTTTTTGGGCTAAACAATCAAACGAAATCGTCGTTGAAATAAACGCTCGATCAAAGACTTTGTGGTAAACGATCAAACAAAGTCTTCGATAGACAGAACGGTCGGTCAAAGTATTTGGGTTAGCCGTCATTCTAAACCAGCGGTGGACTCAAAGAGAACAACTTGAAATGTTACTCAACAGTTGTCCGTGGATTTTCCTATAATTCCCTTGGCCGACCTCTCATAACCTCAGACCAATTATCATCTAGTCCCAACAAAACTCCGATTATTTCCCATACAAATATTCCAGTTTCTTTCGGTGTATGCCAGCCATCCTTCATCTCTGTCTGTTTGGCTGTTTGTCAGAAATCGTTTATAACAACAATTCATAAGATTAACCGTTACAAGATGAGAAGGGAAATGTGCACACACACACAAACCATAAAATACAAACACACTGAGACATAAACAAACGGCTGACAGTTGCTTTAATTTGGATATAATTGATTGTCATTGGATTTCCCATCAACATTTATGTTAATATTTAATTTATCATAAATACGATATTACATAGAACCCCGCCACACACACACACACACAGACACACAGCCACTTACCACTAACCTAAGCGATTCATAGAGTAAATATTTATTATTAGCAGGATAAGGGATAGGAGCTATGACTCTGACACATCGAGCACAAAGTGACAAAGCCAAGAATAACCAGTCCCTCATCCGCACTCTGCAAGTTGATGTCTGCCGTTGATCTGTTGGCAAAGTTGTCTCCCCAATCGGTTAAGACATGTTAAGGATGGCCAGACAAATTGGCCAAACACGTGATTTGAAAATTGGCCATCATATTGGCTAATAACCCAATTACACTACCAAGAAGCATTTAGGCTCACACCGACATCAATCGGCATCACACTCCGCAGATATTGGCCCAATAAAACAAAGCACAACAAAAACAAATAATTACAATTTGCCAGGTGTTCCATTACAAGGCATAATTTTATAATCCCAATAATTACACTCGATTGTAATGTAATAGCAGTCGTGCCCAGCACACATCATCACACATACAGACATACATAAGTACACCAACAGCCACCAGCACATTCGGTGATGTAATCGGAAAACTAGATGTAAGACCTTGTAACACTTTAACAGAGATTTATTGTTTTTTTTGTTGGTGTTGCTGTTGTTGTTGTCTTTGTCGTCTTTGTTGTTGTTGTTGGTTGGCTTAATTTCTCTGGAACACCAAAACAGCCTTATATTGTCTTTAGTCGGCTCCATTGGCCTCCTCTAACAAAACCATCACCATCACTCCGACTCCATACACCACCATTTCACAACCTCCCCCCCCCCTCCGTGTGAATGGTGGGGCAGAAAAAGAGGCATGTTAAATGTTATGTGCGATTATCTTATAGATCTTATTCCTATTGTACTTTATAGATTATTTTCTATGTATGAAATGGGTGGAAACACACACACAGAACAGTTGTGGCCATTGCAAGAGCAGTGAAATCGAATAAAGGGCATTTAGAAGGGGAAGTCGATGTCGTGGTAAATGTAGATGTAGCTCACGGGCATGAAACCCCAGCTTAGGTTAATTTGACAGCTGTTCGAAGCCTATCTTATTTGGTTCCATCAGGTGGCCCTGTTGTCGCCCCAAAACTTTATCCTATGTTTCCTTGTTTCGATCTCCCTATGTCAGTCAACCCATTGTCACAATCTGGGTTTGGTTAGGTTAATTTGGCCGCTGTTCGAAGCATATCGCACTTGGTTCCATCAGGAGGACCCATTAATTACACCGTGTATTCGTCACCCGCAAACAAATTATTTTGGTTTCCTGGGGCCAAATCACGGCATCCGTTATCGACAACATTTTCGTGTCGACATATTTTTATATGCTTGCACGTCTTTGGATCACGGCTTCCGATCGAAAATGTTTTTTGTTTGTTATCATATTTTTTTTTTAGTAAAAAATTGTTCAATAAAGTTATATTGAATTCACCATTTTTTTTAGTAAAAAAGGTATTCAAAAAATTTATTTTTCTTTAGTAAAAATGTAAAAAAAAAAAATATAAAATTTAGTAAAAATTCTTCAGTAAAAATGTATCAAAATTGTTCACTCAAAATCATTTTTTTTGTAAAAAATCTGTTCAAAAAAGTTATTTTCCATTCATCAATTTTTTAGTAAAGAAGTTATTCAAAATAGTTATGAATGGAAACATCATTTTTTTTTAGTAAACATTTTATTCAAAAGTTTTCACTCAAAATCAGTATTTTATTGATAATTTTTTAATAACTTCTTTCACTAAATACAAAAACAAATGTATAGTGGGCAGTCTCTCAAAATCATTTTTTTTAGTAAAAAACAAGTTATTCAAAAATGTTATTTTCCATTCATCAGTTTTTTTAGAAAAAATTGTATTCAAAAATGTCCACTCAAAATGGTTATTTTTAATAAAAAAAAAATTATTTTCATTCATACATTTTGTTTCGTAAAGAAGTAATTCAAAATAGTTATGAATGCAAACATCATTTTTTTTAGTAAAAATTATTTTCACAAATTTTCACTCAAAATCAGTTTTTTAGTAAAAAAAAGGTGTTCAAAAAACTTATTTTCCAGTCATCATTTTCTTCGTAAAGATGTTATTCAAAAAAGTTATTTTCATTCATCATTTTTTTTAATAAAAATTTTGTTCAAAAATGTTCAATCAAAATCATTTTTTTTTGTAAAAAAATTTTTTTAGTAAAAATTGTATTCAACAAAAATTGTTTTCCATTCATATCTTTTTTTAGTAAAGATGTTATTCAAAAAAGTTATTTTCCAATCATCATTTTTTTTAGTAAACATTTTTGTTCAAAAATGTTCAATCAAAATCATTTTTTTTTTGTAAAAAAAATTTTTTTAGTACAAATTTTATTCAACAAAAATTGTTTTCCATTCATATCTTTTTTTAGTAAAGATGTTATTCAAAAAAGTTATTTTCCAATCATCATTTTTTTTAGTAAAAATTTTGTTCAAAAATGTTCAATCAAAATCATTTTTTTTGTAAAAAAAATTTTGTTAGTAAAAATTTTATTCAACAAAAATTGTTTTCCATTCATATCTTTTTTTAGTAAAGATGTTATTCAAAAAAGTTATTTTCCAATCATCATTTTTTTTAGTAAAAATTTTGTTCAAAAATGTTCAATCAAAATCATTTTTTTTGTAAAAAAATTTTGTTAGTAAAAATTGTATTCAAAAAAAATTGTTTTCCATTCATATTTTTTTTACTAAAGATGTTTTTCGAAAGTGTTATTTTCGTTTCATCAATTTTCTTTAGTAAAAATTTTATTCAAAAATGTTCGTACAAAATAATTTTTTTTTTAAACATTTTTTTTAGTATACATTTTATTAAAATAAATTGTTTTCCATTCATATTTTTTTTTTAGTAAAAATTTTATTCAAAAATTTTCACTCAAAATTATTATTTTTAGTAAACAATTTATTTTCTTTAATCATTTTTGAATAACTTTTTTACTAAATACAACAAAAAATATTTGAATTTTTTTAGTAAAAAAGTTCTTGAAAACCGGGTGATACATTTCTATTCTGCTTTTCGTCAGGCAGACAGATTTACAATTTCAAAACTTTGCAGCATTGGATCTTTTCGAAATATCCATCGATCTTCCAATGATAATTTTTTCAGTTTAGCTGATTGAGCCACGTCCCTTGTTATACCTTCAATACGAATGAGCCTCTGCGAGCGCTTTTTCCTAATTCCTACAGGTTTGTAAGCGACATATGCCAGACAATACATTGGACGGTGTTTTCCTAACAAATGATATCAAACAATTTACTACGAGAAACACATTACACATTTCAGTACAATGGCGATCGTTCCCAGATTGCCGCTATTAAAAGCCAAAAAGACAATCAATCCATCCGATAATTATCGTGATTGTGCCTTTAGAAAACAAGCGACACACATAAGGGATTGGATTGTTTGGCAAATGCCAAGAGAATCGAATAGAACACAACAGACGCGAATAAATCAAAACCCACAGATAAACGGAGCGACCAAACCATTCCATTTCAGACCACCTGCCAATATTGACTGCATGTCAGTAGTGGAAAAAAATTACTCCATACATTCAGTGGATGACTGACTGACGTATCGTTGTAACAGACAACAATAAAGTTACAAAATAACATGCATCGTTTCAGGCTATGAATGCAGTGTTTTTCCCCCTCCCCTGAATAACAGAATTCCAATAAAAACTGAAGTTGATGTCATGCATTAACAAAAGAAAAAAAAACAACTCGATTAACCAGAATCGAAACGTCGAGTGTCGTGTGGTTTCCAAGAATAAAAATACAGTGGAAACGATTTTGAAATTGTGACTAGGGTTTTTAATTTCCCAACTTTTTTTCTACTCCTGGGAATTTTTTCGATGGAACTTCTGTATAAAATATAATAAAAAAAAAAAATACTATACAGCATCCGACTTGGTAGCGTGCTTGCCTCTCAGTGTGGGAGTTCTGGGTTCGATTCCCAGCAGAGGCTATGGTCTGTAGCTGCAAAAATCTAGCCATAATGGTCTGTGTCACCCGGTTTACCCTTGGACCCAAAATTATAATATAAATTTACTTTGTATTTTCATTAATAATTAAAAAATATTATTTTTCCAAAAAAAAAAAAAAAAACTTCAAAATTTGATTGTTTTTTAAGTAAAACTTAAACGCAAATAATTCCGGCATGTTTAAAACTCGAAATCATTAATAAATCTTTAATTATTATTAAGGCACTTAATCTTGAAACAAACATTCTGCATAATTGAAAGATCAACCAGTTCAGAAATGTTTCAGAAATTCAAAAATCTTACATTACTCGGGTAAAAACCACAAGCAGAGTGGTAAAAAGTAGTAGTTTGTTGCCGGTAATCCCAACAAATAATCCCGGGAATTGGGAAGTAAAAAATCGGCAAAGTTACCGGCTAAAAAACCCTAATTGTGACAAACAAATTACGCTGTTTTTTTACAAAACACCAAAACAAACGCTTTTTTTGTTTTGGAATATTTCAGGTTTCGTTGTTGTTGCAGTTGACAGTTTGTAAAACAAACACCTCCAATAAAAACAACAACAACACATGTCATTAATTCCAAAACATTTACGCCGT
Source organism: Hydrotaea cyrtoneurina (assembly GCA_958296145.1). Classification (NCBI taxonomy): domain Eukaryota; kingdom Metazoa; phylum Arthropoda; class Insecta; order Diptera; family Muscidae; genus Hydrotaea; species Hydrotaea cyrtoneurina. The sequence goes on along the minus strand of OY282516.1, from coordinate 57,456,451 downwards.
ATTTTTTTTATTAGTTTGTTAATGATTTTGGCCGTATCTGTTGGCTTGGCTGTTCTAATCACACGATAGCGAGTGGTGTTTGGCAATGTGGGTGTGGTTCGAAGGACGGGACTCTTGCCGACTACAAAGATGACGATAATCATCATCATCTTGTGTTTGGGGGCTGTGGCTTGTTTTCACGTTTTATTTGCTTCTACAGTTTCTTGTCGTTTCCCGTTCATACCTTTACAGCTCATTAGATTTGAATGCTGCGCCGCTCTCGCTGAGTGTTGGGATGCAAAGGAGATGCGATGAGGTGATGCTTAAAGGCGATGACGTTAGACGGCCATACTAGGAAAGTCTCGTTAATAAATTTGCTTGACTTGATGGCTGTTTGTTTTTGTTTTGTTTTATGTTTTTTTTTTCTTGTGCTGTAAAATTTCTGTACTAAAATGTAGGCTTTCTTAATTAATAAGAAGAAGATGTCGAGAAATCTTGATTTAGCAAAACAAATTTGTCATCGACCAAACAATTTTGATGACAACATCTTTTATAAACTGTACGTTTATGAGAGGTGTCCGCTAAAGAGAGGTGCCCACCTAAGGGAGGCGTCCGTAAGGAGAGAGTACACTGTATTCCCCATTAGGCTCCTTTAAAGCACAGATTTATTGAGCTTAGCATCCGTAATTCAAAGCAGCCGCGAGCCGAATTTCAACCACACACAGGAGTTTAACCATAGCCAGCACCGCATCACTAGTTAAACCATCGATATATTGTGGTGCATATGTGTACTATTCGTACCAAGAGGGTTAAAGGTCTTTGACAACAGTGAAAGAACTTTCGTACTGTATTCTGTTCATGTTAACAAAACGGGTCAGCCGAATTTACAAGTACGAGGCCAGTATGGCTTTTTGAATTTCTTTTGGTGGTTAATTAAAAAACAACAAACTACTGCAACGATTACAAAAAAAAAATTATATTTCGCAGACACACTTCCAAAGTGCCTCAACTCAAAATTTTGAAATTTCAAGTTATTGTGCAAATGCTGTGCAGAATTCACGTGTCTACCGAAAAACAAAAGATCAAGTTATGTTGTTGAGGATTTTCTAACAAATGGTCATTACATTATTTTAAAAAAAAAAGGATTCATCACAACAAAAAATTTTCACATTTTGAGTTGTGTCACCCTTGAAATGGGTGTGCGATTTGTGTTTGCTCTGAGAATAAATTCAGTTCAGTGATGAAAGTGGATTTTTTAAAAAAAAATAGAATTATTTAAAAAAAAATCAAACTATTTAAAAAAAAAGAATTATTTAAAAAAAAATAGAATTATTTAAAAAAAAAATATAATTATTTTTTAAAAAAAAAATAGAATAATTTTTAAACAAAAATACAATTATTTTCTAAAAAAAAAATAGAATAATTTTTAAAAAAAAATACAATTATTGAAAAAAAAAATAGAATAATTTTTAAAAAAAAAAATATATAATTATTTTTAAAAAAAAATATATAATTTATTTTTTTAAAAAAAATATATAATTATTTTTTAAAAAAAAGAGAATAATTTTTAAAAAAAATACAATTATTTAAAAAAAATAGAATAATTTTTTAAAAAAAAATACAATTATTTAAAAAAATATATAATTATTTTTTAAAAAAAAATATATAATTATTTTTTAAAAAAAAAATATATAATTATTTTTTAAAAAAAAATATATAATTATTTTTTAAAAAAAAATATATAATTATTTTATAAAAAAAAATATATAATTATTTTTTAAAAAAAATATATAATTATTCTTTAAAATAAGATAATAAAATAAGAATAATCAAAAAAAAAAGCCCTGCAGTTTGGAGAAAACTACAAAATACTATTTTCCGGACTTGGTTTTAAAAAAAAAATCCAAAGAAAATGCAATTTTTCCTCCTTCAATGAATCACATTGATCTACGTAACTTCAAAATTGACAGCGAGGGATGAGTTAAACTTTGCGAAAAGTCGCATCGCAATCACCCGGTGTTAACAAAGGTTGCCAGATCAGCAGGTTTGGTACAATTCGTTCCGAGATTTTAACCTGGCCCGGACTTTCCATTAAACTGACTAGGCCACCAATTGCCTGGGGCCCCATTTCTCCCCATTATTTTCTTGCACGTTTACAAACAAATATTTCAATAAATGATCGGATATTTATTTCATAATAAAGAGGAAGGTCTGCCGTTAATAATGAAAAAAAAACATCAGCCAAATGGCCATCACGATCACGCTTACAGGACCATATCCTTTCAATGAAATGTCCTCGATAGCCTCACGAATCTTTGAGGTCTTGAATCGACGCTGCGCTGTTGGCGTAGACCGTATCTGTCACGTGGCCCCAAAGGAAGAAGTCGGAAGAAGCATCGTGTTAAATCACAAGATCTCGGTGGTCAATTGCTTGTGTGGCACGTAGCGCCGTATTGCTGAAAGTAAACGTTGTCCAGATCAATATCATCCACCAGAGACATTTTAAAAACAACATTTCGGTGACCACTTTTTTTGAAGTTGTTGTTAGTTTTTACTAATTAGGTCTATGGATTACCACCAAACACAGCAACAAAAAAGGTAGAGCATGTCAGACGAAAAAAAAAAATCATTGCCTGTCAGATTTTTATAAAGAACATTGAAATATTTCCAACACTCGTAAACAGTCCAAGCCATGAGGCGGTTGGTAGTGTGTCTGGCTATCACACGGTAAACCCAGGTTTGCCTTCTGATAAGACATTTTCATGACGGACGAAAAAAAAGCATGGCCTGTCATTTCACGATGTGAGATTTTCAGAAAGATTATTAAAATATTTCCAACATGAATGAAAATGTGCCCAACACTCGTGAAGGGTGTTGTTGGTATGTACGACTATCACCCAGCACACCGTGGTTCGCATTCGGGTAAGACCACTAGATGTGTGACATTTTCACAATATACCAGAAGTATGAATCCCACGCTTAACCACCTATTTTCCAATTCGCCACTAACATAGACATCGACACATGGCTGTCGACAAAACGACATCAGACGTTCTACCTCGCATGCCACAAAATCGAGAGTTCAAAGTATTTTTCCACCACAAAATCTCAACAATAGCTTGCTGTCTATTTGGCTGTCTGTATGCCCGTATATGTCACGTTATACTCGCAGCAGCGGAAATGGCAAATTATTTCGCATTCTCTCACACAACAGTGACGCGCATTTGAATAAATGAATGAATGAATGGCTGACTGACTGACTGAGTGAGTGAGTGAGTGTATGAATTAACTCTGTACTTATCTTTATACGAATCAATCAGTTGTACGAATCATCATTTCAAATGAAATTAACATTTTCAAACGATTTCGATCGTCAGATCGACGGCTAATTAAATGGAAATGATTGTCAGCGTTTTTTTTTTTGCTTTTAAACTGATTCGTGTTAAGTGCAGGCAAAACTGATGTTGTAATCAAATCGAAACTATGAACAAACAAGAAACTGTATTTCAAATCGAATATTTATTCATTACAAATGTTTTCAATTAATATTTAATTAATTAAAAAAATCCCACCGTATCTATTTATAAAAAAAAAACAACAACAAAAACGCTTGAAAAGCAAACAAGCATTTATTTTGGTATGCTTTAATGTCAGCGTAATCGAAAAGCCTTTCAATACACATCGAAATTGACGTCAATTGTAGTTGTCAGTTCAACTTAACTGGCAATACCCTACAGCAGTCGCTGTGGTCACTCCATCCAATTCGAAGATGAACTCCGTTCCATCTTCAGTAATTTACTCAACGGTATACTTGAATTCATGAAAATAACTAAATTGATCGATTTCATTTGATTCATAATGTCCAACTTCATGTTCCATTTGGCTGAGGACCTTGGTTGTCATGGCCTTTACTTTTTATAATTATCTTGTAATTTTAATTATAAGTTAATTTTGTTAAATAAATAACTCAACGGTACGTGGCAACTCTGTCAAACTCGAAGATCTACATCTACAGCGATGCTAAATTGTCTATGAAATGAGGAGATCAACTTCGTATTTGAGCTAAGGATATTTTCTATGCTACGACAGGCGAAAAACAAACAACAACAAAAACTACCTGTAACATACACACATATGGGATATTACGATAAACTATTGAAAATTACCAATTTTTTTAATTTTCGATTGTTAAAAAAATGAATACAAAAAAATATTTTTTTTTTTAAATTTATTTATACCTCAGAATCTGTATTCCAGATTTAAAGTCATTAAAAGCAAATATTAAAGATAATTTAGTGATCAATTTTAAAAAAAAATATTTGAACAAAATCGTACTTATTGTTTTCAAGTTATACCAATATAAGTACCAGGAAATTGAATTTTAGGGGAAAAAAAATTAAAAAAAAAACCTTAAAGATAGAAAACATTTTTTTGAACAAAATCGTATTTATTGTTTTCAATGTACACCAAATTAAATTTCAATAAAGTGAGTTTTATGAATTTTTTTTTTAAAGAACGATAGAAATGTCGTCATGTCGGAGTCACGATTTTGAGGATTTTCAAATGTCCATAACATTTTCAATTTTTTTTTAAAATTTTTTCTGAAAATACTTTTTAATAAAGAATACGTACTAAAGTTTTGAAAGCTATCGGAGACATCAAAGAAAATTTTTAGGAAAAATCGTACTATCTGACATGGAATGCCATCCTTCTCCTGTCAATATCTTGTTATTCAACAGCTGATTGTTTGTTGACATTTCGTCGTTCGCAAGTTATTGTGTTCTATACGACAAAAATGTTTTTTTGCGAAATCCATGTTAAAGTTTAGTTCTTTATTGCAAAAAGTCAGTAAAGTATTGTATAGCACAAAGTCGATGTATAATATTTCGGAAACTATAAAGAATAAAAGCAAACTGATTACACAGATCGACAGATCTCGATAAATTGACCCAAAAATCAGTCTTATCTCAATTTTTCCTATTTTGCGTTATAGAACACTATAACTTACGAACGACGATTTGTGTTTTGATTTTTATTTATACTTATATTTTTTAATTTATACTGGAAATTTTTTTTTAACAAAATCGTATTTATCGTTTTCATGTTATACCAAATTAAAAACAATTAAATTGAATTTTATGAAAAAAAAAATTTGAAAAATTTTAGTTCGCCAAAATAATTTATTTAACTATAGAAAAAAATGTCGACCATTTCCTGTGATTACTCAAAACTCTACATCTACGTCTGCCTTCTGTTGCAAATGTTGTAGAATCTTCAATATTTTCCTTTTAGGTGTGTGAAATGGCCAACAGATGTCATTCCTATTCTAGGACTATAAAGCACGTGTCACCATACGAAACTTTTGTGAATTGTGGCCCTGCTTACCAACGTGCTGCCAATGTCATCACGTAATGCTACTGTGTGATGTTTATCGTAAAGAGACGATATTGTTTTGTTGTTGTTTTTTTCGGTCTAAGACATTCGTACATTTTTTATGGTTTCCCTGAAATAATTCGCAAACAAAATACCATTCTAATATGCCAGGCATAAAAGGTAACACATACGGCTTAATAGATGTTAAAATGAGTGGAAATTAAACCATTCACAAGGCCGTCTTTTGTTTCGTGTCTAGTGTGGACTAGTATGTTTCATAGAATGATATTTCAAAACAAATTGATTTTGTTCCTTCTTTGACAGTATAAGTATCATCTATCTGCCGGGCATAGGAAGACAGCTACCAAAAGTGAGAATATTCAAATTATTTTTTTTATAATTAATTACAATACAAAGTAAATTTATATTCTAATTTTGGGTCCAAGCGACAGACCAAAGCCTGTGGTGGAAATCGAACCCACAACCCCCACGCTGAGAGGCAAGCACGCTATCAACTCGCCTAACGGGCCGCTTCAAATATTTAAATTATATCTACGACGTTTTTCGATGTATACACATTTTTTAATTATTAAATTCTACTAAAAAATTTAATGATTTTTTTTTCTCTGCAAACCTAATCCACACAAATCCTTTCATCCCTTATTAGAATTCTATCGTTAGATTCAGTTGTCGTAAATAAATATTTCCACAATTCTCATTGTATTTTTTGAGCAAATTTATTCACAATAATTAGCTGAAGTCCCACCAACCACAAACACAAAATTCCCCTAAAAACTGTGATCCGGCCTGTCATTAATTAAATAATTATTATGGCAACTCCTATCACACCATTGAGCGGGCACCCTTTTTCTTGCCCTTTTCAACTTTGTTCACATTTTACGTACAACTTTTGAATAATTTAAACCATTTTGCTGTTACCAAACATAAATTGTGCAATTTTCCAGTCAATGTTATTGGGCACAGCAGGGGCAGCATTTGAACGAACACATGACACACGTTCAGACACATATTGACGATGGCAATATTGAATGAGCAGCAGTGGCAGAGGCAGCGGCAGCGTTGATGGCGGCAACACCACAGATAACTGGAAAGACACGAAACCGGCCAAGTGACCATATCCACCCACCGACCCAGCAACCCCGCCCCCGTCAACCCGTTGACCCTGCCGAAAATTACAAGCATTGCTTGGTCTTCTATTTACAATATATTATTTATATGCATACACACATACTACATTTGTATGTGTGTGTACATTTGTGTGAGTCTGTATGTGACCTGGAAAATTTCATAAAATGGAATTGTTTTTGTGTTATTTGTCAAATTACACGTACCACTTACAGAGACGACTGCCATATAATACCACCATATACTCGTGTATGTATGCATGCATGTGTATTCGTATGTAATTTGTACAGTGTAACTTACACACACGTCCGACACAGACAACGAAACACATATATGAGAGTATAAAACGGATCTAAATTCGGTCAACATGAAATGTGCATACCCTTCACATAATGCATATCCTGGATGTCCACAGATTCAAAATCATCCCAAATTTAGACTTAAGTTCATATATCGATATGGATCGCAAGAGTTTAACTGAAAGTATATTGAGTCCTAAATAGAAGGACACTTTTTGTAGAAAATGTATCCCAACATCAGTTACAATTACTCCTGATAGACAGCCCAAGGGAGAAAGAGAGAGAGAAAATGTACATAATTAATTCTCATAATTAATGGTCTAAAAGGCACAGCAGAGTCGATAACTTTTTTCATGGTCCTTCGAGCCAAGCAAGAGTCTGTGGTCTAAGAGACACAGCAGAGACGATAATTGTTTAACTTTTCCATGGTCCTTCGGGCAAAGCAAGAGACTGTCGTATAAGATGCTCAACAAAGTCTATAACTTTTTTTATGGTCCTTCGAGCAAAGCAAGAGTCTGTGGTATAAGATGCGCAACAGAGTCTATATTTTTTTTCATGGTCCTTCGAGCCAAGCAAGAGTCTGTGGTCTAAAAGGCACAGCAGAGTCGAAAACTTTTTTCATGGTCCTTCGAGCCAAGCAAGAGTCTGTGGTCTAAGAGACACAGCAGAGACGATAATTGTTTAACTTTTCCATGGTCCTTCGAGCCAAGCAAGAGTCTGTGATCTAAGAGGCACAACAGAGTCGATAACTTGTTTCATGGTCCTTCGAGCCAAACCAGAGTCTGTGGTCTAAGAGACACAGCAGAGACGATAATTGTTTAACTTTTCCATGGTCCTTCGGGCAAAGCAAGAGACAAAGTCTATAACTTTTTTATGGTCCTTCGAGCAAAGCAAGAGTCTGTGGTATAAGATGCGCAACAGAGTCTATATTTTTTTTCATGGTCCTTCGAGCCAAGAAAGAGTCTGTGGTCTGAGAGTCACAGCAGAGTCGGTAACTTTGTTCATGGTCCTTCGAGCCAAGCTAGAGTCTGTGATCTAAGAAGCACAGCAGAGACGATAATTGTTTAACTTTTCCATGGTCCTTCGAGCAAAGCAAGAGTCTGTGGTCTAAGAGGCGCAGCAGAGTCTATAACTTTTTTCATGGTCCTTCGAGCCAACTCAGAGTCTGTAGTCTAAGAGGCACTGCAGAGACGATAATTGTTGAACTTTTTTCATGGTCCTTCGAGCCAAGCTAGAGTCTGTGATCTAAGAAGCACTGCAGAGACGATTATTGTTGAACTTTTTCAACTACCAACTCACATATTTCAAACTGTTGCCAACGCAATGATACACAAACTACACCCGTTGGCCCGGGTGAAGGGTGTGCAAAAAAAAAGTAATTTCATAAAGTAAGCAAATGGAAATCGAAATGGAAATGGAAGCAGGAATTTTGTAAAAATCGTAAAATGTCACTTTTTAATTTATTTCTCGAGTACTATACGTCTATAAGTATTTTATTCTTATTATTATTTTTATTTCGTTGGAAACGTACATACATAAAGCAATAGTATTTCGTTTATATGCATGGCTGTGTGTAGTGTGTGCTACGTGCGTTATTTTCGGGCTGAAGGACAATTCCATAGAATGAAGTATATCAAATTATGGTAAAGGTTAGACTTAAAATAGGAAAATTACAGTTCATAAATATATGAGTGGGAAAAGCATCAGTAATTTAAATTTGTTAACGATTTATATTTTAAATAAATTATGTAGGTCAGATCATCGCATTCAAAAATTATCTAAACAAAATGTTTGAAAAAATAACAATTCTTGCCTAAATAAATGCATTGCTACTGACCGATTTTTAGAAATTGAAACAGTTCCCCATTATTAATTAAATTAAATTGAATTTGTCCATAATGTTTATTATTGCAACATTTTTCATATTTTGGATAATTAACTGATTTATTGCAAGACCAGATATATATCTGGGGGCAGATCTCTCAGACTATATAGTAGACGTGTTTCGCGTGTGATGCTCTGTCTTCTTTGCGCGATAAAAAAAAAACACAACGCCATCTATATGTCAGGTCTGTTTCAGATTGAGAATCAACTTATTAGTCACGGCAATGAAATTAAAAAAGCGCACCTCGAGCCGGTAGCCTCAGCTGCTAGTGCTCTGTAAATATTTTAATCTTGGAAATAGTTTCGTAGGATTAAAACAAATAAATAATAAAAACGTTCTTATTACGACTAATTGGGCAAAATTTCAATGTTCAGTTTAGGTAAATTTGAAAATATATTAAAAAAATAATTAACTTTTGGTGAAATTGATGGAATATAAGCACAACGAAATCTCATCATCGTGACTGGCAACGACCCCTGAAAATTGTTTGATGTTCTTAAAAATACAAAAATATAAAAATATAAAAATATAAAAATATAAAAATATAAAAATATAAAAATATAAAAATATAAAAATATAAAAATATAAAAATATAAAAATATAAAAATATAAAAATATAAAAATATAAAAATATAAAAATATAAAAATATAAAAATATAAAAATATAAAAATATAAAAATATAAAAATATAAAAATATAAAAATATAAAAATATAAAAATATAAAAATATAAAAATATAAAAATATAAAAATATAAAAATATAAAAATATAAAAATATAAAAATATAAAAATATAAAAATATAAAAATATAAAAATATAAAAATATAAAAATATAAAAATATAAAAATATAAAAATATAAAAATATAAAAATATAAAAATATAAAAATATAAAAATATAAAAATATAAAAATATAAAAATATAAAAATATAAAAATATAAAAATATAAAAATATAAAAATATAAAAATATAAAAATATAAAAATATAAAAATATAAAAATATAAAAATATAAAAATATAAAAATATAAAAATATAAAAATATAAAAATATAAAAATATAAAAATATAAAAATATAAAAATATAAAAATATAAAAATATAAAAATATAAAAATATAAAAATATAAAAATATAAAAATATAAAAATATAAAAATATAAAAATATAAAAATATAAAAATATAAAAATATAAAAATATAAAAATATAAAAATATAAAAATATAAAAATATAAAAATATAAAAATATAAAAATATAAAAATATAAAAATATAAAAATATAAAAATATAAAAATATAAAAATATAAAAATATAAAAATATAAAAATATAAAAATATAAAAATATAAAAATATAAAAATATAAAAATATAAAAATATAAAAATATAAAAATATAAAAATATAAAAATATAAAAATATAAAAATATAAAAATATAAAAATATAAAAATATAAAAATATAAAAATATAAAAATATAAAAACATAAAAATATAAAAATAGAAAAATAGAAAAATAGAAAAATAGAAAAATAGAAAAATATTAAAATATAAAATAAAAAAATAAAATAATTTGTTTATTTTTAAACACATGCAACTTTGTGTATTGACAACTAGATGGTGCTGGCTTCCATTGAGGAATTTTAGTAAATACAAAAATTGTGGAAATTATAAAAATATAAAATATAAAAATATATAAAATATAAAAATATAAAAATATAAAAATATAAAAATATAAAAATATAAAAATATAAAAATATAAAAATATAAAAATATAAAAATATAAAAATATAAAAATAGAAAAATAGAAAAATAGAAAAATAGAAAAATAGAAAAATAGAAAAATATAAAAATATTAAAATATAAAATAAAAAAATAAAATAATTTGTTTATTTTTAAACACATGCAACTTTGTGTATTGACAACTAGATGGTGCTGGCTTCCATTGAGGAATTTTAGTAAATACAAAAATTGTGGAAATTATAAAAATATAAAAATAATAGTATTTGTTTATTTTGAAATATAAAAATAATAGTATGTGTTTATTTTATATTATATTATTTTTATGTTTCCTTTTTTTAATTATTGTTTTAATGATTTCACTACTTTTGTATTTACTTAAATTCCTCTGTGGGAGCCAGCGCCATCTAGACGTCAATACACAATGTACAGTGTCATCTATGATGAGACAAATAATGACTAGCACTATTGTATTTCCGATCATAGGTGTAAAGTGTCATATATGATGAGAGAGGCACAAGTTTTATTGACATCTAGATGGCGCTTAACTGTTTAACTGTTACCACGATAACCACATAATTATCACCGCAATGGCTTGAATTATGATGAGTTATGACACTAAGTAACAATGATGAGATGAGAATTTATGTATTGGCATCTAGATGGCGCTTATGTCTGACTGGTTCCCTTAGATGAACGTTAGTAATTACAAAAATTGTAAAATACTTAACAAAAAAAAAATAATAAAAATAGATAAATAATATCAAAATACAACGATAACAACATGATTATCACCATAACGTCTTGAACTTTGGTGAGCCAAAGCACGAGGTCACCACGATGTCCAACAATCTTACCAACTAAGTTAAAAATAGAGCCAATTCGAGATTCGTAACTAAGGGGCTGACAACCACAGTCTGTTTGCAGACCTATTAGTTAGGCTACAAACTTTAGATGTCACTAAATTTCTCCTAGGAAGTCAAGTCGTAAGTCAAAACCTCTATTGGAAAAGTTCGCCTATAACTTATGACCCCTAGATTGCCATTACTGAAAATATAAGCAAATCTTTTAAATACCTTCAGACTTAATTTTTTACACAATATTTCACTATTTACACATGAAAGGGCAATTCATTGTTTGTTCGTTTGCCTTTCGCCGTGTTGTTCGTACATGAGTACCATTTAATTTTAATTACCGTTTCAATTATTTAAAATTATCGGTTTCCTATCAACAATATGTTATCGTTATAATTAACACATTTCGAACAGACAGACAAACATACCAATGAATGTCATGTTTATGTACGAGGAAATATTAATCGATTAATTAGATCAGAGAAGTGCAATCGACAGTCCATGTGTTTTTTTTTTTTATCTGCGTTGGACTTTTACGTGTTTGAAGCCGATGCGAAATTGTCGGGGGGGTGCGACCGGTAGCATCTACTCCATGTATTTGTGGTGGGGGCATGGATTGGAGAGGTCTCTTCTTCTACTGAGGAAATAGTGGCAGTCAGGCCCTCGGTATGGCCAATCAATATTATTTCCTATTTCTCTGGGAAAATGCCCACAATGCCCGCAATGAGTTCTCACAACCCATATTCTATTAAACTCATTGTTGAGAATCGGACAAATCGTCTCGATGACCATGTGGATTTCATCGTACTCAACAATTAGTGCCATCTCTGGCATTAGAATCAGTTGAGGACAACCGTACTGCGGCTAACTTCATATTGTTTATATTCTTCTTCTTCGTATTTGTATCAAGTAAAGCTTATTTCTTTCCATTCAAAGCTTATTTGAATGTAAATATAATTTATTTGCTATTAATTTTACGTATGTATTTGTATATAAACAAGAGTGTGTTTGGGAAAAATGGTGTGGAAAAAATACATGTATGTTTGAGGCGAATTTGTTTGCTGAAATTTGTTAACGTGTTGTCAATAGTCGCAACATTCATTATGGGGCCTTCCAATCAAAAAGTTTCCCCTGATGACAGTTACAACCAATGACACGTCGGGTCTTGATAGCAACCACATTATGTGCTAACGTATCTTATCGAATCGGAGCCACAACAGCCTCTGCCTAACGCCCCCTATCATTTGTTTACTCTTTGGGTTGTCTCACGTAGTCGGAGTTTGCAAGTGGCTAGAGATTGCAGTTCGTCGGGAATCCCGTTGGGGAAACACACATTAGGTGAAGCCATCACGAAGTTAGTACTACCGTATAGGGGAATTTATCACGTTTTAGGCCCTGTTGTTTGACATAGCTCGACAGCCAATAGCCCGATTTAGTTGAAATAAATTTTAAAAAATTAAGAATTACAATTCCCTTATGTTCATATATTGTTTTCCTATACAAGCAACAGTTTCCAAGTTAAAAATAAAATGAAGAACATTTTTTTTTTAAATTCATAAAAAATACAAAACGGAAATAAGTTTCAAGTGTAGTTACTTTTTCGCAAAGTCACATAACCTATGAGCAAAATGAGACAAAGATCATGAAAATCGATGCACGCGTTTCGCTTTTATTCGCAATTGAGTAAAGGTATGAATTTCAAAAATAAAATAAAAATAAAAAATTATCATGCAAAAAAAAAAATTAATTTATAAAAACTTTATGAAAATAAAATAATATGCAATTAATACGCAATTATAATATGCATAAAAACAAAATTCAGAACATTTTTTCAATTATTGGCAATATCCATGCTTGAAGAAGTTGACGCTTGTGGTTCTGATGATCTTGTTTTCTTCGTAGGTTGTTCATATTCTCTCAGTCTGTATCGTCATCCGAGATACACATACTACTCAAGGGCGTGTTTCTTTCAATGTGTCCACCAATTTCAATGTCTTCATCTTCGGGGCTTTCTTCAAACTGCATAATTGTGGAACTCCACCAACAAACCTCCGCAAGCAATGCATCCAATTTTCTGCTTTGTATTTTTTATGAATTTAAAAAAAAAAAAAAAAAAAATTTCTTCATTTTTTATTGGAAACTTATAAGTTTAGTATGTACAATAAAATATGTTTATTAGTAAAGTGAGCGTTCTAAAAGTTGGCAATACGAATTAAAATTGTCTGTTAATTTGTCTGTAATTTATTTAATATTTAAAACAAAACGGTTCCTATATAAAAACTTACAGACACTAATTCATTATAAGAATAATTGTATTCACTTCATAAACTATGAATAATTTAGAAAATATTGGCATTCGCTCACTGGGAATAAACAATCATGGGACACTAAGCACTTGGATGTTGGTACCCCATTATCAGTTTATTTGCAATTGCAATGCTTCTCATTTCCCCCACTAACCGCCAGATGACTGGTCAATGTTTAAATGCCTGTTCAGGTTTATTAACGACCAGCCGCGATAGATTTTCATTAGGCGCTTTCTTGTCTATTGGCTGGGGCGAGGCGCCAACGAGAACAGTTGGCAATTTGCATACTCATGCATTTATAACACCCAGGATGGATTTTTGCACGTGTGTGTGAAAAACAAAGTCCAAAACTGATGTTTGTTACTCATCATCGTTGCAGGTTCAAATATTTGGAGAATATGGAGATGGGTAACGGTGCAACCGAAAAGATCTTCAAATGCAAATGATTCACCATGTGATCGGTACATCTATGTGATTCATTATTTACTTCATCGTTTCATTATTACTAGTTTTTATTTAATTATTTACTTCTTTATCCCTAACCCGCGCATCCAATAGCCTTGACTAAATGCACTACTCTGCTGGTGATTTAAACAAATGCTCATTAACGAAACTCAACGTCATAATTATTGTGTATAATTATGAAAATCTAGAGAACTTGTTAGTTGGTCGGGTGTAAATTAATCTGAAATATTCCACTAAAGACTCGTCGTCGTATGTCTGTTTGGACAGTTTATTTTTATTTTTTCTGCACGAACAGGTTTTCATTTCGATGAAAACGTAAGATAGACGTTTAATTGGTATTAAGCCATGCCACACCAACGGAGAGCTATTTTAATATGTTACGCCAAACAAGCGCAGAGGTGCGAATGAATGGGCTCAGGGGATTGCGCCGGTGAACAACGACAGAGAGAGTATCCTACACTATCAACAGGTGTGGTTTTAGCAATAGGTGATAGGTTGGGACACCGAGGCTATTAGTGAGAGATCGATACCGAGGCTGCATAGCAAACGTGTCCACATCCACCAGACTAAATTTTGTAATCTGAACAGCATGATAAGAATTTGCATACAATCAGTTGTATTTTGTGCAAACTAACAGCAAGGTCATTATATTTTCTCAAATCATTGAGCTGTGCAAGATACACACAGAAAATTATTTCATTTTCCCAATCCGAAATTTTCAGTCAACCACATATTTGGCCTTCTGGAGGTGATTAGCAAACAATTCTTCTAAAGGGTGTTTTTTATTGGGGTATATAACTTTAAGTTGGCATCACTTTTTTAACTGGCGGCCATTTTGTCAGCTGTCAAGTGATTAATATTTAGTTTGGTTTGCCATTTCATCATGAACAGGTTGACAAAAGAACAACGCTTGCAAATCGTGCAAATTTATTTCGAAAGTAATGGTTCAGTTCGCGAAGTTCACCGCAAGCTCCGTCCATTTTATGCCATTACATCCACAAAAACTGACTGTTTGGTGTGCTCTATGGGCTGGTGGAGTCATTGGGCCATACTTCTTCCGAAATAATGCTGGAGAGTCAGTTACCGTTAATGGAGACCGGTATAGAGCCATGATAACCGACTATTTTGTTCCCGAATTGGATGGCATGAATGTGGATGAGTTGTGGTTCCAACAAGTGGTTGAAAATTGGACCTGTAGAATTGGCTTTATTCGAGCCAGCCGCGGCGGCCACATGCCCGAAATCATATTTAAACATTAATGGCATAAAATTATCCTTCCAATAAAGCCAAATTGATGGACATTAAAACGATTTTCTTGTGTTTTATTTCAATTCGAAGTTCTATACCTCAATAAAAAACACCCTTTATTACCCCTCCACTGCAGAGAGAAAAGTCGACGGGCTCGCAGATGCCACCTACTTTTTTTCAGCTATTTTAGACGCCTTCGATTTAAAAATCTATGAAAACGACAAGAGTTTTAGCCGCCGCCGTAGGTATTTTGGTTAGTCGACTTTCAGTCGCCGCCGACAAAAATTTCCCCTAGGCTTCGCTCTCTGCTCCACATTACCAAACGGGGAAATTTATCACCAAATTGTGACTATTTTTACTAGTTTTCAACGGAAACCAAATTTTAAAGCCCACTACATAACGAGATGGTAACGCCGCTGACAATTGACAGATATTCTTATACAAACTTTCAGCTAGGCTTCTTGTCCAAAAGTCGAGCTTACTATGTTTTGTACAATAGATATTTAATTCAAACAACCGGTTCTCAATATTAATTCGATTGTGACAACTAGTAGATTCCGTTGCAGCAACTTTTCACTCCCAACTACAGTTCAACCTCGATATAACGGCCCTCAATATAACGATTTCCTCGATTTAACGAATTTTTTGAAATCCCCAACAGCGCTCCATAATATCTAATACAAAATAAACCTCTCTATTACGAATACGTTTGTCAAAAACCTCGTTATAACGAATTATCAACCATTGCAGTGACACAGACACACACGAAATTATTGTGTTTTTTTTTGGCTTAAGCAAAGTTTTCCAAGTTTTTCGATAGAAAATCTTATTTGTTTGATGCTTAGTAAAATAAGCACTGATAGTTGTCGTTGCTGTTAGCTGTAAAGTTCTAATGGCAGGGGAAAAAAGAGATGTTCAAATTTGCTTTAATTTATTAGCGGAAATCGTTCGCTATAACACGGTATGTAGATGATGATAAATAAACAAGGTTTATTTGTCTCTTTATAACGAATGGAAGTGCAACTTCACCTCGATGTAACGAACCTCATTTTAACGAATTATTCAATATAACGTTTTTTTTCTGATCCCCTTGAGATTCGTTATATCGAGGTTAGACTGTATTTAGTTCCATCATTGAAACATTGAAGCAACGAAAAATTAAAAAAATAATGCCATAATATTAAAAAAAGGAATGCCATTGTAACAAATGATATAATATATTCTCAAAAGCTCTTCCTATTGTTTTTTTTAATTACAATACAATGTAAATTTATATTCTAATTTTTGGTCCAAGACTAAACCGGGTGACCTAGACCATTATGGCGACATACCAAAGCCTCTGGTGGGAATCGAACCCAAAACCTCCACGCTGATAGGCAAGCACGCTGCCAACCCGCCTTCCGCGGCGCCCTGTTGTTTTCTTTATTTACAGTCCAGACCGCTTAATTGAAAACAGGAAAATACAGTGCATTTCTTTCATTTTTCCGAACTTTTCAATAAAGCAAAGTTCGGATAATTGAAATAAGTCGCATTTAATCAAATTTCGGATAATTGGATTCTCAATCAAAAGAAATTCGGTTAAATAAAAATCCCTTTAATTCGGATAAATAAAAATCCCTTTAATCCCTTTAAATTCAAAAATACTCTTTATTTTATTTTATTTATCTATATTTTAATTTTTTGTAATTGAAATTCGTTCAATTGACTTTTTTCTAAATTGACTTACACTCAGGGGGAAGCCCCCTTAAAATTCAATGCACTGTGTTAGCATTAGGAAATAAGGGTATTGAAAGTAGGAATGAGGGAAAAGTGTCTGTCGGCCTTAGTCTTGATTTTCAGAATATTACAGCTGATAGGAGAGACACTTGCTGGAAGAGTTCGGCTATTGTGTGTTGTACAATCAACCGGCCATTAGAAAACTCGACATGTTTAGGCGGTCGTATTCAGCGACGAATTTACCACTAAAACCAGACGTTGTTATCGGGTTTCATATCGGCGTTTCTTCGCAATAGGCGAGCCCATTCACCATCAAATCACATCAGGGCTCGTCAAATCGACATGTTGACGAAATTATTCATTCTGCTTTTCCGTATTGTTCGGTTAATCACATATTAAGCTGTATTTTTTAAGTTTTTCTTATTCTACTCTGGGTAATGTCAGATGTAGGGTACATCTACATGATGACACAAAAATGAATCTAATTAAAGTAATTCTGAGTAATTCAAATGCAAACACATGTGAATCATGTGTCATTGCAGTAGTTTAGTGTTGCTTATTCTTTTTTTTGTTGTTTTTGGTAAATCATAATTAAAACTGTGTCGTTACTGGGCCAAAAACAAACGACAACATTCGAGTTGGCTGGGCTGGTTTTTATATTGTTTTTTTGTTTGTCTTGGACGGCTGGCTGGTTGACTGTCTGGCCAATGTGGTGGTGAGGGAAATGTTAACGTGTTCTTACGGCATTTGCAAACTCTGCCTGTCTGTCGGTCTGTCTGTCCGGCCGTCTGCTCAGCTCTATGTGTGAGTGTGAGTGTGAATGATCAAATCTACAAAACATTTAACCCAAATATCACACAGAAACACATTAACCGGCAATTACTGATGGCCAAAACACATACAGGCACACTAATCACAGCTGATTACGGAGGGAGGCGGGGGCTTACAACAGTCTTGTGCTGTTGTAACCAGTCCGGCAGCTTAATAATTATCCATGTAAATGAAGAAAATACTAACAAAAGGTTAACAATCATTCCGTAACTAAGTGTATGCTGGCTTGCGTGAAGGAGCTAAGGATTATGGCCAATGTCCTTTAAATGATCCCCTCAATTTGGGTCAATTTCTAACGTGACACCGGTGTGATGAGATGGTGTGGGCCAAAGGCCATAACTGACTGCCATTCAGTTTTAATTGATTGTTTTGTTTTTGTTATTTTTTTTTTTTTTCAATTGCAATTATTATGCAAACTGTTAACTTTGTCATAAATCGATCAAAATGCATTTATTTTAGAAATATCTTGGCACTTCAATGTAATTCCATCAAACAGGCTTTGTCACTGGCATATGGAAATTTCTGTTCTAGACGTGTTTGGACAAAAACACGTTAGTGACCGAACCCAATGAGCTTGAATGTTCTGGTATTTGAATGCGAATGAAAGAAAACGGTTTTCCAATCTCTTGTTTGGGGGGGGGGCATTTATGATACCAGCTGGTTCCCCTTTGAGAAACAGCCAATGCCTTCCGATTATCATGCATATCCAACCGAAAATCTCGTTGACATCTGGGTAAATTCTCAAACAAAATGGTAAATGTTGACAGTATTTATTGCAAGCATTTTTTTCGTTGCTGTTG
Source organism: Hydrotaea cyrtoneurina (assembly GCA_958296145.1). Classification (NCBI taxonomy): domain Eukaryota; kingdom Metazoa; phylum Arthropoda; class Insecta; order Diptera; family Muscidae; genus Hydrotaea; species Hydrotaea cyrtoneurina. The sequence goes on along the minus strand of OY282516.1, from coordinate 57,437,823 downwards.
TTTATTTCAATATATACGATTTGAGGCCATAAACTGGAACTTTTCCAAAACTCATTTGCATTGTACCGCCTCCTGCACCTCTTTCTCCTCATATTTACTCTTTGTGCTCCATCGTTTACTCTACATTTACTTTTTGCACACTTATTTAAATGTTTAAGTCCACAACTGAGAAATAATCTGTCACAGAGATTCCTTTGTTATCTTCAAAATTGTACACAATTTAGTGTGTGTGTGTGTGAGTCTGGCTTTGTTTTATTGGCTGGCGGATTGGTAATGTGTAATGTAAATGCCACAAACGCCAGCACCAGCTGTTCTTTGATTAACATTTCGTTTGAGTACGTTTCTGACCCAGTTTCCCAGATATTCAGCAGTCCGAGTCCCAATTTTAGCCCCAGCAAATTCAGAATCACCAAATGCATTTTGCAAAAATGGAAACATCTTCGCAATCATTGTACGATGATTCCGTATAATAACACCTTGTTACAAAAAATAGATTTTTTTCTGTCCTATGAACCAAATGCACATATTCGGAATGAGGGGGAACAAATAAAAATACACGTGTATCGGCGTCAGACTCGTGGAAATGTCTGTATCACGTCAAATTTTTTAAAAATAGATTTTTATCAATTCTCAGATTTTCCTAATTTTCTTTTTAATTTTTAAGGTTTTTTTTAAGGTTTCAGTTCAAAAAACATTTTTTTTCGTAACTTAAGCGTTTAAAAATTAGTAGTTTAAAAATTTGGAGTCTCTTGAAGAAAAGTGAAAAAAATATTTTTTTTTTCAAAAATAATAAAAATTGGGGAAAATCTGAGAATTGATAAAAATTGTTTTTAAAAAATTTGACGTGATACAGACATTTCCACGAGTCTGCCTGCAAAAAATCAGCTCGATTGGATCACTGAAAAAGGGTTAAAAATCGGTCCAAAGGCTTTCAAATTTGGTTCATAGGACAGAATGTGTGTAACACGGTGTAATAAACCGCACTCACTCTCCAGTTAGCTACCAAACATGCAAAGGTTTTGGCTTTCATAATTTTCATCGTTTTTTGTTAACCCATAGGATGGGTTAGGTTGAACGGTGTGGCGGGGATTGAAGTTCTGTAGAAAAAGGTTTCATTGATCCGCAATGAGCCTGTTTCCTTGGAATGTATGTCTGTGACATAACAAGTCCTCCACGGATTCTTCTCTTAAGCGCCCGGTAGTCGAGTTGGTCGCGTGCTTGCCTATCAGCGTTAGAGGTTGCGGGTTCGATTCCCAACAGAGGCTTTGGTATGTCTCTGCAAAAACCAAACCATATAGTGTAGGTCACCCGGTTTACCCTTGGATACCAAATTGAATATATTTTCATTTCATTAAAAATTTGGAAAAATATTCATGATAATTAATTGTTGTGAACAAAAATTACAACTACAATTATAAATAAATTATGTTCTAACTAAATGTCCAAAATGTTGGTAACAATTTTCTAGTTATTGTCTTCTTCTCGTGTATTCGTTCACAATGAACGATATCTTTGTCCATTATTTAGCATTTTGTTATTTTTTTTATGCTGGCAATGTTGTGCCAAATTAAGCCACAAACTTAAGCGCTAATTTCCATTCAAGCTTAATATCGCTTAGCTCTCCACACAAACTAATACGCCTAATACCCCGACACTCTGTAAACGGAAGTATTTCATCATTTTTATAAACTAAAACGCAATTGCAAAAATTTATTCAAATAACCGCATCCGTTTTATGTCAACCATTTTCAATGAGTGGCATTAATTAACACCTGACGTGTTCCATATGCCTGGCTCTGATAATAATTTAATTATCATCCAATGATATCATAATTTTGGATATCTCCCGCCGAATGTGTCACTTGATTGTCGTTGTTCAGAAAGTCTGTTTACATTTCATGAGAATCAACAAAGTGAGTTCACTTCATTTAAAATCGTCTAGTATTTATTTACACAAACCATTATCACTTCTCAGCAAATACATACATATGTCTGTATGCGTTTAGCTTTATCTATTCAAATCGTATATCATTCATCCCGGGAGAACAGTGAACAGTGTAGGTGTCACATCATACCGACGACGTGACTCTACGGCCCGTTATGTACTGAAATCAGAAATCAAACAAAAATCTGGAAATTGTGTGTGTCTCTGTTATCGTGGCTAATAAATTCAAGTGTTAAATGTTGAGACTTCAAGCTTAATAAAACAAAGTCAAGGCACTGTGATTTGAAATCTCATAATTGTGCTGATGGATGGCGAGGAGACAGTGCGGTGGGATTTTGGGCAAAATTATTACCAAGTTTACACATATTTCGGACATAGTTTACATGATGTAAAAAAAAGTTGGGTAAAGTAGCTATGAGTACAGCCCAGAAACGACTAAAAATACAGCAAAAACTTATTACAGGGATTTGCAGAGAATCAGCTGGGCTTTCAGAAAAAAACGTGTAGGTGGGCACCCTGTGTCAATGCAGGGTGATTTACAGCTTATCGAAAATTAACAGTCGATAAATATAAAAAAATTACTCATGTATAACTGAAATGTAATTTGTATCCATTAAACCCAGGGGCTGGATAGCCGCCCACAGGGGCGAGGTCTAGGCTACGAAATCCCACCTCTATATATCTCCAACATTGGATTTTTTTTTTTTACTAATTTTCTTGTAGTGTCTTATGTTGTTTGGAGTTGGCTAGATTATTATTAAGAAACTAGTAAGTTGTAATGCGCCTATGGCGCCCGTTGAAATATGGAAAAAAAAATTTTATTGGAAAAAAAAAAATTTTGTTGAAAAAAAAAATTTCTCTTGAAAAAAAAATTTTGTTGAAAAAAAAAATTTCTGTGGAAAAAAAAAATATTGTTGAAAAAAAAATTTTTTTGAAAAAAAAAAATTTGGAAAAAAAAATTTTGTAAAAAAAAAATTTTTTGTTGGAAAAAAAATTTTGTAAAAAAACAAAATTGTAAAAAAAAATTTTGGAAAAAAAAAAATTTCGGTAAAAAAAAAATTTGGGGAAAACACAATTTCTGTACAAAAAAAAATATTTTTTTTATTATTATTATTTATAGAAAATTATAGAATGCCTATTTAAATTCCTACGTACTGCGTGACAGAGTCAGTGAATCAGTGTATCAGTGTATCAGTGAATCAGTGTCGAGGGTAAATATATATTAAGATTATTATTATTATTAAAAAAAAATTCTGCAAACAAATTGTGCACCAAACATATATATATTTGCCCGTAGCACAACATTAACTTGTTTATGGGTTCTGTGAATGTATGTCTAATAACAATTCACTTTTATTTTTTATTCAAGTTTTAAATTTGTAAATCCCTTTATATCAATATATCTCAATCTCTCAGTTATTATTACTCTCTTGAAGAGCGCAGAGAAAAAAAAAATACGAAAAATGCTGCAAATACAGACTTATTTGCACTCAAATAATGTACTTTTTTGAATTTAATAAATTTATTGCATATTTTTTCTGAAACACGCTATTACTTCTGCCCAAATACGTTATAATAATAGTAAATGAGTTATATTTGCAGACAAATAAACTTTGTTTAGAAGCAAATGAGCTTTTGTTGATACAAGCTCCAAATAAGGGAATTACTGGTGTGCAAACATTAAAAAAGGCATATTTTTCAGCGTGTATGATTGGAGTTAGACTTGGGAAAGTTTTTGCTTTGCTTTAGAAAATTCCAGTTCAAAGTGGACCTTGGCTTAGAAAATGCACGACTTTAAAGAGGACTGGGGAAAAAAAGCCTTTTTTACAGATTCTACAGATTCTTCTCCACTGTCTAGCAAGAATTTTCTGAAATTAGTATGTATTTTTTCGAGTTCGTAAGACTTGATTTACTGGATGAATTTCCACATAACTTTCGCCGGTTGAGTGCAAAGAGGTTAGAGAAACATTAGGGGTAGCAAAACAATCTCGAAATGAAAATGAGCTGATTGGTAATCTTGACATTTGTATTTTAGTACGTGGCGAATGTTGTGTCTACCAAAAATAAGCCCTTGCCTAACTACCCCCCGCCAAGAGTTTCTTTACGAAGCGTCCTTCGAATCTTACATTCGACTCTGTGCTCGGTCTTTACCCTTATGAGAGAGTACCATCATAAGTATGTAATCAACTAAATTACTCTTAACCCAAAATGAACATAAATCAAGTTATTTATAATCCCTTGCAGAGCTAAGACTTTTAGACACATGTCACACTTGCAAATTGTCTTTATGAAGCTCGGACGTATGGCTATGTTTACCTGAAAATGTTCCTTATACCGCTTACACAACAACCTTTCTATGCTGTAAACAATTATTTACATGTTGTTAACAAAACAACACAAAATTTAAATGAATATGTTTATTTTTTTTTTCAAATACTCAACGCCTGAAAAACGTACATGTCCTCGTAACACGTTCATATGCAAACATTGACGACCTGAGTTGAGCTGAGCTGAGCTGAGCTAAGCGAAATTACCCTCGTGAACTATAAAAGAAAATAACATTTTTTTGTTGTTGTTGTGTGTGTGCAACGTTTAATGAATTATGATTCATTATTCCTTTAAATGTTTTAACGTTAATGAACATTTTTCATAATTACAAAATTCATAATGCGTTTGTGCCTTTTTCTCTTTTTATTTCTGTTGTTTTTGCTCATCTGGCTTTGCAATTCAGTTCAGGATCTTCGGTGCCCTCTCGGTCGGGGGGGGTCTTGCTCCCTGGTCCCAGGCCTTTCTTTGTTTAATAAGAAAATTTAATTATAATTTAAATTTATTCGGTTTTCATGTCAACTCTCTCGCTCTCCATCGCTCGCGCGCGCCCTCTCTTCTCACCCCCTGCCATGTCAGGTCGCAGTCGTACCTACGACAACTCTTTGTTAGTAGTTGGTGTACGTGTGTATTTGAATTAAAATCCTTTTTTTTGTTGTTGTTTGTGTTTGTTCTTTTGGCCATTCATGAACATCAAGGTTGCTTTACATAATGTTAGCATGTTACGTAGTGTACATACATATGTACAAGAACATACACAGTACATATCTACAGTTATCCATATACATATGTACATGTATATGCAGACATAAGTACACACAGGTAGGTACTAGTTTTACACGTAATCGTTTGGTAGAAACTACCATTGCAAGTCCTGGAAATGGAATGACAAAAAATCGAAAGTCGTTTAAAATCCAACAAATGACTCCTCAGCGCTAATATTCTGCAAATGCGCCAACAGTTCTTAATTTATACAGTTAGTGGTCAGGGCTCTTTTTTTATATAATCAGCCGTCTCCATGAAAAATGCCCCCAAAAAAATTAAGAATGTCCCAAATCAAGAATTACCCAAAATAAATGAAAAATCCCCCCAAAAGAAAAATATGAAATGTTCCCAAAAATTCTAAAAAATCCCCCAAACGATTTATGAAAAATTACCCAATGCTAAATACCCCAAATATTATGAAAAATACCCAAAAAAAATTATAAAAAAATGAGTATATGTTTGACTTTTGTTATGAAAATATCCCCAAAAAATAATCAGCCAGCACTATAAAAAATTCCCCAAAAAAATGAGGAATGAAAATTTCTCCAAAAATTCAGAAAAATCCCCCAAACGATTTATGAAAAATTACCCAATGCAAAATCACCAAAATATTATTAAAATACCCCAACAAAAATTATAAAAAAAAAATCAATATATGTTTGACTTTTGTTATGAAAATATCCCCAAAAAATAATCAGCCAGCATTATGAAAAATTCCCCAAAAAAATGAGGAATGAAAATTTCTCCAAAAATTCTGAAAAAATCCCCAAAACAATTTATGAAAAATTACCCAATGCAAAATCCCCCAAATATTATAAAAAATACCCCAATACCATAAATCGATATATAATTTATTTATGAAAATTTCCCACAAAAAAACAAAAAAATTCCCCAAAAATAAAAAAAACTGTGGAATTTTTCCCTTTGAAACAAAAAAATAAATTTTACTAAGATTTATGAAAAACTCCTAAATTTTTTTGTATGAGATTTTTTTGGGGAATTCTTAATTTTTTTTAGGGAAAATTTTCAGAGAGCCCACTGGTTATATAATATAAGCCCTGGCCACTAATTGTAGAAATTGCCTCTATGGAAAATGCCTCTATGGAAAAAAGTGAGGAATGCCCCAAATGAAAATGTCCCCAAACAATTTATGAAAAATTACCCTTTGCAAAATCCCCCCAATATTATGAAAAATACCCCAAAAAATAAACATTATAAAAAAAAAGTTATGACTGACGTCAAACAAAACAAAACTGACTTTAAAACAAAAAATTAAAAGGTTATCTAAAATTTATGAAAAGCTCACCAATTCTTTTGTATGAGATTTTTTTTGGAGAATTCCTAATTTTTTTGGGGCGGGGGCATTTTTCATTGAAGTTTTTTTCACCGCGAGGGCTTGTTTGCTGCAACAAGCCGCTCGGACGCATTTTCTATACTGAACCTCCTGCGAACATTTTCTAAACTGAGCCACCCGGACTCAATTTCTACAATGAGCAGACAAGGCCCACGTTATAACAGATGGCGCAAAAGTAAACTTCCGATGTTTTAAAAAATGTTAAAAAAAAAATTGAAAAACTTTGATTCTTCTTGTGCATTATTTTTATTTGGTCTTTTAATTATTTTTACATAAAGTCGAGAATATGATATCATGTAAATGGCCGCCGCCACAGTTGATTGTCACATTAAGGGCCAATCGCAAAATGTACAGCATTTTCTGATAGGAGGATTACTTTGGCGCCACCTTGTATAATGAAGCGCCAGGTTTAATTGTTTCTAATGCGCCGGCAGACATCATTTTCAGCAATGAGCCGCCAGGGCTCATTTTCTGTATTAGCTTTATTGTCTATTCAGGTGTCATTTCCAATATGATATGACATTAAGGCTCATTTTCCACTGTGTGATCAGCTAGGACTCATTTTGCTAAAATGAGCCATCAGGGATCATTTTCCACAATGTTGCAGATAAGGCCCACGTTGTTATAATGAGCCGCCAGGGTTAATTTTTTGTAATGTGCCGACTGGAATCGTGTTCTTTATTGGGTTCATTGTATATTCTATTCTATGTAGCAGAAGATCTTTTAGGACTCATTTTTTAGGGCTCACTTGCATTTTCTAAAATAGGCGGCCGCATCTCTTTTTTCACTGCTCCTGTTTCTAGTCACCCCCATTTGCAGTTCCCTCTATTCGACTACACTTATTTAAAGTTAAGCATGTACTAAAATACCGAGTGTATGTATGCAGCGCAGTATGAGAATGTATATAATAATAAAACAACATCAACAACATCGTATATTTATAACAACCCGATGGGGAATACTTTGTAGCAAAGATCTCCCGGGGTAAATGTGCGGCGGTAATGCATGTTTATCTGAAAGACTGTAAAGTCTTTGCCATTCCATTACCGTTCGCCCACTTCCGCCCGCTCCGTTCTATCGCTCAACCAGATTCCTCTGTGTCGCTCGCTCGCTCGCTGGCTGGCTGGCTGGCTGGGTGTTCGGTGTTCGAGTCGCTCCTACTCGATTTAATGAAACATAAAAGTTATTGTTGTTACATTTCGTTTAAGGTTTTCTTATTTTTTTTTCATTCTTTCTTTTTGTCTCCAGCTATTTGGTTCGGTTACGAAAATATTTTCTTTGTTAAGTTATGACTTATTTTTAGCCATGGGAAAACTAAAAGTAAACGTTTGCCGGGTTAGCATGTGTGGGCGGCGGGGGCGTCCATATGGGGGGGGGGAACTAGGAAATAGAGAAGCTGTATATTAGCAATATTCAATATCGTGTAATAACATTGCTGGAGGGCGCCATGTCATCGAATATGAAAATGAAAATGAAAATGTCGTGGGACATGAACATCGTAATAGCGAAATGGAAATTGGAAAGTGGTTTTGAGTCGTTACGGTGGACGACTTTGATGTGGTTCGTTGCTCGTAAAAGCGATTAAGTGCCCTCTATTGGGATTGCCTTAAAAGGATGCGGTTGTAGCTTAAAGTGATAATTATTTGTGTGCTGCATATAAAGGTGGTTGCAATTGAAAGTAAAATAAAAAGAAGATATAAAAGATAAATTTAATGGAAATTGAAACTGAAATTAACCTAACGATCTCATTAGCCTTTGCATCAAAAAATCAAACCGCCGACTTCATGGCATAGTCTAATGAAAATGAGACCTATTGTGTGAGGCCTTCCCTCTTCGATGGACCACATTACTCATACGCCTTGGAGTGCCGTAGAATAAATATCTACCAGAATATGTACTTCCAAAAGGATTTCGTAACAAATACTAGTAGTCAGATACTACTTCAACCATAGCCATTAACAAGCAAAAAACATATTCTTCCTCCTATACATTTTCAATGTATGTAAGTGCACATCACTTGTCGTTTATGGCTAATTTTAGGACTACATTGAAAATTCATGAAGAATTTTATTTTTGTTTCTTTTTTTCGCTTGTATTCCCACATGACTTCAGTACAAGTTTCAGTCCATAAGACCACGCGTTGGCAACACCTCGAGTGCATTAAAAATAAATGCGCGCTGTAAGTGTCAGACAGCGAAGGGAAATTCACACGAAAGGTGGGCCTACTGGTTTTTTTTTTCTTTGGTCAATACTAATTTTAGTATTACTAATGAATTTGGGGCTCTATGAAAAATTCCCCCCCAAAAAAAAATTAAGAATTCCTAAGAAACATTTTTCATAATTTCTCTTTTTTTTTGTTTCAAAACGGACAATGAAAAACTCCCCATTTTTTATTTATGGGGATTTTTTTTTTTTTTTTCTGGGGATGTTTTCATAACAAAATTCCATCATATATTGATTTTTTTTTTTTAAATGTTTTTTTTGGGTATTTTTCATAATATTTGGGGGATTTTGCATTGGGTAATTTTTCATAAATTTGTTGGGGGATTTTTCAGAATTTTTGGAGAATTTCTCGTGGGGTATTTCTCGTAGAGCTGGCTGATTGTAAAGGGTCCGCCATCTACCGTTTTTTTTCAACTAGTGCTTATTTCGTTATTTTCGTTACCGGGCCATGTTGAACGAATTTTTGTTTAAGAAAATTGAAGAGCAGAATATTGGCAACATTTGGTTTCAACAGGACGGCGCTACGTGCCACACAGCCGAAGCTACACTCGATGTTTTGGGCCCTGTTTTTGAAGATCACATTATCAGCTGCAGAGCTGATGTCGTTAGGCTACTGCATGGCCAGCCGAGGCAGCCATTTGAATGAAATTATTTTCCATTATTAACCGGAGGAATTGTACTTTCAAATAAAAAAATAAATTTGAGAAAATTTTTATTTATTTTATTTTATTTATTAATTACAATACAAAGTAAATTCATATTCTAATTTTGGGTCCAAGGGTAAACCCGGTGACACAGACCATTTGGCTAAATTATTTCAGCGACAGACCATAGCCTCTGGTGGGAATCCACCCCACAACCCCCACACTGATAGACAAGCACGCTACCAACTCGCCTACCGGGGCGCCTAAATTTGAGAAAATATCCAGTAGTTTTTTTTTTATAAAATTTTCAAAAAAAAAAAAAAGTTATTTGGCGGATATTTTTATAACAGAACTCAATCGTATATCGAATTTTTTTTATAATATTTTTTTGGGGTATTTTTCATAATATTTGGGGGATTTTGCATTGGGTAATTTTTCATAAATTGTTTGGGGAATTTTTCAGAGTTTTTTGTAATATTTTCATTTGCGGCATTCCTAATTTGTTTTGGGGTATTTTCATAGATCTGGCTGATAATATATGGGGGATGTTTTCAATCATATTTATAATTTTTTTTGGTATATATGGGGGATATTTTCATAACAGAAGTCAATCATATATTGTTTTCTTTTATAATGCTTTTGGGGTATTTTTCATAATATTTGGGGGATTTTGCATTGGGTAATTTGTCATACATTGTTTGGGGGATTTTTCAGAATTTTTCATATTAAGCTTTCGGGGAGATTTTTAATTTATTTGGACGAATTCTTCATTTGGGGCACTTTTTATAGAATCTAGATTTGCTTTGTAAAGTGCCACCCAACTATTTCTATCATCTGGTTTTATTGTGGTGTCGTTTAAAAAAAAGTTGTTGAGACCTGTTTGTTTTAATTGTTAAAATCAGAATTGCTGTTCTTTAATATTGATTTTCCTGTTGTTTTTGTTGTTGGCACTTTGTTCCAGTGACAGGTGCTAATGTTTCCCCTTACGGTGGATAAAGAAGTTGTTTGCCAAATTGTCGGCGTACAGTCGACGTTCGGTTTGGTTTTATGTTTTGTTGCCTCCTGTGGTCTAGGCTGGTGGTTGCTGAGGCCCAGCAACAATTTGTACTAAAAGCTTTTAGCAAAAACTCTTCTCAAATAGTTGAGAAAACTAAAACCTGTATGAAAGTTATCCAGTTTGTGTTTTTTTTTTTGTAAATCGTTTTCGCACTCTACAGGCAGGACATTGAGATATTCGAGTATCTAAGATTGTGTTGCACAGTTTTAGACATTGTAAGAGGGAATATTTGAAATTGGATTAAAATGTAAAATGATTCAATCATTTTTCAACACATTTTCTGATTGCATCTTTAAATTGTTTGTCTACGTGTGGTGAAATGTCTTTGAAATTTGCCACTAACAAATTTTTCTGAATTTAAACCGGAAAATTTCAAATTTAATTACACTTTTATATTTTTATATTTTTTTAATTTTCTATAAAAATTAATTATTAAACGATCACTCATTAAAAAATAATTGAGCTTGAACAATTACTCATTAAAAAGTAATTAGACTTTTGTTCCAACCTACTCCTGTGATCTTTGAACATTACTAGTCACAGGTTTATAATGAAAAAAATTCACAAGTTATGAGCATTTTGATATAGACTCAAAGCAGTTGAAATCTATCGTTAGACAGTTTGAAAATGTGGGTTGTTCAAATGTTTTTACAAGTCCCCAAAGCTTTTTACTAAACTTTGCGTTGAGTTTAAACCGATCTTGGGCTTTTTTAACTCCGTGGTTAATACGACCGTCACAAGTTAGGAGTTTAGTTTTGAGCTATCGTTTAACAGCTTGAAAATGTGGGTGTTTAAGCTTTTAATTATTTTTACAAGTATCCATAGCTTTTTATTAATTTAAAAAATGACATAAAAAGCTCCGTTGTTAACTAGTTATTTTGTATGTACTTGGCGTTATCTATTCTAAATTAATCAAAGTTAGTCAAATCGGCTGTTGAGCTCTTTAAAACAGCCCAAATGTTAAGACCGTCACAAGTTATGATCTTTTAGAGTTAGCGTTAGACAGCTTGAAAATGGAGGTTGTTAAGCTTTCAAGTGTCTTTACAAGTCCGCAAAGCTTTTTACTAAACTGTTCGTTGAGGTTAGACCGCTCTTGGGCTCTTTTTGCTACAAATATTAAGAAACTAGTAATTTGTAATGCGCCTACGGCGCCCGTTGAAATATGGAAACAAAATTTTGTTGAAAAAAAAAAAATTTGTTGAAAAAAAAAAAATTGTTGAAAAAAAAAATTTTGTTGAAAAAAAAAAATCTTGTTGAAAAAAAAAAATTTTGTGGAAAAAAAAAATTTTTTTGTAAAAAAAAAAATTTGTAAAAAAAAAAAATTGTAAAAAAAAAATTCTGGAAAAAAAAAATTTTGGTAAAAAAAAAAATATGAGGAAAACTCAATTTCTGTACAAAAAAAAATATTATTTTTTTATTATTATTATTTATAGAAAATTATAGAATGCCTATTTAAATTCCTACGTACTGCGTGACAGAGTCAGTGAATCAGTGTCGAGGGTAAATATATATTAAGATTAACAAATTTAAAAAATGGCGTGGAAAGCTCCTTGGTTAACTAGTTATTTGCATAAACTTCAAAATATTGGCGTTAGATCTACTAAACGCTTCTATTCAGCCGCTTTTAAATGCAACTGCTCGTTAATCAAAGTTAGTCAAATCGGCAGTTGAGCTTTTTAAAACAGCCCAAAGGTGAAGACCGTCACATGTTTGAGCTTGAAAATGTGGTCTGTTAAGCTTTCAATTATTTTTACAAGTCCCCAAAGATTTTTATTAAACTGTGCGTTGAGTTTAGATATGCTCGTTAGTCAAAAGCTAATCAAATCGGCTGTTGAGCTTTTCGAAAAATCCCAAACGTGAAGACCCTCAGAAGTTATAAAATCTTTGCATTGTTTTTAGATATGCCGTCTATTTGAAGCTTGACACCGGCGACTGTTGGGCTTTTACAAGTCACAAAAGCTTTTTATTCGACTGTGGATTAGGTTTATATTTGCCCTCTTGACAGAGTTGGAAAAAAAGATTGCTGATCTTTTATAACACCCGAATGTTTAGGCTTCTTACTAGTCAAACTTCTTTTAATTTTCCAAAGAGCACAATTATTTAGAACACGGAAAAGGTTAGCTGTTGTACAGTGAAATTCTCTATACCATCAGAAACACAAAGAGGGTTAAAAGTGGACAATTGGTGTTCATCATCCAATCCATCCGAAGGATCTTCAATGTCCAAAAGTCAATAAGATGATTAACTTACTTACTTATTTCCCTAAACATTCCATGTAGGTAGAGACGGGAACTTCTCTCAACTCAGTGAGCTACCCACTGACCGGGACCTACTGTTTAAAGCCGGCTTCGATCGGCTTATGCTTTTCTAGAGAAGTTTTTACGTAGTTTAGAGATTATTCTCTTAATCGTTAAGTCGCCATCATTTACGCCAACAAGATGCTTAATATCAAACTTTATTTGGAATGTATTTTATATTTTATGATACACCTAGTTTGACAACTCGCCTCAATAATTAAATTGTAATTTTTTATATAAGAAATAAAGGAATTATTTTGAAAAAAAAATGACAACGACCAATCCATCCGAAGGATCTTCAATGTCCAAAAAGCCAAAAAGATGCTCAACAAATTGACAACGACCCAAATCGGACTTCATCATCCAATCCATCCGAAGGATCTCCAATGTCCACAAGTCTTTGTTGCCTTTCCCCATCCTCCAGATGAACACCGCAGCAGCTATACAATGTTGCTGCATCAGATTTGTATATGCACCCATTTAACTACCCGTCCTTCATCATGTCCGGCCCGTATTCTGTTCAATATTGTTCAATTCTCCCCCCCACCCATGTCTCTGCTGTTGGCCGTACACTGCGAAGAACCAGTCCACACATTGTTCCAGTGCCCGCTTTTACATGGAAACAGTGTAAACAATGCTCTCGACGCACCCACACATGCAAACATCCACCTATGACACTCCCACACATTTATTAACATGTTACCTTTGAGAGTGGCTCTGACGTTGAAAGGTCACAGTGTTTAGGAGCTGCAAAAATTTGGAAATCAATTTTGCGTGTAAAGTATCTTCTTCTTCGGCGTCTTTAGTTGCCAACTCGTTTTTCGAGTACAATTGATATTATTAATCAGGAGATTTGCCACATCCCGGCTGTCACGGCATATTGTTTCACTTCTTTCTCCAGCTGGCCTTGCTTCGATATTTGTACTCGTTATCATTTGCAATAGGTTACTAATAATAGGATGTGTTTCTTATCTTAATAAAGAATATCGTGGAAAACTAAAATATTGGTTGCCCTGATGTATATGCTATCGCACAAGAAAGTTATGGATAATCTGGTGAATCTTCGCATTACCCGAATATCAATAACACTACTCAACAAAATGAAAAAAATTTCATGTACTCCGGATGCGATAATTTTTTCTGTGTAGATAACCTTGACATGAGCTCAAAAAACGCAATAAAAATTTTTTTTTTCGTTTGGTTTTTGTTTTATTTTTTTTTTTTTTAAATTTTAAAAAAATTTTTTTGGTTAATTTGTTTCGTCCGGCATAACTCGGGAACCACTAGCCCGATTTTATTGAATTAAATTTTCAATTTCAAATTTTCATATATTTTTGTCACCCAACAAATTTTAATTTTTTTTTGTAATAAAAAAGAAAAAACCTTACCATAGACAAAGTTGTGCATATGTCGAGCAAATTTTTGAAATTCATACCTTTACTCAATTGCGAATAAAAGCGAAACGCGTGCATCGATTTTCATGATCTTTGTCTCATTTTGCTCATAGGTTATGTGACTTTACGTAAAAGTAATAAGATTTGACATTTTTTTTCATTATGGATTTTTTATGGATTTTTAAAAAAAAAAAAAATTTAAATCTTTAGGCAAAAAATAAGTTTTTTCCTTTATATATTCATTTTTAACTTGGAAACTGTTGCTTGTATAGGAAAACAATATATGAACAGATTAAGGGAATTGTAATTCTAAATTTTTTAAAATTTAATTCAATTAAATCGGGCTAGTGGTTCCCGAGTTATGCCGGACGAAACAAATTAACCAAAAAATTGTTTTTAAAATTAAAAAAAAAAAAAAATAAAACAAAAACCAAACGAAAAAAATTTTTTTTATTGCGTTTTTCGAGCTCATGTCAAGGTTATCTACACAGAAAAAATTATCGCATCCCGAGTACATTTTGACTGTTGACTAGTGTAATTGGCGTTGGTCGCCAAACACATCAATTGTAAAGTCGGTACGACTCGCTGGAAAAAAACCGGACTACACGTTTCTGCAACTACTCAGCTGAAGGTGTGTTCAACAACCTTCTTACAAAGTGGGCGCCAAAAAATAGTTAAAAACTTGTAAATGTGTTCACAATCAAATCACGAAAATGTTGGCGCCCAACAGCACATTACTTTAAATACGTGGAGAATTTCCCGCAATCCCTACACAATTTGTAGGATACATTTGGTGCCATCGTAATCCACGGTGCTGTGTTAAAGTTGTAACCGCTGTGCTCTCGTTTTTCTGGGTCGCTGTATTTCAACATTTACGAACCGCTGTAAAGCACCGCAGCATAGCTTTTCAGCCGGTTGGTTAGTGGCATCCCCTAAAAAAAAAAAAAAGTGAATGCAAAACATGTCGACGATGGCAGCTTAAAATAGTTTCTGTTGTTTATTTTTAATTACGATGTTCGCCGTGGTCGCAACGGCAATACCAAAACCAGAAATGACCTTTAACCGCAGCATTCCGAATATCCTGCATTCAAAGCTGGGGGATTTACGTTTCTAGGTAACTACCATACGTTTCCTGATATACAATTCGTTGAATTTGATTAGGTAGCACGAGCACAGGCAACGATTTTATTTTTTTTTTAAATTATTTTCTATGGACGCTTGCAAACAATTGAACAACATTTTATTGGAAATGGTCACAATATGTTAGTCATCATCACCGAAGATTGTCTCTAATTGGTCGCTTCATTATAAACAGGACAAGAGCTGGCAATGTGGATTTTTTTTTTTTGGTAGACTGGCTTGGGTTTTCATTGAATTTGTCAACGAAATTTTATTGGAAATTGGTCACAGAACAAGCGAAGCTTTGCCGCTTCATTATAAACTGGACAAGAGCTGGCAATCGGAAGGATTCAGGTGTGGATTTATTTTTGGTAGACTGACTTGTGGTCCTTGAATTCGTCACATTTGAGATAACCCTGCTGTTAAATTACACCGTGTTACAAAAAATAAATTTTTGGCAGGCAGACTCTTGGAAATGTCTGTATCACGTCAAATTTTTCAAAAAAATAGATTTTTATCAATTCTCAGATTTTCCTAAATTTTTTTAAATGGTTATCGTTTTTTTTAATGTTTCAATTCAAAAAACATTTTTTTTTTCGTAACGCTTAAGTAGTTTAAAAATTTGGAGTCTCTTCAAGTTATGCTAAGAAAAGTGAAAAAAAATATTTTTTTTTCCAAAAATAATAAAAATTGGGGAAAAATCTGAGAATTGATAAAAATTGTTTTTAAAAAATTTGATGTGATACAGACATTTCCATGAGTCTGCCTGCAAAAAATCAGCTCGATTGGATCACTGAAAAAGGGTTAAAAATCGGTCCAAAGGCTTTCACACAGGCCACTGCGAGCTTCATACTTCAAATTTAAAAAAAAAAATTCTGACCTGTACATGAAAATCGCCGATACACGTGTATTTTTATTTGTTATCCCCTTTCCGAAAAAGTGAATTTGGTTCATAGGACAGAATGACAGCTTAAAATTAACCTCAGTTTATGCTCAGTTTATGTTTTACATTCGTCTTGACGGTTTGCAATGACAATACAAACGTTTTGGTTTCTGTATTTTGAAAACGACAAGTCGAACGACGGGTCACATTCGATCGACATCCTGAAACAGCCAGTAAGACTAGAAACAAATTTTTTTTTTGAAAAAAATACAAAAAATATAAAGAATAATTTAATTTTTTGAGATAAATGATTGAAAGTTCTCGATTCCCGAATATCCAAGTTTTTTTTTTTGGAAAAATTTAATTTTTTTTATAAAGAAATTCAGAACCCGGGAGGACGTCGAAAAAGTTCCCAATTCCGGCGATTAGAAAAAGGTCGGAAAATTAAAAAGCCTAATTGTACTTCGACGGTGGTGTGTGCGACTATCACACAGAAGAACCCGAGTTGGAAACCGGTTAAGACAATCAAACAGTTTTCAGCGGTTGTTTTCCACCTCGTAAATGCTGGCGACTTTACGAGTAAGAGAGCAATATCTAAGCCATGTAAAAACTTCTCTAGAAAAGCTTAATCCGCTCGAAGACGGCTTTAAAACAGTAGGTCCCGGTCAGTGTGTATTCAAATGATATCGTACAGCTCAATGATTCGAGAGAAGTTCCCCGTCTGTTGAGGGAAATAAGTAAGTAAGTAATTGTACTTCTAAGTAAAGGGCATAACCTATTCGACCATTGCTTACACGGAGCGTGCTTTGTAAAACTCGTTCACACGCGCTCACATATTTCGTCCATAAAATATGTTGTAAACTTTTGTAAAATGTAGCACCCGCAAAAACACATTTGATTAAAATGTGTGGGTGGGCGGGCGTATGATACGAATGCGAAAGAACCCACGCACACATATTCATACAAGTTGAAAAGGATTATAAAGAAATTTAGGGAAATGCGACATAAAACTTGCAACACTTTAGTCAACTTTTGTATACACGTCTCTTACTTTAAAACTGGCATTTGAAATTCAATTAATTTTGCGTTTTCTCTCTCTCTCTCTCCCTCTCTGTCTCTCGTTTACAGCATCATCATGCGACTGGATTCAAATTCAAATGAAGATTTCAAACCGTTGGGTTCGACATTTTGTGTAAGTCCCACTGAACACAATTTAAACTTACTGCGTGTGTCATTGATTAATTTTATTTATTTTTTTTGGTTTTTGTAGTTAATTAAACCAGAAACTTTACCCACCTGGGGTGGTTCAGCCAAAACAGATACAAGACTGCCAATAACTGATTATTCCACAATAGGAGGTCCACGCCACAACTGCAGTCCCTTTCCCATATCCCGTGATGTCAATAATCGTTTTATTCTATGGTAATTTTCTAATCCAATGAAATGTTTTCGAAAACATGTTGCAATTAAACAATTGAATCCAAAAAAAAAAAAAAACACTTGTCTTTTCCAGGGATGGTGATATCGCCTCTTTAGATGTGGACGTCATTACTAATACAACCGATGAGACTTTAACCGAAAGCAATATAATATCGGATCGTATCCTAAATGTAGCCGGTAATCAATTAAAGGACGATTTAATACACAATATAAGAGGTACAATTTAATACGGAAAATAGTTATTGAAAAACCATAAAATATTTGTTCTGTTGCAGAATGCCGTACCGGTGAAGTGCGCGTCACGAAGGGTTACAACTTACCCGCCAAATACATCCTGCACACTGTGGGGCCGTCGTTCAAAGAAAAATTCAAAACTGCTGCTGAAAATACTTTACACTGTTGTTATAGGTATTTGGCGCTCATTTAATTGATTTCCCCATAAACAACGACTGATCGTTCAACTTATGTCTTTTCAGAAACGTTTTATGCAAAGCCAAAGAACTGAATTTACGAACAATTGCCGTTTGCAACATAAGTGTCAATCAGAAATCCTTTCCAGCTGATTTAGCCGCTCACATTGCTCTAAGTATAATCACATATATGATCTGATCATCTGATCATTTGCTAAACAATGGAACTCGAATTAATTGTGTACATTTTCTGTTGTTGCAGGAACAATTCGTCGCTTTTTGGATAAATTTACAACAGAGGTGGTGATATTTTGCGTTAGTCCCCATGAACGGGGCATTTATGAGGTGCTGGCACCACTGTACTTCCCACGCGACAATTTGGAGGAGCGCAGCGCCCTGTGGCAATTGCCCAAGGACATTGGCGGCGATTATGGCGAACCTCAACATCCCGATCGTCAGATACGCATTATACGCAATCCACAGCACAGTGTTCTGATGCGTCATCATGGTATGTGCTCATTGTCAGTAGGTTAAAAGTAAACTTGATAGATATCGGGAATTTACCTTTTCGGTGAAACTCGGTCCTAGTCAATAAGTCCCGTATTTAAAAACCTTAATGTCAGAAACCTTTGTTAAAACAAATTTATGGAAATTCAAAGAAAATTTTCACACATTTTTCTTAACAAAGGTTCTTTAAATGTTTATGAATATGGTGGTTGGATTTTTACAAAATCGCAATTAACTTGCAATCTTTGTTTGTAATCACCTTCACGTTCACCAGGTCCAATCCCATCAAATTCAGAATCTGTTGAACACGATTAAAAGCATTATAAAGGGTGTTTCGAATTGAAATAAAACACAAGAAAATCGTTTTAATGTCCATCAATTTGGCTTTATCGGAAGGATAATTTTATGCCATTAATGTTTAAATATGATTTTGGGCTGGTGGCCGCCGCGGCTGGCTCGAATAAAGCCAATTCTACAGGTCCAATTTTCAACCACTTGTTGGAACCACAACTCATCCACATTCATGCCATCCAATTCGGGAACAAAATTGTCGGTTATCATGGCTCTATACCGGTCTCCATTAACGGTAACTGACTCTCCAGCATTATTTCGGAAGAAGTATGGCCCAATGACTCCACCAGCCCATAGAGCACACCAAACAGTCAGTTTTTGTGGATGTAATGGCATAAAATGGACGGAGCTTGCGGTGAACTTCGCGAACTGAACCATTACTTTCGAAATAAATTTGCACGATTTGCAAGCGTTGTTCTTTTGTCAACCTGTTCATGGTGAAATGGCAAACCAAACTAAATATTAATCACTTGACAGCTGACAAAATGGCCGCCAGTTAAAAACGTGATGCCAACTTAAAGTTCTATACCCCAATAAAAAACACCCTTTACTTGCTTAAGTCTTATACAGACTCGACTATCTTCACATTAACGAATTCGAATTTTTTTTTATTGGCCTTGTCTTGTTTATTTAATATTTGTAATGACTACCAAATCCTCTTCCACTTAGAGCTTGTTTGTATTTATGAGAAAATTGCCTTTAATGGGTTAGTTTTCAAAACCGCTGAGGTCTCCTTAGTCATTGGGGCGAAAAGCAAGAACATTTTAAGTAAATCAATATTTGTATGTGTAAGGAAATAATCATACACTTGAGTTGAAATGCTTACATACCATGGATTTTTTTTTGTCATTTCATTTCACTTGCCTTATGGCCGATTAAATCATTTCATTTCAAGGGAAAAGAATGTTTTAATGTTTTAGTAGGATACTATTCCAAAAGTGTATTTATCTCTGAGAGGAACATTTTTATTTTGGTCGATTTATCGTGTTCTCTATTCCCTTTGATCTGTATCAATCTTGAGTACAGTTTTCCCCAACATTTCAATGCTATCACCATATTTGAATCATAATTAGGGGTTGATTATTTGGTGTGTTACCTTATTTTCCTCAGAAAAAACAATGATTCAAAGAATGGAAACCAATTCAAAAAAGTGAACTGAAAATTCCCAGTAAAATATAACGCCCTAACGGTCCGAATTGACGGTGACAGTCGTTCCCTGGTCGTTTTCAAAGAACTAAGGTCCAATCACACCTGCGGACCAAACAGTGACTTTTTGTAGGTGTAATGGCCTCTGTTCAATTACTTGAGGCTTCTCAGAATCCCAAATAGGACAATTTTGTTTATTAACATACCCACCGAGTGCGGAATGTGCTTCATAACCACAAAACCATAATCTCGATATGTGACTGTGTCCGAATCACTATTTTTGCAGTAGGTTTTAATAATTTTTACGCGTTGTGTGATAGTTAAGTGATGCATTTTCGTCAATGTCAGACTTCCAACTGAAAAGAAAAAAAATTGGTTTAACAACTTAGTTTGACAGATGTCGAATTACAGCCCTATACTTTTGAAGTCACGAAATGGATAACCCTATATTAATGAGCTGAATTGGTGCAGGAATAACGCTTTCAAATGAAAAATACACCAGTGCCACATTATAAACCATCGAGCCTTTCCTTAACCCTTTAACCACAAAAATCAAACCCTTTAACCATAAGAAATGACTGTTAGCGATGACCTGTAGACGGTGGTTCAAGGGCTAATATCAGCATCAGATGTAGATTATTTCAAAATATTTTATTGTTTCTATCGTGAATATCTTTAAAATGCTAATAACGAAAACAGATTTAGTTTCTGAAGTTCTAAAGTTCAAAATCTTAAAGGATCCGCTATTCACATTTCGGAGACCATTTTCGAATTAAAAAGAGTAACAGAACTCAGGGGCGATTGTTGAACCTTAATATTTAATAAGGAAAGTTTATTGTTTTACTTTCACAGTAAGCGAATTTCTCCAAGGAGGGGTCTCGTTTCTTAAAGGAACCTTTATATTTAAAAAGGAAAGTTTATTGTTTTACTTTCACAGTAAGCGAATTTCTCCAAAGAAATTTGTGAATTTTCCCTTGGGGTCCCGTTTCTTAAGGGAACCTTTATATTTAAAAAGGAAATTTTATTGTTTTACTTTCTCAGTAAGCGAATTTCTCCAAAGAAATTTGTGAATTTTCCCTTGGGGTCCCGTTTCTTAAGGGAACCTTTATATTTAAAAAGGAAAGTTTATTGTTTTAGTTTCGCAGTAACCGAATTTCTCCAAAGAAATATGTGAATTTCCCTTTGGGGTCCCGTTTCTTAAAGAAACCTTTATATTTAAAAAGGAAAGTTTATTGTTTTACTTTCACTTTTATATTTAAAAAGGAATGTTTATTGTTTTACTTTCACAGTAAGCGAATTTCTCCAAAGAAATATGTGAATTTTCCCTTGGGGTCCTGTTTCTAAAAGGAACCCTTATTTTTAAAAAGGAAAGTTTATTGTTTTACTTTCACAGTAAGCGAATTTCTCCAAAGAAATATGTGAATTTTCCCTTGGGGTCCCGTTTCTTAAAGGAACCTTTATATTTCAAAAGGAAAGTTTATTGTTTTACTTTCACAGTAAGCGAATTTCTCCAAAGAAATATGTGAATTTTCCTTTGGAGTCCCGTTTCTTAGAGGAACCTTTATATTAAAAAAGCAAAGTTTATTGTTTTACTTTCACAGTAAGCGAATTTCTCCAAAGAAATATGTAAATTTCCCTTTGGGGTCCCGTTTCTAAAAGGAACCTTTATATTTAAAAAGGAAAGTTTATTGTTTTACTTTCGCAGTAAGCGAATTTCTCCAAAGAAATATGTGAATTTTCCCTTGGGGTTCCGTATCTTAAAGAAAATATACCCCAATGAAATATTTTAAAAGGTCAACAAAGGGAATAACTTCACTAAAACGTATGTAGGTGATTCTTTTTTGTTTCTTGATGACGGTGAAGCCTTATATGAGAAATGAACAGAAACTAAGCTTTTTGCCATGAGCAACTCTGTTGGCTTAGCTCTGTCAGGCACATGTCTAGTTTATCTATATGGTAGGGCCTGTCCTAGGTATGAATCAAAATAGGCTACTGTCTGCGTTGCCATATAGATTTTTCAAAAATTTGCTATTTTCTAAATAAAAAAATGTTTTTTGTTTGAAAAAAAAAACAATTTTTTTAAAGACCATTAATTAAGAAAGCTATGGAAGCTATTCAGCTGGTAAGCTACTTTTTATGGAAGACTCTCAGCAATATTTAGCATTATTATTTGTCTGGTTGATAATACCCGAAATGACTTTTTTCGTCTTTGTGGTTATAAAAGTTATTCAAAACTTTAAACCTATTCGTACCAGGCAGTGACTTCGGGTCACTATTGAAATTAATACTTGTATATGTGTTTTATTTCACATTAGTCTTTATCGTCCCATACATCTAAGTTTCATCATTTAAATAGTCTACTTTAATGAAATGCAAATTAAATTTTTTTTAATTTTTGTTTTTCTAAAATATTTT
Organism: Hydrotaea cyrtoneurina; assembly: GCA_958296145.1. Taxonomy (NCBI): domain Eukaryota; kingdom Metazoa; phylum Arthropoda; class Insecta; order Diptera; family Muscidae; genus Hydrotaea; species Hydrotaea cyrtoneurina. The sequence goes on along the minus strand of OY282516.1, from coordinate 57,415,548 downwards.
GCGTTTTGCTGGCTTTACTTTACTTTACAAATTTAGCTTGATACGAATAGGGTTAAATTATATGGAAATCTATTTAGAAATCAGCTTATATGGCAACCCTAGCTACAGTGTATCTTTCCCTATCCAGCAATATTCAACCTACAATATTATCTGTATAGTAAGAACGGTCAATCACTCCAATCCGACGTCAACCGTAGATTCCACCTTATCATAACCATCGTCGCTAACGGAGATGTCTTTAACTTCCTTAGACACGGTTGCATTAGTCCACAGTTTTAATTGTTGCTTCATCTCAGGTCTGAAGGGTTGGGTGGCATCACGTGTTAACCCTGTTGCCATTAACATTCCACACACACCTAGTAAAAATCTATGACGACATTTTATGATTTTTTGGCAGTTTTGTTGTTTTCAGCAAGATGTTTTGGTTTTTTTGATTTGATCTCAAGGCAAAATTTGCAGATCTTATTAAGAGCTAAAAATTTGCCGAAGATGGACAAGCAATATTTCGAATAGTTCACGAGATATAGACTTAAAATTTAGTAGATGTTTTTTCCAAATTGTACTAAAATCCACCCCTCCGTTGAATACCTCGACAATGAATTAGAAAAAAAAACACCTTAGCTAATAATTCAAAACCCAGCTAGGAGTTTTCATAAGCTTTCAGATTTTAAGGGTTGGTTCAATTGGTTCACGATTTTAGTGAATATTGTGTGTAATTAATAAAAATATTACATGTCATCGAGCTTGAACGATCAGTGGTTAGAAATATTATTAGAAAATATTACTTTTTTTTTAGTAAATGCTTCTTATGGAAAATTTCCTTACCGTGCACTTTTATTCAAGAAAATTTAACTTTTGCATATCACAAATGTATGTTCTATAGAATTTTCGTAAGAGAAAGCTATTTAGTGGGGTGCTCATTAAGGCCATATGTTCCTTATAGGAATTAAAGGAAATAATATATATATCATTGAGCTAGGATCTGTCTGCCTTTCACATGAAAAAATTTATTACAGTCGAGTCCGGTTATAACGTACACCGGTTATAACGAACTTTCGTCTATAACAAAAATTTTTTTAAGTCCCAATAGTTTGGCTTCTACCATATTTTACCCTGTATAACGAACTTTGCTTATAACGAACCAACTTGTCGAGTCCCTAGGAGTTCGCTATAACCGGACTCGACTGTACCATGTCTTTTGCAATTATAGAACACTTGTCTGAACTTTTTAAAGGGACCAGTTCACAGAGTTGTACCGTACCTATTGAATAATTCCTTAGCAACGCCTTTTACTATAGGAAAGTTAACATGAACATTTCATTTCAAAAACTCATATTTCCGCAGAGAATAAAAAAACACCCACCGATTCATTAACAATTTTCTAAGTTATCGAACTTTATTTAGAATCTGTTCAGAATATTTGACAAATACTTCTTGGGCTCAAAACTCTGAATTAGCCTATGGCTTCAAAATGTATTGACAGATAATATAAAGTGTTCTCATATGAAATATTTGATGAGATTTATTTGCAAAACACCAGATTATTGGAATTTTACGTCATCTACAATGCCATTGATTTTCCTTCCATGTAATCTTGTGTTCATCATTGGGGCTACTTTTGATGATTACGTTCGGCAGACCGTGGTGGTAGTGTATTCTTAGATCAGCCTCGGGTGGTGGCAAGAAATCTACCCTAAGTGGATATAAATGCAATGGAACTATTTACAAGATCGATTTTGAGAATGGTTCCGTGTAACAGGAACAAATCCTTTTATTTAAAATTCAGGGACAATAGTTTTTTTTTTTTGAAAATTGTCTTTGAATCATAACGTCGCTCTCAGCAATAAATCTTAATTTTTACGGCCACATGCAACAATTTGATAAATCGTTGAGATAAACTGGATCTTGTGATCATAGAAATGATTCTCAAACCTACCGGGCGGGCATATGGAAGGGATCCCACAGGAAAAAGTGCTAGATACAAATTGTTTGAATTTATTGTTTTCGTTGTCAATTAAACAAAATATTTAAACTTTTTTTTTGTAAACATATACTTTATTTTATAAAAGCGGCTCTAGTGAACCGTATTCAAATAATTGCCAAAATGAGGTAATTAAGTGGACTCACTTAATGATCTCACCTGTATTTGTATTTGTTAGAGCCTGTGATACATTTTTTGTACGGCACCGCTGAGTTCAAGCTGCAAATCCTCAGAACTGTGCTTGTGTATCAATGTGCTTGTGCAATCTGTGTTAGAATCTAAGTGAACGATAATTGACTAATATATTTTTTTAAAATTCATTGGGTACAGATAGTTTTTAAGATAACTAAGATAACTATCAAAAAATGGTAAATTTTTTAAATTTGAATTTAGCAGCAAATAACTTCTTCTCTTACCTGCAAATGTTAGATAACTGTCACTCGCTTAAGTGCCACTTTAGGATAACTGTCAAAAATGGATAATTTTTGAAATTTGGCTATAGTTTCTATGCAAATAACTTATTCTCTTATCTGCAAATGTTAGATAACTGCCACTCGCTTAAGTGCCACTTTAGAATAACTACCAAAAATGGATAATTTTTGAAATTCAGCTTTAGTTTCTATGCAAATAACTTCTTCTCTTATGTTCGCTTACTTGTCATTGTAAATCTGACATTTAGCAACCACTCAAAAATCCAATCGAAATCGAAAATTGTGGGGGATTTCGTGAATATGCCTCGAAAAAAATACATATAAATCTGAGCTTGCACATTCCAAGCTCAGTTCAGAATAAAATAAATGGTTATTCAAGCCGGAAATCATATTAATTGGCACTGCAATTTAATCGATTACCTGAAATTATCGATTAATAGCAAGAAGTTCCGCAGCACTATTCCACAATCTCTCCATTCCCTACAAAGCAGCATTGGCTCAGATAAGATTACAACAAAACGAGAATAAAAAAAGGCTACCACTCCAGTTCGCATTTGGAATGTATGGCAGCTCGCTGTCTGATTTTATTTAGTTTAGTGTTTATATTCTTCAATACTAACGGGTTACGATCAGTCTACGATCACAATTATTGTCATTACCAAGTGCAAACAATTGTACATTACGTGCGTCAAGAACTCTCAATTCGGGTCAAAGCACAAACGCAGCCTTGCGAGTCTATCGAAGTTGGTGATTTTTGCTGCTGATTACTGCCGAGGAGAACTAACGATAAATGTAAGATTAAATCCAACGTATCTTGATACGAATGTGTATAGTCAGGGTAAACAGTGATTCATAGATTGACGTACGTATTTGTTCTGTAATAAATCAATCTATGAGGGCAAATGCCAACATATGGAACAGCAAAGGTGTGATGATACTATTAAGTTTAAAATAATTTCAAACAAAAAATGTAGAAAATAGAATTTAATGTCGTTTTGGTATGACAGCGTGAACTGTTCACATTCTCATTACAAATAATAATTTATGGAACATGATTTCATTTATATGGCTGGCTTCGCACTAGCCCGTCCTGTCACCATAATTTCCCAAGACCTTGGTAAAGGTTTCTGGTTCGATCTCACTAATAACTTGTTCGATATTCGTCTTAAGAGCCCAAGAGCCAAAATGGTATGCAAATTTAGCTTTCAATGCTAAGCAAAATAGCGTTTCCAGCATCGTTGTCAAAGCAAAATAGGCCAATGATGCAACCGCTCCAAACTGTGAATCTCTGAGATTGCATTGAGTTCTCGTAGGGCATGTTCGGGTTTGCTGATCACCCGCCCGGACAATTTTGCTTGTTGACATAGCCGTCTAGATGAACATGCTGCAGCATCTAGGGATCGGGAAACCAGCATGTGATAATTTCCCATTTTTCTTTGACGACGCTGAATGGAAATAAGTAACAATTTGGTGGAATTTAAAATTTTTCTGAGATCGGAGATTTCCAGCTTTGAGGCCTTATAGCAAGATCCTTTCCGTCCATTTTTACCTGGGTCTGTGCGAAATGTCAATCAAATCGGACAAGCCAATTCCCAAAGGAACTTTTATTTCCAAGCATTTTTCGAATTCCCCCACTGTGCGATGGGGATTGTGTTTATTCCCCAAAGATATGATGCTGGCAAGATTTCATGGGGGAAATAGTTGTCACTGTCATATGGTTCAAATAGAAATCACCCAGTTTTGTAAATTTCTTTCCATTTCAATCGCACATTCAGATATTTGAGCTCGCCATTTATAAATATTATTTATTGTATAGACATTCGAAGTTGGCGACTTTTTAAAAAGGATAATATTACAAAAAAAAAGTAGGCTAAAGTAGGGATTTATTCTAAAGTGGATCTATCGATGCGTTCAACCTTTTGCAAGTGCCAACAAATAATCGCAACATTATCAATATGAAGTTTGTCTGAAGAGCTGGTAAGCCCAAAACAATTCAGCCTAAATGTATGCAATAGTTTTTAAAATTTAATTGATTTAGATGCTGCAAAAGATAATATATATGTTGATACACTGAAACAAAATATATTTCCTAACTCTACAGAGGAAGAATTCACAAATTTGTTATGAATAATTCTGACATTTCGAATCAGCCAACTCAAATATCTATAGAAAATTTTCTATTTAATTTGTGGGGAACATTTTCTCTATAGAAAATTTTGTGCGGAAAAATTTCTCTATAGAAAATTTTGTGGGGAACATTTTCTCTATAGACAATTTTGTGAGGAAAAAATTTCTTTATAGAAATTTTTGTGCGGAAAAATTTCTCTATAGAAAATTTTGTGGGGAACATTTTCTCTATAGAAAATATTGTGGGGAACATTTTCTCTATAGAAAATTTTGTGGGGAACATTTTCTCTATAGAAAATTTTGTGGGGAACATTTTCTCTATAGAAAATTTTGTGGGGAACATTTTTGCTATAGAACATTTTGTGTGGAACATTTTCTCTATATAAAATTTTGTGGGGAACATGTTCTCTATAGAAAATTTTGTGGGGAACATTTTCTCTATAGAAAATTTTATGGGGAAAAATTTCTCTATAGAAAATTTTGTAGGGAACATTTTCTCTATAGAAAATTTTGTGCGGAAAAATTTCTCTATAGAACATTTTGTGGAGAACAATTTCTCTATAGAACATTTTGTGGGAACAATTTCTCTATAGAAAATTTCGTGGGAAAAATTTCTCTATAGAAAATTTTGTGGGGAACATTTTCTCTATAGAAAATTTTGTGGGGAACATTGTCTCCATAGAAAATTTTGTGGGGAACATTTTCTCTATAGAAAATTTTGTGGGGAACATTTTCTCTATAGAAAATTTTGTGGGGAACATTTTCTTTATAGAACATTTTGTGGGGAACATTTTCTCTATAGAACATTTTGTGGCAAAAAATTCTCTACAGTAATGGCATAGTTTCTACTTGTCAAATGTCAAACATTAAAAGCTTCAAAAGTAACAGCTTCCGAAATACCGGGTGATTCAAAATACCACCTCTTGTTGGAGAACCCTGTACACACTTGTGAGTTATGGCGTCTATGTATATAACATATGGTCGACTTTCCCATTTGTTTTTACTGATTTAAATTTAAATAACTTGTGGTCTTCATGCTTTAACCATTTACCATTTTATTCCCCTTTAATTGTGCTCTTAGTCGAATGGCACCTCCCTCTTCATCAATCACTGTCTCACAGTATCTCTTTTAGCTTTCGAATCTGACGCAGTGACAGCTTAAATGAAATTGACACATGTCATCACATTAAATGTCATTCTTATTTAAACATTCGAAAGAACAAATGAGATTGCTTAAATCAAATTTAAAAAAAAAAATATAATATTTAAAAACGAAAGCAAATATTTGCGCACAAAAAATATTAGCCTGCTTTTCCAAGTATCCGAAATCATCATCAGTTATTTGTACAGTGGAAGCTACCTGATGTTTGTCTTGTGGCGCTTTAAAACGACAATTCCTCAATTATCTTTGCGAGATTTTGCGATGCAATGAAAACAGTGTGTTGATCTCCCTCCCACACACTGCACATCGGTATAATTTGATAAAACCAGAATTATCTTGAGATAAAAATGCTTTCAGAAATGGCCATGGATGCTTTATCTTAAAACACAAACAACAACAAACAGAATATATTCACACAGCATCAGCATCTAGATTTACAGCGGCTAAGGGAGCCAAAGAAATGGGTGACATTTTGTTATCAATCGTCAAGTTTCCTTTTTACGTTCTTTGTGCTTATCACACAAAAGAACTGTTTCCGATGGATAAACAATTGTCATAGATACTCGTATCACTCTCTGTGGAACAACAACATGTAAATACAAGTGACAAGTAACCGACAGAGTGATGCACAGTTGTTGTGGGTAATGCTCACCCGTAGAGTACCCTAAGATTCCAATAGTTCTTCGTACTGGTACTGGTGTTTTGAAAAAAAAATGCAAGAATGTGAGGAAAAAGTGATTGATTTTATTGAGGAATAAAAAAAATGCCTCAGTTGTAAAATTCAAAGAATAAAAACCAATTAATTGAAAAAAAAATATATAAAAATATTTGCAAATGAGAATGGATAAGAAATTGGTTGAATAGTTGAAGCGTATGAGAACGACCAACTTGGTTGTTCAACTAGGCAATTTTACTTGCGGCAATTTTTACGATTCCCTTTTGAACTTGCCTCTTGTGTTCACACAAAGAAATTCTTTTTCGGCAATTTTTGTTTTCATTATTGCCTTTTCAAATACAAATGACTTTCAAAATATCAAAATACGAAAAACACAAAAGGAAGTACAAGCAAGTTTTTACCATTTCCATTCCCCTTACCTCTCTTTCCGACAAACTGAGGATTGAGGCAATTAAGATTGCCTAGTGTGAATTGGGACAAGGATTATGTTTGTTTTTTTTTTTAAATTTTTTTCGAAATCAGTTCATTTTGAAAAACTAACTTTAATTTATTACTCGACTTTAAGAGTAATTATCGGGGGACTCGTAGACATGCAAGTTATTTATAATCAATACGTACTTTTATGGCTATCTACTGTTTGCTCATTCCTGCTCAAGATTTCCAGCCCTGTCGTCGATCATCTGTTGTTTGTTTTAATATTTTTTAGTTTGATTTTGGGTGCTGTGAGTTCTACAATGTTTTATTTTGTTTGGTTGGTCTGAAGGGTGGCGTGGTAGTTTTCAATTTGTCTTTTGGTAGAGACGTAAGCCTGAATGAGTTGGGAAGCCCTGAGATAGAGAACAGCGACTGCCTTTTACGCCACGGATGTTCGTGGTGTGTTGTGTAGTTAGTGCAATTACAGAGTCGATATCCCGGCGAAGACAAAAACAGTGTACTCTCTCCTTGCGGACACCTCTCATAAACGGACACTTTTTTCAATGCCAATCCGCTTCAGTCCTCTTGTGTACTTCTCTCATAAGTGGATACAATTCTCAGTCCCTTAGATGTCCGCTTCTGAGAGAGTACTGTATATACGTTACTTAGATTTTTTTTTAATATTAATTTAATTGAAATTTAATTTAACAGTTATACGCGTATAATTTTTAAAAAATCTAATAAAAATTTGCAATTTGCAAAAGTCTTTTTAGCCCCGAAAAAAATTACCCAACTGTTCTATTTCGATTTTCCAATTTTGTAATCGAAACCGGATTTCAGTTTTCTCTTGCACTCAAACCTTTGGCAGCACTTTCACTAGATGACCGAATACAATTTTGTATCGGAGATTCGTTTTATGTTAATTAAAAGTTTTTGAATAACTAGAATTTTTGTTTATATCTGTAGACACTCTCTGGCCAATGAAGTAATTACAACTAAGCCAGTTTTATTGTAATATCCCTGCATGTGGCCTTCCGTGCCAAATTAAGTTATTTTATTAGGAATTTGCCAAATCATCCATTGAGTTTTTGTTCTCAAGGCTGCACCCGTTTTGTTCATTTGTTAACGATTAACGATTTCATGGACTTTTTAGAGCCTTAATAGAGACATCATTATTGGTGATTTATATTGTTTTGTTTTGTCATTTTTCTATATTTTACCTTGAGCTCGTGGACAGCTTTGTTAAAAATTGTCAAGGACAAAGGCTGTCCTGCCACCAGCGCCATAAGCACGCCTCCACCACCACCACTTACCACTCACCCGTCATTAGTCTTATCGATGGTATATGATTTGAAAGAACTTGCCTTCACTTGTGCTGTCCTTCCCTCCAATGGGTTACAAACAACAGAGCGAATCGAACATGCCGAACCATAACCACCGCTATCTACCACCCACAAATTGCTGAATGGTATACAAATTAAGAGGAGTAGATAACAGCAACAACAACAGAAAAATAATAAAGAAGAATTATGAAATGACAGAGAAAAAGAGACCAAGAGCACTAGGGGAGATGGTGGTGGTGGTGGTGTAGGAGCTGGTGGGACCAGCTGGGGTGGACAAGCACCCAGACAGAGAGACAGGCAGACAGACGAGCGACCACAACAACACCGGCAGCAGCAACAACCAAATGACAAGCGTCAAAAACAGTTTGTTAAACATTCATGAACGACGGTTTTCTGCTGTTTTCTTTTCTCTATGGCTAAACTCAGATTTTTAGTGTTTTTCCTCTTTTTATCACAATAGTACTCTTCGCCTCGTAACGTACTCGTAACTGTCTGCCTAACATTGAAAAAGCGTCAGTTTTCTTTTAAATTTTGTTTTTCTTTTCCGTTTTATTTTTGCTTTTTTTTCAAATAAATTTCACACACATATTTTGAACACTTTTTGTATTTGTGTGTGTGTGTGTGTTTTTTTTGTGAAAGAAAGAACGCAAAAGAAAAACTACTCTTGTGATTTTTAAGGAGACCGAATAGAGAAAACAATAAAGAAATAGAAAAACGAAATAAACGCCACAACATTCTCCAGTTGCCAAAGACGCAACGCACATGGTTGCAAAGTTGAACTCCAGCGGCAGCAGCACACTACTTTTCTTTCAAAGCATTCGAAATGATTAACGATTCATTTCAATTTTCTTGTAAATAATTACCACTCACCGCAAACTTCAAATGTTAAGTAAAATTTTCAAAACTGATTTCTTTTATTTTTACAGCTGACGACGATTCGGACAACTGTCCACACGACTTTGAAGGTGGCGGTTCGGATCTTGAATACGGTGTATCGGATTTGAATGGTTTGAATCTGAACTCATACAGTGGCGGCATGCAGGCGCAGATACAGGTAATCACTCTCTCTCTTTCTATTTTGTTTTGTTACAATTTCTCCGCACGACTGGCGCCGTGTTTACACCATTTCCTCTTACAAGTGGAAATAATAGTGGAGGAAACAAAAAACGAATGGAATTCAGAAAATCAAAATTAATTAATTTATTAAGTTAATTAATGTAATTGAAATTTGAGTTGTAGTAATTTCGGAATAATTGTAACTTTGCAATTGAGTTACCTAGTTTTTGAATTAATATTCGATTTTCTATTTTTGCTGTGATGAGTTACGGTTCGATAATAAGAATCCGCGAAGATATATCGATAAAAGTTATCGGGTTTTTGTGATCACTTGCAAACATAAATAAACAAACACAAGAAAACATTTCAAGCAACGAATTAAATTGCATTTTAGTGATAGAAAATAAAAGCTCAATCGTCGTCCGTCACTGGAAAATCTAAGGAATATGCCTATATTTGCCATCCATGGTGAACTGGAGAATGCCATCTGCAAAGAATTGCCCAAAAACTGGGTGTTCAGAGACCGACTACACATAGTTAAATGTAAGTACGGGTACTGGGGTACTGAATCTAATAAATCTTCTTTGTTCGATTATACAGAATCAGTATGGACCGCCTAATTCCAGCCAGTATTAGACTTACCACTGACAACGAAATATCTAAGCCCTGGCGGAGAAAGAATTCACTTATTTCGAATAGCTGGAGTGAGAAATGTGCCAGATTCACCTGTAAAGCGAAGATCATACATCAATATTCTTTATGTAGCAATTTTTAAATGCGTTTCCCGACCCCTTTAAATTATATAGTTTTTGGATTTGTAGATTACACCAGTCTGCTTTTACCAAAGTCTCTCGTAGAGAGATTCTTTGCCTTCATATGATAGGTATGCCAAATTTCCATCTGGTTTTCCAAGTTACTTACGGGCTGCTATTTGATCGTACTCTTCCAAAGTTGGTTACTTGGTGGGTGCCGTAGTGCGATCAGTACCATGTTCGACTATCACACAGTAAATGCAGTTTCGTACATCGGCAAGACAAAATTATTATTGGGCGGCCGATTTCACCTCGTAAATACTGGCGACTTTACGAGTAAGAGCATAAACCGTTCGAAGCCGGCTTTAAACAGTAGATTCCGGTCAGTTTGAGAAAAATTCTCCATCCGTTTCTTCACGCAAGGGAAATTCGTTAGTCGTACCTCATAATTATTTTGAGAATACGAATACCGCGTGGGATGTTGTTCAAGAATCGACACATGCCATCGATCGGAACAATTTGTTATCGGAAGGGGCACTCTGTGGTGAATACGGCGACGTAATTCCCAGTAGCTTTTGTCCAGCGCACATAATCAATTTCCACCGAGCAGCAAAATCATATGACCAGAATTAGTATAAAAACAATTGTAGGTCTGTACATTTAAGGGCCGACAAGGAACCCGATTTCCTTGTTCTTTGAACATTCGTTTTCAAAAGATTTTAAAAACTCCTTTTTAAGTCACTGCAGACTTAACTGCAAGTTCTTCGTGAGTTGGGCTAGAATCTTCCTCCGGCAATACCATGAACTCTACATTTCGTACCATATGTATCATCATTTCGTTACGTTCTTTGTCTTTGACATCAAATTCTCCATTTACTTCTCTCACTTAACGCCAATGATTTAACAATCATATGGTAAGTACTGGTGAGACCATTCTATGTCAAATGACGAATACTTATATTTTATCTTGACATATCTCTCGTACGGCGAATCTTGACTCTTCGTTATCCCTAAGAAACCTCGAAAATCAGCTTATTATTGTATGTAGACAAAACCGATTTGATATGATTAATTTATTAAACTCTTTATAGAGATTTCTAAATTGACTACTCTGATTTCAATATACATATGTTTTAAGGATGTTACAACAATCAGTTGTAGAACCAACTTCAGGTGATTTTCGTAACCTCTATTTAAGTTTCCTAAGATAGATCCACTAACGTTTTCTCAATTTCACTTCGAACTGGTGTAAATCTACAGACATTATTTTCACAAATTAAACCATAATGAGTTTTAAATTATTTTCTAAAGAAATTTCATATATGTAATTTTTTTTTTCTTCTATCTTTTGAAGGCCGATTTGGATCGCCAACATCTGTTGGGCGACAGAACACGCAATGGTGTCTATGAAAGTGTTGTAGCTGACGGCATTGAAGGGCTGGAACATCAAGAAAGGTATGTGTTTTTAATAGTCATTTGTTTTACGATGTACATATGTCTGTCTAGTCATACTGATGTCGTGGTGTATGTAAACGTCACCAAAAGGCGTGTAATTACATATTTGTCAAGACTTCTGTGACGACGTCATAGCGATTTGTTAAAAAAATTTGTTCGGCGCATTCGTTGCATTTAACGCTTGGTGTGGTTTAATTCACCATTTAATCAAAGGTTGGTGGGGAATCGTTTCGATTTCACCATTTTGTAATTTAAGTAGAAACAAATAAAATCTGGAAATAGTTTAAGGGAAACTGTGATCATATTTGTAAGATCACACGTAATATACCGGTAAGGTTTAATACCACGCGGGCCTAAGTTTCAACAAAATACATTTAATAGATCGCCCATGCGTTTAGCTCATGTAAGACTCGTAGGGAAATAATGAGAAACACTAAATAGTGGATGGAATGGGAATTTGGTAACACTCGTAGGTTCGTCGAGTGTGGGGAGACTCTGGGATACAAGTTCTCCCATATAACAGCGGTCGAAGTTGTAGCTCAATAATTTTTTTATTCGAGATGTGATTTAAATCACCTTTTTGAAATACTAAATACTTGTTTTTCCGTTATAACATGGCTTATTTTTTTAGTCCTAAGGGTATCGTCGACGTATTCATCATTTTTTATAGAACACATGGAACTTTATTGTACTCCACCTTAAAGGGATTCTTATATTTTCAATTTCAAAACGACTTGAAGTAGAATTAATTCTAAGCGGTAAGCGGTACCAGCGAGAGATATAAAAAATAATCCAAAATAATGAAAATATTCCAGATATTAGAAAATTAATTATTAAAATGTGTGAGTTTTCTCACATTACGATCTAGAAAGAACCGAGATCAGCTGTAGCTTTTCTATACATAATGTCTAGAATTTTCCGAATTTGTTATATATTTAAAAAAAAAAATCCAAGACAAATTACATCACCTTTGATAATAGCAAATTTTATTAACTGTAAATTGTTTTGACATTTCTGTGATGATCCATCATGTAAATGCCATTTTAATTGTGACCAAGAGAAAATGGTGGAAACGGAAACAAGCTTCCAAGTTAAATACAACGTCGAGTGGGTTTTGATGTTAAAAGTCATTGGAAAGAAAACTGAAAACATTCGTCAACCATCCCATCGTCCGTCTGTCACTTTAGCATTAACAATCCGCCTACCGTCTGAGGTCAACTCCAAATGTCAATGGAGCCGGTGAGAGGACACCAGGTTGTACTTTGTATTTTACAATCCATGCAGGTTCGTTAAATAATGTAATCATTTACGAATGATGAAAATATACGTACGTAACATATTAGTGTACTGCGTGTCTGACTCCTGAATGGTGTTGGCTAAAGTTCAGGTTGCATATGCTTCCTGGCGTACACTTTAACGCTGACAATAGCAATGACGTCAACAGGAACGACCCAGTGCTTTATAATCATGTTCGTTTACTTGCCTTCGTCATAATGTCATGACCTCAATTGTTGGAACAAAGTTCTCGTCGTCGTCGTCGTTCGTCTTCTCGTGTTCAATTCAAATCAAGTTAATATTTCGTTCATTGTTTCATGTAAAAAAAGGAATGTTCTACTGGCATTGCCAAAGATACGACGAATACAATTCCGGTTGCCTTTTGGCGTCCGTCGGCTGTTGTGGGGGAAGGTGGGAAGTGTTTGAAACTAATTATAGACCAAAAGTGAACTAAAAATAGACATGGACAATTTCCAATGGCTTGTTTTCAATGTGAATGAATTTCTATAGTCATTGATAATCCCAATGACGATGAGAGCGGTAATGAAGTGGATGGCCGATGAGTAATGAGTAGAATTGCAGACATGTTTTCGATTAGCAATTGAATTAAATTAAACAAAATGTAAATAAATATGTATTTATGGGTTCATAGCATTTCAACTGAAAGTTTTTAGAATATGAATCAGTTTTTCTTAAGAATATTTAATTCATTGGCGGCAGCTACCGCTAAATTTTTCATAGTCTTCTACACCAAATAGTCTTCTGTTCTTGTGACATGGTAGATTTATCCTCATCTTATTCTAATTTAATTAATGAATAAATGTGATCATAAAGGAGGCAATTATCCTTTCCAACGGTGTCCAGTTACAAAAGAATGCATTTTGTCCAAAGATAATAGAAATTAGTATATACATCGCTCGCATCATTCCGTGTACAATTCTCTATGTGCACATATTTTAAAATAAAACAATAATTAGATACAAAATCTCTTAAAATTTATGAGATGCAGTTTGAAGAAGTCAAATAACATTTTTCAAAATTTCCAAATCTGAAAAGGTGAACATTTTTAATATGAAAAGCATGTTTACTAATTGTTAACGAGGAATTACGTCGAAATATGTAGACTAAACCTAACACTGAATTTTTTTTAAAAAAAAAACCCTCTGGGTGTGTTGGTAGCGTGCTTGCCTATTAGCGTGGGGGTCGATTCATACCAAAGGATTCGGTCTGTCGCTGTAAAAATCGTTGCAAATGGTCTGTGTCACCAGGTTTACCCTTGGATAAATAAATTTACTTTGTATTGTAATTAATAAATAATTAAAAATGTTAACAAATGTTCTCTCTCTTGAATCGAAAAATACGAAAAGTAGCCAATTTTGGCAATATTTTTTTTTTTTTTTTTTTTTTTTTTTTTTTTGCTGGCCAACACTCAGGGGATGCCCCCTATAAATGCAATGCATTGTGTTAGCGGAAGGAAATTAGGGTATCGGAAGGAGGAAAGAGGGAGTAGTGTTTGTTGACATTTGTTTTGAATTTCTGAATGTCACAACTGGCAGGAAACACATTTGCTGGAAGATTATTCCACATACGAACGGTTCGGCTAAAGAACGAATTTTCTCTATAGTGCGTCGTCCGGTCAACCGGCCATTTCACAATGAAGGGATGAGATACCCTGGATAGCCGTGTATTCCGACTAAATGTTCTAACGTCAGGGACCAGACGACGGATATCTTCTGAACAGATACCATTAAAATATCTATAGAATAGCGATACACAACCCACATTTCGGCGATGCTGTAGGGAGACAATAGAGCTGGATACCCTACCATCCCCTATCATCACCACCGCTCTCCTCTGTACACGGTCCAGAAGCTTCAAAGATGTTAATGGAGCCCCTGCCCATATATGCGAGTTGTATTCCATTTTAGGCCGGATGTAAGTGGTGTAAATATTTACGAGATCAGATGGAGTGAAGTATTTCTTGCACCGCTTCAAAAAGCCTAAACACTTGAATGCTTCTTTCGACACTTCGAATATATGGCTAGCCCAGCGAGCATCACCCTGTATCTTCATGCCCAGAACATCAAGAGTGTCTGATTCGTCGATATCCACACCACCCATAGAAATTGACGACAATGCTGGATCTGGTGAACGTTTGTGTGACAACAAACAGCACTGGGTCTTTTGTGCATTAAAATCTACTCTATTCATTTGGCCCCACTCACAAATCGTCGCCAAATCGCGGTTAAGTGAGTCATTCATCATTCGCCTTTTGTCCTCGACCTCCAGAGGACCTGGCCGATGATCAAATGAGTATGAATGACAGAGATTGCTGTCATCCGCAAAGGAGTAGATCGGGTTCACAGTCTGACCCAACAAGTCGTCAATGAAAATAAGAAATAGAGAGGGAGAGAGGACAGAGCCTTG
Source organism: Hydrotaea cyrtoneurina (assembly GCA_958296145.1). Classification (NCBI taxonomy): domain Eukaryota; kingdom Metazoa; phylum Arthropoda; class Insecta; order Diptera; family Muscidae; genus Hydrotaea; species Hydrotaea cyrtoneurina. The sequence continues at coordinate 57,400,449 of OY282516.1, read as the reverse complement.
TGGAACTCCTGCGGTCAACCTATGCTCGTTGGATGAGACCCCATCTATAACAACTCGTATAGAGCGATCCCTGAGGAAACTCGATATGAATCGAGAGAAGATATTACCGACACCAAAAGCAATAAGTTTTGATATGAGTGCTCCGTGCCAGACCCTATCGAACGCCTTGGAAATATCCAGAGCCACGACCTTACTTTCACCAAGGGCGTGAATAGATCGACTCCATCGCTCCGAAAGGAACGCCATCAGGTCTCCAGTAGATCGATTTCTACGGAAGCCATACTGTCGATCATTTAGAAGGCCGTGGGAAGTGTTTGAAACTAATTATAGACCAAAAGTGAACTAAAAATAGACATGGACAATTTCCAATGGCTTGTTTTCAATGTGAATGAATTTCTTTAGTCATTGATAATCCCAATGACGATGAGAGCGGTAATGAAGTGGATGGCCGACGAGTAATGAGTAGAATTGCAGACATGTTTTCGATTAGCAATTGAATTAAATTAAACAAAATGTAAATAAATATATATTTATGGGTTCATTGCATTTCAACTGAAACTATTTAGAATATGAATCAGTTTTTCTTAAGAATTTTTAATTCATTGGCGGCAGCTACCGCTAAATTTTTCATAGTCTTCTACACCAAATAGTCTTCTGTTCTTGTGACATGGTAGATTTATCCTCATCTTATTCTAATTTAATTAATGAATAAATGTGATCATAAAGGAGGCAATTATCCTTTCCAACGGTGTCCAGTTACAAAAGAATGCATTTTGTCCAAAGATAATAGAAATTAGTATATACATCGCTCGCATCATTCCGTGTACAATTCTCTATGTGCACATATTTTAAAATAAAACAATAATTAGATACAAAATCTCTTAAAATTTATGCAGTTCGACAAAGTTAAAAAATCAAATAACATTTTTCTAAATTTCCAAATCTGAAAAGGTGAACATTTTTAATATGAAAAACATTTTTAATAATTGTTAACGAGGAATTACGGCGAAATATGTAGACAAAACCTAACACTGAATTTTTTTAAAAAAAAAAAAAACTCCCTCTGGGCGTGTTGGTAGCGTGCTTGCATATTAGCGTGTGGGTCGATTCATACCAGAGGATTTGGTCTGTCGCTGTAAAAATCGTTGCAAATGGTCTGTGTCACCAGGTTTACCCTTGGATAAATAAATTTACTTTGTATTGTAATTAATAAATTTTGGCAATATATCCAATTGTCCGATTTTTATTGCTAAAACCTTAAAGTAATCGCTCACTCCTTGCCTACAATCAATTTTTTGTAGAACTCACAAATGTTTACTAGATCAAAAGTTACAGACTGTTGCCCGATGGAATTGGTTTCTGGACTATGGTGCGTCGACAACATGAAGGCCTCGATTCCAGGTAAATAAAGTGAATGGTGGTGGATTACCCTGTGAAAGAGAGGGACGTCATAGTCATTCCATCAGCCGACTTCCGTTCGCTGCTTATTTCCATTATTGTTACAAATGTGTAAGTCAATGGCAGGACCAAGCAATCTGCCACACCTCACACCAACTAGATCGACGGTATTGTGTGACTAGTTGTAGTGCTGGGCAATCAAGGAGTAGCACATTAACTAATATTCCACTATCATGTAGTTTTATGGTTACATTTTTAGCAATCTAACAATGACCGGTATCTGTGAATCGATTTCCCTTGATTTTTTTTGTCAGTTTAATTAACAACAAATTTAGTTTTTGCCCACTTTCCGTTTAGCAATTGCTCTTAGGGGAAAATCGGTTGCTCCCATTCAAATGCGTTAACATATGTACGTCATCATTATGCGCCATTTGTTCTTTGTGCTTTTTGAAGTTAATCCTAAACTCTCTAAACATTTACAATGTTTATTTTTTTAAGATTTCAAATTACTTTAGATAATTTAGTGAGACTATCTTGATATCAAAACTACGGGATATTTTATAACACCTCTTTAAAACAAAAACGTTTAGTACTGACGCGTGGTCTTGTATAATTAAAATTTGTGTGACATGTGTAGAAAGTTTCAATGTTTTTTTTTTTTATTATTATAATGTATTTACTGAATTACAACAAACGAACATAATTATTATTAATAATAATGAATAAATAAAATCGCAAAAAGGGAGAGAGAGAAGGGAAAAGCAAACAATATGAATGGGAAAGTGTGTAGTTAGTTTGTGCACTTTTTTTTTAGTAAAACAATTGATTCATTTTTCCGTCTGTCATCACCATCATCAACATCGTGCTCATCTCAGTTTCCCTACATGACAATAATCACTTGTTTTCTGTTTTAAAATTGAAATCAGTGAATTGTTTTGTGCCGGTGATTTGATGGGGGCAGCTGTCGCACAATAGTCATCTAGCAGTGCAACGAACCGTAAAAAAAAATGGTTGATGGTGGTATTCACTGACTTCGATTATTACGGAATGAAATCAGGTACATACATATGTATACATTTTTTTAATTGTTTTGTTGTATACAACAATATTTTACAAAAGTGTTTGCGACAGAAGAAACAATATCGGGGAAAAAGCGTACGTTGTTATTCGGAAATGTTTTTTTTTTCGACAGAGACGAAATCTGCGACAACATAAATGCGATTTTTTTGTGCTAATTAAGCACGAATCTCACTCAGAATAGAAAAAATTGATTTAACTTCTTTCTGGAATATCCATTATTTCATTACAATTTATCATAATCATGCCGCGTGTTCGTCACTGATGCATTCATTATTCTGGATCTTTGCCAACTCGACTCCTGAATCGATTCTGTGTTTTTGAATTAAAAAAAAAAGAAATTGTACTTGAAAAAATTATGAATTTTCGCTCAAGAACAATTAAAAATAAAATTTCAATTTCTTTTGATTACACTACTCAACAAAATGAAAAAATTTCATGTACTCCGGATGCGATAATTTTTTCTGTGTAGATAACCTTGACATGAGCTCGAAAAACGCAATAAAAAAATTTTTTTTCGTTTGGTTTTTGTTTTATTTTTTTTTTTTTTAAATTTTAAAAAAAATTTTTTGGTTAATTTGTTTCGTCCGGCATAACTCGGGAACCACTAGCCCGATTTAATTGAATTAAATTTTAAAAAATTTAAAATTACAATTCCCTTTACTCAATTCCGAATAAAAGCGAAACGCGTGCATCGATTTTCATGATCTTTGTCTCATTTTGCTCATAGGTTATGTTACTTTACGTAAAAGTAATAAGATTTGACATTTTTTTTCATTTTGGATTTTTTAAAAAAAAAAAATTTAAATCTTTAGGCAAAAAATAAGTTTTTTCCTTTATATATTCATTTTAAACTTGGAAACTGTTGCTTGTATAGGAAAACAATATATGAACAGATTAAGGGAATTGTAATTTTAAATTTAAAATTTAATTCAATTAAATCGGGCTAGTGGTTCCCGAGTTATGCCGGACGAAACAAATTAACCAAAAAAATTTTTTTAAAATTTAAAAAAAAAAAAATAAAACTAAAACCAAACGAAAAAAAAATTTTTTATTGCGTTTTTCGAGCTCATGTCAATGTTATCTACACAGAAAAAATTATCGCATCCCGAGTACATTTTGACTGTTGACTAGTGTTATAAATGATAAATTGACAACAAAGATATTACAATCGTTAAATTTTCGTTCTCTTAAACTTCAATGTGATTTTCATTTTCCATGGGAAAATTTTCTTCAGTTCGGTCAATGATCTTCCATTTTCTTCCGACAGTGGTAATTTAAAAATGAATTATTTCTGTATTTATTTACATTTAATGCCGTTAATTATGAAAAACAACATCAGCCAAAAAACAAATAGCCTCACGAATTCTATCTTTGAGGTCTTGAATCGACGCTGGCCTGTTGGCGTAGACCTTATCTTTCACGTGGCCCCAAAGAAGAAGAAGTCGCAAGGTGTTAAATCGGTGACCAATTGTGATCACCTCTTCGAGAGATAACACGGTCCGGAAACTTTTTACTTTTGCGAACTGTGACTGCAAGATTTTCACCATTTTTGTAGTAATTTTAATTTTTAGTAATGGCGTAGTTTCTACTTGTCAAATGTCAAAGAATAACAGCTTCAAAAGTGACAGCTACCGAAATACCGGGTGATTCAAAATAACACCTCTTGTTATTGGAGAACCCTGTACAATAGATTTGTTTATTGTGAGCCGACTATGATACTGCGGAACGTCAACCATGGGAGAAGGCACATAAGATTCGACCCGACCGAACCTATCGACATTTTTGTTGTCAGTCGGTTTCGTTTCAAAGTAGATTTTTGCCTTTTAACTATTTTGATTATCATTGAATGTCCCACACTTTTATTATGAATTAGGCCGTAAATCTCCTGTTTATTAGAAACCAAATCGGATTATGAGCTAATTTTAATAAATGCCATCACACCCCGGTAACAGTTGAGACTCTATGAATCATTTTCGTTTTGTTGGCTTCTTCTGTGGTAATCAAAGTTGGCAACATTGTTTGTTATTAGTCGCATATTCGCGTTAACTCATTCCTTCAAAGTCGAACTTGCGCTTCGTCTCTCTCTGTCTCTCTTTGTAGGTGTGCATGTATTCATTCATTGACATTTATTACTCTCCGTAGGTATATGAGCAATTTTTGTAGGTTGGTGTGTTGATTTTTGTTTGTTCTGAGTGATATGGTCACCTTCGGTGTCGGTAGACATGTGGAGCTCTGTTTTTTTTCACGCCAAAAGCGTATCAATTGTTTGGCCTTTATGTCGTCTCGGTGCGTGCTTGAGTATGTTTGGGAATCTATTTAAATCCCTGAAAATAGCAGTGTGAACTAACGAGCAGCATATTCATCCATTAATTATTTGGCTATATTTTTTGTTTTGCCGTCATAATTTGTAGTGATTTTTATTTTTGGTCTCTACACTGACAAAATAATCGGCAGTGCGATTGGTGGTGTTGTCGGCTATCAAACAGAAAAGTCAGCTTCAGAGCCGCGTAAAAACATCAGATATTTTCGAGGCCGACGATGATCTAGGGCCAGCTCGACTGGTTACAGAACAGGTTACAGTGACCTGGTGACCTGTTGGCATACCTATCCGGCTTTAGTGTTGAGCCTTGTGTTATTCATTGGAAAATTTTAATTTCTTTGTAATCCCTTGAATGTCTTTTCTATTACGAATTAAGTCTCCTGTTATAATCCCCAGTCTGTTTATTCCAAACTAAATCGGATTATGAGCTCATTTCAATAAATGTGTAAAATTTGCCAGAAAATGAATCATTTTCTTTTTGTTAGCTTTTTTTGGTAAGCAAAGTTGCCAACATCGCAGAATTGTAACCAAGAATGATAGAAAGAAAGATTACGCCGTACCGCTCAGAAAAAATGTTCTGCGCAGGTTGATCAAATGACGTCACGCGTAGTGTATTCCTATTGGCTGATAGTCAAAGTGGTTTCAATTGCAGGGTTGCCAACAATAGTTCTTACGCTGTGTTTCAATCTAAAACTTGTCACTCGTTCTGCATACAAATAGAGTTGGCCACCCTTACAAGGCAGAAACTACGTCATCTAACGGGAAATCATGCGCATGACGTAATCTTCGTTTCTATAATTCTTGCTTGTTACCTCATTTCCTTAAGAGTCGAAATTGCGCTCAGTGTATCTCACTCACTTTTACGGTTCGGGCATTCACAATTTGACATTAATATCTCTCCATATATGACCACATTTCGAATCGTAATTTCCATAATTATATTTTTAAATGTTTACTTTTTGTTCTATTTTTTGTTTACGATCTTAGGAAATTACAATTATTAATATCAGGAAAATACCTATTAATAATCTTAGGAAATTACATACAAATGGTAGGGAATGTTTCATTATTTAACCTTAGAAGAATTTCTAATTAGATCATTTGTGTGGTGTAGGACATCTGTATTCGGACCGACCGCCTTACTATTCCTCTACTTACCATTTTTTTGTGGAAATGGCCACTTCAAATCGGGTAAAACCATCAGATCAGCAAGCGCTAGTGGACATTCAAGAATGTAGTACCATTCTGTTACACGATCTCGTAAAAAAACCATTAAATTTTATAAAGAAAAAAAAAATCAAATGAAACAACCCTTAACTTGTCTTTTCTCGTACATTCCGAAAAGTGTTCCCGGGAATTAATAGAAACTACAAATGCTGTAAATTATTTCATACCTAATGATATTACAGTCAAACTTTCATAACTCGAACTCCCGTTATGAGTTATGGAATTACTTAAACAAGAGAATTTATCTCCTTAACTGCCGCTAGAAGTGCTTGGACTTAAAGAAAATTCTAGTTATTCGAGTTATGGAAGTTTTACTGTATTTGAATTATTATAAAATTTAATGAAAAAAATTATATTTTTTGAAATAATTAGAAGAAGTGATAAATATTTGTCTACATGACAAATTGTAAAAATTTGCATTTTATTCCCGAGAATACCAAACAATAATCAACAATTTCCAAAAAAAAAGTCCCCGAATCACAATAAAAAAAAAACGCTTATACGTTTGGTTCACCACCATCTTCGTCTAAACGTCTTTCGAACGATCCTGGCGACTGTGGAAGAAACCGAACTACTGATAGCATACTTTTGAGGGCTTTAGAGTCACTTTCTTCACAAGCCTTAACCCATTTACTTTAGGTGCATCGAAAATGTGTGCCTTATTTCTCGAGATGCCCTTGTGTAGCAAATATTGAAATTATAAATAGTATTTTGGAATATTGAATTTCTTTTTAATTGTCTTGGCCAAGAAATATTTATTGAATCACGATTAATACGTTTCTCGTGCGCCACCACAACTTATAGCATCATTGAAATGCATTTCGAATGAAATGTAAACAATACTCGGGGTCAAATCTGTTTTGAAAGAATTTTAAAATTAAGGCGTATTTAGGTGCATATTATCTTGGGTGTGCGTTTGTTATTTCTAGATAAATAATATTTGATCATGTTTCACCATAAATTAAGTTCTTTGTTTTGTGGGTGAGTCTGTCTGATTTTTCTTTTTCTTTCATTTTGGTACAGAACACTGAGGGTATCTTTCATTTAGGAACCAAATTGATAAACATTTCCTGGATGTGCCTGTCTGAAATTACATTTCATCAAAGGCAGTTGGTTGAAATATATTTTGTTGTTATCGCAAAAACATCGTCGTGTTGATTTATTATCACCCACCACGACAACAACAAAAACAAATGTTGTTATAACAACGAAACAGCAACAAGAAATTTTAACAAATTTAAAACAAAGAATACTGTCATAAATTTGGACTATTTAAACACGAAGACTGTCTAAAATGTTTTTATTTTGTAAGTTGCTCCAGTAACAACCGATCACGTGTCGTTACACCTACACATGACATTGTGCTTAGTAGGAATGCCAAACCCGGGTGCCCGAAAACAGGCATTCGGGATTATTGGGGGATTTTAAAAAATAGAAAATTGTTACCAGAATTGCTGGGGATCACCAAAACTGGATGTTTTGACCGGCTAGTTTGTTGTATCTGCGGTTTGCATTAGCCGTTTCTCTAGTGCTACTCCCGACAAGTAGGTAATTGTCAATTGGCTTGGGATGGTTTGTGCTACCAACTGGCTAGGGTAGATTGTCTTTAATTCATAGTCCGGCAGTGTTTAAGATAATACAAGTAGGTAATTCTGAAGACTTGGGATGGTTTGTGCTACCAACTACCTAGGGTTGTTGTCTTTACTTCATAGACTGACGTGCTACTCACTCCTCCGGAGGTTAAGGTTGTGGCTCCTGAATCGGAAAGATGAGCGTTTGGACGGAATATGACATTGGTGCAGCCATGAAAGAGCATATAGCTGTAGCTTTAGCCGAGATGTGTAAAAACATATGGACGCTCATTTCCAAATACATGAAGGCGCTGTTTGAAACGTCTAAACACGAGAGTACCGTGTCCATGGTCACTGGGTCACTGTCATTATTAAGTTCCTATTAGCATTAGTCGTCCGATAAATTCCCGAAAGACGAAACATTCTTCTTAATTCATTAGTTTGAAGAGTCCGATAAATTCCCCCTAATCGAAACATTCGTCTTAATTCATTAGTTTGAAAAGTGTTGTGGCATTTCATGAAATGGATAAACGCTGCGCCAAAAAAATCCATTGCATACGGCAGCAAATGGCTAAGAATCAATCACTCCATATGCCTACACCGACAAAATGAAACAACAACAAAAACTGAGAGCTTTTCAGAGAAATTAAGACAAAGTAAACAAACATTTTCATTGAAATGACGATGACGTACTTCCTTGCGATCAACCTCATATATTTTCCTTTCACATGGTGCCATTGGACGGTACCAAGATTCGAGAGTCACCTTTACACTGTGCTGTCCAGTCAGGCGATTATGTGCAAGGAAATCTTATAGTGTAAATATAAAATGTATGAAGAGAAATGTTTGCAGTCATGCTCTGGCAGTTTCTTGTAAACATGAAAATTCCTATGAAATTTCTCTCTAAATTACCATACAATTCGATGGGTTAATGTAAACCGGCCTCAACGGGAACTTTAACGCTAACACACATTTTTTTCGATTTAAGAGAACAATAGAAACAAACAAAGAGATAGAAGGATATCTCATTCATCACTGACACAACAAAGAGTCGGAAAATAAGTCTTGATATTTTTCCGAATTCTTTGAATGAGAAAGGATTTAAAAAAAGCTGCCATAAATGAAAAGCGTATGGCATATCTTCCATTAAAGTTCTCGTAGAAACCAAACGAAAGGGAATACCTTATTACAGGTTCATATCTATATCTCTCTCGTTCCCCTTTTATTTCTGTAACAGAGAAGGAGAAGGGCAGAGAGTTGTGCAGACCTGACAAGCAACAGTGTGAAGAGACTGCGCCTTGAGTTATTATAAGTTACTCAGCGAATTCTGTATTTAATGCGGCAATAACAACAACCGCAATTTGTTTAATATGCCTGTCAGCCATACGTACGATTCAAAATAACACAGATAAATTGAAATACACTGGAAAAAAAAAACTCAACCACCGAAACTATAAAAATACAATGCACTGAATGCGGAACGAGGCTATTTGTCTTAAATTTCAGATTATTAGAAAATACACTTGCTGGAAAAGTATTCCACATACAAACAGTTGGGCAAAGGAATTTTCTCTATAGTATGTCGTGCGATAAACGGATGAGGGTACCGGAAGAGCAGATACCGTTAAAATATGTTGATGTTGACACACTTTGTCATCGTTCGCTTTTTGAACCCGACCTCCAGAGGACTTGGCCGATTAATATCAAATGAATATGACTGACAGATGTTGCTGTCATCCAACAAACAGTTGATTGGGTTTACAGTCTGAACCTAAGGGTTGTCAACGAATATAAGAAATAGAAAGCGAGAGAGAGAGAGAACAGATCCTTGAGGCCCTCCTGCAGTCAATATATCGAACCCTTACCGCGAAAAAGACGTAGGCCACATTTTTTTGAAGTTCGATAGCAAATTGTCCAATGCTCTTAATCCAAAAAGCTCTTAATCCCACAAGAGGTGTTAGTTTGAGTCACCCGGTATTTTGGTAGCTGTCACTTTTGAAGCTTTTATTCTTTGACATTTGGCAAGTAGACACTACGCCATTACTAATAATGGAACGATACACACTTCAACAACGCATTGAATTGGCCACCTACATCTTGTGATTTAAAACCTTGCAACTTTTCCTTTGGGGCCACGTCAAAGATAAGGTCAACAGCCCAGCGTCGATTCAAGACCTCAAAGATAGAAATCGTGAGGCTATTGAGCACATAGGGCAGCCACTTTGCGATTTGGTTATGGAAAATGTCATGAAAAGGATATGGTCATGTAAGCGTGGCTGATGTTGTTCACTTAAGGTGGGTCTACGGCAATTAAGTTTGATCTTTTTATAAAACAAAAAATGTTGTCAATCTGGCAACGTATGGAAATAACATAAACTAGGGATGCGAAGAATGTTCAGTTTCGCATATGCGAATTCAATCCGACTTACTTTCCATTTGTTAAGAACACTTTTTGGAACTCAAATAAAGTAACAATTATTGTTAGTGAATTTAGGGAACACAATTTTTCGCAGTGTGCAAGAGAAACATTTCTCTGTGGATACAAGTGAGTGTTGTGTTGTTTTGTGTGTTTTCATTTAATCACTGAGCATGGCGGCAGAGAAAAATATCTCTGATGAGTACAACGGGCACGAGAGCATATCGAGCACGTCCGTCTGTCTCCCCCATCCATCCAAGCAAACAACGACGCATTTCATAAGTTTCTTAAGGCGAACAGATGCTACGCTGAATTTAGTCGATGAAACACAACGTCCGAATGCGGTTGCTTTGAGATACTCAACATATAGAACGCGAAGAACGTACAAAAAGAAATTCTCTAAAGAAACACAGCCACAACAACAACAAAGCTGGAAATTGGAAGTGAAGAAACAGCAAGAAATCAGAAAAGAGCATTTGTCTTTTAATGTAGTACAGATTATTTTCAAAAAAGAATCTTACAAAAGTAATATTACAAAAAAAAAACGAACAACAAGAAGCGGATTACAAACAACAAAAACAAAACGCGCTAAATTTTTTTTATCCAATATATAATAAATATTATACAGTGATTTTCAGTTTTCGAAAAACAAAAGCAACAACAAAAACCTCAAACGCCGCCGTGACTATTACGGCGAAATATTTTCGAAACCGAGCGATACCAAAAAAAGAAGAAAAGAAAAAAAACAAACATACACACTCATACAAATTTCACACTTTGACGTAATTGTTGGTTGGAAAAACGAACGGAAAAATCATTGTGAAACAGATTACCCAAAAACCAAGAAATAACGATAAACGGCCAAACTAACCGAAGCATATTGCAAAGTGGAAAAAAAACACCAGAAAAATCAATACGAAACCTAAAAACCTACAAAGCCAAGTGAAAAAAGCCTAGCAGCACCTACCCACCCCTCGATTTTGCCTTCCTTTTCTTCTTCTTGAACAAAACAAACGGAACAGCAACCAACACAACTCAAAACAACCAGGAAACCGAAAATCCACCGTAAGAAAAACGAAACAACCGAAATCATTACCGTCACTCTGGTGGTAAAACTGATTGAACCCTTCAAAAGTGAACCGAAGATTATGACAATGGTTGAAGGTATGACTTCCATAGAACTGGGTACGATACCCCCTCAGGATACGCGCGATATCGGCGATATCTTGCCCGAGGAGGTTATGGAGACGCCAGAAGAAAGGTCAGTGATTGAGTGTTCCACATTCCACATGTATGTGCAAGTACACGTATGTACGGACACGACACCCTGTACATAATAACTATTTGACATATCAACCATTTAAGTAAAAATAGTGCGGTTAATTTAGCGTTTAAATGACATCTGCCAAAAGATTGCAGCATAAAAAAGGCATGGAACTGACATAACCTCATATACCTATGTAGTTTAAACGAAAAAAGAAAATCTCCTGGTGAGAGTTCAACATCGGATATGCGGTATGAAAAGATTTGGTCTGTCTTAGGGGTTTTTCCTGTGGTTTAAGTCAGCCTCGGTTTTAATCGGGCGCAAAGACTCGTAAAAAACATCACTAGCCGGTTGTAAATATTTTATTGTGTGTAGTTCATTGATTTCAGAGAAGTTCCCGGTTTGTTTCTTTATTGGCACATTGAAATTATTATATTACTCCATGAAACGGTAATAGACCACGAAATCTTGAGGATCTGAACTCACTCCTTCAATGCGAAACACATTTTGCTCGTATAAAATAAGATGAGCCTTGCAATCAGTGCAGTGAATGATGGGCACGACATTAACCAAAAAACAGTTGAACCAAGTCGACAATTGAACTGTGGAATTCTTTCTGCCCTATGTCATCTTATCTAGATCAGAAATTAGGTTTCGAACAACTTCAGGAGCAACTTCATTTCACATCCACTTCCGTCTGAAATTCTACTATTATGGTGCTTATGTTCCCCTAGCTACAGAGATAGAGAATTTCAACACAGTTTACACTTATGTGCAATTCAATTTTAAATTTAGATTTTTAGAGTCTTTGTTGGGAATACAAGTATGATTTTGTCTACATAAATACTTAAAACTGCAGCATTATTAAGTAGAATATTAAAATATTTACATTTACATGAATATCTAAAGAAAAAAAGTGTATTTTGGCCCACCAATTCTTTTCAGAGCCATCCTAAAATGTGCAACAATTGACAGACTATTTTTTTTTAAAGACAAACACTCAAAGGATGCCCCTTCTAAATTCAATGCATTGTGTTAGCGTATGGAAATTGGGGTATCGGAAGGAGGAATCAATCTTGATCAACGCGAAAATCCTACTCAAGAACTCATCAGGGGATTTCCCATTTGTCCCATAATCATGACATTCTATCTTGTCAGCGAATTGTATAAAATTAAAAATGCTTGTCAAGAACATTTTTTTTTATCACAAAGTTCTCCGAGACATTTTCAAAATCAGACCGGCTAAGTCATCTTGGGGTAACCGACATTGCTTCAGCTCGACAGATAAAGAAAAGCTTACCTTTGGCGTTTTTTCTTGAAGCTTTGCTTTACGAGGGCTATTAACAAATTGACAACACTGCTGCGAATAAAGTAATAGTAAAACTACCCCTGACTCATGGCATGTTGGAGACACCACAGTTTCTTTGGTCGTTTGGTTTATGTATGAGTACCAAAGGCATGCCATGTTGTGTCTGTTTTGTTATTGTCCAAAACACCCACTTTCGAGGCAGAGAATGGTCAATTATTTCCGCCTTCTCTCACACTCTCTCTGTTTTTGTGTGCTGACTATTGACACACAAAAAACACAAGAAGGGTTCACATAAATTCAATTGTGGAAACCCGATAAATATCTAAGGGTCAACAAATGAGATTGTAGTTAAACCACGATTATGTGAAACTCAGTTTCCAATAAAACTGAGTTTAATCATCAAATACGTTGTTCAGTGGTCAGTCAAAATAATCCATTAGTTGCCCTAAGTGCATGAATTCCTTTCTCTTTTTCCTAAACTAGTTTTGTGGTTGAAAAAACAAGTGAAAACGTTCAACAGTATCCTTTTCACGGATTTTGTTCAAAATCCACCACATTTGCCATTTACAAAACTTACTTTTTGTATCGATTTTAAATCGCATTTTAAACTTATATTGGTTAATTTTCTAACCTCCGTTTTCATAAAAATGTACAACAGCTTTGTTAAGAAAATTGTGAGAATTTTCTTTTTTATTTTCATACATTTTTCTTAGCAAAGCTGTTTTAAGTTTTTATGAATACGGTAAGAATTTAACAATTTGGCAAAAATTGATCGTGTAAATCGGGTCTAAGTTAAACTCGGAGTAGGAGTCGAGCAAATATTTCGACTCCAGACTCCGGGCAAATTGTCAGACACCGACTCCACAGCCCTGGTTAATACCATGGCAGAATAATAGAAGATAGTGGCAATTGCCCAACAACAATAACTCACATACAACGCTGGGTATTTTGATTGTCAAATTCTGATATATAAATGGCAGACAGTTACAACTCATGGCACAATTTCTAGCGAACTATAACATTATATCTAATAGTTTTGAAAGCGACAAACTTCTTTGTTTGGCTTTTTGTAATATAATTCTTTGTTTTAAATGTTTAATATGAAAATGTATTCGACATTTGAAAATAAAACTAAACCAACAATTGGTATGTAAACAATGAGTTTGACAATCAAAATTCTGTCAAAATGAAAAAATTGTAATCAGCTGTTTGCATACCTCTACCTTAAGGTTTTGTGCCATGGCTTAATACATACATAGACCGTTAGTGCACAAGTTCCTCCATTCAGGCGACTCTCCACATCTCCTTACAGATTAAACATGGATTTTTCAATCAGTGAACTGCTAATGTTTTTTTTTTTAGAGAAACCTTACATTAGTTTAGATATTAAAGTCACAATCGTTTATGAAATGAATTGAAGCATGTAAACCCCGCTACTCTTTGAAAATCGCAGGTGCTGTGAGTGTAAGGATGGGAGGTTTTCTTTTGTGATTCTTTTTTGTTGATGTGGAAACGTATTCAATAAATATCGATTTTAGTTTCTCAACCACCTTGGTTAAGTATCCCTCCTACTCCACATAGTCCCCTTTCGACATACATACACGTGTTCAAACATACTTTCGAAAAGATTAAAAAGACATTTTCAATTCCAAAAGTCTTTTTTTTTATGTATTAGTATTCATGTTGTTTTTTTTTCTGTGTGTCGAGGATGGGGGCATAAAATTGTAACACAAATAAACCGCCACAAAGTGTACCTAAATCATGTTGATGAAGGCATTTATTTGTTGGCGTTGTCATCGTTGTCGCAGCCATTGTGTTTGAAAGGACAATGACGTCATTGACACAAATATTGTCACATTGACATCATTAGTTGTTGGTGAGTTGCGTTTGTTTGAGTGACAAACTGTCTGGCGGACAGTCGCCATAGTTTTTCCCTCAATGTAAAATAATGATGTTGGGCAATTTTCATAGTTTGCGAATTCTCACACACACACAAACTGATAGTATTTTTAATTAATTAATTTTTATAACGGAATGACACGAACTGATATTTATTTCATGTGATAACTCTCTGCTCTGCCTGCCACCCGAGAGAAAGTCGTTTGGTTGTGGTGCCTGTCGCTAAAATGAAAATAAACTGAAAATCAAAATAATAATAATAAAAAAAAAAATAACAAATTATCTCGTTCCGTGGAGTGAATGCCTAAATAAAGTCGTCGTTGTCATGTCTCATGGAAAGATTCAATACCTCAGTGTAATGGTTCAATACATACACAATAAACAATACATGGCCCGTACATTGTATGTAATCGTTTGTATGATTTTGCAAATCTTTATTACACCGTGGCCACGATAAGTAAATGGGGTTTAAATAAGGAATTAATAATAATAAAAAAAAAATAATGGCATCACAAAAAAAAATACCGTATATGGAGAGGTTTTACAAAGTCGCAGTGTTATGTTGCGTTTGGATCAAAAACCACATTGATCGGATTTCATCTGTCATATTGTAGTATGTACATAGTTTGCGATAATTAATATAACTTACAGTGTGTCCAACGTAAATGTCGGCTTTGCTTTCTCTGCGAAAAACAGCTGATAAGCGACCCACTAGCAGTCACCATAACGGCAAAGCGAACGAATGCAAAAACGTAAACTGAAGGAAAAATGACGTTGACAAATCATCAACGCTTGTGAACAATTGTAATGTGTTCGGCTCTCAAATTGTCTGTGGACACTCGTTGCAAAAATAAGGAAAATACAAGCAAACCTTGTTGATGAATTTGGAACATCGTTGACAATTTGGCCACATCCGTGTAATGAAAGACTTACGTGCCCGTATGTTATCAGTTCATGCACGTTGGCTCATTCGTTTTCTGTCAGTGTATGCATCTCAGTACAAAATTGGGGGCCACTTATTTTGTTTCTGTCATCTAAACGTACGAATGTGTCAAAAAGCGCTCACTAATTGTTTGTTGTTTTTTGTGAAAACAAAAAATACCCAAAAACCGTTCACTCTATTTGGAGATTTTTTTGAAGATCGCAATTTTGGGAAACGATTTTTTTTTGGTGGGGAAAAAATGCTACCAAATTTCAAATCCTAAATATTGTTGGTCCACATTTATTTTGTTGGTGTTACAAAAAGAAAAAAAATGCCTTTGAGGACAACGTTTTTTTTTCTCTCTTAGGCCCCATAAATGAGATCGTACTTAAATCACGATTATGTAAAACTCATTTTCCAATAAAACTGAGTTTAACCTTCAAATATGTTTTTGAGGGGCCAGTCAGCATAATCGACATTTTCGGCTGTTGATGTGGCAACACTAACACTTTTATCAGAAAACCTATGTTTCCGGTGAATAATTAAAATAATATTAAACCTTTGTGGAGGATTTTGGTCACACACGATTTTTTTACCAAAAAATATGAGAATTAAAAAGCTCTGCTAAATGAATGACACGGGCATGCATGGAACTGGGTGGTGGTGGTAAACCAATTTCAGCATCAATTCCAATGTCACAGCAGCATTATTTATGACATTTTTTTATTTGTGGAATCTGGTGAACCAAAATAATTTTAATTCTTGTTCTTCTTTCGCTGACTATCATACTGTAGTTTAAATTCCCAATATTGGACGTTTAAACTGCAGTTAAACTTTGACTGAACAAATGAATTTGATGTTTTTAACTTGAGTTTAAACAAAGATCAACCTCGACTCATTGATTGGGCCTAAGACAGAAAAGCTATAATCACATTAAATAATACGTTTCCGGCAATGAAAAAAAAAAATCAATTAAATATCGACTGTTTTTTGTTTGTGCTCACCAGCCCAAGGTTATTTTGACCGCAGTTTATATCATCTTTGACGTGTGTAGAAATCGAAATAACAACAGATCAAATTCCAAATTTTTGTTATTGTTTTAATGGATAAAATTCAGTTATTTCCAGATTTTTTTTTTTATTTTTTTTTTTTTTGTACTTAGTTCCTTGCCTTTTTTTCCATACGAGACGAGACGCTCATCAATATGTAATAATAATAGTCTCGCGTACCATTACAGTTCATGTGGGCAAATATTTGCCCATGCCTTAAAGATACTTTTTCAATACATTACCGATGTAATTGATCCAGATAGGTACACGTGTACATTGGAGTGGGCAAAGAAAAATTCGCACCAGGCTGAATTTGTAACGTAAAGTAACGCCCGGCAAAATGTTGAATAAGAACAAAAATTAAAAAAAAATGAAATGGGCATTTTTTTTAAAGCAGGAAACTTAGACGTATGGGACGATAATGTCTACTGTAAAATAAAATACATATACAGTGTACTCTCTCATAAGCGGATACCTAAGTGACAGAGGATTTTGTCCGCATATGTGAGGTGTCCGCTTATGAGAGAAGTACATAAGAGGACTGAAGCGGAATGGTACTGAAAAAAAGTGTCCGGTTATGAGAGAGTACACTGTACAAGTATTAATTCCAATAGTGAGCCGAAGTCTCTACCTATTACGAAAAGCTTTAAAGAGTTTCATAACACGTGAATACAAGTGCTGGGTTTGTTTGGGCCTTTACAAGGTAAGCACCGTTAACGTCTGCCACAGCCATGCCAAAATAAAATTGTGGCCTAAACGACCACAACTATGTCAAACCAATAACGTTTTATTTGCCGAGATATATTTTTGAATTGAATCGAAACATTAGACATAGACCACAGTTAGTTTTAGGATTCTAACTTCCAGAAGTTATTCCGTGTATCCTAGACCCTGACCCAGCCTAATGTTGATATATACTTACGTATGCGTTTATATGCAAATCAGTTTGTACATGGGTATTTATTTAATGAAAACAATAAATAATAAATAAAATACCACCCAACCACCAGTCTACTCTGTTTACCTGTCTCTGCCTACATATTTACACGTGTATTCCTATATATATATGTGTATATATCTGGTTAGTTGTTTGTCTATGTGTAAATACGTTTACGACAAGACAAGTATTATGTAAATGTTCCTTATTTACTCATGATGATATTCGTTCTTTTCGTTTGTTGTTGTTGCGGCCGGTTATTATTTGGAATAATAATTTTTCATTCTAATCTACATCTCCCATCCATTTCATTGTTGTTGTAGTCAAAAAGGCTGTGTGGGTGGATGGAGTGATGGATATTTTACGCCAAATGTAGCCAAGAATCTTTTCCCGTAGACAAAGAAAACGTCATTGCCTTAAGAACATTGTAAGTCAATTATGTTTTGAAGAAAATTTCGTTGATGCCACAAACATTCCTATGCCCTTCCACATTGGCAGTTTTTCAGCAGCGATGGCATTGCCATTTTTATTAGCAAATGTACAGGGTTCTCCAACAAGAGGTATTAGGTGATTGAAAACCTAGTATTTCTGTAGCTGTCACTTGTGAAGCTTTTATTCTATGACATTTGACAAGTAGAAACTACGCCTTTACAAAAAATGGAACGATACACGCTTCCACAACGCATTGAAATTATTAAAATTCACTACAAAAATGGTGAAAATCTTACAGTCATAAAGTTCGAAAACTAAAAAGTATCTTTCAAAGAGGTGATCACAATTGGCCATCGAGATCTTGTAATTTAACACCTTGCGACTTCTTCCTCTTTGGGGCTCTTTCACGTCTACGCCAAGAGCCCATGGGCGATTCAAGACTTCAGAGATAGAATTCGTGAGGCTATCGAGGACATTGGAGGGCAGCCACTTTGCGATCTGGTTATGGACAATTTCATCAAAAGGATATGGTCCTGTAAGCGTGGTCGTGGTGGCAATTTGGCTGATGTTGTTTTTCATTATTATGATCATCTTTATTATGAAATAAACATTTCGATCATTTATCTCATAAAAATGTCACTTTTCTCTGAATACCAAAATAACACCTCTTGTTGGAGAACCCTACATAGTCTCATGCAAAGCTTGTCTAGATGAAACTTCAGCCCAAGTCTTATTCCCTGGATATGAAGTTCCATTTTCCTTCCAAATATCTGATATTTTCGAAAGGAACTTTCAGTTCGTTATTCTGTCCGCACTTTTGTTCGCTATCATCTCAACATTGTCTCCCTTTCGGTTGTTTAATCTTTTTATAATGACAACTCAAATAAAAGCTACTGCTTTAACTGCATTATATATAAAAAAAAAAAAGCCGAGCACAAAACAAATATCGCCGTGCTATAGTAGTCGCTACGCTGATAATGGGTTCTCCTACTGACTGCCGTCAAAATATGACAACCACAATATTTAGTCACGCGTTTATGTGGTAGATACGTCGACAAAAAACGTATTTCGTGTGCAGCATCTGATTTTGGCTAAGATAAAACCAGCAGCAGCTTCATATGTCTCGAAAACGAAAGGCCCTGTGAAACCATGTTTTGCGGTTAGTGGGTAAATTTTTCTATCTTCATGGATATTCTTCATACATTTTATTATCCACCAAAATGTATGCAATAATTATGCTGAGATTCATGGTCACATTCTCTATGCGGACAGAGTATTCCATTGATTTTCGAGGCTACAATAAATATACATTTTCTGAAATGAATGGCAAATGAAAAGATCAATAGCCACTGACATGACTCAAAAGTGAGTGGTAGGAATGAGGACATCGTACTTCTTGCCCGCAGAGCCTTCACATTAACGATGTGACCTGGAAATGGCGCAGTTTTTGTTGTCAACGATGTTGCGCATCTTAAAAACCACCCCACACTGTAACGTCTTCAATGTCGCTCCTATTTAAAATTCCTCACTATTTTTTTCTGACGGCCTTATTATGACTAGCACTGTACACAGTGTCGACTATATTTGCTGATAAAGAACGCAAAGACACAAAACCCCGTATGATCTTGAGGAATCCAGTTTATTGCCTTAATACTTTGTACTCCTATATCTCTGGCATGTATTTTGTTTCCACTGCTTATACGCATTGCAGGGTAGATACTACGTGTGCCAATCACCCGTCCATCCATTCGCTTTTTTTTTTATCGTAGACATGAGAAATGGTGTATTTACGCGATTTTATCACCGGTTATTCGCTGCGGTTAAATTCGTAACTTTTGTTTGCTTTTCGTGATTCAGTCAATCCATTCATGAGTATTACACGTCCGTCCGCACTCGGTTGTAAATTCGTCGTTGTTGTTTTTATGCAAGACCTGTTGCTGGGATTCTTCCACATTCATTTGATTGTTAATAATGAATGAGTAATAATAACTGGTGTGAATGTCAAATGCATTTTTTTTTGAAGCAGTTCGTTGCTGATGTTTGTTTTTGACTTGCGATCGTAATTACATTTCTATGAGAATGACGGAATATGGCACATTTTACCAATGTTGCAGTGAAAGGGATGTTGAACAAATCGAATTTCAAAGTTGTTATAATAACAACTACTAAGTATTTAAATATGGATGAATTTGGCAAATTAAAGTACTCTTATCAGCACTAATTTTTTTTTTTTATTATGAAATATTCGGATTTCTTCAGTTTGGAATAATCATTTCGGCCACAAACTGATTTAGCTATGCCCGTCCGTCTGTCTGTACTTCAGTGCATCAAAACTTAGTAATACTTACAAATATTAGCTGATCTCCAAGGAATTTTGTGTTTTTAAATTTCTTTTTACATAATTTAGCTTATTTTCTGAATGGAGAACCTTTCAAGAATATTGTGTGAAAGTTTGAGATCAATCGCAGCCAAACTAACAAAGATACAGCAGTTTAAATACCGCGTCTCATACATGACATACTTGGAAATTGCAACTACTCGAAATCGCCTTATACACAAATTACTTTAACCCTATTCGTACCAGGCAGTGACTTTGGGTCACTTTGCGATTTGGTTATGAAAAATTTCTGAAACTGCAAGGCAAATTTTGTTTATTATTAGGAATACAAAAAAAAGCAGAGAAATAAAAATAAAACGTTTTTTTAATGAATTTAAACTCATTTTTATCAAAATATTACATATTAAACAGTTCGATATTATTTTTAATCAGGGCACTCTCCACTACTAAATTATGAAAAATCTGTTGAAAAGTTGACAACTGTCAACACTGTTCTAATATTAGGGGTCCCAAATTTGAATTGTGAAAGAGACTTCAGACAAAGTCACTCTAGAAGTCTCTTATTAATTCCGATTTTAACCACATAAGACACTGTAATTTATGTGAGGACAACTCATAACTAATTTTGGAATTGTACCGGGATATATAAAAAGTTTTCTTAATCCAAACATTGCCCCTCGCGATATGACCTTGTTCAACTTTTCAACAGATTTTTATTTCGATCTTTATTTGCTTGGCGACTCTGCGACTTAACTCGTTCGACAAATGCGTGTGATCTTTCTTAACCTGTAAATATTTCCCAAAGCACTTCAATCTTTACTTCTTCGAAGGCGTTACATTCAAAATGTCTTTAAAAAAAGGAAAAGCTTACAAACAGTAGGAGATCTACTCAAATGAAGCTTCCTATTCAATTTGGTTTGCAAACAGTTCGCATTTTTACTAATTTTAATATAAATTGTTCACCCAAAGTATTCAACCTAGTTGCGAATTTCAAACATTGGAATATTACTCTAAAAAAATAACAAAAGTAATTATTGTAAATTTTCTTCTTTATCGAAACGGTCGGCGAATTTTTGTTTATTTCCTTGAATTGTTTTATTTTCCTACAATGGCATGTGTTTATAGTCAATTAACATGTCCATAAATTGATTATTTGTTGTAGTGGAGGTTTTTTGTTTTGTTTTTAAAAATGTGTGAGATTTGAAAGTATACGCAAATCATTCCGAACGAAAGAAACACACAAAAAATCAGACATTTTTGATATTACTAATATACATACGCTAAAACAAATTTTATTTGAAACTCAGTTAACACTTTTTAAAGTCTTCACATACGATTTATTAAATATTATTTGTTTTTCTATTATTTTTTTTTGTCAATTGCAGATATGAACGTCTTTTACATCGTGCTCAAATCGAAGATCTAAGTGAAGTTTCCGGCATCGGCTGTCTGTATCAGAGTGGCGTCGATCGTTTGGGCAGACCAGTGATAGTGTTTTGCGGCAAATGGTTCCCAGCACACAATCTCGATTTGGAAAAGGTATGTTCAGTGACTTACCATGTTAGTGTGTCGCATTATTATCGTGTTGTATTTATTTCAGGCCTTATTATATTTGATAAAACTCTTGGATCCCATCGTTAAAGGAGACTATGTCATTGCTTACTTCCACACTCTAACCAGTACCAATAATTATCCATCATTACATTGGCTGCGTGAAGTTTACAGTGTATTGCCTTACAAGTAAGTGAAACATTTAAATATCTATTTCTTAAAACGCGTAGTGTTGGTTTATGTGCGACCAGCGACCAGATTCGCATTCTGGTATGAATACCTAAAATATTTTTCAGTGAAAGTTTCCACCTCGTGGTCCAGAATCCATTTTCATCGGTGTGTAACTTTTGATCTAGTAAACATATTTGAGTTCTCGCACGGTCTATGTTGGTCACTGGTTCATCCGCGGCTGGATGAATATGAAAATATTTTGATTTCAGCTCAAGTTGTCCAACTTGATTGGAACATGTCAGGGCTTGTCATTCAACTTCTCCACTTCATTTACATTTTGCCAGTTTTGTAACAGAGATTTGATAAAAAACATATAGTGAAAAATTTCAAGAGCGATGTTAGAGATATTAATGTAATCAAAACTGATTTGGAAAGCTGGTGTTTTCCATTTTTTTTGGGTAACTTTTGGCCGGCCGAAATTGCACACTTCGAAAATAGCGCAAAAAGTCCAAATATTTAGTCCTTAAACTCGAATTAATTATTTTTTCTTATTAACTTTTGATCAAATACGCCAAATGCCGTCTATTTCCGGTGCTATGGCCAAAATATTTACCCAATCGGCAAATTAAATAGGAAAGCCCTCTTATTTTGTACCCCCTAAACGTTAGTAACTTATTTATTTACTATAATCTTAGGGATATAAACGAGGCAGTTACAAATATGAGGAAATTGTCTTTCTTTTAAGGTATTGCTCATACCAATCATTTCATTTTTGGGTTCTTTGCCCAAAAATACCTATTTTAGCAGACAAAAACCTTTTAATTATTCTTAAGTTTGCAGAATTTTCCCATACATGAACCGTCTGAGAAATATATTTGTACTGAAAATAAAACGACTTCAATCAAAAGTACCCACTTAGCCTCACTGCCTGTTTCCATAAGACGAATTTGTTCGTTTGTTACAAATAGTTCGTTATAAAACGGATTTCAGATAGTATTCAATTCTGGTTTTCAAAAATATATTAGATACCGACATATGGACCACAATCCCAAAAGAATAAGCTCCCATTACTGATAAAAATCCATTTTATTGGGCCTTCAATTTCCCAATTTTGTAACGAACGAACAAATTCATTTTATGGAAACAGACAATCAGTATCGAATTAAAAGTATTCGATGGTCATTGCCCATCCACAAATCGCTGGTTACTCATCTAACATTTGCATCTCTCTTTCAGATACAAAAAGAATCTTAAAGCTTTTTATATTGTACACCCAACATTTTGGACAAAGGTATGTAATCAATTGAATTAGTTGTGTTTTTATTTTTAATATAAAATCCTATTTGCTTCATTTAGATGATGACTTGGTGGTTTACCACCTTCATGGCCCCGGCCATTAAAGCCAAAGTACACTCATTGCCCGGCGTTGAGCACTTATATTCAGCAATCACTAAAGATCAATTAGAAATTCCCGCATACATTACCGAATACGATATGACCACAAACGGCATACACTATTTCACACCACAAACACAGCCGACTACGTCATAGACTACAATCATCAGACCAGAGGCTGTATAAAATTATAAAGCACCCTACTATATAAACGAACAAACCAAACCTCACCTTTCACCCATCCAATCCCTTAATCCTCTCAAAATCCTAAAAACTCCCTCCCACAACATTAAATCACTCACATACAGGTCCTTCCTTGTCGTCGCCGTCGTCCACGCTCCGCCAGCAGCAAGAACAGTCAGTCTCTGTCTCTATGGAAAGTTATGTAAAGTGAAATAAAGTAAAAAAAAAACAAAATACGAAAACTAAAACTAAAAGCAAATGAATGAAGTAAGATACATACACCCTACATACAAACATACATATACTAATTCTAGAGAACAACCAACCCCTAGATACTTATAAAAACAAATCAAGTACGTACTAACAAGTTAGACTAACCCCAAACTATATCTATATATATATATATATTGTACTGTAATAGTAGAGTTTGGGCGAATGTTATTTAATAAAAGTTTAAAACAACAAACAGCAACAACATAATAAAACCAACCAACATGAAAATAACTAAAAATGATGTACCTTTATATGAGAAAACATAAACAAAAAAACTCCACATTATTATTATAATTATTATTATTACATATATACTATTGTTAAAAGGAAAACCGTACCAACCAAACAACATTTTCAAAACAAAACAACAAATAAACGCTAATATTTAGAAACGTTAGTTATTAAATTATAATAATAAAAATAATTATACAACTGAATAATAAACCATTGAAAATAAATAACTAAACCATAAAACAAATTGTTGTAGCCCTTAATAAATAAAAAAAACAAAACAAAACAAAAAAAACCATAAAAGAGAATAAAAAGTATTGTTGATTATTATTTTTGTTTTTTGAGTAAAATTATGAATATATTATGAAATAGTTGTAGCTAATGATATACAGTCCTGATTTCACCGTCGGCACTTACTTTAGAATAAATAGTTTGCCTAATGGTCCAGCCAGTTGATACGATTTTTCTGAACCATTTGTCATTGGAAAGATAGCAAAATTTGAATATTTTGAAAAGTTGATGGTGCGATCGTACAGAGTGACAGAAAATCTGACGACCTATTTTCAAAGTATTTCGACTATCGATGACTTATTGACGTCCAATCGTTCAGAGACACTGTATCGTCTGACATGGCCGTTATTGGAGGTTGTGGGTTCGGGGGTTTGTTAGAACTGACAAGAGGATACGTTTGTATTACAGATTAAGTCTCCCTATTGGGATTGTAATAATCGCAGCAAATTAACAACTGTCAAACTGAATATATGGAATATAAATATATATTGTTGTGGAAATATGAAAAGGCATTATTTTCCGAGAAATTCATCAGCTAAGGAACTTAAGGCCCGTTCTTTTTAGACGAATTTTCAAAGCGTTTTCGAAAATTCAAATCTTGAAGATTTTGCTTCACACATTACAATCTCTTTTTGAGCAGACGAAGAGAACTGCAACGCCTGATTTCTTTACACCAATATTTCGTGGTCGTGAACTGCTGCCATCGGCTTTTAACGACTTTATGTCTACAAAAAAAAATCCGCGTAAACATAAAACCATCAAGTAGACTATCAACCCCGATTCTGAATAGTCCCGGGAAAATAATTCCAGGGGAATTTACTATTTTTTTCTAGAACAATATCCTCCTATTCTAAACTAACCGAGCGAAGAATAATAAGGGACATACAACTCCGATTATTCGGAGTCAGATGATTTGTTTGTCTCCCAGTGAAAAATTTAAATTCCCCGGGAGTATTCAGAATCGGGCAGTATGAGTCAGAATTAGAAAGCATACAATTATCGCTCCACTGGTGCCATATTCTTTTTTTTACATAAATTCCAGAAATGTGGATACAGTCTTGTACGTTGACATATTTCTTAGTCTTAACACACTCAACAAACCGATATTTGACACATTGCGATTCTGACGAAAACCCTCCCCCAGAGGCCAAACTTGTTTTTGTTGTATTTTGTGGAACAAGCCGTATGTATGTTTTCGTTTAATGTGCCCAGGAAGTTTTAACGATGAAAATCGGTTCAGATTTGTAAACACACTCTTTAGAAATTGTGCCGATTTGTGAAAAATTAATCCTGTATGCAGAATAAAACTCGGTTTCTAGTGTATTTCCTTATTTGAATGACGAGAAAAACTTAAACTTCCGATTAGGTAAGCTGAAACCAAAATTCAGTGATTCAGCGTGGAAAACAATTCTGCAATGAAAGTTTAATAAGAATTTCGAAAATAAACCTGCTATTGAAAGTTGTAGACTCCCATTATTCCAACCCCACCACAAACCACCAATTGAGTTAACGAACTTTTCTAATTTCTTCCAACAATTCCATTATGTATTTTCAAAAAAAAAAAAAAAAAAAAACAATGTACTTAACCGCTGACGGTAAAATCCGGGCCACATAATTTTTTCGTTTGTTTTTGATAATAATTGCCGTGTTTTATTTGGCGAGATAGCCTTTTCGGTGTTTTTATTTTGTATGGATATTTTTTTATCTAAGATAAAAATATGCCGCAGATAACAAATAAAACACGCCTAATATTTACAAGCATTTTCATCATGTCCGACTAGGTCTAAACAAGAATTGTCATTTTTGAATTCCAGGCATGTCAGACCAGTCAGACATGCTGAAAATGTAAATTAAAAAATAAAATGAAAGAAACGAAAAACATTTAAAAAAATCCCCCACTTTAAATTCTTATGATACAAAAAAAAAGGAAACCCCATATGTTTAAATTAGTTTTAAAAAAACCAAAAATAAACCAACCAAATTTCCCACAATGAAGAAAATTAAATTTTGAAAATTGAATGAAAAATGAATTAACAAAAAAAAATTAAATAAAACAAAATTTGTTTTAGTACCAATTTAGTAAACGTTATACATTTAAGAAAACCCCCGATAAAACTAAAAACTTATATGAAAAACTAAATTTGTTGTTATTAAATATAAAAAAAAATGATATAATTAAATTATAACGCAAAAAATCCCCCAATTGTTAAAAAGTATTTAATTCAAAATTTCTAAAAACAAATCTTAAAAATCACAAGTATTTCCGCCATTAAATCGAGACAAAAAAATAACAATCTAAATAATGCGAAAACTCACCAATAATGAAAATCTATCTAATTGTAAATTTTCAATATTTACTCATTATTTATAATCATTTTCCAACTAACTCCTTTATACTATTATGAAAACAAAATGAAAACGTTAAATAAAAATTCTTTTTTGAACAAAAAAAAAAATCGCTAAATCTAAATTAATTTATAATTTTGTTATTGACAAAATGTACCTACAAAATTGATGATCAACAAAATGCTGAATATTTTATGATACACATGAACACACAAAAAACCTGAACACCAGAGGTAATACATGTATGAACATGAGAGAGTGACAGAAACAATTCTGGCATACTCGTACTCCTATGGAGGTCATGCCACATGATACGATTCATCTGAACTGATTGTTGCGTTAAAGTTTTATAAATGTCAAGATCCTTTGAAATGGTGTAGTGTCAAAAGTAGTCTCGATTATCATTTAGAATTGCCATCATTGCTTATCATTTATTTTTCAGTTGGTCATAAGAAAGAGTACACATAAATCATTCCGATTTGCGACGAAAAATTTCGAAAGGTCTCTAAGACTCTTCTTTCAAATCGTATAAGAAACTAAGAATCGGTTGATAATCAGCATTGCAACAGGCGATTTTGGGGGAGTTTGGGAAATTTCATAGACAGATTCTTGTTGTACTTGGCAAGGCCTACAACAGAAATACTAGTGCTTATTTCGTTTTCGGGTGCTTCATTGTAAAACATGGTAAGTACAAAAACTACGTGCCTGCATTTCTTCACAGTAACTCTTCGCACAAGCTGCACACAAACGGAATCATTTGTAATTGTTGAGATTTTTATGTCTTGTAGGCAGACCCACAGTGAGATAGTGCGCTTTAATGTGATTAACAGTTGCGAATATGAGGCCTGAAATTGTCGATTTCCAAAAGTGAAATCTGGAACAGGGCTGTGTATGTGGATATAATTAAAACATTTTGAAGCCAGAAAGAGCAAAAGACAAAAAAAACTCTAACTGATTTTAATTAGAGATACGGTAGTTCATTAAAACTATTTGTTCAATTTCTCAACAACTGACTAAGGTATCGAAACGAGTGTGGTATCAAATTAAAGCTAGGCTTTAAGACTGTGATTAACCCTTTGAGAGTTGAACGCCATGATCATTTTCTCAGGTTTTGTTGTGTATACAAAGGGGCACTCTCAAAATGTATTTTCTGACCATTAATCTGTAATGGATAATGTTATATAAATCATATGTGGTTACAATTACATGATTTCGAAGCCAGAATACATCCAAGAGGAACAAATTTCAAAAATCGAAAAAAAAAAAAATTATGACCAAAAAAAAACCAAGGGGTTAACCCATCAAAATTTGAGATTTTTTGAAAAAAATAGATTTCTTTAAAATTTAGCTCATGAATAGCGCTCCTAATTCTGAGCAAGACCATGTTTTCATTTTTTAGATTGAACAATTTTTTCGGAAGAAATTGGGTCCAGAATAGGGTTTTCTCAAAATTAGAGATTCAAAAGTCCCTTGAAAGTATTTGTCCAATATTGCAGCAAAAGACAGAGGTATCGAAAGGTTTGTGGTTTCAAATTAAAGCTATACTTTAGGACTATGATTAACCCCCCTGAGAGTTGCATGCTACGACCACTTTCACAGAATTTGGTGTGAAAATTTCGTTCAGAATATGGGTTTTCTCAAAATTCGAGATTAGAAAGTACATTGAAACTATTTGTTTAATATTTCAGCAATGGAGAAAGGTATGGAAACAAGCGTGGTATCAAATTTAAGCTACACTTTAGTACTATAATTAACCCTTTGAGAGTTGAACGCCATGATCATTTTCTCAGGTTTTGTTGTCTATACAAAGAGGACTCTCAAAATGTATTTTCTGACCATTAATCTGTAATGGCTAATGTTATATAAACTATATGTGGGTACAATTACATCATTTCGAAGGCAGAATACATCCAAGAGGAAAAAATTTCAAAAATCGAAAAAAAAAATTTTTGACCAAAAAAAAACCAAGGGGTTAACCCATCAAAATTTGAGATTTTTTGAAAAAAATAGATTTCTTTAAAATTTAGCTCATGAATAGCGCTCCTTATTCTAAACAAGACCATGTTCTCATTTTTTAGATTGAACAATTTTTTCGAGAAATTGGGATCCGAAAATGGGGTTTTCTCAAAATTTGAGATTCAAAAGTCGCTTGAAAGTATTTGACGAATATTGCAGCAAAGGACAGAGGTATCGAAAAGAATGTGGTATCAAATTAAAGCTGTCTAATTTACAGAGTCTAAGGAACCGCATTGTTTTACTTATTTCCTTAAAAAAATAGTGATCACGATGCTACTAAAAACTCCATTTTTGTAACCTCTGATATTTTATGTATTCCCTCTTTTTTTTTTTTATCAAAAATAATGTATGCCCTCTGGTGTTCACCCACTATTAGAATTAGACTTGTAGATTATTGAAATATAAAATTAAGCCAAGAATCCTAAAAAAAAAAAAAATATAAAGCAAAAATTCTATTTTAATTTGACATTGGAATTGTTGTTATAACTAAAATTAGGAAAAATAAGATTCTCTTCCATAAATGAAAAAAGAAAAATGTGAGGCACCAAGCTTTGTTACGAAAACACGAACAAACACATCAATAATAGAAGAAGAAATACATAACCACGAAAAATATTGGTTTTCGACTGCTACGAATGCACCCCTCCCTCTCTAAAGCCTCATACAATTTACAAATATGTTTCGGCAATAAATACACACTACATTTTTTTTAGATACATACAACATATGAACCACTAACACAACATACAATCATTGATTATTCTAATATATTATAATACCTGCATATGTGAAATTGCCAAAGTACTTGTGTATCTATCTATGCCTGGTAAACTATAATCTAGAATTCACACAACAGCTACGAGTAAAAGTTTTTTGCACTCAGGGATTCATTTCAACCAGAAGAACTTAATGATTCCTGATTTGAGCATACCTATCTATACACATACAAATATCACAAAAGATCCTTAATATTTATAATTAAATGCATAATTAGTAAAGTATTGAACATTTTAGAATCACAGGGTCCTTACCAGGGATTTCAAATCCTTGGGGTAAACAACCTATTTAGCAGTTTATATAATCTGTTGTTACATGTTTACTTTCTTTTGCTGAAATAATTGTTTAGGAAATACGTACTCTTAAAAATGGAAAGATACATTAAATGAAACTCCCTGAAGGAGAATGAAAAAACAAAAATACCAACAAAAAAAATATATACACAATGTCATCGGTTTGCCTTTCATTAAAGAAAAGTAATTTAGCCCATCGGCCTTACAACGATTTTCGTTGTCGTCTTGAAAAATGTTAAGTTTACACAGCGCTATTTTAGAAATTCCTTACCAATTTATATAACTTTTTCCAAGAAAAAACATAGAAAAACAAATATCTGTCAAATTTTATTAAATTCAAGCTTCGAGATTTACTGATATTTTACCGCTATTTTAATATATCTCTATCTTCCAATGGAAAAACGTAAACATGGACATAATAGCCGTTCTCATACTGTAACATGAGATTCAAGTCTCACCTCAATAGCTTACTTCGTTAGCGAGTTATGGCGTTTTTAAATTGGGTCACACAAAAACTAATCGTGTCCATTGTTATGGTCGCCTGGTATCAGAAACAAGGAAATTGGTAAATTTATCTAACGCTGTGAGTGCTGTTTAATTTTTAACAGTAATTAATAGCATACTGTTAGGCATGAACATAAACATACCAGCCTTAAGGTATGCTTCGAATTGTAGTCGGATTTACACGATTACACACACACGCTCTCATATGAAATCATAACGTACCACAAACCAGTGATGAACAGCCAATTCTCCATTTTCTAATACCAGGCGCCCAGAAAATGGTAGCAGGTGATTTTCACATGTGGCTCAATTTGAAAATGCCATAACTCTATGACAACTGCAGCTATTGAAATGAAACTTTTACCACGAGTTAGATCAAATGTCTGGCTATCGGATGCATATAAAGTGGCATGCCCACATTCACGCCTACATTGTGAAATTCAATAAATTAACTACAGAGCTTAATATCTTCGCAAATGTTAAGTTTACTTTTATGATTTATGTCAGTGTACTGTAGTCCTTGGTGATAGCTAGCTGTTTGCCAATCATGGACAACAAAATTAAATTAAAAACCACCAAAACATTTTCAGACGACCAGAAATTTACAGTAGGTGATTTTTAATATGTGACACAAATTCAAAATGCCATAACTCGATAATGACGGCATCTATTGAGATGAAACATAGACCCTAAGCAAGGGTAAAGGTCTGGCTATCGGATGTATATAGTATGGCACGCCCACATTCATGCCTACATTGTGAAATTCAATGAAATCATCTACAAAACTCTTCGAAACTGTTACGTTTAGCATTATGATTTATTCCACTGAATGGTAGTCCATGGTGATTGCTAAGAATGCCTTAGTCCAAAAGGCATTTACATGGCAATCCTGTCAGTTAATAATGCCAGATAATCTTAGCCGAATTTCATCGTGTGTTTCTGGTGTGATAGTCGCGCATTAACACCAGTTTCTATAAGCGAGTAATTTTGAATGACATTGCTAATCTGATACAAATTTTACGTTGTCGGAAATTGTACATTGTACTGACAAATATTTCAAACGACAACGAAAACCAACAACGGCTCTCACAATGTTTCGTTGGATTTCCAATTTCTTTGATGGCAAAGAACTCTTTTCCGTTTTGTGTAAACTGTGAAAAAGAACATGACAACGTTTTCGCAATCAAATCAGCTCACCGTATAATACGAAGAACAATATAATAACTTGAAACGAAACCAACAATTACATCAACAATAACATTTTGTAGTTTATACTTAGACAAATTTAAATAAAGTGTTTTTGATTGAATGTTTTTGTTTTCTTTTATACAGCAAAGTTGTTTTTCTTTTTGTTGAAAATCAAACTCAAACCAACAACAATGAAAGATCCCACAAAAATCTCCAAAAACCGTAGTGTAGGTTGTCAAAAAAAAAAAATAATTAAAATAATTTAAAAATAATAATTGTTGCTCCCTTTTTGTACATAACAAATAAGAATGAAATGAAACATTAATTAATGAGTAAGTCTAAATAATATAAAACACAGAAATTCTCTATAAATTAAAAAAAAATCAATTTTTTGAAAAAAAAATGAACAAAAAAGATCCCAAACAAAAAAAAATACAAAATGCTTGCGTTAACATGAAAACAATAAAGAGAAATAAATGAAAGACATTCAATTGCCAAGAAAAAAAAAACGAATATAATATTGTTTTATTGAAGAAGGAAATCGAAAACTGATGGAACCTGACCGTAGACACGTATACTGTCACAGGATTTAGTGTGAAAATTGGGTTCAGAAAATGGGTTTTCTCACATATCAGATTCGAAAGTCCATTCAAACTATTTGTTTAATTTTTCAGCAATGGAGAAAGGTATGGAAACAAGCGTGGTATCAAATTAAAGCTACACTTTAGTACTATGATTAACCCCCTAAGAGTTGTATGCTATGATCATTCTCACAGGATTTGTTGTGTATCCAATGGTGACAATCTCAAAATGTATTTTCTGACCATTAATCTGTAATGGCTAATGTTATATAAACTGCATGTGGTTACAATTACATGATTTCGAGGGCAGAATACATCCAAGAGAAAAACATTTCAAAAATCGAGAAAAAAAATTTTTGACAAAAAAAAAACCAAGGGGTTAACCCATCCAAATTTGAGATTTTTTGAAAAAAAAATAGATTTCTTTAAAATTTAGCTCATGAATAGCGCTCCTTATTCTGAACAAGACCATGTTCTCATTTTTTAGATTGAAAAATTTTTTCGGGAGAAATTGGGTTCAGAATAGGGTTTTCTCAAAATTCGAGATTCAAAAGTCCCTTGAAAGTATTTGACGAATATTGCAGCAACGGACTGAGGTATCGAAACGATTCTGGTATCAAATTAAAGCTATACTTAACCCTTTGAGAGTTGAACACCATGGTCATTTTCTCAGGATTTGTTGTGTATACAAAGGGGCACTCTCAAAATGTATTTTCTGACCATTAATCTGTAATGGATAATGTTATATAAATCATATGTGGTTACAATTACATGATTTCGAAGGCAGAATACATCCAAGAGGAAAAAATTTCAAAAATCTAAAAAAAAAATTTTACCAAAAAAAAACCAAGGGGTTAACCCATCAAAATTTGAGATTTTTTGAAAAAAATAGATTTCTTTAAAATTTAGCTCATGAATAGCGCTCCTTATTCTGAACAAGACCATGTTCTCATTTTTTAGATTGAACAATTTTTTCGGGAGAAATTGGGTTCAGAATAGGGTGTTCTCAAAATTCGAGATTCAAAAGTCCCTTGAATGTTTTTGTCCAATATTGCAGCAACGGACATAGGTATCGAAAAGAATGTGGTGTCTAAATAAAGCTTCACTTTAGGACTATGATTAAACCTCATGCTACGACCACGTTTACAGGATTTAGTGTGAAAATTTGGTTCAGAATATGGGTTTTCTCAAAATTCGAGATTAGAAAGTACATTGAAACTATTTGTTTAATTTTTCAGCAATGGAGAAAGGTATGGAAACAAGCGTGGTATCAAATTAAAGCTACACTTTAGTACTATGATTAACCCCCTGAGAGTTGTATGCCATGATAATTTTCACAGGGTTTGTTGTGTATCCAATGGGGGCACTCTCAAAATGTATTTTCTGACCATTAATCAGTAACCGCTAATGTTGTATAAACTATATGTTGTTATTATTACATCATTTCGAAAGCAGAATACATCCAAGTGGAAAAAATTTCAAAAAACGAAAAAAAAAAATTTTACCAAAAAAAACCAAGGGGTTAACCCATCCAAATTTGAGATTTTTTGAAAAAAATAGATTTCTTTAAAATTTAGCTCATGAATAGCGCTCCTTATTCTGAACAAGACCATGTTCTCATTTTTTAGATTGAACAGTTTGTTCGTGAGAAATGGGGTTCTGAAAGTTCGAAATTCCATTGAAACTATTTGTCCAATACTACAACTACAAATACAACTACAACTACAACTACACCTACAACTAGGATTTTTTTTATTTATAGCAATCTGCTCAATAAATATTTTACTCAATAAATAAATTAATACTAATACTAACAATAATAATAATATCAATACTAATAATAATAATAATACTAATACTAATAATAATACTACTACTAATACTAACACTAATACTACTAATAATACTACTACTACTAATACTGATAATACTACTAATACTAATAATACTACTAATACCAATACTAATACTACTACTGAATTCAAATTCAAATCATACTCATATTAATTAAGCAAACTCAAAACAATTGTAATCGTAATACAAGCCATATTGGCTTTGCGGGTTTAGTAATATTAAGATAAATTGTATTTGATATCATTACACAATAAAATTGAATGAAAAAAATAAATAAAAAAAATACTAATACTACTACTAATACCAATACTAATACTTATACTAATAATAATACCAATACTACTACTAATACTACTACTAATACTTATACTAATACTAATACCAATACTACTACTAATACTAATACTAACACTAGTACTAATACCCATACCAATACTAATACCAATACTAATACCAATACTAATATCAATACTAATACTAATAATACGTACAATGTGCTTGAAATTGATGTAAAAATTTCCTTAAGTTGATGTACAATGTTCTTCAAATTGATGTTGAATTTCATCAAATTGAATTGAAGAAAAATTAATGAAAAGTTCTACATCGAATTGAAGAAAAGTGGAAAAGTATGAACAAATCATCAAATTGAAGAACCTTTTTTAGTGTACATTCACTCAGAAGCGAAAGACAGTTTTGACATACCTGAAAGTTCGAAATTCCATTGAAACTATTTGTCCAATACTACAACTACAATTACAACTACACCTACAACTAGGACTTTTTTTATTTATAGCAATCTGCTCAATAAATATTTTACTCAATAAATAAATTAATACTAATACTAATACCAATACTAATAATAACACTAATACCAATACTAATAATAATACTACTACTAATACTAACACTAATACTACTTCTAATACTACTACTACTAATACTAATAATACTACTACTAATACTACTACTACTACTAATACTACTAATACTACTACTACTAATACTAATAATACTACTAATAATACTACTACTAATACCAATACTACTACTACTACTGAATTCAAATTCAAATCGATACTCATATTAATTAAGCAAACTCAAAATAATTGTAATCGCCTGCATACAAGCCATATTGGCTTTGCGGGTTTAGTAATATTAAGATAAATTGTATTTGATATCATTACACAATAAAATTGAATTGAATGATAAAAAAAAATAAAAAAAAATACTAATACTACTACTAATACTAATACTAACACTAATACTAATACTACTACTAATACCAATACTAATACTACTACTACTAATAATACGTACAATGTGCTTGAAATTGATGTAAAAATTTCCTTAAACTGATGTACAATGTTCTTCAAATTGATGTAGAATTTCATCAAATTGAATTGAAGAAAAATTAATGAAAAGTTCTACATCAAATTGAAGAAAAGTGGAAAAGTATGAACAAATTCATTAAATTGAAGAACCTTTTTTTAGTGTACGTTCACTCAGAAGCGAAAGACATTTTTGACATACCAGCCACTAAACTCCGCACTGAAACTATAGGCAAAATGAAGTTCAGAGGCATGTTCATTTCATCATCCTGAAATGAAAAGGACTACAAACTGTCAAATGGCAACATTTTTCAAAATACCATGTGTATGTATATTCTTAACTTCGTAAGTTATCGAACTTTATGACAACAGAAATAATGTGGCCTACCAATTTACAAAGACACGCAAGAGAATTCCTAGAGTCCAAAATAGAGACAGTGTAGATGTGTGATAATAAAAAAAATAATGTTTTAATACAAATGTTATACACAAAATGGTTCAAATTAAAAAAAACAAGAAATACATACATATTGTAACTATGAAATATTCATAAATAACTTAGAGCGATATCTTACATTTTGGACTAATTAATAACTAAATTAGTTTTATCAGCATTTTCTATATACTTGTGCTTGTATTTATCGAAGATTTCATTCAGACTATCAATGACTTTCTGGTGAATTTCATTGACGTACTTCGTGTCGGGTTCATCCATTTTCACTACCTCAATGGGTGCACCGACCACCTGAACGATGTGTCTGCGCTGGGGCAATATTCCGAACGTATATTGAAAGAAACCCCGACCCAAAACAATCAGGGGCGAAACGCCCGTCAAGTGTTTGACAAATGATTGGAATTTTCTCAGGAACGAATTGGGCGGATTGTCCACCTGATCAAAGATATCGACTTCGCCGAATGAGAAGGAGGGTACAATGGGTGATCTGCAATCAAGAGAGTTTTATTATTTCTAATTCAATTCGAAAGGAATTCATTCATCCACTTACCCCGTGCGTATGGCAATTTTAACAAAGCCTTTACGATTCTTCAAGGTTAGCACATAACGGCCTGGGCGTGAGTCCAATGATTCCTGTGCTCCACCAACCAATACAGCTACCGCATTCGAAGTAAAGCCATCCTTATTGTCAGGGTGTTTTGGGTCATTCGATTTGTTGAGATGATGCATGAGCGACTGTTTGGAACAGGATACCAGACCCCAAAGACGCAAAATTTCACGCATAAATGGAATATAGAAATGCATATCCAGAGTGGCAATTTTGGGTCGAATGCCCGGATACAATTTCAGCCATTTGCCAATGTTGTTGCCCATATTGTTGCTTATGCCGGTTCTGGAAGAAAACATAACAAGAGAACAGTTGATTCAATGCAGTTCGGGATTAGGGTACATTCCCCTGAACGAGATATTTTTCGTTGGAGGCGTACATACATAAATATAAGCTAACCCCCGTATTCATACATTTTTATGAATAACGGAATCACATAGTTAATTTTCCGACATTTTTTAACTACCGGGAATGCGGAATTTTTTTGACTTTATTCTCTTTATAAAATATAATGAAAAATTACTAGTTTTTTAAAATGTTATTGTTTTGTAAACCAAAACTGAAACATAAATAATTCAGGAACGTTAAAAACTTGAAATGATTAAAAAAAGCTGTATTTAAAAATCCTGGACCATTAATATGTAAACAAATTCCTGTACAAAGATCAACTAGTTCAGGAATGTTTCAGGAAGAAAAAAATAGTATAATTTCCCCGTTGAAAATCAGTTGTAAAAATTGTGTAGAATCGTACATAGTTTCATTTTCGGTATTTTATTCCCGGGAATTTCTATCAAAAATCCCGGTAATCGGAAAGTAAAAAATCGAAAACTTTCCCAGGAAATACGTCCCGGGAATTCCAGGGTTAATTATATTGTCTGCACAAGCAAAATTGTCACTGAGAAATGTTTCAAACGGAATCTCAGCTCAGAAATTTGTTTCAAAAGAGAATCATGAATCATTGTTTCCAAAGGGAATATGATATGGTGTTTGAAACATGTTGAAAATTGAATCATTTTTAGAGCAATCTGGCTGAGACAGGTTTCAAGAAATGAATCTTATCGCAAAGACTTTTCTCAAAAGGAAATCATGTATTAGAAAATTGTTTCCAAACGGAATCTGTTTTGGCGGCTAAGAATGGTTTTAATAAATCTTAACGCAGAGCATTATTTCAAAAGGAAATCATGTATTTGTTGAGATATGTTTTTAAACACCATTACTTTTGTTGCGACTGCGTCACAGTGTCGATGTTTTTCATATAATAGAAACTTCTCACTCAATGAATGAGAACTACAGGCTTAACTCACTTTTTGAGTGGATTTCAAACAAAAAATTAAATGGGTTTCAGGCTGTCATATTAGCAATCGTCAGATCAGCATAACTGATTTCCAAGAAGTACTGCAAAGTATCTCGTGTTTCTTTTTTTTTGTTATCTGTCGCATTCTAACTTGTCAAATGAAAATCGGCAAATTTTCGAGTATCAGTAATAACACTATAAATTTGCCCACACTGCTATTTATACCAATGTCTATGGTCTTTTTATTAGAAAATTTATTTCTTCACATTAAAATCCATGTGCAATAGTATAGCGACAAAAATTCCATTGATAAGCTTCTATCTTTCCGCCTTGCAGTAGTGAAATTTCCAATTCAACAAAACTTGTATCGCTTAGAATCGATAAGATTACCATCGAACGTCGACCACGCGGGAGAGTTTGTCGTGGCCAAGGACTTACACACATATACGATTTTCATTTCAAATAAATATTATATATATAAATACAGTCAAACTTCTGTAACTGTCGACTTACGGAGACTTTGAGTTATGGAATTACTTAGAAGTTCTTCGACTTAAAGAAAATTCGGCTTATGGAGGTTCCACTGTACTTTAAAAAATAACCACAAGAGAAAACTGTACGAAGAAAACAGTTTTCTTAAATAAATTTGGATTGGTACCATTTTATTATTGCATACCTTGAGCCTATCGAGGCTGGATGAAAACATTTTCTTAATTAATTAATGACAACTTTAAATTTCTTCAGCAATTGTTACTTAATGTGTTCATTGTTTGTTTTCAACATGTTGCCAGACAAGTTTTGACATAAAACACGGCTTAATAAGTACATCCACAAGTGAGACAGAAATGCGACTTCCTTATCATTCCCTATCTATGTCCTTCAAAGGGAAACATGCCCGCAGTTTTGGGCAGATCACCAGATAATAAAGAAGAACCTCAGCGACGAATCATAAAGAGCATATGTTTGTAAACTTACCCAATAATGCCATGTGGGAAACTTGCCACCAGATAATTACGATTCGGTGGTAGCTCTGCGGTTTTTATCAATTCAATGGGGAAATAATCTCGTAAATGACTCATAATAATATTATTACGTAAGATCTTCCATCTGAAAATTAAATTCACAGAAAATACATTAGTTAATAAAACCTAACAATATCCATAAACATTAATTAAATAAACAGAGAGAAAGAGAGGGGGAGAGCGAAACAATTTTGAAATTAATTTGCATGTGCATACCCATTGCCATTCATAGCCGATGCACGTTTCCTGTGATCGAAATAAATGTACGTCAAATACACTAGCAAGAGGGCTCGGCCAAGATAGTTCAAATATATCTGTAGATGAAAGCAAAAGAAAAGAAAAAACAATTAAAAAAATATTTTTCATTTATGGCGCTAAAATATTGAAATAGTCCCACAACATTAGGTGAGAAATATACGAGTATTAGCTCAGACATTTCGTCAATTGTAGATACTTAGACAGGTTGCCAATAAAATGATTCCACTTGCTAATTTACCTAGCAAGAGCATAAATAATCCCCAATTACACTGATCAACAGCTAAATCCTTCCCGGAAGATGGACAAAAATAATAATACATTTTGAAAACACAAGCTTTTTTTAATCATTTTCACTAATTTTAATATCACTATCACGAACTTCCCCATAACGAAGAATTTTCTATAACGATTTTTTTATATACGAGTATTAGCTCAGACATTTCGTCAATTGTAGATACTTAGACAGGTTGTCAATAAATAGATTCCACTTGCTAGTTTATCCAGCTAGACTATAAATAATCACTAACTGCACTAATTAAAAAATGAACAGGAAAAATACTTATACAGGCGAAATTCTCGAATATTACCCTTAGGTCCCATAAGTGAGATCGTCATGTTTTCATTTTTTAGATTAAAACCAATGGTTAGAGACAAATTGAGTTCAGAATATTGGTTTTCTCAAAATTAGAGATTCGGAAGTCCATTGTAAGTATTTGTCCAATTTTGCATTAACGAACAAATATATCAAAACGAGTGTGGTATCCAACTAAAGTTGGATTTTAAGACTATGATTAACCCTCTGAGAGTTGTATGGTATGATCATTTTTACAAGATTTAGAGTGTATCCAATGGGGGCACCCTTAAAATGTATTTCTTTGGCCATTAATCAGTAACCGCTAATGTTATATAAACTACATGTGGTTACAATTACATGATTTCGAAGCCAGAATACATCCAAGAGGAAAAAATTTCAAAAATCGAAAAAAAAAATTTTTGACGGAAAAAAAAACCAAGGGGTTAACCCATCCAAATTTGAGATTTTTTTGAAAAAATAGATTTCTTTGAAAATTGGCTCATAAATAGCGCTCCTTATTATGAGCAAGACAGTGTTTTAATTTTTTAGATTGAACAATTTTTTCGGAAGAAATAGGGTTCAGAATACGGTTTTCTCAAAATTCGAGATTCAAAAGTCCCTTGAAAGAATTTGTCCAATATTGCAGCAACGGACTGAGGTATCCAAAGGTTTGTGGTATCAAATTAAAGCTATACTGTAGGACTATGATTAACCCCCTGAGAGTTGCATGCTACGACCACTTTCACAGAATTTAGTGTGTAAATTTGGTTCAGAAAATGGGTTTTTCTCCAAATTCGAGATTCGAAAACCCTTTGAAAGTATTTGTCCAATATTGCAGCAACGGACTGAGGTATCGAAAAGAATGTGATATCAAATTAAAGCTAGACTTTAGTACTATGATTAACCATCTGAGAGTTGTATGGTATGATAGTTTTCACAACATTTAGAGTGTATCCAATGGGGACAATCTCAAAATGTGTTTTCTGACCATTAATCTGTAATGGCTAATGTTATATAAATCATATGTGGTTACAATTACATCATTTCGAAGGCAGAATACATCCAAGAGGAACATTTTTCAAAAATCGAAAATAAAAATTTTGACCGAAAAAAAAACCAAGCTTATCAGGGAATAAGGTACAATTTGAAATCGCGATAAAGAAAATCTTCTTTAAATCAACGTATTTACCAGATTTATCAGCTTGTCTTGAGTAAGCCTTAGCAGCATAAAGTTGTGCGCGTTTTTCAAAGCCTTTATCACGAGTGAGCTGCATCTCAATTATATACCTGTTCCCACTTCCCATCCAAAATTGAGATTTTTTTGAAAAAATAGATTTCTTTGAAATTTAGCTCTTGCATAGCGCTTGTTATTCTGAGCAAGGCCATGTTTTCATTTTTCAGATTGAACATATAGTTTGGGAGAAATTTGGTTCAGAATAGGGTTTTCTTAAATTAGAGCAAATGATTTAAAACTCGAAAAAAAAATGTTTGGCCAAAAAAAAACAAAAAATTTAACATGACATTATTCAGTTTCGACAGACCCTTTCACAACCAGCTTCAGACATGAGCCATCCAAAGAGGATTTGGAATTTGACTGATAGATGAAGAAAAAATAACGTTTTTTTGTCGAATGATAAACAGAATATTAACACATATCATTGCCAAGATCCAGCCAAAAGAGGACCTTCGAGAAAATGTTTCTTATACAAGAAGAGAATGTTATGGAAGGCGTGCTTCATGGCCGGCGGTATGTATTTGTTTCAATAATATATCGTGGGTTTCTCTTAACATGCATTCTCTTTATGTAGGTTAGTAATTATTGAAATTTGTGGTTTCAAATTCCACAGAGACCAATAAAAACGCATAAAATAGTTTCATTTAGAAATAATTCGCGATAAGAACGATCCACAAAACAAGTTGTTATTTTTTTATTAGACCTTCATTGGTAGGATCCCTAGAATAGTTGTATTTGGCCTGATAAGATGCATATAGCACTTTCATTTGACACTGGAGCATAGTCCAGAATTAATACTAATAAATTATATCATACATAGCTCACGGATTTATGAGCAGTTCTCTCAAAGACTGTACAGCATGGCAATATTTGAAAGGTTTTCAAAGCAAATTATTCTTTTTTTTTTAAACAAAGATCTACTTTTTAAAACAAATACTGTTTAAATAATCTCTTGGAAATGTTCAGCAAACGACTTGAGACGTCTGCCTTCTGTATGGTCTTTGGTTCTCTGACAGTATCTTAATGTTATGTTGAGGAAAAATCACTATGGATCAGCTTTTTTTTTTGGAGTCTATGACGGATTTACTATGAAAACCTTTAGACAGAGCATACGAGATTCGACTAGTCCGAGTTGTAGTTGTTCTTTGATTATTTTTAGTTTTCCGTTTTCTGTGCCCACTCACCATGAAAAACGCGGTTAAAAACAATGAAACGAATGGCAAAAACATGAAAATGTACACATATATACCGGCCGCCAATGTTTGTATACGACGACGCGGCGGTATATGTACGGGAGCCCAATCGATTTTCATGTGACTGGAAATTTCCTTAGTGATCTCCTTGGACCGGTCCATAATTCGCTTATTGGATTTTTTCAAATTTTCCATTTGATGTTCCAACATTGTTGCGCTGTTCCAAATTGTCGTTGTTTTGCTCGAATATATTTTGTATTTTGTTTCTATTTTTATGTTGATATAAAATTTTTGTTAAATCTTCCACGCCGCACTCAATACAGTCACCAGAACGGGGTGGTGGGGGCGGTAGGTCACTACGAAATAAAACGCGTCTATTCTTGTTAGAATTCTAAATTCGACTGAATTCAACGCCGCATTCTGTGTTCAAATCTCACCAAATTTACGGAACGTCGGAACACTCACACGATACAAAACAAAAACAAAAAAATTCATCACTTCGCTTGAACCTTATCTCAGTGTCCGTCGTCTGACATTCTCTCGGGCCGTCTGTCCGTTAGTGAGTGTTGGCTATGAGTCGTAATAATTGTTGTGTTCAACTGCACTAATCGAAGTTAATATTTTTCAAAGTACTACATACGTATGTATGTAGGCAGATACATTTACTTAACACACATTACATTCGTTTATACATAGTCTATATAGTATATAGTATTGGCAATTTGTTTATTTGTATTCCGCACCGATTATTTCGTATTTATTCACCTCGGCCTGATATCTTGGCACGATAACACCTCGCTTTTGAGCAGCACTTAACGATGCATCGCGACCGAATGAATATTCACCGAACATTAATTTCATTTACATTGAATACGCAGACGTTGTCGCTGTCGCCGATTCACTGTCACTATCATTTGAAGTTCAAGTTCTAAACTATTTCGTAATGAACAGTTTGTTCTAGTTTTTTTGTTTTGTTTGCTTTCTATGCTAATAAAAAATCGCCGTTAATATGTAATTAATTTTTGTACAATCCAATTCGACACGAAATTACACTACATTTGTGTATTCGGTGCATACATTAGGATGTAGCGAACTTTATGCAGGGTTCTCCAATAAGAGGTGTTAGTTTGGTATTTAAAGAAAACATGTATTTTTTCAGATGAATGATCGAATGTTTATCTTAATATATATTTACCCTCGACACTGATTCACTGACTCTGTCACGCAGTACGTAGGAATTTAAATAGGCATTCTATAATTTTCTATTTTTCTATAAATAATAATAATAAAAAAAAAAATATTTTTTTTTGTACAGAAATTGTGTTTTCCCCAAATTTTTTTTTACCAAAATTTTTTTTTCCAAAATTTTTTTTTACAAATTTTTTTTTTTACAAAATTTTTTTTTTTAAAAAATTTTTTTTCCAACAAAATTTGTTTTTTTAAAAATTTTTTTTTTTAAAATTTTTTTTTCCAAAATTTTTTTTTTTTCAACAAAATTTTTTTTCCATATTTCAACGGGCGCCATAGGCGCATTACAACTTACTAGTTTCATAATAAAGAGGATGGTATGCGGTTA
Source organism: Hydrotaea cyrtoneurina (assembly GCA_958296145.1). Classification (NCBI taxonomy): domain Eukaryota; kingdom Metazoa; phylum Arthropoda; class Insecta; order Diptera; family Muscidae; genus Hydrotaea; species Hydrotaea cyrtoneurina. Next base: position 57,357,093 of record OY282516.1, on the reverse strand, counting down.
ATAATGAAAAACAACATCAGCCACGACCCCGCTTACAGGACCATATCCATTTCATGAAATTGTCCATAACCAAATCATTGTCCGGAAAGTTTTTAATTTTGCGAACTGTGACTGCAAGATTTTCACCATTTTTGTAGTGAATTTTAATAATTTCAATGTGTTGTTGTAGCGAGTATCGTTTCATTTTGAGTAATGGCATAGTTTCTTCTTGTCAAATGTCAAAGAATTAAACGCTTCAAAAGTGACAGCTACCGAAATACCGGGTAATTCAAAATAACACCTCTTTTTGGAGAACCCTGTATAAGATTCCACAGTTCTTGGTTTATTAATAAACATTAAAACTGTACGATCGTTTTTAAAGAATTTTAAAATTATACACCACTTTTGTCGTCCGGAAGCTGTTCAAAAGTTTGTTTATCAGCTGAGAAGGACTTCCTTTCGTTTGACATGCCCAAGTTGAATGACTTGTTTTCTAAGCAGCAGTTGTAGTCAAAGTGCTAAACACTTATTCACTTACTCTACAACCTGTTGTTGGTTTACTAAATGATTTCCAATCGTAATATGATTTCCATTCGTAATATCTTCTTCCACTTGGTTCATCCACCGGAGTCCCAGTCTTCCCTGTCTGCGCCTTGTTGTTGCCCAACGTCTTTCCGGCTGGACATGGTTTCAAATCTTATCGAACTATCGAAGGCGACTTCATAGTCGTTGAAAAGATGATACATAATCTATTTCCCATGGGTCTTCACGAGGATTTTTATCTGATCGTGAGAGGGGTGGCCATTTCACACCATCGCCTATGATTTGGGTGGATCTTCGGCCGCTAATAATCTGGAGAAATATTGTTGCCAGACTCTCACCATACTTGGTGTATCAGTTACCAGATCCCCATTTGCATCTATTCACGAAGTTATACGAGAAGTCGAGTCTTTCGTTAGATGTTTCCTTAATAGAATTTTCTGATATCGTTCCTACATATGATTGCATGCAATCATATATATGTTTGTGCGTAAAAATATAGACAATTAGCTGTGTACAATACAATTTGTAAATTGACTTCTAGTTTAAAGCCGGCCCCGAGCGACTAAAATCATTCTTTAGATTTTTTTTAATTACAATACAAAGGGTAAATAAATGCTAGATTTTAGCAGCGACAGACCAAAGCCTTTGGTGGGAAGCGAACCCGCAACCCCCACGCTGATGGGCAAGCACGCTTCCAACTTGCCTACCGGTTTATTTCATAGTTTAGATATTCTACTCGTCAAGCCGCTTGCAATTACAATGTAAATACTGTGGACTTAATATTGAGGTTTTGATTCTGTCTACAACACTTTGATGGGTCAATTTGACACGGGTCAATTTGTAAATGAGACTACAAGCTTCTTAGTTCAGCGATGGTGACCTATGTACGTATGCTCATGTTTACTTATTTAACCCCTTGTGCTTGTCTGACTGTACTACAACTATTCATATGTTCATATCTGTCAGATTGTACCGAAAACTGTTGAATTTCTTTGCTTATCAATGCGTCTAGACGCGATTCGTTGAAGAAATCGACATGAACGTGTCACCACATAAAGTGTACCCATACAACATATGTAGTAAAGAACATGTATTCATGTACTCGTATGTACAAAGTACATGAGTGATTAAGCAGACATTCTAAAATAGGAATCATAAGTGTTCACTATCACTATAAGTCGATTTTCCAGTTTGTGTGTGATAATCTCATTTGGCAACAAACTATTCGTCTATAAACATGTATGCGACCGCCTGCCTTATAAGCACAGTGCACCGACATACTTTTCAGATTAGATATGTTCAATAGAACCAACATGGACTTCAATAATTCTTGGTAATCTGGAAATGTCAGGCAATCGCCAGTGATTGAAATCGATAATAAAATGCTAAACTCGAATAAGGGACCACAGAGAATTGACTTAGCCTACAAATATTCTGATCTAAAATATCAATGTTTGGAGACAGGTATTCATTTTTGCGACCATTTTCAACAATTCAAGTTTAGTTGAATAGATGAACATATACAAAATCCAAAAAAAAACTATTTAATCGACCAATATGGGATATCTCAACGGAGCAGTGAGACTTAATAACCTTCCCGGTAAGTGATTGAAATCGATAATGAAATGCTGAACTCGAATAAGGGACCACAGAGACTTGAAAATATTTGTTTAATTAACCTACAAATATTCTGATCTAAAATATCAATGTTTGGAGACAGGCATTCATTTTTGCGACCATTTTCTGCAAAAATTCAAGTTTAGTTGAATAGATGAACATATACAAAATCAAAAAAAAAACTATTTAATCGACCACCATTCAATGTGTGATATCTAAACGGAGCAGTGAGACTAAATTGCCGTCCCGGTTGCGACGGTGAATTTGTCTACGTATGAAACTGCGACTATGCCACTGTCTATGTATTACTGGCAGGCAAAACCAAACGTTAAGTATATCAGCAGAGTCCTAGGAATGGGAAATACGGTCCGGATTTCGATCAGACTTGGGAATTTTTTCGACTCCACACTTGACCAACACCATTTGCGAAATAAAATCATTTTGTTCGCCGAAGCTTATGAATGTTTTCTTTTGAACATGCCTAAACCCGGTCATAAGTCAGAGAACCCCATTCAGTGTCATTTGCCTTCATGAAGGGATATTTTTATTACTTATAAGACACTCCTGTGGTAACCCTTTAACCGCTGACATCGAACCCTTTAATAACTAGAAATGTACACTCTTAGTGGTTAAAGACGACTTTCTTCTATTTGGAGTCTCATTATCGTAAAAATCCGACCATATATTTTGCCGGCTGCGTTTAATCTTTGCAGCTAATATTTTCTCATTAACCAACATTCAATCGGTTAATGTTAATATTGTATGTCAGATAACCAATCTTCAAAAAAGTTTGAAGTGGAAACGTATCATTTTTGTTAATTAACTTCTGAATGACAGCATATTTGTCACAACGTTATATAAAAAGGCGCAAACTCATTGAAACCACCTGTTACAGGAGAAGGAAAAACACTTAATAAAATCAGAAATAATATATGTAATCAAATATTATAAATTAACTTGTGTTTATATATAAATGAGGTATTCAAAAAGATATGCATGTAGTCAAACTATCATATTTTGCTAGTCCACTATGCTATTCATTTTTTGATTGCCAAATTCACAACTCTGCTGTTACAAATGTATAATCCTAGCTGATTTCGGATTACCCTGCAAATTCAAAATGTGCTTCATACAATTTCACTGAAAATTTTAATATCGACCCATTCTTTGCATCCCAGAATCGACTTATACAAACGCCAACACAAAGTCTGAATTCCCATTACCATAGAGTGGTACGATCCCTGAGCAAAATGTCTCAATGTTGCTGACAATTTGAATGATTCCGTCTTTAAATTAAGGTGTTATTGTTTAAGTAAGTAAATCGAAAGTAAATCTAAAACCACTTACAGAAATAAGAAAATATACTTACACTTCCAGAAAACAACAGACTCTAATTTTTGCCACTCACTTTTCATTTGGTAATTTACAGATATCGGACTCCTGTCTCAGTAGTCGTCGTTGTTATATAAAATGTTATTACTTTCTTTATCACTCAAAGCGGAAGAGGTAATGAAACATATTTACCAAACAAAATAAATAAACAGACTAAATAAACTAGAGATGACAATTTGATTATGCAAATTATCGATAAACAATCGGAGTCGCACAGTGAACGATTTCCGTAATTTAGCTGAACAAAATTAAAAACCTTCGAAAGACTGTAACAATCCGGAAAAAAAATCGTTCCCTTCGAAAAAATTGGGGAAATGTGTAATATTTTTGTATCAAAACTGTTGTAATTCGTGTGTTTTCATTTAGTGATATAACGTGGGGTACTCATTTTTATTTTGTTAATAAAAATCGGAATTGCAAAAAGCAGCACTTGAATTTTTCACAGTAAGTGATTTATACGTTTTTCGTTTAAACAGAATTTAATCTTTAAATTCATTTTTTTAGTAGTAGTTTAAACGTAGTTTAATCGTCCAATATTGGGTGTTTAAACCACAGTTTAATAGCCATATGATTGTGACATCATTCCACGTAAGAAGAAGAAGAAGCAAAATTATTTTGGTTGAGCAAATTCCACAAATGAAATAAATTCCATAAATAATGCAGCTGTGTAATTCGGTTGATGCTGGAATGGGTTTCCGACCACCACCAGTTCCATACAGTTGTCTTTTGACCAAAGTTCACTTAGCCGATTTTTTTTAATTCTCATATTTTTTCTAAAAATCATGTGCGACCAAAATCCACCACAAAAGTTTAATATCATTTTAATTATTCACCGAAAACATATGTTTTCTTATACAAATTTGAGTGTTGCCACAGCAACAGCCGAAAATGTGGATTATTCTGACTGATCACTCAAAAACGTATTTGAAGTTTAAACTTAGTTTTATTGGAAACTGAGTTTTACATAATCGTGGTTTAACTACGATCTCGTTTATTGGCCCTTACAGTTTTATATTTAAAAAAACACACATTTTTTGGCCTTCTTCAAAAAGTATGTCAAATTCTTATAACAAAAATATTGTTTTTTTTTTTGTTTAGCTGTAAGCTAAATTGTGTAAAGAAATAACAGATAAACGAAATACAATTTTTGACGAAATTCGTTTCCAAAATAAAGTTATGATGGTGCGATGGCTTTAAATACTTCACTTTGCTGAAAGAATATTCGCCTAGCTAAGATTTTGTTTATAGTCAACAAAATCGATAAGGCAAAACTTACATTTTGTTCGAATCATTCACTGTGCGTCGTCGTCATATTGATTCAAAATGAAAGTTCGGATTGAATTTATGTCGACGACCAAAACAAGTGACGTTAAATCAAAAATGACGACGTCGACTCCCACAATAGAGCTGAATATTGTATTCATCAACAAATTCAAAGTAAGCGGCCCCAAAACTCCCTACTTCAATCCACTATCTCCTCCTCAATTCAACTACCACAATATATTATTAATTTAAATGAGTTGTATTTAAATTGTTTCCATACTGTCACACTGTATGTCAGCGAAGGGGTCATTCAATTCAATTCATGTAATCATAATTTGCTTTCGCTTTTTATGATCATTATTTTCTACGCAAATAATTGTTGTTTACTACTATTTAGTCATACGGGATTCTCTTGATAATAAACCACCGCCGACCAGTCGACCTAGTCAACACAACAATTCAATGTAAATGATGATACAACAGATATTTGAAAATAAATACCAGTTCGCGAGATACGATGGAAATTTTCAATACCAAATATTCATATCGTAACTATATATTTTGTCTGGTTGATTGCTGGGTATACGTATGTATATATAAGAGGGCAGTTTGACAACTCCAGGAGTTTGGAATTACTTAAAAATTAACACTACTGCTATCAACTAACATGTGTTACTAGACTATTACGATAATCTCTTAAATATCGACGAAAATGGAAACTCATATTACTAAATGAAGAAATTCGAATTTCTGACCCTGTCGAGGTAAGAAATCCCTGATAGAGACTCATGGGTAGAAGTGAATAACTTGAACGGGAGCACGGGAGCAGGTGTCTACATTGAAAAGGCGGGTATTAGGAAATCCTTCCGACTATCGCATAAGCACAAATGGTATGCGGTATTAATGGCAGCGGATGAAATTTCCGGAAGCATAATACCGAAAGAACACAATATTACCTTGGCAGTCAGTCAGCATTGTACAGGGTTCTCCAACAAGAGATGTTTTTTTGAATCACCCGGTATTTCGGTAGCTGACATTTTTGAAACTTTTATTCTTTGACATTTAGCAAGTACTAAAAATGGAACGATACACGCTTCAACAACGCATTGAAATTATTAAAATTAACTACAAAAATATGGTGGAAATCTTGCAGTCACAGTTCGCAAAATAAAAAAGTTTCCGAACCGTGTTATCTCTCGAAGAATTGATCACAATTGGCCAACAAGATCTTGTGATTTAACACCTTGCGACTTCTACCTATGGGGCCACGTGAAAGATAAGGTCTACACCAACAGTCCAGCGTCGAATCAAGACCTCAACGTGACAACGTTTCGAATTTAATATTTTGAATTTACTCATATTCAGTTCGTCAGATTGAAGAATTTAATAATCGATATTCGATAAGTCGGTAATATCATCCATGAACCATGAGCGAAGAATCTAAAATCGTCACCAGTGCAGGGCATCCGCAGAGGAAGTGTTTCACCAGTTCTTCCTCGTCTGCATTGCCGCATCTACGACAGTGTTCGTTATAGTCTAGACTCAGGCGTCGTGCCTGGTTGTCCGTCAATCACTGTCCTTTGAGTTTTGAATTTTAGTTTAGATATGTCCTATCTGTTGTAGGCGATGAGAAATTTGGATCTCTTCTGTTTATATTGAGAACATCAGATTCGGTCAAATCAGACTCGGAATAGGAATTGTCACAGCTCACAGCAGGATGGGCGAGAATGAGTTGTAGACAAATGAACATCTACTAGCCACAGAGCAAAGTGTCTGGGGGGTAGATTCTTGACAGAACTAGGGGACATCACAAAGATCAGAGTTGAACGACTGGCGATGCGGGTACCTAACAAACTAACCAGCGGTCAACACACTACCACACCTATCTCTCTCAGCTATTAACTATATGCTTTCATCTTTAAAGCCTTTATCCTTCATTTCTTTTTTATGAAGAAGGGATTCACAATGGTCTCTGTGGGTCACTGAGTGGAGGTGCATTTTCCAATGCACCCCGTTCCCAAATCCAACAGATCTTGTATATCAAATTTCACAGAGTTGTGATACTGCCCTCGTATGTATATACATATATACCGTAAATAAATACATGTGAGATTCATTTTCTTATTAATATCATATATTAGTACCTACCTGTAGGTATGACCTTTATGATTACAGTGACTTCTGACGTAGAGCCCCGTAAAAAGCCCACCATGAGGGTTTGATTTGGTTAGCGTCGCACTCTGAAAAGACAGACTCACTTAGAACTATGAGGTGGAAGAAATTAATTTTCCAAACATACCAATATTTATATAAACCAATATAAACATCGTTCTATACCGCCGATCCGAATTTTATATCGGGTGGTCATCTAGTTTATTTTTAAATCATCGTGTTATTTTGACAGTTACAGCTCTATTTTGCTCGAAATTTAGACTTTTAGTCAGTATCATATGTCCGTGTAATGAAATGATTCGCTTTACGCTTGAAAAAAAAATATTTCGAAAAAATATTATTACCAAAGTCAATAGATGTGTAGTCTAAACATTGATTTTTTTTCTTTTTTCTAAAAATAAGTTGGCCGAAATGAAGCAACCACATTAAAACAGTGAAAATATGAACTTTATTAACTTCAAACAAGTTTTTTTCTTTCCAAATGAAGCACCCACCTTTCATCCACCAACGTGTTGTGACTTTTGGACAAATCTCGAATTATTCGCTCACATTATCCAGTCCAGTCCGCTTCCTTACCGCTTCTCAGTGTGGGCCTTCAAGCAGCTCGAAATGAACAACGATTTTACTTAAAAAATTCTCTGACTCCTTTTCACCTTGCCGGCTTTGTTAAGCAGCAAAACTGACGAGTCTGGGGATCGGAAAACACATAACTAATCATCGAGAAGCCAATGCATCCTCAGAGAGTGACAGTTTGTTGTGCATTTGAAAGTGGTGGCATCTCCCATTTGTCTTTGCGCTCCACCAGAGCTATCGAGTAGAACAGAAATTGATGTTTCTGGTATTTTCACATTAGAAATTGGAAGCGCGAGTATTGTTGTTAATCTGACAGTTGCTAGGGTTTACAATACTATGGCCGTATTCAGAAAAACTTTTAACAGCTTTTCTAAACCTTTTTCAAGAAGAATGTGTGAAAATACAAAAACAATTTTCACACATTTTTCTTATACGGGGGCTAATGTATAAGTCCGATATGGCCTAAACTGAAAAAAAAATATTTTTTTTTGATTTAATTTGCTATGTTTTAATATAATTAACATTTATTTAAATAACAAATAAGACTATTTTTTTATTACTTTAAATTTTTTTAAAGAAAGTTTTAAACTCACTCTGTGGCTCCGGTACAATTGTAAAGCTATGAACCAGTCTTTTTTTTCACTTGCCAATTTATTTTTTATATGATTAAGGGAGGTTCTCATTTTTTAGAATTATCATATTTACAATAGTATTTCGAAATGGCTCATAATTTTAGAAAAGTTATACAAAATTAATTATTATTTAATTAACCCTCAGCTGTGTAAATCTTTTTGTTTTTGCTCCTGATACAGTTTAAATATAAGCTCTGGAAATATATATTTACATTCACAACTATGTGTTGCCACCTTAAATTAGTTAATAACTAATTCAGTTGTATCTGCATTTTCCACATATTTATGTTTATATTTCTCAAACAATTCATTTAGACTATCTACAACTTTTTGATGGATTTCATTTATATACTCCATATCGGGTTCATTCATTTGCTTAACTTCAATTGGTGCACCCACCACCTGCACAATGGGTTTGGGGTGGGGCAATAAACCGAAAACGTACGGAAAGTATCCACGACCTGTAACAATTAGAGGTGAAACGCCCGACAAGCTTTTAACAAATAGTTGGCATTTTCTTAGAAATGAGCCCGGTGGGTTGGCAATATGATCCAAGATGTCTACTTCACCGAAAGAAAAACTGGGTACTATGGCAGATCTAAAATAGAAAAATAGTAAAAATAAGGACAACATTTTTATATCTACCACTCACTTACCCCGTACGTATGGCAATTTTCACGAAACCTTTACGGTTCTTTAAGGTCACCTTATATTGGCCTGGATGAGAGTCTAGTGCTTCCTGAGCCCCGCCTACCAGCAGAGCCACCGCATTCGATGTGAAACCATCACTGTTGTTCGGGTCTTTTGGATCGTTCGACTTGCTGAGCTGTTGCAATAACGACTCCTTGGAACAGGACACCACACCCCAAGAACGGAATATGTCACGCATGAATGGAATGTAGAAATGCGAATCCAAGGTAGCTACTTTGGGTCTTATTCCCGGAAATAACTTCAACCAATTGCTTATGCTATTCGCCATATTAGCAACTACGCCAGTTCTGTAGAAAAAAATATACATAAGGGAAAGTACTTGACAATTATTCATGGTTGAAATCAATTTGATATGCAGGCGGACCTTGTCCTTTTGAATAAAATACAGATTTTTTTTATCAAAAAACTATTATTTCTCTTCTCTTCCAATAAAATACACTTTCTTTAGATGGTCCAGCTTTCTCATCGTTACCCAATTTTGTTAGTAATGAACTCAATATTTATTTACTTATAGTACGACTTCGGAGGAAATGAGTCTATCTTGCAATCCAATAGACTCCAGATGATAATAATTTAATTTTGAATGCACTGGAGTAGTGACTCATTGTAGTAAAGTTGATCGTTATAAATGTACTGCAATTTTATAGTATTATTAATTATTAAAATATGTATTTATAAAAAATAGCAATTGTTGTACTGGATAAATTGTTGGAATTGTTAACCGTATTAAGCCTTAATGACTTGGTTAAAGCTTGATGTTTAAAAATTGAAATATCTACTATAACGAAATATCGAAATAATAAACAAAATAGTATTTTCGGCCAAAAAAAAAATATTTTTGTCTGTAATTTTGCTCATCGGCAGACGCTTTGATACCTTCTGTTCCCTTGGGCCTTCAAATTTTGACAAATTCGATCTAATTGGACTAATTATGCTTGTTAGTAGCTTGTAACTGTACTCTTCTTTCACGTACTGAAACTTTGGGATGATCGGATTAGGTACTGCCGAGCCAGTCGTGGTAGTTAAATGACAAAGATCAACCTTTTTAATAAAACTAGAAATTATAAAAAATTATTATTACTTTTTTGATGGCCGATTCAATTTTAAAATTTTACATCGCCGGAATCAAATTCTTTGCACCAAAAGTCTATTCATAAAATTCATAAAAATTTAAAAAACCTTTGTTAAGAAGAATTTGTGGAAATTGTTTTTGTATTTTCATACATTTTTCTTAACAAAGGTTTTTTAAATTTTTATGAATATGGTGGTAGAACTTTTGACTGGGTACACATTTAGGAGTTCTGTAAGGAGTTTTAAAAATACGTTGTCTGCATTGACTGAAGAATAATTTGAATGTGTTAATATTCAAAATCGGAATCGGAAATTTCCGTATTTTAGAAGTGAAATAAATTTTATAATTTTTTTTGGGAGTTTTAATGCAATTAAAAAAAATAAATTCAGAATTTTGGCCGATTGAAATTGGTTAGGGAAAACTGTGCGGCACACCTTTAAAAAATGTGTATCAACACTCAAAAATGGCGTAATGCCGATACAGTATCGTTATTTCTTAAAGTTATGACATTAACAGGTGTCCCTCCAAACGATATGACGTTTCATCTTCGACAATTTCAACCATATTTGCAGGTCTTATTTGTACACATGATAATCGTTATCATTTTAAATATGTAAGACTATCTATATTGACATTAGATATTAAATATGCATTGCAAATGCACTGACAATTGTCATGTGTCGTAAAACACAACAGGTCAATGGGATATTATCGTTATTACAGTATTTCCGGCCATAAACATTATGAGACTATAGACTTTTCTGGATCTTGAACGCTTTTTTTGTTGGCCTGTAGTCTCTCGTTTTATAATCTGATATTCACGAAAAATAATTAGAAACTAGAGAAATTATAGTTTTTTTTTGTGGTAAATGTTAACAATAATGAAAAATGCAGAACCAATTAGAAAAGTATATGATAAGCTTTCACAGTTCATTTCACCATTAATATAATTTATAGATTAAAAACAAGAAATAGCATAACACCGATAAGATAACAATCGAACGAATTGCATCGGTTATGTTCACTATGGTCAAGGTCAATAAATAATAATTTCACATATTTTTTGTATCTTGAGTTGGAAATAACCTTTTGGACCACCGAAATATTCTAAAATACGGATAAGCCAGTTGGCAACAACAAACTCAACAAACATCATTTTAAAATCAGAACTATTAAAAAAGTTGTGATACCCTACAGATGATTATGAAATACAAAATCTATTTTGGAATCTATTTTTATTTTTTGAAAATAAGAGAAAAGCAGCCATCTAACATAAATAGGAATAGGAAACATAAATAGGAATTCATGTGTATTTTTTTTCCAAATGTAGATAAACACTAACTTACCCGATAACGCCATGTGGAAAACTGGCCACCAGATAGTTACGATTCGGTGGGAGGTCTACAGTTTTCACCAATTCAATGGGGAAATAATCACGCACCAAACTAGTCCAAATATTATTACGCATAAGCATGCATCTGCAAAATAATAAGTAATACCAATTAATCGAAACATAAAATAATTAAATAACACTGAACGCCAATACAATGCAGCAAACACTTGTTGACGCATTCTTAAGGACACAGAAACAATTTTAAGTAACTTTCTATAGGCTGCTTGATGATTAGAAAGAAAAATGTTCGAGAGAACACTGTCGGAATTTGGTAATTGGTACTGTGTCGTCTTCTTTTGCAGGGTCTTCTGGCGCCAACGAGTTGGAAAAGAGCCTTCGCCACCTTCCATGAGCCTGTCGCCATATATCTCCCACCATCACACACTGTCTGAATAATCTGAAGAGAACTTAGAATTCGAAGAAAAATCAGGGATGCAAACCTTTTCAGAATACAGAGCCGGTCTGAACTATTGGATCGGTTTTTAGGTACTCTTGAACCGTGGTTCCAGTTCGGTTCGGTGGTTCATAAATCAGGAACAATAATATTTTTCAATATAATTTATTTTCATTAAAACCCAAAATGTAATTTAAACTATGGACCAAAAAAATATCGACTTGATACATTTTTTGAAATTTTGATGTTTTTCCAAAACTCAAACACATTTTTCTACAGTGAACCACATTTTTTCATAATTTTTTGGGGCTTTGGGTTTCTAAAAGCGGTTTGGATTACGGTTCGGGTTCACAGAAAAGTCCGTTTCTTTTTGCATCTCTGGAAAAATCGACTGCTAAATAAAATTCGCTATAGACAGATTTTTTTTGGAGGATTTCTATTTATGCGTTATAAAAAAAATCGTTATAGAGAGATTGAAATGAGTGTACAAAATGTATTCGTTATAGAGAAAAATGCGTTATCGGAGAAGTTCGCTATGGAGATGTTCGAATGTAAGTCAAACTGGACGAATTTTAATACAAATTTCAATAGATATGTTAATGAGAGAATTATTTGCAACTGCTTAAGGGTCTTCGAAATAACATTCCCTATTGTAACACAGTGTTATGACATTAAAATACAGTCTGAAATTTTCCGACATACATACCCATTACCATTTACAGCCGATAAACGATGTTTATGATCGAAATAAATATATACGAAGTACAGCAACAACAAGGCACGTCCAACGATATTAAAATAGACCTGCAGTTGGAAACAAAAGTAAAGTATAGTAATAGTGAACACGTTTCCAATCATAATATGGTTTAATTTGAAAATAGCAAAAGTGACCAGATATTCAAAGAATAAAATATACACGAAATAACTTTGGTTATACCAATGCCCGATTCTTATTTGTAACTTCGAATCACATGTCCACTTTTTAAGATCAGACAGATTGTATTATAATATTGCAACACTGCAATAAACTTTATTTTCCTATTTTATACTCACCAAGAGAAACCCAGCCCAGAACAACGAAATAAATGGCAAATACAAAATAATATTTATATACACACTGGCAGCTAGTGTCTGTCGATGGCGGAGCTTCGTTTGGACCGGACTGGACATTTCTTTTGGAGATTCCATAGTTTTCTTATTTTATTTCACTTCTGTATTCCTTGATAGAGCCAAATTTTAATAAAAAAATATTTTTCTTTATTTATTTCAAACACTTTGCTGGCCACATAAAATCAAAAATCTAAACCGCACCTATTCTTGTTTAAATTCAAAATGCAACTGAACTATGTACAATAGTATTTTATAAATGTCTCCAAAATTACGATAACATATCGTCATCAGAGCCTTATCTTATTACCCCTATTAGTCCGTCCGTCCCTTCAATCATGTTAAAAAAGAATGAGCCTTTAATTGACATTTGTTCGATTAAAGTGTTAAACTTATACACTAGTGTACAATATTTGTAAAACTCAGCATGGGAAGTGTATTCGAGGCAAAGATTACGTTAGGTTGAGAAAGAGGAGTAGTTTTTAGTTCCACTGGACCAAGTAATATAGCGATTTCGGGGAAACATGGTACACAGGAATCATGTGAAAATTCCCCTTCGTACCCGTATGTTTATGTTGGAATTTGAATGTCAAACAAATCAATAAAAATGTGAATTGTTGGCGTACATTGTCGTCGGAATAATGAGCTATTTTGACCTTTGACCCGGATGCGGTATGTGTTAACATTATCCGATTTGGCTCAAAGTTTCAGCATTTAAGATTAAGACCAAGTGTAAAAATACTCCGACCTGCACTCCTAAAAATTCCAAAAAATAAACTGCATCTCCAATGTATACTCAAATGGCAGCAAATAAATTGTACGTGTAATGGCATCGTTAACGTCGAGATTTCTCGTTGATTACCCTATATTTCCGTGATTGAAACTATCGCAAAAGGGAAAATATCGTAATAATATAATCGGTATTATACACTCAACCGGACTTGGTTTACAACTAAATTGCATTGCTTTACAGCTAAAACAATCGTTATTAACAAGGTAAAGCGACCGTTGAAAATGTCGGTAACAAATTGTAATAGAACGCATTACGAAATAATCACATGGGAGAGAACATCGTTACGGTACGTTGATTTAGAAACGTAATCTATGCTATCGCTTTATTGTGATGAAAATGATCACTGAATAGCTGTGATAATTTCTAATGTTAATATTTTCGAATGATTCACTGTATTCACTATGTAGATCTACTGTGAAATGTTTCGGCAGCGCTACAACGGACGCATACTTTGCAATTGGTCCTCGTTTCCTTTGCTGTATTTACGTCAGCAGTTGTACTGTATTAAAATCGAACAAAATATCTAAATTATAAACCATCTATTTAACAAAAAACATTATATTATTTACTTTCTCTATAAAAAATTAATATGGTGGATTTATTTTCGAATTTATGCAACTGCTTACCGTCGTTTACGCAACTGCTTACCGTCGTCGCCGCCATTCTCGATTTAGTAGGGCTCAACTGTCATACTAGCCAAAAAAAAGTGGCAACACCGTTTGGTTTCACGGCCGCAATCCAATTCCCTTTTGCTCATTGCTTCCAAAGAAAAATGTGACCAAAACACAGAAACAGTGATAAATAAATTCCACCGAAATTAAGCTCGTAAGTATGGCAAAAACTTCCGAAAATGAAAAATAATTGTTACCGCCGCAATCATGAAATGGAACTGAATGGTTTTTCGATTCCTACATTCCATGTTCGTGATCGGCGATTCCTCCATTGCATCTTCTTAGTGTTGCCAACGGCGCTGTTTATGATTTTAGCGGGTTTGGGTATTCAATGGGTTTGCGGTACGATTAAAAAGGCGGATTCTGTTGTGAACATGAATGATAAATTCATTTCCCCGGTTGATTCAATTTCGATTCAGACAATATACAGTTTGAGGCCGCAATCGCCTATAATGTACCACTGTGCCCATAAGTAGTCGATTGTGTCGTTAATAGCACGATTTTTTACGTCCCGATTCCGGAGATATTGGTCTGGACCAAACCCACAACTGAGATTGTGGATTTAAAACGGGAAATTGAACCATTTCTTGATTTCTTACATCCTGATCTTTATGCATTTAAATTGTACAGGATTTTTTCCAAAATGAATTACCTAGGATTTTTAGTATTTTTATTATTTAAATGTTTAAGATGAAATATAATATTTTTTGTTATATAAAGAATGTCTCGGGAAGTCGTCGAAAAAATTCCCTATACCCGGGAGTTAAAAAAGGTCGGGAAATTGAAACTAATACAATAATCCGAAACCTAATCTTCTTTATGGGACGCCGGAAATGTGGGGTACGTCGGAAATGTCTGCCCTGCAATTTACTGATCTAAAATTTTCTTTTTTCCAGAAATAATATTTGCGATGGCTACTGAAGAACATAAACGGTTAGCTTCCGTTATCAAATCCTGTCACGATTCATTGCGCATTTTAACCAAACAATACGGCCCCGATAAAGCCTGGCAGGAACACACAAAAGACACCGAAAGACTGCGGGAATATGCCGAAGCCATGCATAAGTTGGCCAATATTTGGGAAAACAATACAACGAATGAGGATTTAATGGCCCGGAGCCGTGTCAAATGGACCATAGAATACTGCATAGCATATTTCTTTTCGGAGGGAATTTATTTGGAAAAACGGCTGAGAGAACAACGTCTACTGGAATCATGGGAAGGCTATGATTGCAGCCAGTGCAATTATCTCAAAGATTTGCCACAAAAAATTAAAGTGTTAGATGTGGGCAGTTGCTTCAATCCATTTAGTAAATCCGAAAACTTTGAAGTAACCGCCGTTGATTTATGCCCGGCCACAAAAGATGTACTGAAAGGTGATTTTTTAAAAATTAATGTAATAGAAATGATGGAGCCCAAAGTTTGTTTCGAAAATGATGAGGTACACTCATTGCCGACGGGCTTCTATGAATGTGTGGTCTTCAGTTTACTACTGGAATACATACCCAGTTCAGATTTACGACTGCTATGCTGCCAAAAGGCTTACGATCTTTTGAAGTTCGAAGGTATTCTAATAATAATAACGCCCGATTCACAACATGTTGGAAAAAATGCTGCGATAATGAAGAATTGGCGTTATACACTGGGCACACTCGGATTTACCCGAATTCGTTTTGAGAAATTACCACATATCACCTGTATGACTTTTAGAAAAGCCAGTGATGCACGAGTTGCGCATAGATGGGCGGAATTACACCGAGAAGCGTATATGGACCAAACCATAGATATTCCTCAGGACAATAAAACATATGATAATTAACTCATAAAACAAAACAGCCTATGTTAATTAGATGTTGACAGTTTCAATAGAGGAGGTCGTTTACGTAAGTCAATTTTTTATTTCGTAGACATTTTTACAAACCAACTACATTAAACGTAAAGTTACAAGACATAAAAAGAAAAAATATTTAGTTCGATCTAATTATAATTTTGGTTAATAAAATGTTCCATATAAGAGTCACGTACATATAGGATATACAATGAAATGCATTGGCTACAAAACCATTCCACATCCCGATTCACAATGGAGAGACAGCTACAGCCAACCGATTTAAAATAATAATCAGTACACATTCGTGATATTAAAGTTAAGTAATTCTAAAGAACAATGTCGTTGCAACGTCTGCGACACTATCATAATCGTTAGAAGTGGTTTAAATGAATTCATCCTTGCTTTTACAAGGTAAGGACTAGAAATGTAAAAAATCAACGCACCCCTAATTTCAGATAGGTTATCTCCTTGTTAATGGGACACTACACTTACCTGGTTCTTTCTGCAAAACAGACACCTGAGCAATACATAAAAATACACTACTGTCATGGCGTGTGAAAGTTAAATCGATCGTCTGGAGGTTAAATCGACCGACCATGTCTTTTTATATCTTACCAGTTATGAACTACACACATAGGGTGGTATACTTAGACTACTTTGTAATTCAATGTTATTGTCCCTTACAATGGGTTTATACAAAATACTAAACTTACTCTGCAACATTTAAAGTTTTTTTATTTCATTTTTCTTGAAACCATAAAATGAAATGTTTAATATATATCAGGCCTCGTCGATTGAAACGTAATAGAAAAAATGATCATAACAAAAACTCATAAAATCATTTATATTCGATAATCATAAGAAATCCACATCAGTAAACTAGGAATGTGGTAAAACAAAGTAATTATAGAAGACTTGGAAATTCGTCTGCCTAAAATCAAGTCCATGAAAATATCTCTACCGTAATTACTTACTATTTTCCCTTTGCATTCGATGGAGGGAGAGACAAGAAACTTCTATCGAATCCGTGAGCTGTGTACGATATAATTTGTATAACCACTTTAATTTTTGTAAATGGCTTAGAGATTATACTTTTACTAGTGTGGTCGCCAGAATTAATGAGCTTGAGATAGTCGCTGAAAAATGTTTAATGGTTTCGCCAGGATGCGAATCTGCGTTTACCGTGAGATAGTCGTTTATACTATCGAACACGCCACGGCAGTGTTATGTACTAGTAGTAGTTTTCGTCCGAATACTTATTTTACTGCATATGGGATCCATTATAGTAAAATGAATTTCTGGGAGTACGTGCAGTAACTTTGTCTTTTCAATCATCGTAGTAAACAAAGAATGTTCTCGGTTTTTTATATTAAAAATAAATTTACATAAAAAACTTTTAGAAAAGGCGTCCATAAACCACAGTCATAAGATGTTATTCGAAGATGTTTTGTAAAATGAAACGCGTCAATTGAACAAATACATAGCTTACATTTTGGTATCATATGAGATTCTGGTGCTTACAAGGGGGTGCGAATTTAAATACATAGATTTCGGAATATCAAATGGCAATGTTTGTTCGCTTTTGCGCAGCGATAATTTATGAACAAGGTAATAAATATGTTTTTAATTATTGTCTGCAGATTCATAGCATTTTAAACCACTCGGTCGAGGACGCATTACCATATTGTTACTATACTCGACAGGATGATGACGCCTGTAGTGAGTGGATCGATTGGATTTCGATTTGAATGTGGCCTCACAGTAGGCACAGTTATATAAATCAATTCCCGTATGTGTAGCCATATGTTCCTGCAAGAAGCCATAGTTAAATAGTGATAAAGAACGACAACCACGTATAGTGTACTTACTTTCAGCAAGGTGGGATTTTTAAAGGCTTTCTCGCACATTGTGCATTTATGTCTCTTTTCGGGGTTATGCTTGTACTCGATATGTTTCTTTTTGGCCAATCTTGTCGATGACACAAAGCCACAAATCTCGCAGCGATGTTCTTGATCAGCATGCACATGCATATTTAGGACATGACTTCGCATTGTCTTTTGGCATGAATACCATTTGCCGCAATAGCTGCACTGTTCCGGTATTTTTGGAGTATGCAGTTTTTTGTGCTTTTTAAGTGTGTCATGTGTAGGTTCACTTTTACCGCAAATATCACAAATGAATTTCTTGGTAGGTTTATGATATTCCAGATGTCTGGTCAAATACATTTCACATGCATATCTGTAATAGTAAATAGAATTGAATGAATTATAAGGCGATTGACAAAGGCCGTATTCCTCATGTGAGATTGTTTAGAAAGAAAATTTGGAATCAAGTACTTTATGGTTTGAACTAAAAAGATGGAATCAATACTGTTTGCTTTATGGCTTTTCACTCAGTTCAAAGAATAAGTTTGAACGAATTCGACTAAAAAAAATGGTTATTTAGTTGGCTGGACATTTCAATGGAAAGAAAAATATTAGGATAATTCCTCTTTATGGTTTTTTTTTGTAAAGGTAGTATGTGAGGTAAAAGTGTCGAGAATATGATTTTTATATAAAAATTATTATGAGTGGAGGGCGAAACCATGGAATATTTTCATTATGGGCAACAACAATTTTATTATAGAGATGAGGTATAGTTGATTTATTCCCGAAATTTGACAATACAGAAAATATTGATGCAGACATATCAAACACATTCAAATAAAGAGGCACAACTCAAAATGTAGAAATTTTCAGAAAATGCAGGAAACTATTCTGCAGCTGGTGTCTTTGAAAAAAGTACAGCAAAAAAGTTTGTGTCTGTTTAGTATAATGTGTACGATATGTACATGTTCGTACAAATCAGATTCTACATATGCAAATATAACGTTAATGTTTTCCATTCTTCCGAGCTCG
Source organism: Hydrotaea cyrtoneurina (assembly GCA_958296145.1). NCBI lineage: Eukaryota > Metazoa > Arthropoda > Insecta > Diptera > Muscidae > Hydrotaea > Hydrotaea cyrtoneurina. The sequence goes on along the minus strand of OY282516.1, from coordinate 57,338,053 downwards.
ATATATGATTTTGATTTTATTTTTTATTATATGGGTGGATAGTTGTTTACTGCGCTCGGAAGCGAGCGACTTTTCATGTTGATAGTGTATTCCAATAGATGATGACGTTTGTAGTGAGTTGATCGATTGGATTTAGACTTGAACGTGGACTCACAGTAGTCACATTTATACAGGTCAACTCCTGTATGTGTGGCCGTATGCTCCTGCAAGAATTTATAATTAAAGAATTAAAAACAAACGTAAATATAACCGACTTACTTTCAATAGAGTGGGTGTTTTAAATGCTTTCTCACACATGGTGCACTTATGTTTCTTTTCTGGATTATGCTTGAATTGTTTATGTCGCTTTTTGGCCTCTCGTGTAGTCGACACAAAGCCACATATCTCGCAACGATGTTCTTGATCTGCATGCACATGCATATTTAGCACATGATTTCTCATGGTCCAACGGCTAGAATACCATTTGCCACAATAGCTGCACTGTTCGGGAACTTTTGGAATATGGACCTTAACATTGTGCTTCTTTAGGGCGCCACGATTAGCCAAGTCGAGTCCGCATATTTCACACATGAAGTTCTTGGTAGGATTGTGATATTCCAGATGTCTAGTTAAATACGTTTCACATGGAAATCTGTAAAGGTAAAAAGGAGAAAATATTATACTCCTACATTTCACTTCAATTTTTAAATTTATTTCAACAAGACATTTACATTTTTGTATCCATATACTCAGGGGACCATGGTACATTATAATTGTAAAGAGGTTATTCATAACAAAAATATTTAGGTTTTTGTTTGCATAGTGTTATAAAACACAATTATTTCAAATTTATATTTCTAACACTTGTACTTTAATACTGAAATACTTCATTAGTCCTTATTGTAAAGTATCGTATTATCGGTAGTAAACAATTAACATAAGTTTAAAGTGATATTAACAATGAGATACGTACCGGTTTTAAATAGATTTTATTTTAAAGCAAATATAGATCTCAATATTAATCAAATCAAGTTATATAACCAAATATGCAATCAGACAGAAGAAAAACTTCATATTGTTCCGCCTTCGACCGGATCGCATTTTTTCATTTCCGTACAAATTGTAATATACCTAATTGCAGTCCTACAGTCTATTAACTCAAATCTCAGGAATAAAATCAAATTTTTTTTGTTTTTTTTGTTCAATCCCATGAAAATATTTCTAAGATGTAAGTGGTTACAGAGCTTTATGTGGTCATCAGCTCTAATTTTACTATAGGAATAAAGAAAAACTATAGTTTATGCAAATATTTATTCACTTTTATTACTTTTCAATTATTTAGTTTCATAGTTTTTCAATGCACTCGGAAGTGAACGTCTTGTCATATTCATATCATATTCCACTGGATGATGGCGTCTATAGTGAGTAGAACGATTCGATTTTGATTTGAAAGTAGCCTCACAGTAGGCACATTTATACAAATCAACCCCAGTATGGGTAGCCATATGCTCCTGCAAGAATTATGAATTAAAGAATATAAAAAAAATCTTCTGAACGACAGGGGGACTTACTTTTAGTAAAGTGGGTGTTTTGAAAGCTTTCTCACACATGCTGCATTTATGTTTCTTTTCTGGATTGTGTTTGAATTGTATATGCCGCTGCTTGGCTTTACTGGTGGTCGACACAAAGCCACATATCTCACAACGGTGTTCCTGATCTGCCCGAACATGCATATTCAGGACATGACTTTGCATTGACCTCCGACAGGAATACCACTTGCCACAATAGCTGCACTGTTCAGGTATTTTGGGAGCATGGATCTTTTTGTGCTTCTTCAGGGTGTCATGGGTAGGTTCGCTTTTACCGCATTCGTCACAGATAAATTCCTTGGTCGGTTTATGATATTCAAGATGTCTGGTCAAATACATTTCACATGCATATCTGTAAGGGAAAAAATAAAGAAAACATAGTTTTGCGAAAGTCTCTAATAAATGATTTTTAAATGTAATACGCAAGTACTTTTAGACATTCATAGTTTTTATTAGAAAGACATTTTTAATCAGTTGGAATAGATTTTTTTTAAAGCACAAGTAAAATGTGGAGAAATAAGTATGTATATTTAAGGATATTTTCAATTATATAGTCAATTCTGTCTGGGGATGTTGTATGGATTTTAAATGTGATTTACATATTTCTACTAGGAAATTTTGTTAGTTTCCCATTTACATAAGAGTATGGCGGGCTTTAAATATGACACTTTTTAATAATTTCAACAATTTTATTTGTATGTTGGCTTCATTTGTCTACATATTCTTTTTGAATAAGTATTTACTGACCATAATTATTTTGTGAGAAGCAGAAATGTTTTGTTTAGAGTAATTTTTAGATCATTTACTTTTAATATTATTTCAATATATATTTCTGATGTACTCTGGTCCCCAGAGAACAAAAATTACATCGTCTGTTGTTTATGTATGACGCCGTTACTGTTCTTACTTTGATTACTTTAAGACGTCTATCACTTAATGTGGTTTTTAGTCCTGGACTTTTTGTTGAATACCGAAAAATCAATTAAAGGAATAAATGAGTTTCAGAATCCACAAAACACCATCTAGTCAAGTTTATTGTGACGATAGTCTTACAATAAAATTTGGATCAAAAACACTTTACGAATTTGAGTTATCTGTTTCAAATCGAAATAAACCATACAACATAATAAAATAACCCTAAAAGTCTCAATAAATCAAATCTTGAATCTAGATCATGCAATTTATATCGTTAGTAATTTGACATTAAAACAAAATCAATTTAATTACAGAGGTAAACATAGTTTATAGACGCCGAAGAAAGTGATTTTATTCACAGATATAATTTCATATAAGCACTTAAATTTAATTTGTATCGTAGCTTTTTAAACCACTCGGAAGTGGGCGTCTTCTCATATTGATACCATATTCGACCGGATGATGGCGCTTGTAGTGAGTTGAACGATTGGATTTGGACTTAAAAGTGGACGAACAGTACGAACATTTATACAAATCAATGCCGGTATGTGTGGCCACATGCTCCTGGAAAACAGAAAAATAATTGTATAATTAATATATGTAGATAACCGATAGATCAAACTTACTTTTAGTAAAGTGGGCGTTTTAAAAGCTTTCTCACACATGGTACATTTATGTTTTTTTTCCGGATTGTGTTTAAAGTCCATATGCTTCTTTTTTGCCTTACTTGTGGTGGATACAAAGCCACATATCTCACAGCGATGTTCTTGATCTACACGGACATGCATATTGAGAACATGACTTTGCACTGACCGACGGCAAGAATACCATTTGCCACAATAGTTGCACTGTTCAGGTATTTTCGGAGCATGAATCTTCTTGTGCTTCTTTAGAGTATCATGAGTTGGTTCGCTTTTGCCGCATATATCGCAAATAAATTCCTTGTTAGGTTTGTGATATTCCAGATGTCTAGTCAAAAACATTTCACATGCGTATCTGCAAGGGTAAAGAAACAGAAGAGTTTATTTTCGCGAAAGCTTCTAATACATGGGTAAAAGTAAAAAGTAGTACGTACTGGAACAGACTTTTGAATTGCGCTTTAAGCAGGTACAAAGACATTTAAATTAAGTGAGATTGATTTTTTTTTTAATTTTTCGTTTCCAACATATATGTATGTATATTTATTGAGACAGATACTAATTATTCGAAATATACTCTACACACACACAAGTGCATTCAATGTAGGTATATCACACACTTTTTCCAAGGATGGGGTTTTTTGTTAACAATTTTGGTTTTAAAAAAGCAATTTTTTGCTGTAACTCGAAAATGACTTTTCCGAAATAAATGGCAGTTTCAGAGTTGTAAACAAATTTATGGCGAACATTTTTTTTTAAATAAATCGTAATCATACCCAGTAAGTACTATCTCACAAGTAAACTGAGTTATAGATCATTAAAATCGAGGGAGGATTTTCGCTTTTATTCACAATTCACTGAAGACAGGGGCATAGTACATCCCACATTAATTTTTGTTATAAATGATATAGAAAGAAAATAATTACCATTTTGTATGAGAGGTATGGTTGAAACAAGAATATTAAAATTGACATTAATTATACCTAATATCTTATTTACAATCAACAAAAAAACATGTTGCACCAAAAATTGGTGGGTCGATTGGGATGACTATACCATTGACGTAACTTGCGAAACACATTTTTCAAATAACCATTAAATAAAATTGTTCAAACGCAATAGAAGCGCTTTTACATCCGAAATTGAAGCCACAAATCAGATGTGTTTCTCGTATGTTAAATCTTAAAATTAAAACGGTTATCATTTGTTTTTTTTTTTATAAAAGTAAATTTGCCATACAAAATTGTCGAATGAAGTGATTTTTATTGAATATATATAACTTTTTGTTTTTTGTTGTTGTTGTAATTTATATCGGTTTTATATCGTAGCTTTTGACACCACTCGGAAGTGGACGCGTTATCATATTCATCCTATATTCCACTGGATGATGGCGCCTGTTGTGAGTAGATCGATTGGATTTTGACTTAAATGTGCACTCACAGTACGAACATTTATACAAATCAATGCCGGTATGTGTAGCCGTATGTTCCTAAAAAAAAGGCAGAAAGGAATTGTTTGATAAAAAAAAATTCATATTGATTATAGGTAGAACTTACTTTCAGTAGAGTGGGCGTTTTAAAAGCTTTGTCACACATTGAGCATTTATGTTTTTTTTCAGGATTGTGCTTGAATTCCATATGTTTCTTTTTGGCCTCTCTGGTAGTGGATACAAATCCACATATCTCACAGCGATGCTCTTGGTCAGCACGCACATGCATATTTAAGACATGACGTTGCATTGTCCATCGGCTAGAATACCATTTCCCACAATAACTGCATTGTTCGGGCACTTTGACAGCATGGACCTTACTCTTATGCTTCTTTAATGTGTCGTTGGTGGGTTCGCCTTTGCCACAGATATCGCAAATAAATTCCTTAATCGGATTGTGATATTCAAGATGCCTAGTTAAATACATTTGACATGAAAATCTGTAATTGTAAAGAAAGAAAATATGAATTTTATCGCAATCGTCATTAACAATTGATTGGTTTTAAAGATTTTTGTTAAATTAAATAACATTTCTATCAGTTTTTTTGTGTATACATTTCACTGGTGCGTTTTTTTTTTTAATTACGTAAGGAAATCAGTTTTAAATAATACAGAACTAGTTCCGATATCTCAGCAGATTCAAGTAGTACGACAAAAGTTTTCAGAAAAAAATTGTCTATGGACTTTAGCATCCTTATTCGTATTCAAATAATATCGTGTACAGCTTAGAAGTTTCCCGTATGTTCCTAAATGGAATGTTGGGAGAAGCACAAAACCCTACATCGACTTTCATTATCTATATCTAATTTTAATTTATGATAAATTCATTAGTAAAGGAAAAGTGCACAACATTTTTGTGTTTATCTAAATATGTTTATAACACCAAAACTGTCATTCAGATTAAAAGGCACTAAGGGTTACATTTAAGACTACATTTTTCAAAATGTATTTCAAGAAAATGGGACTAGTCATTTAGTTATGTCAAATTATGTTTCAACAAATATAATTTTTTTTAAAAACAACTTTTGTACTCAGGGATCCGTAGTTCATCAGAATTGTAATATTATTGCCCAGTTTATTAATTTCGACCAAATCGTATACAGATCTGAAAGAATTATCCATGATTAATTACTTTTTATTACACACAGCACATAGAAATAAATTGGCCATAATGAAACCCAGACGACGGCCATTGGTCATAATCAATTCTGACATTTGTAAGAAATAAATAACATGTTTCAAATCACATGTTTCCCACTGTCAAAATTTTCAACTATTAAATTGTAACTTAAAATACAAATTCGTCATCAAGATCAAAAAAGGTTTGGTGAGCAAATCAAATGATTACTTAGACGGATTAAACTTAATAACAATCATTATGGTCATGCTAAATTAGTATTTCCTTATGCTACTCATTAGAATATATGCATAAAATTTTGAAATGAAACACTGGTCAATTTTAGAAAACGATGCTATATCGTTCTTTTAATCCTTAGTTTAATTATAAACATCAAGACATCGACATAGTTTTATAGAGATTCATAATTCTGTATAGCGCTCGGTTGTGCACGCCGTCTCATTATAATATCAAATTCCACTGGATGATGTCGTTTATAGTGATTTGATCGTGTGGACTTGGATTTAAATGTGGCCTCACAGTACGGACAGCTATACAAGTCAATTCCAGTATGAGTAGCCACATGCTCCTACAAATAGAAATACAAATGAAGTATAATTGAAATGCCATGAGAATAGTATTTATTCCTCAACTTACTTTCAGCATTGTGGGCGTTTTAAAGGCCTTCTCGCACATGGTGCATTTATGTTTCTTCTCCGGATTATGCTTGAACTCGATGTGCTTCTTTTTGGCCTCTCTGGTGGTGGACACAAAGCCACAAATCTCGCAACGATGTTCTTGATCGGCACGCACATGCATATTTAGGACATGTCGTCGCATTGTTCGCCGTGTAGAATACCATAGACCACAATAGCTGCATTGTTCGGGCACTTTGGGATCGTGGACCCTTTGCGTGTGCTTCTGCAGGGCGTTATTAGTAGGTTCACCTTTGCCGCATATATCGCAAATAAATTTCATAGATGGATTATGATATTCCAGATGTCTAGTCAAATATGTTTCACAGGAAAATCTGTAACATGTAAAGAAATAATGTATCAATTTTTTGTATATTATTATAGATGTTTATTTGAAAATTAGCAATTGAATAACAACCTTATTTTAATTCCTTATTGTGCATACATTCCACAAAATCGATTTTTTTTCAATTCCGTATAAGGAAACTTTCTGCAGCGGGAGATTTATTGCTTTATAGTTTTTATATTCTACTGTATGAGAGGATTATTATAATGAGGATATTATTAATTATAAAATAAAATAAATAAAGCGATAATTAAAGTGCGCCTGATTTTCAAAACAAATAATGTTTAAGAATACGGTTCGATATAGGGCAGCATAAAGTGAACTAATAATGCAAAATTAGCCCCCTCAAGTATCATCAATATGAAGGTTAATATATAACAATAAATTTTACATTTCTAATTTTTTAAATGAAATTCATTATTTGGGACTTTTTTAAATTAAATTCATTATTTGGGACTTTTCGAATGTTCGGACTCAAGAGCGCGTAAGTCGGCTGTAAATTGTTTTTTACTACTTTGCTCGTGGTTTTTTACTAATGTCAACATAATATCGACAGTTTTTAATTGTGCCATTAACAAGGTACGGTCAAAATTACCTAGGCCTATCTGTTTGTGTAAAAAAGTTTTAAAAGGGTAATACAATACATTCGTTTGTCATGTAATATCCATCACCCCACGGCCGCCGACAAGTTTGTAAGGATCCCACTTCAAAGAATGTCAGCAATGAAAAGGAAAGTCAAAAATTGTCTTTCCTTTCTAGCTGAAATAGTTTTAATATTTGCTATTCAATAAGAAAGATACGGGATAAAACTCTTTATAGCATTTTCCAGGAACAGATCCAACATTCACTATATAACATTCAGTCATTACAATTTCGAATTTTACGAGGACAATAAACATATCACAATGAAAAATATAATTAATGTTCTATGAAAAACATAATTCAAGAGTTTCTGTAAATTTCTCTAATGTGAGGCACAATAAATGCTTCAGCTAACATAGATTAGCAGTAAAATTAAAACTAAAATTAAATAGTGATAAAATAAGTTTGAGACATGCGTACACTGGAAAGATTGTAGACGAGATTTTTTGATGACGCGACATTTTGAATCTTCGTTTTATATAAAATCCTCGTTCCTACAAATAAAATGCATCAATTTGTATAGTTTTCGATTTTCATAGCTTTTATTCATGAATATTAATTGCCGTATAATTGGTTATGGCACTGGGTCGTGCACGTCTCAACATATTCGCCTTATATTCCACTGGGTGGCGTCGTCTACAGTGGGTGGAACGATTGGATTTCGATTTGAATGTGGACTCACAGTAGGCACAATTATACAAATCAATTCCGGTATGAGTGGCCATATGTTCCTGCAAACAAAAATACATTATTAATTAAACTTGCATAAAATACTCCGGATCAGACTTACTTTCAGCAAAGTGGGCGTTTTAAAGGCCTTCTCGCACATGGTACACTTATGTTTCTTTTCTGGGTTATGCTTGAATTGTTTATGACGCTTTTTGGCCTCTCGCGTGGACGAAACAAAGCCACAAATCTCGCAACGATGCTCCTGATCGGCACGTACATGCATATTTAGGACATGACTTTTCATGGTCCATCGACTGGAATACCATTTGCCACAGTAGCTGCATTGTTCGGGCACTTTGGGTGTGTGCACCCTTTGCTTGTGCTTCTGTAACGCGTTCGTATTCGCTATGACTGTACCGCATATATCACAGATACATTCTTTGGAAGGATTGTGATGTTTAAGATGTTTAATCAAATATTTTTCGCATGGAAATCTGGAATTGTAATGAAACAAATAAATCAATTTCATGGAGTTACTACACGCAAGATTCAAACTATGTTAAATAATTGATAATTTCATTTTGTTTTATTATAAAATATTTAACACTTTGTCTACTGTTGGTATAACTGAATCTACAGTTTACATTGACAATGAGTTGTACAATAGTTAATTATTTGTCACTCATTGTGGTTGCTGTTCCGATTGCATACTGAACAAACAACTCTATACAAAGTCTAAGGATGAAATGCATAAAGCTATAATCCTCGTCATACCGGCATTTACAATTTAATGAGCATTGGTTGTTATTAATACAATTAATTCTTCCCAGATTTCAACAGGGCAAATACAAAATCCCATACAAACTAGGGAAATATAATAACACTATGGGGAAAAAACTTGTCGGGAAAAAATCAGCAACAACAATTTATGGATATTTTTTTTAAATTATCTTTAAAACTGTCATTTTTGTCGGATCAAGCAATACAGTATATTAAAGGTTATTATGTATGCTGGGCTATTCGGGAACAAAATAAAAAATGTTTAAAATTTCTTTATGATTTTTCTTGAATGAATTTCTTTTTTACAAACTTTATCCCTAATTTTTTTCGAATTTAGGACCAAAAATGCACCAGAGAATTTTACAAACATCCCTTGGACAAAACTGCTGTTGCTTAGTGTTCTGATACTCATATAAAATTACATTTATATCATTACAGTATGTATTATAAAAAAAAACATCTGCAATCCTAACGAATCACAGGTAAAGGAATATCCTTTCATTTCATATTTAAGCTCAATTCATTTTTCAATCTTTATTACAAAACTATTATTTCTTCTTTGCAAGTTGTAAGAGATGCAGTTTCCTGGGAGTCCGAATTTTGTTTAGGTCTGGGAAACGAACTTCTGGACATTTTTGTTTCATATTCCACGGGATGGCGACGCCTACAGTGAACAATTCGACCGTAACGGCTTTTGAATGTTGCCTCACAGTAGTTACAGTTAAAAGAGTCGATACCCGTATGTGTGGACGTATGCTCCTGCAAGAATCGGGATATGTAAATGAACATCAGATTTGCAAATGTTAAAATCTGACTTACCTTCAGTAGTCCCGCAGTTTTGTAGGATTTCTCACACACTGTGCATTTATGGCATTTTTCTCGTTTATGTTTGAATTCTATGTGTTGCCGTTTGGCCTCCCGGGTGGTGGAAACAAAGCCACAAATCTCACAGCGATTATCTTGACCAGCACGCTTATGTATATTTAAGACATGTTTGCGTAAAGACATTATGCTCGAATACCATTTGCCGCAATGGATACACAGTTTCGGCTCTTTGGGAATATGAACCGTTTTCGTGTGAGTCTTTAGAGCGGTAATGGTGGCCTTGGCTGAACCACATATATCACAGATATATTCCATGGAAGGACTATGATATTTCAGATGAGTATTGAAAATTCTTTCACAAGGAAATCTGAAAATGTAAAGAAACAAAACATCAATAACATCAGCATATTTGCTCAAATGTTTTTGTCATTACACTCTACTGGTTTTTGTTTAGTGTTTGTTATTTTGAATTTTAAAAAACCGATAAACACAAAATGACCTGGAGATTGAGCCGACCTCAACGGCAAACGAACAAAAATCCAGACCACACTAACACAAGGCACTCGGCACAAAAAGGTTGATTAATTCAAGGCGATAACATAAAATGACAAATTGTCTTTTACGGATTACAAATATTTCGATTGTATAGATTTAAACCAGTGGTACTCAAAACCATAGTGCAACACCTTATGAATACAAAAAAAAGAAAAAATGAAAAAATCGATTTACCACAAATCATTCTCCATAGTTAACTTGAAAAGTAAAGCCCATACTGATTTTTACAATTGTTTTTAGATATTTTGTAAATTTCAAATAACAATTTTTTACAAAATATGTAGCATTTGTCATTAGCTTTAAGCTACAAAATAAATTCAAAAAGAAAAGAGAACATTAAATATTATTGTCATTTGAAATTGCACTAATATTAACAAAAATGCTTAAACAATTACCCTTCAAAGGCTGTAATTCGACAATGAAACTTCTTCACTATTGAAGTTAATTTCTTTGCAGTCGAAAAAAATACAAAAATAACGCAAGAAAATAACCTAATTATTAAATAAACTTCTAAAGTTCAATCATTCATCAGTCTTTATTACAAACTATTGTTTCTAATTTTTCAGAATAAGAGAGATCGAAGTTATTTCGAAGCATAATTTGGTATAACACTAGGACGTGAACGTCGTAACATATTTGCATTATATTCCACTGGATGACGTCGTCGACAGTGGGTTGAGCGATTTGATTTCGATTTGAATGTGGCCTCACAGTAGGCACAGCTATACAAATCAATTCCTGTATGTGTAGCCGTATGCTCCTGCAAGAAAGTGGATAGTAGTTATTAGGTGGAATAAAGGATATACATAAATGCAGGACAAAAGTCTGCAATAGACTTACTTTCAGTAAAGTGGGCGTTTTGAATGCTTTGTCGCACACTTTGCATTTATGTTTCTTTTCGGGATTGTGCTTGAACAGTATATGTTTCTTTTTGGCTTCTCTGGTGGTGGACACAAAGCCACAAATCTCACAACGATGTTCTTGGCCAGCACGTACATGCATATTTAGGACATGTCGTTGGAACGTCCATCGACTGGAATACCATTTGCCGCAATAGCTACACTGTTGGGGCAATTTGGGTGCGTGGACTTTTTGCTTGTGATTCCGCAGTGTGTTCGATGTGGGCCAAGCTACACCGCATTGATCACAAATGAATTCCATGGAAGGATTATGGTATTTAAGGTGATTAGTCAAAAACATTTCACATGAAAATCTGTAATTGTAAAGAAATAAAACATCATCAATTTCTAAAAATGCTCTACAGATTTGGTACTTGTTTATTATTTTGAAATATTGTGGTCGTCAACAACTTATTAAAGTGTACTCAGCTTAATGGAATTCGGCCATTAGACTGTCAGCGCAAAATGGTCAACTAAACGAGGCCGAAAACACAATCTCTCTTAAACCGTTTTTATATTGCCATCTATTCTTATGTGACTTGATAGTCTAAATAACGAAATATAATAACTGACATCTTCCGAGATTTAGCTTTGAGCTATTCCTTATATTTTTTTCTCTTCGTAAATTCGAAAACTAATAAACCATTTTTAATCCGAATATCTCATTTATTAATTTTAAAAATGAAGCCCCATTTTTCACGATTTCTGGTCTGCTTAAATTAAAAATTCCATACTAACTGGCATCTATAATTGATGTTTAGAGCTCCATATAGATTAATCAGAATGGAGGACATTTAAAAGTAAAGCAACCAATTTTATTTAAAAACGACTTAAATTTATGTGCTAATTTCAACAGGAGATTTAAAAATAAGAGCAATAGAACACAGCTTCATAAAATTGTATGTTAAACTTCTCTGACAAAAAGTGATGTTGACTCAAAAAACGACGACGTCTACAACCGCAATAGGGCTGATTAATAAAATAGCATGCAAAATATAATAAGAACCAGTCTTCCCTGGAGGAACAACAAAATTGTACGTTTATCCTTAAATTAATGAAATTTCTTAGAATATATATCGCTCATTTACTTGAATAGAGTTACAATTTAAAATTCACTTTCTATTTTTTTGCCCTATAAAATGCTATAAATCTCTAATTTAAATTTACTATTGTTTTGCAGAGTATTAGACATACATATGTCAGACATCTATATTATTGGCAAAGTCTATAGTTGTTTTTCTATATTTGCTAAGTAAGACGCAATTGCTAACTTTATACGGCTCTCGTGAACAAATCCTGTTTTAAGTTATGACACTACTCAAGTTAATGAGCGATGTGTAGTTCGAAGTTGGGAATAAAACTTCGCTGATCATTAACGATTCCTTTCGATTTGACAAAATCAAAACTGATCAGTGGTTTTGACATTGAATACCTCCAATTAAATATATAGAATAAATATTTTGTATCTAGATTATATTCACATTGTCAATTGACTTGCGATGTAAGCTTCATATCAGCCACTGTATATAGTATGAAAAAACTAAACCCAAGCGAAAAAATTTAAATAGGATCAACTTTATACCATAAAACTATTTGAATACCACAAAATTATTTAAATATTCCAGACATGTCAAGTTGTTAACAGATGTTCTGTGTTGGAGTTTAATTAAAAGAATTTAAATCGAACATTTCAAATTTTAATTAAAATAAACAAAAACTATATATAAATTCATAGTTTCTTAATGCACTCGGAAGGTTATACTATTCCTCCGGATGATGATGACGATGATTATTAAAAGAATTTGAATCGTACATTTCAAATTTCAATCAGAATACACAAAAAACGATGTCAATATATAAGTAAGTGTGGGTTGCATTCATTTAAAATGTCAATTAACACGTTTTTTTTTTTTTTGGTTTTTCAGAAATCTATAGCAGTTCATAGTTTTCTATGGCGCTCGGAAGAGGACGTTGTATTATAGTGCTATTATATTCCTCCGTATGATGACGTCTATAGTGAGCTGATCGGTTAGCCTTTGATTTAAAGGTGGCCTCACAGTAGTCACAGCTATACAAATCAATGCCAGTATGTATAGCCGTATGCTCCTGAAAGATGTCATAGTTTATTATGGAACAATGAAAAGACCTTCTCCCCCCCTAGACAGGCACTTACTTTCAATAAAGTTGGCGTTTTGAAGGCTTTCTCGCACATCGTACATTTATGCCTCTTTTCGGGGTTATGATTGAAACGAATATGCCGCCTCTTGGCCTCTCGTGTGGTCGACACAAAGCCACAGATCTCGCACCGATGCACTTCATTGGCATGTATATGCATATTGGAGACATGGTTGTTCAGGGTCCAACGGCTGGAATACCAGTTACCGCAATAGCTGCATTGTTCCGGTACTTTGGGGGTGTGAACCTTTTGTTTGTGCTTTTGCAACGTATTCAGCGTAGGAGTGACTGTGCCACAGATGTCACAAATAAATTCTTTGGAAGGATTGTGATGCTTCAGATGTTTACTCAAATACATTTTACATGCAAATCTGTAAATGTAATGAAACAAGATATTAAATTCATCGTTTTTTTTTTTAAAAAATTTCAGTGTATACCTACATTTGCAATAGAAATGTTTCAGTGTTGTGTATGTTCCGGGGGATGCGGGGACAATTAGTATTTCATTTTAGTAGGTGTTGACAAATTACCCTAACGTGTAGTCTAACTTTTTATTCTCAGGAATAGTTTAATTTTATTTTGATTTTAGTCGTTCACTTCTGATGCAGCTGATAACGGCAAACTGAGATAATCACGTTACACAAAAACATAGACAAATATTTGATAAGGCTTGATGTATCTGTAGATGATGGTAGAAACACAAATATTGCTGCCAAGATTGCTTCATCTGTCAGCGTCCGGTGATATATTTTGGATACAACTTGTATATAAGTTCATTTTTTTTTTTAAATTACTTTTCCATCAGATGTATCTTTATTATTATTATCCCTAAAACAAAGTATACATACAAAATTTTCAAAATATTTTTGCGAGTTTAGTGCGCAGAAATACACCAGAAAATATTATAAACATCCCTTGGATAAAATAATTATTTAAAAATATATTTTAGTATTAAAAAGTGTGATGAAATTATGGTCATAATATTTCGATTAGAACGGAGTTTATTACATTAGCTGATTCCAGTGCAGTAATACAATGACAAAAATAAACAATACATCTTTTACATAATATTTTATTGATTTCATTTATTTATTTTTTTTAATTTATTGTAACACAAAACTATGTATACCACTCGGACGAGAACGTCTCATCATATTGTTACTATACTCCACTGGATGATGACGTCTGTAGTGTGTCGATCGATTCGACTTTGATTTGAACGTTGACTCACAGTAGGAGCATTTATACAAATCAACACCGGTATGGGTAGCCGTATGCTCCTGCAAGCAAGCGTTTATTTAGTAAAACAGAGTTAGGAATACACTTGAAATCGAACTTACTTTCAGTAAAGTGGGCGTTTTAAAAGCTTTCTCGCACATTTTGCATTTATGTTTCTTTTCTGGATTGTGTTTGAATTCTATGTGACGTTTTTTGGCCAGTCTGGAGGAGGACACAAAGCCACAAATATCGCAGCGATGTTCTTCATCTGCACGAATGTGCATATTTAGGACATGACGTTGCATTGTAGCCCGGCTAGAATACCATTGGCCACAATAGCTGCATTGTTCGGACACTTTACTGTGCACCCTTTTCCGGTGATGCTTTAGTGCGTCAAGTGAGTGTATGACTTTGCCGCATGTCTCACAGACGACTGCTTTGGAAGGATAGTGATGTTCAAGATGTCTAGTCAAATACATTTCACATGGAAATCTGAAATTGTAATGAAGAAACAATAGACCAATTTCAGAATACGCAAACAGTTTCCCTCATATGTTTTTTTTTTTATTATTGTTATAAAAACAATGTGAATTTGTTGTTATTTATTTTAGTAATTTCATTCTTAATAATTTTTTTTAAAAACAAAAAAAAACAAGATCTCATAAATCATGAAAGTCTCGAGCACCGAAACACTATTGGGACTGGGAATAGCCATATCACTTTACATGATACTTGGCGTATTAAACATAATTATTAATTTCATAAAATATTTTGAATCTGAAAATCGTAAAGATAATAGTTTTTCATTCCTTTCATGTGAATTTATATTTATAGAAAATTTAAATGCATTCTTCATGGGATATTTATATAAGTAAGTTTCCTATCTAAGTTTAACCACATCAAAATAAGGGCCATGGCGTTCCAGAGTCAATTTCTATTTAAATGTGTATCCGTAATTGTAATGCAGACATTTCAAATTCAAAGTTGATTTTCTTTTCTACTGCTGTTAATAAACAATAATTTAAGCTTTCTTTATTGGTGTTTTTCTTTGTAGTAGTAATTAATGCAAATGCTATATCGAGTCATAGTTTGATAGGGCACTCGGACATTTACGCCTTAACATATTGTAATTATATTCCACTGGATGGCGACGCCTACTGTGGGTGGATCGATTGGATTGTGATTTGAATGTGGCCTCACAGTAGGCACACTTATACAGGTCAACTCCTGTATGGGTGGCAATATGCTCCTGCAAAAAGCCGAAATTAGTACAAAAGTGAAGGAGAAAATCGAAATCGAACTTACTTTCAATAGTGTGGGCGTTTTAAAAGCTTTGTCGCACATGGTGCACTTATGTTTCTTTTCTGGGTTATGCTTGAATTCAATGTGTTTCTTTTTGGCCTCTTTTGATGTGGACACAAATCCACAAATTTCGCAGCGCTGTTCTTGATCTGCATGCATGTGAATATTTCGGACATGACGTTGCCTTGACAATCGGCTAGAATACCATTTGCCGCAATAGTTGCACTGTTCGGTCACTTTACCGTGTACAATTTTCTTGTGCTTTTTTAGGGCTCTAAAACAGGGTATGACTTTACCGCATATTTCGCAGATAACTTCTTTGGAAGGATCATGGTGTTCAAGATGTTTGGTCAAACTTATTTGAACGGGGAATCTGCAATTATAGTGGAAGAAACAATAGACCAATTTCAGAATACGCAACATTAATTTGCACTTAACATTTTTGTTGTTCTTGTATTGACAAATAATATAAACCATTTTTTTTTTCACGTTTGTTATTATTGTTAATATTATTTCGATTCATAATTTTGTATACTACTGGGGCATGAACGTCTTAACATATTGCAATTATATTCCACTGGATGGCGGCGTCTACAGTGGGTGGAACGATTGGACTTTGATTTAAATGTGGCCTCACAGTAGGCACAGCTATATAAGTCGATTCCGGTATGGGTGGCAGTATGCTCCTGCAATAAGTCATAATTAGAGACTATAAAGAAGAAGAAAAACCCTAAACGGAGCAGACTTACTTTCAGTAATGTGGGTGTTTTGAAAGATTTGTCGCACATGCTGCATTTATGTTTCTTTTCTGGGTTATGCTTGAACTCTATATGTTTCTTTTTGGCCCCTCTGGTGGTGGACACAAATCCACAAATTTCGCAGCGGTGTTCCTTGTCTGCATGAACGTGCATATTTAGGACATGCCGTTGCATTGTCATGCGGCTAGAATACCATTTGCCACAATAGTTGCACTGTTCGGAGACTTTGGCGTGCACCATTTTCTTGTGTTTCTTAAGGGCGTCAAAACAATGTATGACTTTGCCGCATATTTCACAGACAACTTCTTTGGAAGGATAATGATGTTCGAGATGTCTAGTCAAATACATTTTACATGGGAATCTGTAATTGCAATGAAAAAAAAAACACAAATTGAATCGACACCAATGATTCTGTTTACGATTTAATTATGGATAATGGTTGGACAGTTGTGCATCATAAAATGTTTTCAAATATCGACTCTATATCGTTGGACAGCAATTCAACATCTAAAACTGGGTTCACATTTGGCAAATATTTCCGCAAATGAAAAGTCAAAAAATAAAAATATATCAAACAGCCTTAAACAATTATGTATGTGTCCCACAAATTTATTTAATCAATCTGCCAAAATCAAATATATTATCCGTCAATATATAGATGCGATACAACATATCGTCACCAGAAATCCCAAATGATATAGCAAGCACATTTGTAACTATACAGGAGAAACATGAACCATAAAATCTAACTCTCTTGGTCGTCGTGTAATTTTTTTTTTTAATTTTGGATATTTGACCAGAATCAATAAAAAAAAAATCGATTTTGGGGTTTTTTTGGTTTTCAGATGACAATGTACGAGAATTGGTAAAATTGAAAAAAAAAACTCAAAAATTGTGTTTTTAAAGTAAAAATCCTAAAATAACCACAAATAATAAAAAAAATTATATCTCATACTGTTCTCGAGATATTGACATTATGATTTTGGAAATATTAGTTTTCAACTGTCGATATCTCGAAAACTATAGGAGAGATAAAAATTGTTTTAAATTTCAGGGTTATTAATACAAGAAAGAGTTGTCAGTCACATCTTTGCTAATAAATATTTGCCAAAAAGAGACTAAAATTCAACATTCACACTTGTCGAAATTTTGTTTGCTGGCAAATAATTTTCAAAATGTCAATTATTGTGTGTAAGATAAAAAAATGTTATTTTATACTTCAGAAGCGTGTTGAATTACGAAAGAAGGAGACATTAGCAACCCACTCCAATATATTTAAAATTATTATAATAGAAATTAGAACCACGTACAAATGTCTATACACTTGTAGGGTGATTAATTATTCACACCCGCTTAGTGCTAGCCAACAGTTATAAATATCCAATTCGATACAAACTGGCATCTATAAATGCTGGTAAAGTCTAACTTATCGTTCAAGTAGCGGGTAATATTTTTAAAATACCCATAGTCCGAAATACATCTTATGTTACGTTTAGATTGCGATTGTCAGGGACAAATAAATTCCATAACAATCAGCATAAACCTTAAATGAAACCATTGTTTAATATTTTATTAAGTATAAAATATATTTATTCAACCTTAACAATATTTATGGTAAATGGGGCAGAACGTGCATTAAGACTGTTGTTGTATTCCACTGGATGATGACGTTTGCAGTGGTTGGAACGATTCGATTTCGATTTGAATGTGGCCTCACAGTAGGCACACTTATACAAGTCTATTCCAGTATGTGTGGCCATATGTTCCTGTAAGAATCGATATGTTAAAATGACTGATATGTTATATAGCGGGAACTTACTTTCAATAATGTGGGCACCTTAAATGCTTTGTCGCACATTGCGCACTTATGCCTTTTTTCTGAATTATGCTTGAAGCGTATATGCTTCTTTTTCGCCTCTCTGGTGGATGACACAAAGCCACAAATCTCACAGCGGTGTTCTTTGTCTATATGGACATGCATATTAAGGACATGGGTTTGCAATGTCGAATGAGAGGAATACCAGTTGCCACAATAGCTGCATTGCTCGGGAATCTTTTTTGGCTTTGGAAAATGTACCGCTTTCTTGTGCTTCTGCAATGAGTTACGCGTGCGTAAGACTTTGCCACACATATCACAGACAACTTCTTTGGAAGGATTGTGATATTCAAGATGTCTGGCCAAACGCATTTTACTTGGATATCTGAAATTGTAATGAAACAAGAGATCAGTTTCAGAATTCGCACACCTTCGAGAGCTACAGTTTTTTGTTTGATTTTGTTTTTGGTAAAGAAAATGGAAATTTGGTGTTATGCGTATTCTTTATTTGAAATGTCAACATAAACAATGGGATTTTCAGATTTATATTGATTCATAATTTGGTATAGCACTCGGACGTGCACGCCGTATCATATTGGCATTATATTCCACTGGATGGTGACGTCTGTAGTGAGTTGATCGATTTGATTTGGATTTAAAGGAGGCCTCACAGTAGGCACAGTTATACAGATCAACGCCTGTATGGGTGGCCGTATGCTCCTGCAAGAAGCAATAATTAATTAAATGTGAAAGGTAAAAACTGAACACGACAACTTACTTTCAGCAAAGTGGGCGTTTTAAAAGCTTTTTCGCACATTGTGCACTTATGTTTCTTTTCTGGGTTATGCTTGAATTGTTTGTGTCGCTTTTTGGCCTCTCTGGTGGATGACACAAAACCACAAATCTCGCAGCGATGTTCTTTATCTGCAGTTTTGTGCATATTTAGGACATGTGTTAACATGAGAGACCGTGTGGTATACCATTTGCCGCAATAGTTGCACTGTGCGGGCACTTTGGGAGCGTGAACCTTTTTCTTGTGCTTCTTTAGGGTGTCAAGGGTAGGTGTGACTTTACCACATATCTCACAGATAAACTCTTTGGAAGGATAATGATATTGAAGATGTCTAGTCAAATACTTTTCACATGCATATCTGAAATTGTAATGAAACAATAGTTCAAAATTTCAGAATATGCAAACAAATCAAGATAGCTTTTATTAAATAAAAAAAAAAAACAGAAAAATCATTGCAATGGTTTTACTAGAAATTTTTATGTGAACAATAACATTAAAAATGGAAGAAGATGTGGCAGTCCAGCCACTTTTTAATAAAGTGGAGCCTAACGAAGCATTAGGTATCTTACAATTAAATCGAAAATTCCCCATAAATTGTATATACCTCATTTTAAGATAAACTATTCAAGGTTGACATTTTTTTGTCATTACTGAATTTTTATGATTTTAACAAAAAAATGTTTATAACTCCGAAACTGTCATAATGTAGTAATACAATTTTTAAAATGTATTTCAACAATATCGTACAAGTCGTTTTCGATTATGGCATTTGAAAACAATTAAAGCAAAACTCTCCATAGTACATCAGAAGTGTATAGTGGTTATTCATTACAATTTATTTTTGTTGCATAGTGTTATCTACAATCAAAAGTCCACAATCAATTGACTGCAAACCCTCGTGTGTTTTTTATATAAATATTTAGATTTATTTGTGTGGTAAACAGATTTATATTTTTTTCCTTTGCATGTTCAATTGAAAAAAAAATTATTTTAATTTAAACATAAAAAGTGTATTCGAACAAGTTCAAATAAAATCGTTTCAAACATATTTTCGCACTGTTCGGACTGAAAAAAATATTTGTCACGCCAATTTATTGGTCCAATAATCTGCCGAAGAACAACAACATATTTTCTTTCAATATACAAAACAGATAACTTGGTGAAATTCAAAAAAAAAATACAAAATTGTTTCTTAAGTAGAAACCCTCAAAATGACTTTGATTTATGGAAGGAGACGTCCGTTCGAAAGTTCATTGTTTTATGCACATATAAATAGAATAGTTTCAGCAGTGGGCAAATAAGTTAAAAAAATATTTTAAAAAAAAAAAGTTTTTTGTTGGCGAAAAAATTTATAAAATAATTCTAAACTTTTTTTTTAATTTTATTTCCGAATAGCTGATTATTATTTTTTTTTGCGCCAACAAAAATCGATTTTGTTCAGAATAAATATATTTTTTGTATTACTTTCGTATATAAATCAAGTGCACAGTTTAGCTCAAAATTACCGTCAATTTGATATATTGTACTGTTTGATCGGACATATCATTTCAAAATTATAGTCAAAGTAATAAAGGTACATCCGACGAAAATTATATTTTTTTTAAATGACACCAAAATCCACAGGAAAATATTATAAACATTCCTTAGACAAAAAGGATGCTGCATAGTGTTATTATAATTAGTATTATTTTAAGAACTAATGTCACATTTTGGAAAAATTGTTGTATTTCGCTTCTTTAGAACTGGCTGACAGCACCATTCATATAACAAAATTGCAATAGTCTTCGTTAGATTTGGGTCACTAATGTAATGAAAATAAAAATAACAAATCCATTCTATACTGGTAGAAACTGAGTAGAAAAATGCCGCTATTTTTAATCGTGTATAGCACTCGGAAGTGCACGTCTTTTCATATTGACATTATATTCCACAGGATGATGACGTCTATAGTGAGTGGATCGATTGGATTTCGATTTGAATGTGGCCTCACAGTAGGCACAATTGTACAAGTCAATTCCAGTATGGGTAGCCGTATGCTCCTGCAAGAAGCCATAATTAATTAAATGTAAAGGAGAACACTAAGTCGAACTTACTTTCAGCAAAGTGGGCGTTTTAAAAGCTTTTTCGCACATTGTGCATTTATGTTTCTTTTCGGGATTATGTTTGAATTGTATGTGCCTCTTTTTGGCCTCTCTGGTGGATGAGACAAACCCGCAAATATCACAGCGATGCTCTTTGTCTGCATGGACATGCATATTTAAGACATGTGTTTGCATGTGGGAACGGCTTGTGTACCATTTGCCGCAGTGTTTACACTGAGCTGGCACTTTGGGAGCGTGTACCTTTTTCTTGTGCATCTTTAGGGCGCTATGAGTAGAACTGACTTTACCGCATATTTCACAGATAAACTCTTCGTTAGGATGGTATTGAAGATGTCGAGTCAATAACTTTTCACATGGATATCTGGAATTGTAATGCAATTATATATGTACACATGTAATTCAATTTCGGAATGGACAAAAAAAAACAGTTCGAACAACATCAGCATGTATGTATTTCAATAGAAAATCGTTTGAAAAGTGTATTTCATTTGTAAAAATTCTATCGGTCAAAATTATATCGATTCTTGATTTGGATTAGCAATCGAACATCTTGTCATATTGGGATGAGAGTGAAAGGATCAACTCGATTTGGACATAGACTCACAGTATGCAGTTACACAACTGAATAGCAGTAGATGTGGCCTTGTGCTCCACCATGAAGTTATAAAAGCTTAATACTGTAGGACACCAATCTCACCGCGATGTTCATTATCGGCAGTCGCAGGCATATTAAAGTCATGTCCCATCATAAGAGACCCTTTGTACTATGCAGGCACATTCTGTGTCTGGACTGATTGCACTAGCGTCGCGGGTAGATCTGACTTCACCACCAGTTTCCCACATAAACCCATTGGTAGAAAGATGTCAGCTCACATACTATTTACTTGCTTATCTGAAATTGTTATGTTCAAATATACGAGTATATGACAAATGTAAGTTCATTTAAAATTCTCATACTAATTCATGATAAATATTTTAATGCAGAGAAAGGTCTTTCGAAAGATGACTTCAGGGAATTTTTTTATTAGAAATGCATGAGAGAATTATAGTAGTTAAAATTCAAATAGTTTCAATATTTGGTATAGCTGTCGGAAGGGGACGTCGTCTCACATTGGTGCTATACTCCACTGGATGGTGACGTCTGTAGTGAGTGGATCGATTGGATTTCGATTTGAATGTGGCCTCACAGTGGGCACAGTTATACAAGTCAATACCAGTATGTGTGGCCGTGTGCTCCTGTAAGAAGCCATAGTTAATAAAACATAAAAGGACAATAACTAAATCGGACGACTCACTTTTAATAAAGTGGGAGTTTTAAAAGCTTTATCACACATTGTACATTTATGTCTTTTGTCTGGATTGTGCTTAAATCGTTTATGTTGCATTTTGGCCTGCCTGGTGGATGAAACAAAGCCACAAATCTCGCAGCGATGTTCTTGATCGGCGCGCACGTGCATATTTAAGACGTGACTTTTCATGGTCCACCGGCTAGAGTACCATTTGCCACAGTATTTGCACTGTTCGGGTACTTTGGGAGCATGAACTTTTTTCTTGTGCCTCTTGAGGGCGCCAAGAGTGAGTGTGACTTTGCCGCACATCTCACAGATAAACTCTTCGGAAGGATGGTATTGAAGATGTCTAGTCAATAACATTTCACATGGATATCTGGAATTGTAATGCAATTATATATGTACACATGTAATTCAATTTCGGAATGTGCAATCAAGAAAGATATTTTAATACAAAAACAGAAACTAGTTAAAAACTTGATTGAATTCTGAGGATATTTTTATTTAAAATGTCAATTTAAACAGAGAAATGTTTGTAAGTCGAAATTATATGGACTCATAATTTGGTATAGCACTCGGGCGGGGACGTCGTACCATATTGATACTGTATTCCACCGGATGATGACGTCTATAGTGAGTGGATCTATTGGATTTGGACTTGAATGTAGCCTCACAGTAGGCACAGCTGTACAAGTCAATTCCAGTATGCGTAGCCGTGTGCTCCTGCAAGAAGCCATAGTTAATAAAAACAACAACAACAAAAAGGGAGAAATATCTTAACAGGACTTACTTTCAGCAAAGTGGGCGTTTTAAAAGCTTTTTCGCACATTGTGCATTTATGTTTCTTTTCGGGATTGTGCTTGAATCGTTTATGCTGTCGTTTGGCCTGTCTGGTGGATGACACAAAGCCACAAATCTCACAACGATGTTCATTGTCTGCTGTCGCGTGCATATTTAGGACATGTCTCATCATAAGACCCCGGTTGGTGTACCATTTGCCGCAATAGTTGCACTGAGCAGGCACTTTCGGTGCGTGGACTTTTTTCACGTGCCTCGTTAAAGCGTCACGAGTTGGTGTAACTTTACCACAGGTTTCACAGATAAACTGTTTGGAAGAATGTTCATGAAGATGTCTAGTCAAATACTTTTCACATGCATATCTGAAATTGTAATGATATTGGAGGTATAGTTCAATTTCAGAATGCGCAAAAGTTCGAGATAAAGATTGTAGTACAGTAACAGAAAATCGTTGTAAAGTTGGATGTTATTCAGGGTTTTTTTTTTTTTTTTTTGATTTATTCTAAAATTCATTTCAAAGAATTGACAAATAACATTATATCGATTCATAGTTTTCTATAGCACTCGGCCGTGGTCGTCTTATTAAGCTAGAATTGTATTCCACTGGATGATGGCGTTTACAGTGGTTGGTACGATTGGATTTTGATTTGAATGTGGCCTCACAGTAGGCACACTTATACAGGTCAATTCCAGTATGGGTAGCCATGTGCTCCTGCAAGAAGCGAAAATTAGGTAAAACGAATATAGACTGGGCCAAGCCTAGAGCGGACTTACTTTCAACAGAATGGGCACCTTAAAAGCTTTGTCGCACATTGAGCATTTATGCCTTTTTTCTGAGTTATGCTTGAAGCGTATATGCCGCTTTTTGGCTTCTCTTGAGGACGACACAAACCCACAAATCTCACAGCGATGTTCTTTATCGGCATGTACATGCATATTCAATATATGAGTTTGCATATTGGCCCGAGTAGATAACCATTTGCCGCAATACTTGCATTGTTCCGGCACTTTTTGGGGCTTTGGACGGTGTACGACTTTCTTATGTGCATGCAGAGAGTTTAGAGTGCGTATGACTTTACCGCATATATCACAAATAACATCTTTGGACGGATTGTGATAACGAAGGTGCAGAGTCAGACGCTCTTGTGTGGGATATCTGAAAAATTGGGAATGCAACAATAGATCAAAAGTCGGAATACACTGAAGGTTCGAACTGAAGTTTTTTTTTCGTTGGGTATGATAAAAACAGAGCAATGTAGATTGGCACAATTCATGGTTTTTATTAGAATTTTCTTTGTTTAAGTCGAGACTAGAAAACAAATTTATTTCATTCCATAATTTGTTAAATTGTAAGAGGACAGGTCGAAAACTCAATATTAGCCTCGAGGCTCATTTCTACACTGAACTTTGATTGATATTGTTATAGTTCGAGTTCAAAATTCGCAAACAATTCTATATATATATATATATATAGATTCTAAAAACTCGTTGTAAAGTCTGTTTTAATAAAGGGTTTTCGTTAATTCTAAAATTAATTTTAAACAAATTGGAAAATAAAGTTATTTCGATTCATAATTTTCGATTGCACTCGGACGTGGACGTCTTATTAGGTTAGAATTGTATTCCACTGGATGATGGCGTTTACAGTGGTTGGTACGATTGGATTTTGATTTGAATGTGGCCTCACAGTAGGCACACTTATACAGGTCAATTCCAGTATGGGTAGCCATGTGCTCCTGCAAGAAGCGAAAATTAGGTAAAACGAATATAGAATGGGCCAAGCCTAGAGCGGACTTACTTTCAACAGAATGGGCACCTTAAAAGCTTTGTCGCACATTGAGCATTTATGCCTTTTTTCTGAGTTATGCTTGAAGCGTATATGCCGCTTTTTGGCTTCTCTTGAAGAGGACAAAAAACCACAAATCTCACAGCGATGTTCTTTGTCGGCATGCACATGCATATTCAAGATATGAGTTTGCATGTGGGCGCGTGTAGACAACCATTTGCCGCAATACTTGCATTGCTCCGGCACTTTTTGGGGCTTTGGACGGTGCACCACTTTTTTATGCGCATGCAGAGAGCTTAGAGTGCGTATGACTTTACCGCATATATCACAAATAACATCTTTGGACGGATTGTGATAACGAAGGTGTAGAGTCAGACGCTCTTGTGTGGGATATCTGAAAAATTGGGAATGCAACAATAGATCAAAAGTCGGAATACGCCAAAAAATTTCGAACTAACTGGTTTTCTGTAGTGTTAAAACAAATCGATATACAGTGGGTCTTCATATTTTTTGCATATTTAAAAGTTTACATTTTTTATATCACATTTTTTTTAGCTTTTTCATATTCTGAACATTTAAGAAATGTAATTTAATTTTCTTACTTTGTCGAACTGTAGCTGATATATTTAAAGAGCCTACTATACTCAATATATTATAAACAGTACTTTCTTATCATTATGACGTCAACATTTTATTTGTAGCAAATATAGTTCGACTGCAACCACTATTTTAAAAAATCTCGATTTCGAATAGAAGGCTTTACTTTATATTTTGGTATTTTTTGGCCGTAGATCTGGCAAATGGCCTCCCATTGCTCCAGAATATACCCTGGAAACACGCAATTTACTATACATTTATCTAATATTGTTGTAAATTTTTTTTAAAAATTTAAAAAAAAAAATCTTTTCCTGTTTTTACACATTTTTTTAATAACACGACAACACTTTTACTGTTTTTACACGTTTTTTTAGACGGGTATAAACAAAAAGCCCACCAAAAATCCAAGTCAAGATAAACTTGGAGAAAAAATTGGTCACAAAAACACATCACAAAGAAAATCATAAAATAATTCTTAATTGGTTGAACCAATTCATAGTTTTCCTTTTTTTAATCGATATATAGTGGAACGTATTTACCATTCAAAAACAGAACAAGATGGAATTCGCATTTTGTGACTAAAAAAATTAACTGTATCCACTAAATTTCCCCTTTATTCGAAATGTCCAATTTCGGTCAGGCAAAAGTTATCCCCCTAAAATGGGGAAACCTTCCAACTTTCCAAATCGGTACTGATTTCTTTACAATCTACGATTGTCCAACGTACTTTTTTGTCCCAAAGTCGATATTTTTTAGAATAGTTCTTACAACCACACTATATTTGCTACAAATCAAATGTTGACATCATAATAAAGATAAGACAACACACAAAATTGAGTACAATAGATTTTTAAATGTGTTTGCCACAGTTCGAAAAAATCGAAAAATCAAAATAAATTTTTTAAAATTTCAAAATCTGAAAATTGTTAAAAAATTAATCTATTAATTATTTTGAAAATATGTCTAAAGTAGGGTATATTGCCAGATTTTTTTATTGTCAATACTTTGAAATAGTTCCTCACTCGTAATCTACAAACAATTTTTTACAGAACTTAAAAATGTTGATTACTTTAAAAGTTACAGACTTTTGGCAGATGGAATTGCATTGTGGGCCCCATTGCGTCATTGTTCTGTGTATTACTGTGAGTTTCTTTATTTCCTGCAATGTTTTAGAAAATACAATACGAACCCATAAGGTTTGTTTTGTTTTACGGCCTTTAAAAGAATGAAGTAAAACAAATGTTTTTATTTTTGGGTTAGGAATCTTTGAATATAAATAAAATATTCATAAAAATGTAAAACAGCTTTACAAACCGTGGTAAGTCAACTGTGTGAAAGTAGGAATATAGTTTTCACACATATTTCTTTCCAACGTTACTAACCGTTACAACTTATATGAATATGGTTGTATATCTATAAACCCCAGCTATTCAGAGTTGTCAGAGAAATACCCAAGAAAGTCTTAAATCTATTGCAAAACTGGTTTTTAATTATCATATCATCATTGATATCACGTAGTAATCGTAATATGTACGTATATCCGAATGTGCGAGGGGTTTCCTGAAGAAATTTTGCATGGCATGGATTTGAACTGGATTTTTCAAGGAATTGTCTAGCTTACAACCACCCATACCTCATCCGGACACCTACCACGTAGTAGATGAGCCGAACAACGAATACTTAATTAATTAACCCTGAGTAAAATATAATTTTTCACTTTTCGGTTATATTTTGGAATATGGGACGATGGACCAAACTTTTATGCACAGATAGATTTATAATATTCAAGACAGATGATTTTAACACAAAAAACCCTATTTAATAGAATTTATCTGAAATTGTAATGGGATTATAAATATCGGAAATATTCATATCCTGGGCAACTTTAAGCTCGTGATGAGAAATGTGGACATCATTTAGTTTATTTTTTTTTAATATTTATTATTATAAATTTGACTTAAAACAAATAGAAAACAAACTTTAGGTAGATTCAAAATTTTGTATACCACACGGTCGTGGTCGTCTTATCATTGCGTTTTCATATTCTACGGGATGGACACGCTTAGAATGCGTGGATCGATTGGATTTCGATTTGAAGGTGGCTTCACAATACAGACACTTGTACAAGTCAACACCGGTGTGGGTAGCCATGTGCTCCTTAAAAAGACAAAGTCACGTGAGAATTATATCAAGAGATGTAGAAGAAGAAGAGCGGTTATGGAAATCGAACTTACTCTCAACAGAATAGCGACTTTAAAGGATTTATCACAAACTGAACATTTGTGTTTTCTTTCTGGATTATGCTTAAATTGTATATGTCGCTTTTTAGCCTCTCGGGACGAGGAAACAAAGCCACATATCTCACAGCGATGCACCGTATCGGCATGAACATGCATATTCAAAATATGTGTTCTCAGTCCGGTCTTGGAAGCTAACCAGCTCTTGCAGTATTTGCACTGTTGCTTGGTTCGTGGAGCCTTTGGGCGATGGACCGCTTTCATGTGCATGGCCAGAGCGTTGCGAGTAAGCGAGAGTTTACCGCATATTTCACAAATGGCGGCTTCAGTGGGATAGTGTAATTCACGATGTATGTCCAGACTTTTTTCGGTGGGATATCTGAAATTTTAAAGAAACAAAAAACTCAATCCCAGAAGTATACCTCACATTAAAGGACATTCATCGATAACATAAATAAAATTACAAATCAGTTTTTTTTTAAGGAGTTCAATTGCTTTTATTCGTTTTGTTCTCTTCTTCGATTGGGCAGGGTCCCAATTAAACAAATGCAACACAGTGTGATATAATTTCGATAACTGTCTGACGTTGTAGTGCTTTGCTAAAGTGGGCCCGGCCCGTTAATGTTACACATTTTAATTTCGTGAATATTTCTCTTTTGGCGGTTTCGTACGATCTGCTGCCCATTCGACTTTGTGAAACCTCCGGCGATGATGAAACATATTTGCCTTAGATTTGAATGTTGTGCCGCAGTTGACACAAGTGTACAACGGTTCACCAGTGTGAGTGGCCATATGCTCCTGCAAAAGAAACAACGAGCAAATGCTTTAATAGAATTCCACAATCACCACAATGAATAGTTTCATACCTTTAAGTCTTGAGGCCTTTTAAAGGCCTTCTCACATAAATTGCATTTATGCTTTCGCACCACGTCGTGATTAAAGAGTACATGCTTCTTCAGAGCCTTCGCTGTGGTCGATACGAAACCACAGGTCTGACAACGATGTTCGACATCGGTATTGGTGTGCATGTTTTTAATATGTTCGTATAGGGAGTATTTACTGGAATACCATTTGTCGCAATGCACACATTGCTCTGGTATTTTTGTGGGCCTTGACTCATTGAAATGTTCATATTTGTTATGGAATTTCAGTCGATTAGAGTTTTGAAATGTTTTGCCACATTTATCGCAGATATAGTGTCTTTCCGGATTGTGTACATTAACATGACTATTCAAACGTTTAGATGTTGGGAATCTAAAAGAAAATTTCAATACTTTAGCAAATTTCAGGACATATGGGGGGGGGTGGGGGTGTAAGTTTGTTTGTTATCGAGAAACAACGATTTGTGTTGTTCTTGTCAATATTGATTATTCTCCCACAAAAAAAAAAGGAAAATGAAATAGGACTATTGTAATTGAAAAATGAGTGCCTATGGAAAGTTGGGAGGGCGGTCTGTTGGAAAGTCATAATTTTAACATTTTCCCCCACTGATATTTTTCCTCGCAAAATTTCAATTAGAAATTTTTAACATTTTCCCAAAAATTTCTCATTTTTTTGCTTTGTTTATTTTTTGTTTAAGTTTAGTTAACGGCAAACTCGAAGAAGTGCAAATGTGGTTTTATGGGAAACGAAAATATGTTCCCCTGTTGTTCATGAGTATTTTCTCCCGAAGTGGAGAAATGAGTTTTTCGATATTCAGATAAAATGTTTATAAAGTTTTGCTGGCGAACAGAAAATTGTATTTTCTATAATGTGAATAAAACAATGTTTTGGAGCTACAAAAAAAAATATTGTAAAATAATTAAAAGTGCATATTTGTGCCAACGAGACGGCAGGCACAATGAATCGATTAACCCACAAGGGTTGGATGAATGCCTTAGACTTTACATTGCCCCTAATGGGCTAAAGTGTACAAAGTGGTTAGATGGCCATACCTTTAAAACGTCAAGAGTCAAATCAGTAATCAAATTCAAACTGCAACATTAGTTGTTTACACTTTTATGCATTTTTTTACATCTAAACGAACAAAATATTTTGTCAAATACTTATAATTTTTATGCAACAAATTAAATTAAAAAGGCATAGAAATTTTTTTTTATTTGCTGAATTTCGAAAAACATACGAAAACCTCAATTTTTTTAAACACAAGCCGATTTGTGACACCTTTAAAAAAACACCAAAAATACTTCAACCGATTGAGCTACTGTGGAATTGAAATTTTTTCGAAACCCTAGTGTACATACTCCTTAGTTTTTGGGCATGAGTTGGCCCTCATTTTCCACATAACGAAAGCCCAAATACATATTTGTTTTTAAAACATCAAAATGGTTTTATTTCTTCTTTTATGTTTCTCATTTCAATTTCGTGAGTATTTTTCTTTTGGCGGTTTCGTACGCTCCGCTGCCCATTCGACTTTGTGAAACCGCCGGCGATGGTGAAACAAATTTGCATTCGATTTAAATTGTGTACCGCAATTGGCACAAGTGTACAATGGTTCACCCGTATGTGTAGCCATATGCTCCTGCAAGAACAGAAATGAGAAGCAAATGTTTTATATGTGAAGAAATCAGTCTAAACGAAAAGTTAGTAGTTGTATACCTTTAAGTCTTGTGACCTCTTAAAGGCCTTTTCACATATATTGCATTTGTACTTGCGCTCCATTTCGTGATTGAACTTTATGTGCCTCTTTAAAGCATTGGCTGTGACTGATATGAAACCACAGGTCTGACAACGATGCTCGACATCGGTAGTGATGTGAATATTACGAACATGTTCGTACAAGGCTGATTTGCTGCAATAGGGTTTGCCGCAATACAAACATTGTTGGCTTTGTTTTTTGGGTTTGGGCTCATTGAAATGCTCATATTTTTCATGAGATTTCAGCCGAGTATAGTCTGGATAAGTTTTGCCACATTTATCGCAGACATAAAGTTTCTCCGGATTGTGCGTTTTTATATGATATTTCAAACGTTCAGATGTGGGTAATCTGAAAGAAAATGTTAATTATATATTTCATAAATAACATTTTTGATTTTGATTTAGGACATAGGGAAGTTGGTAGTTAGTTATGGTTGAATCGACAGAGTTTTTATTGTTTGTTAGACATGTCACATGGATATAAAATCAATTTGTGAGCTTTTTAGAAAAAAATCAGGATAGTTTTTTATATAACGGCCTTACGTTGAAATCACAATATTATAAATGTCAACAGAACACAGTCGAGTAAACACTTTCAAAGTAACAGTAAGGGTCAAGATTTTTAATGCGGACGAAGCATTTTGTTAACAAATCTTTTCTAAAAGGAATTAAAAATAAATAAAATCGGTACCGATGATGAAGAAGTACGGCAGCTTGCGAAACGAATCCGAATGCTTGAACATTTTTTTAACAACGATCTCAAACTCAAACAACAGAAATAAAAACTGTATAAACACAATAAATAAAAAAAAACTTGATAAATAAAAACTATTGTTGTCACCGAGTTATTTTTTAAAATAAAATTCGACATAACTCCAAGTAATCCAAAACAGTATGTCTCTGAAATTTCCCAAACAATCTCAAAATCTTATCATCCAGTTCAAAAACCGAATTTGCGTGCCTTTGTGCACTTATAGGCTTGTAACATAGAGGTTTATAACCCGATTTTTCTTTTTTTTATACATTAGACCTTTCGAACGTTATACATTTTATTTAAGAAAATGTGTGTGTCTATTTATCCAGCAAACACATTTTTTTTAAAAATTTCTTCGCCATTTGAAAATCAACCAAAGAAAACTCGATGTAACGGGAAAGCTAATTAGCGAATCCTCTCTCATTTACAGAATTGAAGTCTACTCAACACCTGTGTACCCGACTGAGATCATAACTCCAAGTCGAACCACAGTCAACGGGAAACTCGCCGAAGTAAGCCAAGAACAATTTCTAGTTGTTTTGCAAAATTTGGAAAGTCATAGTATCAAAAGTGAACATTAGAGAGTAATGAACATGTGAAACTCTTTAATTTTTCCAATATGTAAATTATTTTGTAAATTCTCTAAAAAAAAAAGTCAGTACATTTCTACAACATTCAATATGCGGTTTGACGAATGACAAATACATATATCAACTTCTTGTAAAAAGAATTATATAACAATGAAAATATCTACATAATTGACTAATAAGACACGAGTTTCATTTAAATACAGAATTTTGACATATTTTAACGAACTTTATGGAACATTTATAAAGTTCGTTAAAATATTGCAACGAAATTTAGTACAGTGATTTGATTTTAAAATATAATTACATGACGGTCATGTCGATCGAACGTAATAGACATGTAAACGAAATATTGTTACTATCATACAAAGTAATAAATACTTTTGAAGTTTTTAAGAGTTTTAGTTGCATATCATTTTATTTTCGACTGTTTAAAAGTTACACATAATATCAATTTCTTGAATATTTCTCTTTCGGTGGTTTCGTACGATCCGCTGCCCATTCAACTTTGTGAAAACGTCTACGATGATGAAACAAATTAGAACTGGATTTAAATTGTGTGCCGCAATTAACACAAGTATACAATGGTTCACCCGTATGTGTAGCCATGTGCTCCTGCGAAAGATAGGATGACCAGATGCTTTAATACAACAACAGATTAATATAAATGAAAATTGGGGTAGTATACCTTCAAGTTTTGTGGCCTTTTAAATGCCTTTTCGCATATAGTGCACTTGTATTTGCGCTCCATTTCATGATTGAAGTTTATGTGGCGCCTTAAAGCCCTCGCTGTGGTCGACTGGAAACCACAGATCTGACAACGATGTTCTACATCGGTATTGATGTGAATATTTCGAACATGTTCGTACACGGCTAACTTACTGGAATACCATTTGTCGCAATGCAAACATTGCTGTCGTACTTTGGGCTCATTGAAATGTTCATGTTTATCATGAGATTTCAGTCGAGTTAAGTCCGCAAATGTTTTGCCGCATTTATCGCAGACATAAAGTTTCTCCGGATTGTGGTTATTAACATGATATTTCAAACGATCTGATGTTGGAAATCTAAAAGAAAATTTCAATATGTGTTCATATTTCAAAAAATAGCATTTCAGAAGTTGTATGTTTGTTATTGCAGTTTAACGATTTGTTTTATAGATTTTCAAATTAATTGCCCATGTGGTCTAGTCTAGCCGATCTCAAAACGACCATAAAATATAAACACAATACATGCATACGGGGAAAAGAACGGTTGGAACTCGATTCGAACTACAAAAACTCGGTTAGACATGAACACTTGTTGCAATAGCCAACGTTCTGATTGTGCATTTCCTACATTTTTAAACTAACTACATTCAATAGGCTGTTATGTGAAGTAACAGGCTGCTGACCCGACGAAGAGAATGTGTGAAGAGATTTTCAAACAACAGAGATTTTCATGTAAAACCTCATTAATTTGTGATGTTGGAATGGTGAGGTAATGGTATTTACAGCTGGAAAACAATTAAAAGGAGTTCTGAATTCGGGCACTTTCATAATTTTATTGATTTGGGTACATACATATTTTTTGTAACCTTAATTAAAATTTCAATTTTGTGGAAACTCGAATTTCTCAACCTTTGATGGTTGGTGAGGTAATGGTATTTACAGCTGGAAAACAATTAAAAGGAGTTCTGAATTCGGGCACTTTCATAATTTTATTGATTTGGGTACATACATATTTTTTGTAACCTTAATTAAAATTTCAATTTTGTGGAAACTCGAATTTCTCAACCTTTGATGGTTTTGTGCAATCCAATGCCCATTCGGCTTTATGAAACCGCCTACGATGATGAAACATATTGGCCTTAGATTTGAATGTTGTACCACAGTTTACGCAGGCATACAGCGCTTCACCCGTGTGTGTGGCCATATGCTCCTGCAAAAGAAACGATGAACAAAAACAAATGCTTCAATAGTACTTGGAGGAAGTGACGTAAATGAAAAGTTGTTCCATACCTTTAAGTCCTGGGGCCTTTTGAATGCCTTTTCGCAGACATTGCATTTGTATTTGCGCACCATTTCGTGATTGAACTGTATGTGCTTCTTTAGGGCAGTGGCCGTGGTCGATACGAAGCCACAGATCGGACACCGATGTTCGACATCGGTGTTGGTGTGCATGTTTCTAAGATGCTTATAAATGGATGACGCACTGGAATACCATTTGCCGCAGTACACACATTGCTGCGGTACTTTTGGGGGCTTGGGCTCATTGAAATGTTCATGTTTATTATGCAATTTCAATCGGCTCATGTCTGGAAACGTTTTTCCGCATTGATCACAGACAAAAAGTTTCTCCGGATTGTGCATTTTAACATGTCTATTCAAGCGTTCATATGTTGGAAATCTAAAAGAAAATGTTTTTCAAAACAACGTTTTAGAATTTGGCATGTGGCAGGAGAGGAGAAAGATTTAAGTTTGTTATGGAGAGTCATTGATTTGTTTTAGAGGCTTCCAGTTAAATGATATTCTGAATGGAAAAGTAACAACAACCAGCCTCAGAAAATAACATGTGTTTCTTTTAATTAGTTGACAAATTTAAGCGCTATAATTAGTTTTTTTTTTAACAAATGTCTACCTGCCTTTCTTTTGGTCTTGACCACTTGAGAAGCTATTTTAAGCTAGATGCCCGAAAAATACTTGATGGCCCATTCAGCCATGCGCGATTACTTCACAAAAATCTCAGGTTTCTTCTATTTGCAAGTAAACAAAAGTAAAATCATGCAAAGTTATATTTAAATACATCAGTCCAAACCATTTTATATATGATTTGAGAGAAGTTAATTCCGTAATGGAAAAAAATCTCTTTTCTAACAGATTATAACGCTTGGCAAGAAGGTGAAAATTGAAAAATATCGAAAACATTTTTTTAATAAAATAAAACATAA
Organism: Hydrotaea cyrtoneurina; assembly: GCA_958296145.1. Taxonomy (NCBI): domain Eukaryota; kingdom Metazoa; phylum Arthropoda; class Insecta; order Diptera; family Muscidae; genus Hydrotaea; species Hydrotaea cyrtoneurina. The sequence goes on along the minus strand of OY282516.1, from coordinate 57,303,137 downwards.
AACTGCAAAAGGGTTGTTCAAGAAAGCTGATCAGGGCTGATTTATGAATTTAGATATGAATGACTTTGATTGAGGAAGAATTAAATACGTCGTTCCGAAGAAATATTTCATATTTGATTGACATACTGAAAACCGACTTCCTGCGATGTGCCAAACCGTTGTGGACCAAATACTTACCCTGAGTTTACACAAGACAATTGGCAAATTAAAATTGCCAATAAAAGGAAGATGTCCAACATTTATGAAGACTACACTTTAAAGCAACCGTCTTTAGTGTCGTTTCGGGCTCAGATTTAGTTTTGCCTACATTCGACTAACATCAATCATACATTTTCCGATTGGTTTTTTTCATATTGCAACAAATCAATTACCGTCTTGAACTCCAGGTCAATTTGGCACGCAAGGCAGTTTAAGGCCCCAGAAATGTACAATTTAGAATGAAGCAGAAAAGTGCCTAGATTGGTTCCGAAAGTAATGACACAACAACAGAAGAAACAGGCTCCAAATATTCGAAACACTGATTATACTATTAAAGATTAAAATAAATCTTCAATCGTTTCATATCAAAAACTTTATTACCTGACTCTAAGGCCTCTTCTGATATCATGCAAATCGGCAACGAAATCCGTAGTATTATATCTGGGCCAATTATTACGATTTCGTGGAGGTTGGACGGATAGAGTTCATTGTTTTTGTACACGGGACAATAGTTTACCCCAGATACACTGAATGCACAGATGTAGTAACAAAAAACAAAGCCCGAACGTATACATGTTTGTTTGTATGATGGGTTTTCAGTAGCCAATAAGTCATTGATGTCGCTCCCCATATTAGGGAGGGATGAGTCCATCATACTTAATAAGAACTAGCCATGCACCACAATGTCTTCATGGAGAAAAAAAATGTTTGCATAAATATACTCGTATTGAGAGCCTTAATGATTCCCTTCCCCATGCCTATTTATGGCCACTAATGTATAATTACTAATTCTGTTTGCTTATTCTTTAAATCATTTCTATGGTAGGTAATTAGAATTAATATTTTACGTTAATAAACAAAATTGAATTGAAAAAACTACTCGTCTACAACGATAAACCATTTTTAACCGCATATGTTTTCTTTGTAAATTCCTGGAGAATAATTAATTCCCAATAGAACGAAATTTTGCGAAAGGCTTTGACAATTTGTTTTTAAAATTCTTCTCATATCCAGGTTAGACAAACATAAATGAAGCACGTGTCGTCTTATTAGGGGAATAGTCTTATCACGGGAATGCCACTGAATTTAGACTTAAATGTTTAATAATAAAACTAAACAATTTTAGAATATTTAATCGTTGTGGATTTCTATGAGTATGTACCAACCATATTCCTACATATAAGACATGGTGTTATTGTAAATATAGGAATAATATTTAGAATGTATGAATAATTTCGATTTTAACAAACATAACACTCAGCAAAAGAGAATGGAAATCCGCTCTGACACTTTTGATGTTGATCAAGTTACACTTGAATGACTTTTGGAATAGCTCAAAGTATTTATAGAATATTTTTAATTAACTCTGCCCTTGCAACAAGGCAAAAATAAAAAAAAAAATTAAAAATCTACTTCACTATCATGTGTCCTTGCATTGCGGAAAGAATATTCTTAAACAATTACACTTTGTTTTTTTGTTATATTTTATGACAATAATGTCTTTAATCTTTAATTATTATTTTAGTTTCTTTTTAAACTTCATATACATATTTTTGTTTTTAATAAAAAAAAAATAAAAAATCATTAATTCTGCTGTATTTCTTCGATTTTTATCATTAAATCCTTTTTCGACCGTTCTTTGTGAAAACGTCGTATGTGATGGTAATAATTTGAATTTGATTTAAATGTCGCCGAACATTCGGCACATTTGTACAATGATTCTCCCGTATGTGTGGCAATGTGTTCCTTAAACGAAAACGAAAAAAGGGGGGGAAAACAAAAATTATCCAGCATATTCTTTTGGCTAGTAACTATAAAGCAGCCTTGCAACTTACCCTCAGATCCAGCGGTCTCTTAAAGGCTTTATCACACATATAACATTTATGTTTTCGTTCGCGTTCATGCCGGAACACCTCATGCACTCGCAAACCCTTGGCCGTGGTCGAGATGTGATTGCAAATCTTACAACGATGCTCGCCGCCAGTGTCTTCGTGGATATTTTTCATGTGGGCCTTGACACCTTTAAAGCCCCGCAGCCATTTGAAACATATGGTACACTGTTGAGGATCTTTGTCGGTGCGAATTTTATCCGTGTGATAATACTGAATGTGTTTTTTAAGAGTATATTTTGTTTTGAATTTATTACCACAGACATGACATATCGAATTATACACTTCACTGTGCGTTAGCATGTGTGAGTCAAGTTTTCGTTTAATGGGGAATCTAGAAACAGACAAAAATTGATGGGGGGATATAAACACATTGCATATTCGAATTTTCTGTTTTTTTTTTTGGTTTTTGCACTTCTTTTCCGTAAATAACACGGTGTTTAAGGACTTATAATTGGAGTGGACTGGATGGAAACTATGCTGGATCTTTGGAGTAGAATTATGTGTTAATATTGGGGGATCTGGCATGAGCATCGTTACTTCAATTTTACATAAACTTTTGCTTTCATTTTTGATATAAATATGGACAAAAAAAAACATATTTTTTCTTATTCTCTCTTTGTCACTGTAATTTATGAATTGCAGTATGAAATTAGGGGAAATTGGGAGTCCACTGAAGAACGCTTAGCGGCCACGGCGAACAAGTGCGATCGATGTTCCCAAAACATTTTCGATATGGTGACATATATTTTTTGGAATCACACAATGTGCATGGTAAATATTATACAATAAATGTGTCTCTACGAACCAGGAATTCCCGTGGCAGGTTTCCCAAGGATTTTGCCGGTTTTTTACCTCCCGATTATTATTTCTATTCTTGAAACAAAAGAATATATTAAACATTCCCGAACTGGTTGATCCCTTATTTAAATAAAATTTTATTAATTATTTAAATACCTGAATTAGTTACATTTGAGATTTTATTATAAAATAAAAATTCAATTTTAAAACCATTTATGTTTTTTGGGTCAATATTAATGTTTTCATTACATTTTATAAAGAAAAACAAAACAAATTACAGTGGAACTTTCATAACTCGAACTTCCATAAGTAGTATTTTCTTCAAGTCGAAGCAATTCTAGTGGCAGGTAAGGAGACAAATTCCCTTAAACAATTTTATAAGTTATTCCATAACTCAAAGTCTTCGTATGTCTAGCTTTATGGAAGTTTGACACTATCATAAAATATGAAATGACCTTTATATTATATATTTCTATTAACACCCGCGGTTACCCTGGAAAATGTAGAAAAAATCCCCGATTCCTGGGAGTTAGAAAAGGTCGTATGTAAGAAATTGTCTATGTCGTTAGATCCATGTGCGTATTGGTTTGCATTTATACTCAAAAATGTCTGCAATCTCGGTTTTATACATAGAATTGCTCAATAATCTTTGTATTCATGATATGACATCATTATATTTTCTAGAACAAAAGAATAAATTTGACTACATAATATAGATCTGTTTCAATACAGCTAGATTTTTAGTAAAGCCTTTTGACATCTTCAATGTTTTCAGCCCACAAAAAGAAAAACAAAAAAAATTCTGCTTCGGCCCAAAAAACTTCGAATAATAAACGAATTAATGTCCGACCACCGAAACTAAATGAAGTTGGGTTTACATTGATTCTGATATGGCCAACAAATACATTTCATATTTAAATTCGTTTTTTATAAATTTCATGTCTAATCCCTGGTTTAGGTAAATCTTAGTAATATTTTAAAATGAAATAGTTTGGGTCGAAAAGCAATGTAAATAAATAAATCATAAAAATATACACATTGACATTCAATGCACGAAATTTTCAGTAACTAACATTTTATTTTTTTTGTATCGTTCTCTTAACAATTTTGAATAGCTGACTGACTCGTTTAGACACTACCACTCAATTTGGATAGCAACAATCTGAGAGGTTATAGCCGTCTCTGTATTAACATCATTCAATTGCGTATGCGATAGTGGTTGCTCTGTTGTGTGAACATCATTTTGTGTTATCACAGACCTACCACCACCACGTCTTTCGCTATCCACCAGCATTCCAGTTCCAGATTTGGCTTGCTCTATAATATTCGGAGGTTTTCTCTGTTGCTTATGTGCTTCATATTCCGTCTTGTGTGAACGCTGAAGATGCTTATACATGTTAGCACTCGAGGCAAATGTAAGTGGACAATTGGGACAGGTGTACAAAGGCTGACCGGTATGTACGGAAATATGTTCCTAGTAGTGAAAGATAATATTAGACAATATTGCACAACATATTTTAAGGGTTTTTTGGTAAAACTCACTCTTAGGTCTTGACTGCGTTTAAAGGCTTTTTCGCACAAGGAACATTTGAATTTCTTTTCACGAACATGATTGAAATTAATATGCCTCTTTAGGGCACGATATGTGGTCGAAACTTTCTGGCATATATGACAACGATGTTCGATTCCCACATTGGAGTGCGTATTTTTATTGTGCGCTTTCAGGCCATCCGGGTTGCGGTACCATGTATTGCATATGAGGCACTGCAGCGGTTCGGGCTCAACTATGGCGTGTTCTTTTTCAATGTGCTTTTTCAAATTGTATGTGGTTTGAAATGTTTTGCCACATTTATCGCAAATTTGTCGTTTTATTGGATTGTGAATGTGCATATGTACTCTTAACTTTGTTAATAGGGGAAATCTAAAAGAGGAAAACAACAACAAAAGATAGTTTGAAATGTGCACACGAAAGTTTTATAAACGATATCGCTTACCCTAAGTGGCGTAGTTGTGTTTCATAGTTCAAATATATTCAAGTGAATACAAATTTGGGACCGAAAATTTAATTTGCTCTCTTGTAAAAGCAAAGAATGTCTTGGGAATGGGTAATCAATACCAAAAATCGAATATAAATCCATGTTTCTAATTGAATTCTAAATTGTGAACTTCATTCAATTAAAGATGGAAACACTCAAAAGTCAACTTAATTGTTATATCAATTTCTGTCAAGTCAAATCCTACATTAATGAAGCTAGGACATTGTTAGAGGGTTTTCGCAGTTCATTCAGTGAAGTGAACATCTTACTGCTACACTAATTCCGATGTGTTTACAAGATTAGCTACAAAATTGTTACAAGATTAGCTACAAAATTGTTACCCTGACATTTTTTGCCATTTGTCATTTTCAGTTTGAATAGCACTAATATAAAGATTTTCATAGAAGTTGTTAAAGACGATGACCACCTATTCCTATGTCTCTATTTGTACATCTCCTTATTAGAAAGAAATATCCGTTTAACATTTACGATTTTTTTCAAGTAAAATTACTTCTTCCTTATTTTCAATTACTTCCGTTTATTGTGAAATGGTCGGTTGACCGATCGACGCACTGTGACCAAATTCGTTCTTTATCCCAACTGTTCGTACGTGGAATTATCTTCCAGCAAGTGGTTTTCCTGCAAGCTGTGACATTCTCAAATACTCCCAATTTCCTCCAATACCATTATTTCTTATAGCTAACATTCATAGGGAACATAACATCAACAAAAAAAAAACCGGGCGATACCACCCGGTATATGAAGCCCAAAAGGTATTGGTTCAATACGGATTCTGGTAAAAAATGCAGTGCAATTGCATAATAACAGTAACACTAATTTGAACATAGACAGTGTGTTTTAATTAGTGGACGCACTATTTGATTGCAGTAGTTACATCCCCGTTTCTTTGTTTATTATAATGAAAAGCAAAACTATAAGCACAAAAAGTTCAACACTTTGAAAATTAATAAATGTCCCATCCCCATTACAAAACAACTATTTCCAACAGTCGCGATGGAATATGAGTTTCTTAACGCATTTTAGTTTCAAATTGCAGTATATGTAATAAAATTGTAGCGGAAGCGCTAGCTCTCCAAACTAACCCAGTTGTTTCATTAATGAGTGCAGAATTCAGCGAGTTCCCTAAGAAGGCCTTTGACGCTGGAGCTGTGTGCCGATTTTTATCAGTACATATTTGTCTGGTCTTCTTATTAGAGGCTATAGAGGCGTTTGCCCATACCGAAATGATAATACTCGCGTATAAATAATGAATCAACTATAAGTTATTCTAAGCATTTCTTTGAAATTATATATGATATTGGTCTTAGTAGTACATGTGAAGCGTCTTCACCTACACGCTTCAATTCCAAAGACATTCAAATGAGGTAGTAACCAAAATTACAATACCAGATTTTTCCAAAAATGTTTTTCTCATTTCAATCGCAACAATCTTCCAGCTTGTAAAATCCTCAATGAATTGACATATTGCGGATTTAGATCTGAGAAATAATAAATTACTTCCACCGAATTGCTGTTATTATCAAAGGCTACTTTCGCAGTATTTGTCGTAGTAATAACCGAGCTTTAACAAAGCGATGTTCCACTCAAATGACAACTATGAACGTGCATATCATATAGCTATATCAAAACATTATAGGCGGAGCTGCAATTTCCATTAAATTATATTTATTGTAGAATTAAAAAAAAAACACTGAATAGCCCACCCCGAATGTGATATACATACATACAAATTATGATACACAAAATTATTTTCGAGTGACAACCATGTGCGTTTCCCGAAAAGGTAATGCGAGTACATTTCATATTTTCTATTCTTACAATTTAACAAAGGATCGGCCACGATTTAAAAAACGACGTAGCTACTTTTAAAAAGAGAGTACACAAGTGTCGAACTTGTTGAAATTTCTACAGACCACAGCCAAAAAAAAACTAAAGACAATTATAGAACCATTGCACAAGACATATTTAAAAACGGTATTGTACCATGTCCGTTCGTAATATCAAAAATTACAAGTTTCGGAAAATGTATAGCCACCGATGGTTCTCATTGCTTCGGAATAAAACAGGGCAAAAGTGGATAAACTGCCTAGACAAAATTGATCTATTTACACGGTTTTAAAAAAAAAGTTTTGCCAACTTATCCTCGGAAATATCAAACTAAATTCTCCTATGTGTTCTTCCGTTTATAGAAGTGCTTTAAATTTATTAAATATTCAATACATTCAATAGAGTGAGTTACTGCTGAAACCCGTAAGCCTCAAATTTTATAGGCAACATTGGGTGAGTGGTGGAAGCAGAATTCCTAGCAGCACTTAGAGGTGGCGATTGTGATGATTGGGGTGGTTGCGGCGGCGCTAGTGGCGGAACAATGTAATCATCTGATGATTCGGTTGGCATAAATCGTCTCTTGGTGCGTAAGGTGTTGGGTACAGATTTGGCCTGTTTAATGATATTCGGAGGCATAGCCTGCTGTTTGTAGGCAGCATACTCGGCCTTGTGTAAACGTTGACGGTGCTTATACATATTGGCACTCGAGGAAAACGTCATTGGACAACTGGGACATGTGTACAAAGCCTCACCCGTATGCACCGATATATGTTCCTGATCAAGTAAGAGAATATTAGTAATGCGAATTTATGTATGTAGCATGAAACTCACTTTCAAATCTTGACGCCTCTTAAAGGCCTTCTCACACATGGTACATTTGAATTTCTTCTCGCATATATGATTCAAATATATATGACGCTTAAGAGCCCGGTGTGTAGTCGACGTTTTATTGCAGATATGACAGCGATGTTCAGCTGATTCATTCTCGTGCATGTTCTTCATGTGTGTCTTTAGACCGGCCATATTGATGTACCAGGTATTACAAATAACACATGTTTGGGGCTCTGGCTTAACTTCGGAATGTTCCGACTCTTCATGCTTTTTCATATTGTACATGCTCTTAAATGTTTTACCGCATTTATCGCAGATGTGTTTCTTGGTTGGATCGTGAGTGTTCATATGTTCTTTTAGCTTTGCTAACGAGGGGAATCTAAAAAGAAGGGAATAGAATAAAATGTTTGAGTTTTGATGGCAAACATTTTAGAAAATCAATATTTCTCTTACCCTAAGTGGCTGTTGTTTATTCTGTGGCGCAATTTCACATCAGTTTAAATGTGATGTAATGTTCATTCTTTTTCACTTTCTTTATTTATTCAAAGAAGGCATTTAACCTTCGACGGTTTATACAATATTTCAAGATTCATTTATTTGACTCAATTTTAAAAAAAAAAATACATTATTTCACTCGATATTAAATGTAAATCAATAACCAGAATATAATATCGACAACAGATTCTATCTTCATAATTTGAATCTGTAAGTCATGAACTAATATCATTAGTAACTCAATGCTGATTTAATCAGTTACTATGGTATCATTCATTCTTAATATCCACTGAGATACAGCGAAGTGTTATTATAAAAGAAAAGTTATGTTTAAAACAACTAAGAAATTGCTAAAGTAGGGCGCGGACGACTTCTCCAATCTGAACAATGTGTTACACTGAGCTGCATTCGCGTAAAAAACTATTCCCTATGATTTTTAAAATTCTTGTTGCCGATCAGTAGAAGAGCGTTCAATATGATTTCACAACCATAAATAAAAAATTGTTTAACGTACCAGCCATTTTACATCATGGATGGATCATGTCTTAACAAAATGCCTGGCAGTGTAGCGAGCCAAATCTCTGAATTCTTCAATGTGTACTTCATGTTTCTTTTGATTAGGTTGAAATTTAGTTTCCAGATTACCGATGAGAGCTCTGCGTTCGAATTTTCTAATCCTGGTCTGGATTGGTCTTCTCTTAATTCAGTTATCTCCCTGAAATTATTTTGTATGCGAACTTTGGTACCACCAATAAATATTTTTTATTTGACAAAAAAAACAAAATAAAAACCTGAAGTTAAGTTTCAGAACAAAAATTAAGCTTTGGGACCATAGGAAAGAAAAACAAACATTTGAAATAACGGAAATCGCACTTAAAGCTCCACCGAAAAAGAAACGAACTACATATGCCATTGAATTCTTGAATTAGTGATGACGAGTTCTGTGTACATTTATGGAGTACTTATGCTTAATCTAAAATATTAATTTTCATTTTTCAATAAATCTCGTTTTCGTGCGAGCAAATTCGTTGTTCAGACGGACTTTTTGTATGTGGAACACTCTTCTAGCAACGGTGTTTCTGCCCGAAATTCAAGAGAAATGTCAAAAACAATACTTCCGATACCCTAATTTCTTTTCGCTAGAAGAGTACATTGCATTTATAGGACCCCATCCCCTGAATGGTGGTAAACAAGGTTACATTGTTCTTGTTTTTTTTCTTTGGACTAACACTCAGGGGATGCCCACTATAAATGCAATGCACTGAGTTAGCGATAGGAAGAAAGGGTATTGGAGGGGGAAAAGGGAGTAGTGTTTCTTGACGTTGGCCTTGAATTTGGTAATGTCATAGCAGTCAGAAAAAACACTTGCAGGAAGATTATCCCACAAACGAACAGTCCGGATTCGAAAGATCTTTTTCTCGAATATGTCCATCATCGGGTCACCTGCATTTACAAATAACATACGGTTTAAGAAGCGCGGGTGAAAAAATTAAGTTTTTTTTCTCGTTATACCTCATCGCTCATCTGCATTCGATTCGATGCGATGTGTCACAACAGTTATCAGCATGGCTTCGCTCTTATCCTCGTTCATCACCAAACACCGATTATACTAGCTTAAGCATATCCACCAGTTGGACAGATGTACCTGGCCTCAGGAGTTCCAAATATTCCAAATACCCGTCGTCAAAATTAGTTTTTTTTACTACTGCTTGCTTTTATTGGGTTGTTTCGGCACTCCAACCCCTTAACATGAGGACACTAATTCGACGCAGTTATCACGTGCAGACCTATGGGACGACACTGTCGATAAGAATGGGTTGGTCATGTTCAACCAAACAGTAACTTTGCCCCCTTAGCGGTTATTGTACAGACAAGATTGGCAACTCCCACATTTTTGTAACATCCCTCGCAGTTCATAAAAAATAAACCTGCTCCTGTCAAATATATCTTAATAATCGATATTTTGCAAAAAAAAAAAATCATTATTGAGTCCTACGGATACGAGACTCTATCAGCGGACTTCTCGTCGTTGAGCGTGCACCAAGAAAGACCACGGTTTCTCTGTCGTGTTAACAGTTTTTTGGGTTCCATGCGGTGTTCTTCACATCCATTACCTTCAAAAGGATAAAACGATGGCCAGCTATTATTAACAGATGTTGGACAGATTTGACATTGATTTAAAACAGAAACAAATGTCTTCGTTGCCTTGGCAAAAATCATGTAAATGCGAATATTTTCAAAACTTAAGAAATGACGGTCGAAAGAGCCCAATAAAATTTACCACGATCCGATATGTGGTTTTATATACAAATTTGAAGATTTAAAGCAGTCTTAAATTGTTCAACGTTTTGCGAAAGAATTACACACACCATATTAATGAAATAATTTAAGTTAGTTTTAAAGACTTCTTAGAAGCACAACAACTTGAACGAGAACGTTGGCCAAACAAAATTTGTATCCATTTATTCATATTTATTCGTCTAGCACAGAAAACACACACAGACAATTTAGTAGAAACAAATTATTTAAATTTCTTAAATTTTGGCACACAGTATTTTATTGTTGGATACAAATAACCACACTCCACCAGAGTATGAACTAAAGCGGTTATTATATTGGGTGGACAAAGGCTCTTTACATTAAACTGAATCATTGAGACATCTATGTGTTTAGCTCTATTATTTTGGAAACTTTCTGTCAAGTGACACAACCTATAATTATTAAATACATTATTGGATATGTATTTCTAATTTTATTAAAAGCTTAAATCCTGAATTTCTGAACCATTAAAATTTCGGATTGCGCTAAATTTGATTTCACAACGGGTGTTTTGTACAACACGAGTGTCAATCTAACAATTGACAGAAATTGTTATGAGTCAGCCCACAAATTTGTAAAAAAAAAAAATTAGTTTCTCGAACGAATAAATCGAAAAAGACTCTTCAAACAATGCGAAACATGGCATATTGACAGAAATTGTTATGAGTCAGCCCACAAATTTGAAAAAAAAAAAAATAGTTTCTCGAACGAATAAATCGAAAAAGACTCTTCAAACAATGCGAAACATGGCATAGGGTAAGTCGGTCCACGATTAATCGACTTTCTCCTAAAAAAAAAAAGTGGTGAAAAATAATGTCGACTTTTGATTACGAAAAGATGTCGACTTTTTTAGTTAAAATTACAATATTGCAAAATTTATAGTAGATACGCATTAACATAAATATGTTAATACACATTAATTTTACAACGTTCTTTACATCGTAGCTCTTCAGACAATGTTGTTGAAATTTCGGTAATCACCCCTCTAATCTAAATCGGTTTTTTTGGAGTATTACGCCCCACCATTGACATTGGCTCAAATCGGCCGAAAATTAGCCGCCGACGACAGTTTAGAGTTTCTAAATGGAATTAATTACATTGCCAATTAATATTAATATATCTATATCTTAATCTGGTCTAAAATATATATCGCCGAACCCCGATTAGATTGTTTGTTTAAATCGCTTAAGATATTGCATTACATCATTATTTTACTGATCATACACAAATCTATTTTATTATGCCGTTTTCTGGTTTCTTCAATAGATTCGAGAACAAGGAAACTCTTTTTGTTTTGTAAAGGTATTGAATTGATCTCAGTTTAACTTGTTTGTTAAGTTTTGAACTTAACATTTTTTTGTATTTTGTTTTTATTTTCAAATAAAAAGTCGAAAGTCGACTTAAAAATCACAAACAGTCGGAAAATTGATCTTGTATGTGTCTTTATATACAAATCTGAAGACTTAAAGCAGTAGACCATATTAATTAAATAATTTAAGTTTGTTTTGAAAAGTTCGGAAAAGTCGACTTAAAAATCCTAAACAGTTGAAAAATCGACTGTTTATCTTTAGATAAGGTTAAAAAAAAAATAAAGATAGACCGAAAGTTCGGAAACTCAACTGTTGGTTGTTACTATATAACTCTAGATTGCCACACTAAAACTATAGGAACGCGAGTAACACCATCATTTAAAGAAAGGTAATATTTTTAGAAACGTTTGTTTTTGTGCAACAAAAGACAAAATTCTACCTTTCTATGTTATAGGTATAAATAACTTTAAATTCAGTTACACTATAAATTTAAAAAATGCATATTTATTTTACATTTAACGACTTGCGGTTGTATTAATTGTTTTCTATGTAGATAATATGAGAATCGTAATAAAAATTATTCTGTCAATTTTGATAAATTATGCGTTCCAAAGTGTGATCCCACTAGGAAGTGTGGACTTATTAAATGATTTGCGGATACAAATGCTGGATTCAATGGCGGAGGTGGAGGCACCATGGGAGAAGTATCGTGCAATGAATCTTGTGAATCGCCCACCATGCGCCGTTTCGTACGTATGGTGTTCGGCATTGACTTAGCTTGCTTTATAATATTGACAGCCATGGGTTGTTGTTTGTGAGCGGCATATTCAGCTTTGTGCAAACGTTGACGATGTTTGTACATGTTAGCACTGGAAGAGAATGTCATCGGACAATTGGGACAGGTGTATAGAGCTTCGCCGGTATGCACCGATATATGTTCCTGAAAATAAATGCAATGCATTATAGATTTTATATATCAGTTGGCTGACATTTGCATCAACTCACTCTCAGGTCCTGCTCACGCTTAAAGGCCTTCTCACACATGTGGCATTTGAATTTCTTTTCACATTCATGATTCAAATATATATGCCGTCGCAAGGCACGATGATTTGTCGAAACTTTATTACAAATATGGCAACGATTCTCGCCACTTAAGTTTTCGTGCATGAATTTCATGTGAGTCCTAAGGCCGGACAAATTGCGATACCATGTATTACAGATGGTGCACTGTTGGGGTTCAGGCTTCACCTCCGAATGTTCGGCATCAACGTGCTTTCTCATGCTGGTGTTGCAACGGAATGTTTTGCCACATTGGTCACATATCTTCTGTCTCGATATATCATGGCTGTTCATATGCTTGCGCAGTTTTGCCTTCGAAGGCCACCTGATGGGTAAAAAAAATAGAAAAATAAGCACAATAATTTTTAGCAATATTGAAATATGATTTGAACGTACAAATTCTCTTACCCTAAGTGGCTTTTGTTGTTTGTTATCACTGTTAAGAATCAGTAGTTTTTATATCACATAATCTTTGATAAAAAAAGAACAATAATAAAAGAAAAACAAACCATGCGATGTTGGAATAATTTTTCAGTAATAATTTTTTAATTTGATTATAATTCACAGAATATTTTATATTACTTTATTCAAATGCTTGTACACAATTCGAAACACTGAAAGATATAGCCATCGCATACGAGTAACTAAATAAATACGTGTTCCACTTGAACGTTTATTTATTAGTATTTGCAAATATTATTTAAGTTTCAAATGAAACAACAGGATCTGAAAATCTAAAATCGTTTTGTCGTCGATTAGAGACTTCTAAACTAACGACTCAAGTAAAAGTTTAATAGATTCGTATCAATAGGTCCCTATGTTTGTTCAAATCATCCGCTTATTTGAGAGTGTGGTGATTGGTATCACTACCATCTGAAACACACACCATAGCGTTGAGTAGAAAATATTCGGCACGACCGAACCTAGAACCGTTTTTACTTTTTCAGTTTCAATTCAATAACAACTGTTACTACAAATGGGTTTGGGAATATCCAGACTTATTCAAATTCTTTTTCAAAGGTTGCTCATTTTCACTGAAAAAAATCAAAAAAAAATATTTCTACAGATGTAAACTATATTTTTTTTTAATACTACATGTTATGGAGGGGTTTGAGTTATTTGATATCTACGATTAAACTCCTCAAAAATCATTTGAATTCAGATAAATTAAATAATTGCCAGCAAAAGTTGAATTGAAACAGAAACTTTCAATTTCAATAGAATTTTCTCAATAACAACAGATGGTGTCATTTTGACAGTGACAGCTCTTCCCAGTTCGAAATATTAAAAGAAAGTGAGTATCGTATCTCCGTGTAACAAAATGAATGAACAACAATAAGAACTATTTCAAACTTAATTCCTAAGTCAATGTGCGTTTATCAAAATAATTTTCAATCGAAATGGGGCACATACCGCTGTATGTACGTTTGTTCAAGAAGTTCATGAGACTGGCATGCGACACGGTCTCCGTCGCATTTCGGTTTGCACTGGCGATAATGTGGCTGCCTTAGTCATGGGTCGTCGACTTGCCATCGATTTCAATAGACCTTACAAGGAACAATTGAAGCAGCTCGAAATGAACAACGGTATTGCTCGAAAAATCAGTTTTTCTGGTCAACTCAAACTGGCTTATCTGGGTATACGATTTTTTTTTTGGTAAATATTGAATGTTTTAAGTTGACAGAGAACCAGACATCGTCATCAAGGTGTTGAAAGCTGGGTTACCAGGATGCGATACGGCGAAGCCTGCCGTATGAATGACAACATATTCCAAAAATAATAGAAATGGATTTTTTTTCATTTTTTTTTTAATTTTAAACAAATTTTATGTATTTACTTCAACCGTTCCCCAGTTTAATTAATATTGTGATATATGATATTGGGAATTCTAAATTTCAAATGGAAAAAATGTCCCAATTACTGTTGGAAATGCTATAGATGATATGAAACTAGAGCATCCGGCCACGGCCCATGTGTTATCTCCCATATAATTAATCATATTCGGATTTAAAGTAAAAAATTTCATATCTTTTGGGATAGTGCTTATTTCGTTTTCGTTATTTTCGTTATCAAATGATCCACTCGCTATTTTAGTCAACCTAAATCGAACCCCATAATACTCTCAAAAGAAGCTGTTTAGAAGATATTTAGGCTACATCTATGTGGATGCACAATATTCTTCGCCCATTTTTATTTGTTCGTCTTCGCAAAACCACATCTTTAATTAGGTTTTTTCTGTTTTTCTTTTCTGATAGTAACAGAACGATAGTGATATTGGAGAAATATATAAGCAAACCCTATGACAATTTGTTAACAAAACAAATTTCTTCGAATTAGAAAATTGTAAAAGAAATAATCTGGTTACATCTTATATAACTTTTTTTAGTGCGGTTATAATAGTTTAAGGTAGTTTAGTAAAATCTGTAAAACTAGTACACAAAATGTCATACATACCAGAACAATTGTAGTGATTATTTCCAAATATATTTTATAATTTTTATAATAGGTAGAGATTGATCACTGAAAAGGCAAACTCCAGAGATGATGCGGCACTCAATAGACAAAATATTTAATTTCAAATCACTTTTAAAATATAGGACAGCACAGTACACTGAAGATGTTTTACTAAGGAAAATCATCTATATTGTATTCTCAAAAATATAAAGGAATTAAACAGAAAATAATACGAGAAAAACTCTTGTATTTCAAAATTTTCAATTTGGGAAAATACAGCACGTAATGTGCTATTTATAATAATTTGTTGTATATATCGGACAATGTGTAAAAAATAAGTATCGGAATAGTACTTTGAAGATTTCGGTGTATGGCATAATTTGTAGCTGATATTTCTCTATTCGAACAAATACCTACAAAAATTATGTGTAATTTCATAATTAATGAACGAACATAGTCCTATGTTATGATATGATCGTGTTTGTCCTTGATAAAGCAACATTTTTGTAAACTGCATTATTAAAAAATATTAATAGGCTAAAATATTCCACACAGTTAGCAGAGTGTCGAAGACAGTCTTCCTCATATCCAACTGATATAGAAAAAATCAGAGTAGGTCCGATTAATTGAATAGAAACCAAAACTGAATGGAAATACAGTACAGTCCGAGCACTTACTTAATAGCAAAATGTATATTTCAATACTTACCACTTTTAGATCCAATGCTATTGGTCCATACTTTTGTACTCGTTATCCACACCATTTGCGGTGAATTTTCCAATTGTGTAATAACTATTATTAATATATTTTTCGGTTTTATATAATTTAAAGATTCTTTAGCATTTACTATAAACAATGTAGTCTATTTTATCAGATTTCCATACCTTAGGTGACCTTGAAATCAATTTATTCAAAATACAGAATACGCCGATGTCGGAAAGTAAAATGTAAAATCATTACAATTAAATTAAGTTATTTTCAAATATTCAGTCCGTTAAGAAATCGTAATACCATCGTTAAAATAATGCCTTTATAAAAGAAGAAATAAAAAACAACTTGCATAGAAGTGAATATTATTCACAGGTGACTCAATGCAATGCCATACTGTACGATATATTCAAGGGAGGATTAAGAAGGTGCGGGTGATTTGCCATGGGCGTGGGTATCATTGGCATAAGAGGTACCAAATGTTTGTTATCGTCGCTGTCGATACTTCTTTTTACTTTAACCACCTTACTGCCCTGTTTGGCTTGTTTCATAATATTTGGAGGAATGGGTTTACTACGATCGGCTTCCCATTCGGCGCGATGCAAACGCTGCCGATGTTTGTACATATTCGCATTCGAAAAGAATGTCATGGGACAATTTGGACAAGTATACAAAACTTCGCCCGTATGCACAGAAGTGTGTTCCTGTAGTTAATGAAATAAATACAAGGTAGTACAAAAATGTGAATATTCTCTAAGATGCATTAGGTTCGTAAATGTCCACAACTTACTCTCAAATCCTGAGCCCTTTTAAATGCCTTCTCACACATGGTACACTGGAATTTTTTCGCACATTCATGATTGTGGTAAATGTGCCTTTTGAGAGCTCTAGCCGTTGACGACACCTTATTGCAGATATGACACCGATGCTCTGTCTCCACGGACTCGTGTATATTTTTCATGTGCTGTTTTAGGCCAGCTACGTGCCTCAACCAAGCACCGCATATTTCACATTGTTGTGGTATGGGCACCGGTTTCGGTTTATCCGAATGCTCAATGTCATGATGCTTCTTAAGACTATAACCACTTTTAAGGGTTTTGCCGCATTTATCACATATAACCGATCGCTGAGGATCATGTACGCTCTTCATATGATCTTTTAGTTTACGATCAGTGGGACATCTGCAAATTGATAATAAAAAGGTAGAGATTTATTGAAATTTTACAAAATAATTGTGTAACTTACAAAAGATTTTTTGCATCCATATTTGTTTTTTTTTTTTTGTTTCTTTTTCAGTAACTGTTTTTGCATCACATTTGAATTAATACACTGGGTTGTTTAACAACATTTTTAAATCGCAAAAAGTTCGTTTCTGGGACATAAAACAGGAATTTTGATAGTGGACGCGTATTTTTAAAAGGAGGAAAATGGTTAAGAGTGCGTGCCAACTTATTCCACTTATGCTAAATAATTTTGAACGCACTTGACTGAATTCGTAAAAAAAAATAACGTATTCTAGTAGATCTGTTCCATCACAATTACCATCTTTTCAATTCATATCATAGCCTTCAAATATATGATAAATATGTCTCTTGGTGATTATTTATTGTTTAAGAACTTCCGGTAAGAATTTCTCTCGTTATTGTTTTCCGGTGCGGGGTAAAATGGTATTCAAATTATATACATATATAAAAATGTCCCTATAACTTTAAAATTTTTATCAAAATACGAAATATGTTATAAATAGAAATAAAAACAAGTAGAAATAATAAAATTCTAAAAGAAATCGTGTTAAAAACAATCTTTTAAATTGGCTTCCTTAGTGACTCGCGTTAATATTTGTCATTTTAGTTGTTACCGTAGTTTTGCATGAATTCCAAATGTTTATTGTATGTTTATGTTCACACAGGTTTACACAGATATTTCTATGGTTGCAATAAATAGAAATCGGATAAAGCTCGCCGAACTTTTAGGGGGGATATATTTTTTTGTCAGGTGTCATTATTCAATTAATAATCCAAATGTATATGTTTCAAGTAATGTCAAGAGTATATAATGCCAATTGTGGAATTTAATTGAGAGTATTGGAAACAGTCAATGATTTTATTACGACCAACGAGTATATTTACGTATTTACACGCACTTTTGTTTTTTCTGCTATTAAATATTTTTAGCTCTTAGAAACAACTCAGATATATTTTTAAAATTTGATTGGCATCACTGTCTTAGTCAATCCAAAAATTATGCAATGATTAACAACAAGTGCGACCAGCAGCCCGCAGTAATATGGGAAACTGCCTGGTAGATAGTATATCTGGTACCGAGGTGGATTAGATACATTCTAGTTCAGAATTAAATTATGAGAAGCCATGTAACAAGGAAAATAAAGTAAAATCTGCGTGTAAAAAGGACACAATTGCTTATATAAAAAATAGAATAGATTGGTATACTAGTGCACTTGCATTAGCGAGTCTGTATATAAAGATTTAGTGGATTCTTTTTGAATCCCGTGTTATTTTGACAGGTTGAAATCGTTGATATGTTATATCTGTGATACGAAATGAATCGCTTTACGCTTAAACATCGTACACAAATAATGCAAACTTATTTTCAAAGTCAATGCTGTGTAGGCCAAACAGATCGGTGTTTCATAAAAATGGAAAATTTTGTTCTTTTGAATAAATAAATATTTGAATTAAAAAAAAACTTGTACCACCCATTTTTTATGTGACACTCGATTAAGATTACGATCATCGTGCTATCCTTAGTTCAAGTCGTTTATTTTTTTGAGCACAGATTTGTCATCGAGGAACCATTATTGATTGCGGAAAACTGGACTATCTTCGTTGTTTCTAAGTGCCAAAAACATTATTTATCTCAAAATTGCCTTGAAACTGCTTAATTAATTTAGAAAAGAAGTTTAAATGTAAGCATTTGAAACATACAGTGACTGTCGCTATTTATCAAACCCATTTTTCCGAGTCTCGGTTTATAATCGAATATAAAATAACTCGATTATTAAGTGTTTTATTTATCAATGGCTGAAACTCCATTATCAAACCCATTTTTCCGAGTCTCGGTTTATAATCGAATATAAAATGACTCGATTATAAGTGTTTTATTTAGTAATGGCTGAAACTCCTCTAAGCAACATAGGGTCGGAAAGACTGCCAGTTTGATTCGTTATTCGTGCATCATATGTAGTACTACAGGATTCATATGAGTATGAATGCACATTGGGAGATTCATATATTGTATTAGTTACTTTTGTTCAATTATTAAAGAATACATTTGTGTTCGATGGGCCATGAAATGTATGATCCTTAGGTAACAGCAAAATGTATCATAAATAAGCAGTCCATTCTTTGGCTCTGATTGAAGATTTGGGAAAAGCAATCGTTGCGTCTAAGCTTTACATTTGTTCTAAACAAAGAATTGAATCCAAATTGTAAAAAAAAATTACCAATGTTAATAAAAAAAAGCTAATATGTGCCTTAAGTTAATGCTGTTTCCACTTACAATATAATGTTTTACATTTGAGAATTTAAATTGTAACGTACTGACTGGATCATTTTTGGTCAAATCGGCATATTTGTATATCTGATATTAATTAAGAATATTTAGGTAGCCTAAGCATAGCAACTAATTATTAATGGCAGTCACTGTAATTACTATGCACATGAAATTTTGAATGAAATGAGAATTATGCAGAAAAAATATGAGGAAATAATATAAAACCATTGGCTGTTTCCACTCCCATAAAGTTTTCGTTTTCGAAGTCCATTCAATCTTTAGTAAATAGTACACTCTCGTTATTTTATAGTCATACTGTAGAACATTTCCAGTTGCTTGTGATCATTATATGCACTCAAAAAAAACCGAAATTTAAACGTCTTGTCCATAGCTACAGTTTAAAGGGCTTTCTTTGTTAGTGCTATAAAAAAGGGGGATTTAACTTTGTGTTTATAATATATATGAGTGTATGTTTGAATATAATTAATTGTTTAAAATATTAATATTAAGAACATTTTGAATTTGAAATTCATAAAACGTATTATCACATAATATTCTAGGCCACTTAAGGTAGGGAAGCATTTGTTTTGTTTAGTGTTTCTTTATCGTTGTCTCACAACAACTCCAACTTTCGTTACTATGACTGACTATAAATGTATAAAGGAATATTGTTCATGTACTCACTTTTTCTTGCATTCCGGACATTCGAATTTGAATTCTTCACGAGGAACATGTTTTGCCACCATATGATGCTCAAACGAAGCCTTGGACGAGAATGTCTTCGAACATTTCTCACACTGGAAGGTTTTCTTGTACTTCGCTTCCGGTGGATTGGGCAAATGTGTCTGTTCATGTGTTTCCAACTGTGTAGAGTCACGACATACTTTATCACATGTTTTGCACTTGAAATGTTCGGGATTGTAGTGGACCATGATGTGTTCGGCCAAATATTTGCGTGTGGCAAATCGGCGACCACAACATTCAACAAAGCCATGATCGTCATTGT
Source organism: Hydrotaea cyrtoneurina (assembly GCA_958296145.1). Taxonomy (NCBI): domain Eukaryota; kingdom Metazoa; phylum Arthropoda; class Insecta; order Diptera; family Muscidae; genus Hydrotaea; species Hydrotaea cyrtoneurina. Next base: position 57,282,670 of record OY282516.1, on the reverse strand, counting down.
GATCGAGGCGGAAATGGGCTCGCATATCGCCGAATGTATGGACGAGGAGCTCACATTTGGGACAACGTAATTTCTCAAAGAACTTTGTGATGATGTTGTCATACTCTGTTTGTTGAGCATTTCGAGCGGCAATATCTTCTTTCGACATACGTTTGGGCTCCACCGAAGGCTTTTCACGTTTCTTGTATTTCTTGGGTGTGTTACGTTCTTTTTTCAAAATGACGGCAAACTTCTCCGACTTGGATTTGTCGGCCACCCAATCGGAGGCATCGGAATCGTTGTCTTCCTCGGATTCGGAGCCAGAGGAATCGTCCGAGTCTTTAGCTGTATAATCATTATCATTATCGCCGAAATCGCCATCATCATCATCGTCATCATCTTGACCGAAATTAAGTTCGAAATTATCTCCACCTTCAGCGGCAGCAGAACCAGCAGTAGCGACTGTATCTGATACTTCGGCACTGTCTTTGTCTTTATCTTTGAGTTGTTCGTCCACAGATTGCTCTGTTTTTATTTGGGAAACGCCGGCAGTCTGTGCTGTTGAACAGGAAGGCTCTTCGCTTTCAGCATTTTCATTTTTGATTGATGCCGCTTGCTGTGCTTTCTTCGTGTTACGCTTACGAGGTGCGGGAGTCTTTTTAACAGACGCAGCCGGAGTACTACTTTTGGATTTTTCAGCATCCGTCTTGCGGGGTCTACCCCTTTTAGAGCGGGTTACACTGGTTTCGGGTTCTTCCACGTCCAGAGATGAAGACAAAAATGATTTGTTCACCTCATCGATATTGTCAATATCATCGGCCATGGGGGGTTCACTGTCTGCAAACACATCCACATCATCGTCATCCCTTTCTAGTGTTGGAGACGATTCTTTCTTAATACGCTTTGTAGTTGTTTTGGGACTTTGCTCGCGAGCAGCGAGGCGTGAACGACGAGTCTTTATCGTGCGCTCGTTACTACTACTACTTGAGGAAGCGATTGCTATATCGGGTGCCGTTTCGATAATTTCAATTTGTGGAAGCAGATCCAAATCATTGACTTCCACCTTAACTTCGGAATCGAATAAATGGTGGTCGCCCAGAGAGGAGTGGCTCATAATGGGATCTTGTAGCATCATCATAGGCACCGGGGTATCTTCAGACTTGAGCATAACCACATCCTGAGGTAGCGGATCATCAATATCTATTGTTTTTATTTCTAAATTATGTTTGTGGACTTCCTCGACTCTCTGATATAGTATATGAAAGTCTCGCACAATTTCCCAGCAAGTCATGCAAACTTGCTGCTGCGCCTCAACGCCATTTCGATAAGTCTGTATGCAGACAAAATAATTGCAATTCAAGGCCGATTGTCGAAAAAAAATTTGCCAAAGTATAACTTACCTTTAACCAGAAGTGTTTGTTAATAATCAGACTGATTCCTAGGCGTACACCTTCGTCGGAAAACAAATCCAAGAATTTTGGGCCCGGTATTGTCGGGTACTCCAGACACAGAATACATTTAACCATTATGATGGTTTATTGTTCATTCGTTCGTTAGACAATTTAATTACTCAATTTCAAACTCAAATTGAAATTCCATATGTATTAAATGAAGCAAACATTGTACAATTAAAAAATTAAAATACACAAGATACACAAGATTTTTTCGTGACGCTAACTTTCGCAACTTGAGGGCTGTCGACATCGATGTTTTAATAATATCGATGTTTTCCTAAACACATCGATATGTTGAGCTGATTTTTCACCGACATCGATGTAGTGTATCGATTTTTTTTTTGGTCTGCTGTGATTGCCATGTCAATTCATTTTTCAGTGTGTTGAGTTCATTTATTGGTTTTGTGATACAGTCATATCTCGCACCACCGTAGAAAAGTTCGACTTGTGGAGAAAGGTCTGATAAACTTCTTCATTATCAACCTCAAATATTTCTGAGCAAACCATTTTAAATCACAGATCATGTTTAGATGACATCACAACACAAATGTTTGGTTTATTTATCCGCAAAGTTCGACTTATGGAGTTTGTGCTATTGTTTTTTTTTTTCGAGTTATAGACAAATTCTAGTTATGGAAGTTCGAGATATGTAACACCAATTAAAGGGAATTTGTCTCTACTACCACTAGAAGTGCTTCGACTTAAAGATAATTCGAGTTATGGAAAAACATTTTAAAACCAGTGAATTTAAAATTGAAGATGGTGTTGCACTAGCAAGATCGATAGGAAAATTGAGCAGAAAGAAAATGAAGAATAATCTTCACTAATAGACCGCTCCTTCAGGTATATACTTTACAATATACGAAATATAAATGTAGGTGTATATAAATTGAAATAGGGCCCATACACGATACTAGCTGGATCAATCATTAAAAATATTGAACTCTTTTTGATACAGCACCAACACACCACAAGTCCATACACGGTCATTCGGCTGATACAAACATTTGATTGCGCCAATTTTTTTTATTCTGTATGGGCCCTGTTAATATCATAGATTGGGCGAATTATATTTCGATAACATCTTTTTTTGACCTTTTTTTTTATCGATATCGATGTCTGTTTTATTAACATCGATGTTGTAAAACATTCACTGTAATAATAACTTGTGTCAAACGCCGACTCTATTTGAAGATTATTATCACTAGATGGCACTTAAAAATTACACAGGGACTGTATAATATAAAAACAGTGTATGCATTGTGAAACAAATAATTCCATGCGGTTTAATTAAATGGTTTTACAGGTTGATCTATGATTATTTGTCCGTGGTCGTTGTTTCGCTTTCATAACGTGGTTTTTTGTAATTCAGTGCAAATTTGAAACTTTAATTTTTAACTAGATGCGGCATTTAATCGAATGGAAATGTTCTGAAGAAAAACTGAAGAGGTCCGAAAAAAAGTTAAGAGGGAATTCTTTTGGTCAAACCACATTTATAACAATGTTACAAAGCAGCATTAATTTAATTTATATTATTTGAAGAAGTTGGTGGAACTAAATTAATTTAGATTCTTTTTTCTTTGACAGAACATTTTTGGAAGGCAATTTTTAAATGGAATAGAAATAGAAAGATATGCATTACGTTTAGTTGAAAGGATGTAACAATGGAATCGCAGGCGAAAGTAAATTGTGCTTTTTAAAATATGTCAGGGGCCAGAATTCCAGACTTCTTTACAATAACTTTAATTCTAAAGCGCCCTCTACACGGTCAAAATGCATGACATCAACTTCCCGTACGCCTATTTGAGGTAAGAAGTACGCAATGTCTGGACTCAAAAAAAAAATTATAATTATGTGGACGCCTACTTCACACAAATGATTTTTCCCTTTTTTTGACAACAAATACATATTTCCAATTTTCTTTCGTCAATTGCGTAGTGTAGATGCAGAGTAAGACAATAATTACATACTGCAAGTTGTCGGAGCGACGCGACTATAGTTTTAAAATAAGGGGTCTAGAGAAGCAAGAGGCTACCCCTCTAGTTGATTGAAATGGATTTTCACCCAACTTTCGACGTTTCTCTCCCAACTTTTCATTTTTTTTGGGTAGTGTTGGAAAACAATTTTAACATTTTGTCCTCAAAATTATTAAATCTTTTACAAATATTTATTGCTTTAGTTTTGTTACTGGGAGGAGTGATCAAGTACAATTTGTTCTTTGAAAAGTACAAATGTGCAACAATACAACCCTGGGCTGTTCAAACGTCAAAATTTCGCTAACTAGACATAATTTCCGCACGTTTTTTTCATTCTGCTTTTAAAATGATGGCAACACTATGAATATGAAATGAAATGGAGGAATCGACGATTAGCGCATGGGATGTCAAATTGGTGTGAGTGGTAATCGATAGTGGCATAAAATATCGATGTGACGCAAAAAAAGAAATATTCGATACATCGATAGTTTGTCAGCTCTAGAGTGTGGTTGTCAAATTGTTGTGTTGTGTTTTTATTGGAAAAAAAATTTCGGCCGGTTAAAGCCTGATCTGTGTGAGAAATTGGGGGTTACTCTTAAAAATCGAAGTGTTCCAGATAATAATTCCAAGGGTACGTTTTTGTTGCTGTTGTTTTTGTTATGCCGTCACTATCATTCAATGATAATTGGCGGTTTTTTTGCTTTGTTTTGTGTATGAAATGTGTGATGGTATGGCATGTGTGTGATAGTTCCATCCAGCAGTCGGTGTAAGTACTGAATGAATTACTTACCGGAAACCACCAGTACTTACCCGCCAACCCACCAGCAATGCAATTGACCTGCGAATTTAAGACTGGGATGTCATAGGAGGTAGTCTTTCGCTACCATAGCCATCACATAACATTTTATTTTTTTATTTGTTTTTAATTTTAAAATTGTTTTTCACCAGTTAATAATGGCCACCAATAAACTTGAATACGATTCCACATTGGGTGGGCCAGTAGTTCTGGGTACCCATATGCCCACATATAAATATGCCGCCTCTGCTCTCCAAGAACTCAAGACATTGGTCAGTGCCACAAAACAAACGACGTCAACCAAACTTGTATTCCAATCACTACCCAAGCATATGCGGCGTAGGGCTATGTCGCACCATCCTAAAAGACTACCTCGGAAGTATAGAACAGCTCATATACATCAAATGTCCAAGTCCGGTAACCCCCAACCAACCAAAAAGCCGTCGAGGAAGCACCGCCGAAGACCACAGAACCTGTTGAAAGACTATTTGAGACGTCAAAGGAAACACAAATGGCTGGAGACACATATCTGGCATGCTAAAAGGTTTCACATGATTGAAAAATGGGGCTATAAACTGCCCTATGCGAGCTGTGATAAGAGCTATCGTGCATGCTATAGAGCCTCGGCCGAACATTGTCTACTGCAAGATGTATCGTTTCATGCCTGCATCGAAATGAAAGGTACGCTATCGAAATTGAAAGAGGGTTTCGACAGGCTAACGGCAAGAGAATGCGGTCTGTCCATAACTGCCAAGACCTTCGTGACTGGCCGAAGAGAAGGTTACATTGATCTGTTTAGAGATCAGATGTACCCGTCTAAGGCTTTGGGAAAAGTGAATTTTTTGTGGCGTTGCGAAGATGATGAAGGAAAGGATGCAGCTACGCAGAGGACGCTATGGCTATGGATACATCCTGCATGCTATAGTCAAACTTTAGAGGAATTAATTAAAGTATTTGATTTGAAAAATCAAAAGACAACCAAGGTGCCTTTGGTGGAAAACAGTGACAATAAAGCAAACGAGATAAATAACACTAACTCATTAAATGAAAAATCGAAACCTGCCAAGACAACACCCTTAAAAACCCAAAGACGTTTACAGTTTATGACCAAAACAGTGATCAGGCAGAATGTACCATTTTATAAGGATGATAATTCACACGTTGAACTCAAAGAACTTAAGGATACCTTCAATAGGTTTCGCCTGACCGGACCTCTTGCGCACAGCGTTCTTCAGAGAGCTTTTAAAGTCATAGACTTCAGCAAAGTGGATAGCACAAAGAATACGTGGATTTCAAAGTCTGTACTAAACGAAAACTGCCAGTCATTTCACCAAAAACAACTGGAGTTCTGGCACAAATGTCGCGATCTTATAACATCACCCGGAGAATTACTATCAAATATGATACTTGGTTTAAATGTGGAAGACCCACGCCTGAATCGGCCACAGAAGCGAACAAAGGCGTTAAACATTGGCGACCAGTCCCTCTATGAATCGAATCAATTATTGTGTGATATTCAACCTCTATTGAGTTCTTCGCCATTGTGGGATGAAGACATTAGAAATCGAATTTCTGATGAAATGTTAAGCAGCCACGATTATTGTTCGTTGAGAGCAAAACATGCGATTGTGCCCGGTAAGCCTTGTCCTTTTGAAGATTCCATGCAACCTATACCAGTTTTATTGTTACAAAGACCTGGTTCGCAAGATGGCGACTACAGACGTTTGTCCTATGGATGTGGTTGGGATATTATAGCGCCAGCTGGTTATGGCATGTCGATATGGCTATCGTTGATAATGTGGGGTGCACGACCAGGAGGTCTGAGGGAATTTGAATCGATTGCTAGAGAAATGGGCACTGATGAGCATTTACCGGATACCGTGGGCGGTAAGTAGGTGTTCGTTTATTATTATTCTGAACTTTGTTATATCTGGTGGCTACTTAGATCTTCTTGAATTAATAATAATTTCGCTTTCTAAGTGTATAAAACTGCTCTATCTACCAAAGAAAAAGGACGTCCAAGTTAGTAATAAAATACACTGTGAGACGGCTAATCGTGACCTGTCGCATGCTCTTTCGCATGACTTATTTATGTTAGTGAAGGGTAAACATAATGGCTTCCGTTAGCGTTTTTTCTGCAAAAAATAGGTTTAGGTGAAATAGGTTTCAAGTTCAGATAGTTTTAATAGTTTTGTCGATGATTTTATTTTCGGGAAAACTTTCAAGCAATAAGCTACTTTGATAATGGAACATTGAAATTAAAGCTGGGTCAACATATTTAATATCCATCTAAGCAATTTTTAATTGCTTTGAAAGTTTTTATTTCTGCTGTTCGAGTTTAAGATCATTGTTTTATTTTTTTAATCTAATCTGAAAAAATATATATTTTAACAAAATAAAAGAAGAAGAACATAACTATGCAATTTTATTAATTTGTATTTTTTTTTTAAATTATATATTTTTGTTTTTAAAATTATTCCAAATAGCTCCAACAAACCCAAAACTCTAACTTCGGTTCGTATCCACAGCATCATTTGCATGCAAACTTTAGTACTAGTATAAATAATGTGGGTGTATGGGAAGACATACTATTTGTCTTGTAGGTCTTGTCGAGTACAACAAGAATCTGTTTGTGAGATTTCCCAAACACCCCCAAAATATTGACACCAAAGCCGGGCTTGCGCACTTCTAAGCCTGTAACATAGCTGATTATCAACTGATTTCTAGTTTTACATCGAAATTAAAAATAGTAGACTCAAACCTGTGAAAGTGAATTTATTTAGAAATCACGTATATCAGTTAGTAATTGACTGATTTGATCAGTTTGTGTTTGAAGTGAGCAGAATACTGCAAAAATGGGGATGCGTTTCGAACAGAATTATTAATTTTCACATTCAAATCGGGATATCCTTCTTTAGGGGGTTTATATTGTTTTGATTAATATTGATTTTGGGGTATTCAAGAGGAATAAAAAATGCCTAAATCAATTTTCTCTAATTAAAACAAAAATAATCCATTTCCGCATATTATTGGTGTATCTGTAAGAGCATTATTTATAGATCTCGATTTCAATCATAGAACACGATTTCTCGGCTAGCTTCGCAGTAGCGCAGCCTGTTAACCTAATTGTCCAAGACCCTGGTGAAGTTTTCTGGCTCTATCTTTCGGATAACTTCGGCTGTGTGGCAAGAAGACCGTCCATTTCTTCACTGAAAATTGTCTCTGCGGCATAAAAAATTACTTTTTTTTTTGTTGTCCAGTGTTTTTTTTTTTACTAATTCCGCGAAATACGAACAATAGGCAATAACATACTTTCACTCACGGACGTCGTAAGTGAACGGAGAACAATTTACTTAATACACATTTGTAACACTAACTTCAAGTTCTCCTTTTCAACACTCATTTCCATTAAAATATCCCAATCGCATTAGATACGTTGTTAAAACAAAATGCATTGATAACATATACTCGTATCACATTACAGATCCATAATCACTTGGGTAACAGTGCAATATGAACCAATACTAAATTACACAAAATAAAAGATGCAGATGAATTAGAGTCTGTAGTGTAGTCCATGAGACCGTATCATCCCAACGAATACATGAATTTTAAAGGTTCAGTGATGTGATATGAATTGGGCTGGTACATGTAATCTCTTATCTCGTGATTTGTGAGTGGTTCTTATCAAGTCGTATGAGGGTGACATTAGGTCACAGCATTTAAATGTTTAATCCATTGAAATTTTTAAGTTTGTGGATTATAGAAATTGTAACAACGATCGGCAAAATATAAATGCGATTTAGCGAGCTATGAGTAATGAAGCCATTGATGAAACTACATCACACTATTGTACACATGTTGATGAAATGCTGGCTGCAGGTTATACGAGTATGACACAGCGGGTTGGATGACAATGAGAGATGACATTTTCTAGTGATACTTAAAATTTTAGTCTGTAGGTTAGTTTCTTTATTTCACTAGCCAACAAAAAAAATTTTCGGGAAACATAAGAAGTTATTTTTCGTGAGCAATGCTAATTGTTAAATGTTTTCAAATTGGATTTTAATGACCTAAACGATCTGAGACAACAAATGTATTATTTTTTTTTATTAATAATCTTTCATTTTCGATACAATTGCAGGCCTTCAAACTTCTGGTCACCGTTACAGTGAAATGTATAACAAATATTTTCGTTTGCCACCCGGTAAACGTTGTAATTATCGAAAATTCTCTATAGTATCCCCATTTCGTGTACCATTCCAACCGCTCATACGAGACTGGGATGTTAATTCACCGTCATCATTAAATGTTGAAAATAAATCGTCCGATTTCTTTGTACTTCGTGATCGGGCCAAACTACAAGATATAGCGGAGTGCATACAAAAATGTAATCTTCATAAATTCCCCAAAAATCTGCCAGCGGAGTGTTTAATACAGCTTAAGCTGACATTGAAATCCAGAGGAAATCCTGGAGATTTCTCGGTAATATGTTTACCAAACAGAAAAGATTTCAAAAAGAATCTGAAACAAATAAAGCACAACAGTCATGATCCCATTTATGTGGAACCGTTGCTACCGGATCCAAATGAAAAAGAAAGAAAGCAATTGAGAGAACAGCATAAAAAACAACTGAAGCGTTTAAGATCTCAAAGAGTTCGAGAAAAACGTAAAAAGCAGGTAATGATTCTATCTTTTACTCCATTAACATTTGCTAAATATTTATACTTCTTTGCCCAGGAAACCAGCACCACTAAAGTGTTTATAAGACCAGCCGCTACTGCCACCATGTGCCTAGATCAATTAAAGAAAATGTGTAAACTATGGCTACCCGAAGATACCGACACTTTATTTAGTGTTCGCAAACAAGGAACCCGTGATTGTTTTGGCTATGTAACCTCAGCTCATTTTTGTTTAACCGAAGGCACAGTTGCAGGTATTGGCTATGTTACTGTCGAGGGTCTGCGACAAGTTTTGAAATTGTGCCAACAGTGCCATATGAAACAACCACTGTGTTTGATACGCTCTACGAATAGTCGCAATTATCGTTTTGTTGCATTTAAAGTTAATATTAATGTGTAATGCTAATAAATGTTAAGAGACCATGAATATTTTTCACGATCGATTTTTAATTTAATAATAATGAACATGTGAACTGATGTTATTTAAATAAATTTATAATTCTTATAAAAATATCTGCAATATTAATAGTAATTTCATCTAGTTACAAATTCACGTATTCTGGATTGTGACCAAACCCACGACCTCCAAACCTACGACTTCAAACCCACGACGACTTCGAACCCACAAGTTTTAAACGACTTCTTCCCAACCCACGACTTCTAAATACAAACATTTTAAACCACCAATTCTAAATCCAGTAGTTATAAGCCATGCCTTCCAAACCCACGATATTTGAACATACGACATCCAAACCCACGATATCCGAACATACGACATCCAAACCCACGACTTCTAAATCCAGACGTTTTAAACCTTGACTTCACGACTCCTAAATCCATACGTTTTAAACCACGACTTCTAAATCCAAAACTTATAAACCATGTCTTCTAAACCAACGACATCCGAACATACGACTTCGAATTCATGACTTCTAAACCCACGACATCTGAACATACGACTTCGAATTCATGACTTCTAAACCCACGACTTCCAAACCCTCGGCTTAGAAACCCACGACATCTAAACCCACCACCAATCCACGACTTTACACTTCTAAACATACGTCTTTCAAAAATCGAATTGATCCCGGTTGATTTGTATCCCGGTATTATTCAACAGCATAAATTTTAGCCCGAAAACACTTCAGTTTAATACGTTGATGTTCTTTTTGTCATGCTATTCCACACATATGCTGAGAATTTAACTTAACTACATTGCGGACCGTAATGTATTTCCATATAAACACCATATGTTTACTGTATGTTAACACTTATACCTACACAAAAGATCACAAATATATCTGCACCAAGGCTGTTTACGAATACTCTCAAACGGATGAGAGTGTGAAAAACATTTTTACATTTCGCTCACATGCTGTGAGGGCTCAAACTGCTATTGGAGAAAAACTGAAAAATATTTTGGATTTTTTGTTTTATTTTTTTAAAATTCACGGAATTTTAATGAGAAGAGAATTGGATGTTCGATGCAAATGCCAATATTTTGAGATGTAGTTACGAATAACAGAAATTTGGAAATAAATCTGCTATTTGGCTGGACGATTTAAATGCAATTTTAAAGATGTTAAGCTGAAGTGTCTTCGATTCTATGCCTGGAATATGGATTTGAAAAGGTAAATGATATCATACAATTAGTTTAAACACCATGTCATTTTTAAAATGTTTCGTTTATTTTTAAATTATCAAATCCCTTTAGTGAAAACTCAGGTCGACATTTTTTTTTCTGTGGATAGGTTTCTTTTTGTGCCGTAGATTGTCAAAACTCGAAAACGATTTGGTTCAAATAAATTTCAAAAAACTGATCATTAAATTATTTGTAATTTTTGCCTTTAGTTGCTTAGAATCTGAATGACTGTTTCAGAGTTATAAACAAATTTAAGTCGAAAATTGTTGTTAAAAAAAATGCATAAAAAAAATCGAAAATGAGAAGAAAGTGACCGATAGTTTATCATAATGATGATTTTCGTTATTATTATTCACAATGTAGTGAAGGTCCCTTCTGCCATTGCTTTTTTTTTATATAAATCATAAATTACCAAATAATTCTTTCTGACACACATTATTTATATTTGTAAATTTAATTTTAAATCGAACCTAGAAATATGCTTGCAAAAATCTAAGATGTTTTTTTTTTTACAAAAATTCGTATAAAATCTCATTTTATTGCACGTGTATAATTATTATATGTTAGAACTAGTTAATATGTCCTAAAATCGGTACTTATTGCACAGCATCTTCAGGCAACGGATAGCCAATGTGTTTGTGCAAGGTGGACGGTGGTATTAACTTAGGTGGCAATTGGCCCGAATACTTTTGACGGCGGTCATCTAACCATTCCTGGGGATGGTCTCTCTTGCGATGAGAGTGCATGTTGGCATTCGAGTTAAATGTCTTCGGACAGTAGGGACATGAGAACGACGGATTTTTGGTATGACACGCCATGTGTTCCTAAATAATAAAAAAAAAATAACGACATAATGACATGTATTTTAAAACCGGGAAATATACAATACACACCTTCAATGAGAATTCCTTCTTAAAGCCCTTGCCGCATATTTTACATTTGTAATTGCGGGTCATTTCATGTTTATATCGAATGTGACCGCGATGAGCCATGAGATTATCGGAAACTTTTGAGCATATATGACATTTATATTCCTTTTTGCCGCCCACCGGATGTAGGATTGATTTGTGGTGTTTCACAGCTTTGCTGCTGCACAACTTAAGACCACATATATCGCAGGCGACCTGAGGCAATTGTTCACATTTATGGGTCAATACGTGATGTTCGAAATCCTCCCGGCATCGCAATTTCTTACCACAAATATCGCAAATTTTAATGTACTTGGCCATATGGACCGAACGGATATGATTAAATAGTAAAGAATTGGAACCAAATCTGAAAAGATACGTAAGTAAAAAATAAAAAACCTGATTATATCGTTTGCTGATTTGGATTTTTTTTGGTATGACTTAACCTTAAACCTTGGTATGACTTGTTTCGTGAGAACAAAACATGGTCGAAATTTTCTACTCCATGATTAGGTTTTTTTTACATAAATTTCGGAAACGTCTTGTTTGACAAGTTTTAGTCAAAAATATATTCTTTTTTTTTAATTTGTTTATAGATCATTATGAAATATTGAAAAGGACAAAAAGTGTATATTTTCAATAATTTATCATAAAACCACATATCTTAAAATTCAGATGTGATATAGATCATAAAAATGGATGGAGGGTTTTCAATTTTAACAGCAAAATTTAGTTATTTCATAGCGCAATTTCGAGACGTTTGTAATACATCAGTTACTTCCTGAATATAAAAAAATAATTACAAGACAATTTTACTTACTTTTTGGCACATTGATCGCAGTGAAATTTTTTCTCATCATCCGATAGATGTGTCAGCTTGTGATTCTTCAAGACGTTGGCCGAAGCAAACATTTTCTGGCATATATCACACTTGTGCCTAATATAATTCTTTTCATGTATATGCTTTTCATGTAAACTCAGAGAGCGTTTCGTGGACATTACTTTGCCGCAATACTTGCATTTATAGTTATGCGGTTCGCAGTGCCAACGTATGTGTTCCACGAGGCTACCACGACTCATAAACTTCCGGTCACAACAGTTCGCATAACCCAGCGTCTTATGGACATCGACGAAATGTTGAAGCAAATTCTTAAATGTAAGCATTGCCTCCTGACATATGGGACAATAGATTTTGAAATGTTTGGATAGATATTCATCAATCTTTTTTGATTTGTTATTACCCAAAGCCGATGATTCGTTATCGGAATATGAATCGGGCGTTTTACAGTCGCTCGGATAATCTGTAGTATCTTCCAAATTGTGCTCAATCGGTTGCAGCGTTTTATCGGTGATTATCTTACACAGTTTTATTTTGGTTTCATTTTCTAAAGATTCTTTAGGTGCTTGACTACAAGTTTCTTCCAAAATGTCGTCCGATTTTTTCTCACACAAATCTTCTATACACTCTAGTAAAACCATGCTAACGTTACCCTCATCGAGCAATGCTTTAGGAATTGTATTATTCTTTGTAATTAAAGGTTTCTTTAAGGGATCCCGTCGACATATTCGATTATCAACCTCCTCATCGGTCATGGGTTCCTCGTCATTACATACGTCTTTAATAACCTCATTATCTTCTTCGACGAATTGCATTCTTTGTATTTGAATAGGGGATTCTGCGGGACTTTCATGAACACCGCCACTTTGTACTTGATCCAAATTGTCCAATTGCTTTTCTTCTGGTTCACTTAGACTAGTTTTTGTGTCCTTATCATCCGATAGATGTGTCAGCTTGTGACTATTTAAGACGTTGGCCGAAGCAAACATTTTCTGGCATATATCACACTTGTGCCAAATAGAATTCTTTTCATGTATATGCTTTTCATGTAAACTCAGAGAGCGTTTGGTGGTCATTACTTTGTCACAATACTTGCATTTATAGTTATGCGGTTCGCAGTGCCAACGGATGTGTTCCACGAGGCTACCACGGCCCATGAACTTACGGTCGCAACACTTAGCATAGCCACGCCTCTTATGGACATCGACAAAATGTTTAAGCAAATTCTTAAATGTCGGCATTGCCTCCTGACATATGGGACAATCGATTTTGAAATGTTTGGATAGAAATTCATCATGATTTTTCGATTTGTTATTTCCTAAAGCCAATGATTCATTATCGGAATATGAATCGGGTGTTCCAGAGGCGCTTGGATAATCTATAGGTTCTTCGAGGTCTTCGGAATTGGGCTCAGTGGATTGTAAAGTTTTGTCCCGTCCCGATTCCTCTATTACAACCTCATTATGATCTTCGACAACTTGGTTTGTTTGTATTTCAACATGGGATTCTGCGAGACCGTTATGATCACCGCCCCTTTGTACTTGATCCAAATTGTCTTTACGATTTCCACTTTGCTTTTCTTCTTGATCACTTAGACTTCTTTTCACGTGGTCGATAGGTGGTTCATTTACAACTTCAATTTGATCTGAAAGCGCTCCACTTATTTGTATTTGATCCAATTGGATAAGATTATCTTCATCGATATCTTGTCTACTTGATAGATCTATATTATCATTACCCACTTCCACTCCTACTGTTTGACTTGCCAATATTTGATAGGTTGGTAGTTCTGTATCGTCATTGCCTCCTACTAGTGCTAATGTCCCTTCTTGTATTAAATAAGTTGGCATCTCATCCACCAAATCTAATTTATCTGCTTGTATAAGATCAATGTGTGGCTCTGTTTCGAATTCATTCAGATGCCCTTGTACGACATTTTCATGAAAATAACTTGTTACTGCCTGCTCCATAGATAGTGCTTCTTCTAGATTACTACAATCTTCATGAACGCTGTTTTGTGCCAATTGATCCAATCTTAATTCTGGTTCGCTGGGTAGATTATTTAAATTTATAACGATATTAATACCTTGGATCTGTTTCGATAATTCCTTATCTATCATATCTTCAAAATCAGCTGTATCACTTGCAACCACCGGCTGCTGTTGTGGTGATTGGACGGTGTTCATTGTAATAGCCATGCCCACATGGGCATCCTCTACGCGAATGTAGAATTGGTGGAATTCGTTTAAAACGTGCCAACATGCTCCACAAATCCAAGCATCGGATGTTATTGATTCCTGATAAAGAAAGATATACAGGAAATTGAATATAATACAATGCAGAAAATAATATAGGAGATTCAAATTATTCAACTTCTTGAACTATACGAGCTCAAACTAAAAATGAACACAGAAATTTTAGAATTACCAGAGCAACAAATGCGATTATTATTATGGAATCCTCATTAAGTCTTATTATGGAATCATCATCATAAAATGTAACACTTTTTAAATAATCTCATTTATTTCTTTTTAAGTTTATCAATTTTTTTTATTTTACTGAAATATGTCAGAAAGTCTTATACTTTTGCACACAACATAGGTACGTAAATTATTACTGTTGGGGTATTCAAAAACCAGCTTAAATAAACGGTTTAAAAACTATAAAAAAAATGTATTAACAAACTCAAATATTTTTTAATGAATTTTTTTTAAATACAAAAAAACAGCATATAGATTTCACTCAATATTTTTCAACACATTTTGTTTGAATCTTTTCGGTTTTCAGTGTCAATATTTTTTACATACACATATACAAATCTATTTTGTGTATAAAACATATATGTAAATATTTAGTATGTTTGTATTTTATTCAATCATTTTTCACAATTTTTCCAACACTAACCAAAGGCCAAAAATGTTGTTCTATCAATTGCTCTATATTATCCTCCTCCCACTGTCTGGAGGTAACATTAATACAATCCACCGATTCGTGCTGTAGCTCCAAGCACAACAAACACATATCCATTTTTGGATTTCAATTTTTTTTCGTTAGTATTCAATACTGCATCGACCGTAAACAAAAACCGAAATACTCTCGCTAGACTCGCTGTTCTTAGTATCTGACGTCTTCACTGTTGGAATGTCAATGTAGTTATACAGTAAAATTGAAATACATTATGTCCTCTGCAGCAGCGATGTGATTGTAAACATCTGTTATCTGTTATGAAAGTGGCAACAGGGTGTAGTGAGTTCAAAGCTGATTATAGAAACATGTGTTAACGGCACATTTTAAATTGATCGTCAACTGTCAGAAGTAATAGAAAAAAAATGTAAGGAAAAATACAACTAGATATTTTCGGTAACTGTTTGGAATTCAAATAAGGTTTTGAACTACTGTTGTGAAGAGTTAGAGTCTCAAACTGTTGTGAAGAGTTTGAGTCTCAAACTGTTGTGAAGAGTTTGAGTCTCAAACTGTTGTGAAGAGTTTGAGTCTCAAACTGTTGTGAAGACTTTGAGTCTCAAACTGTTGTGAAGACTTTGAGTCTCAAACTGTTGTGAAGACTTTAAGTCTCAAACTGTTGTGAAGAGTTTGAGTTTCAAACTGTTGTAAAGAGTTTGAGTCTCAAACTGTTGTAAAGAGTTTGAGTCTCAAACTGTTGTGAAGAGTTTGAGTCTCAAACTGTTGTGAAGAGTTTGAGTCTCAAACTGTTGTGAAGAGTTTGAGTCTCAAACTGTTGTGAAGAGTTTGAGTCTCAAACTGTTGTGAAGAGTTTGAGTCTCAAACTGTTGTGAAGAGTTGTGAAGAGTTTGAGTTTCAAACTGTTGTGAAGAGTTTGAGTCTCAAACTGTTGTGAAGAGTTTGAGTCTCAAACTGTTGTGAAGAGTTTGAGTCTCAAACTGTTGTGAAGAGTTTGAGTCTCAAACTGTTGTGAAGAGTTTGAGTCTCAAACTGTTGTGAAGAGTTTGAGTCTCAAACTGTTGTGAAGAGTTTGAGTCTCAAACTGTTGTGAAGAGTTTGAGTCTCAAACTGTTGTGAAGAGTTTGAGTCTCAAACTGTTGTGAAGACTTTGAGTCTCAAACTGTTGTGAAGACTTTGAGTCTCAAACTATTGTGAAGTGTTCGACACTCAAACTGTTTTATTTTATTTTTGCAATCGGGGTTTCGTCATCAAAATGTGATTGACGAAAATTAGACAAAATGTTCCGCAAATATACAATTTTTATTGTAAATAAGACTTTGATTTTGACATGCCGGAGGATAATACAGTTGTTTCAAGTTTGTACTTGAGTCGTCCACTGTAAATATGGATGTGTGTCGCCTGCCAGTTGTACTCTATAAAATGCAACATTTAAGTCATTTTAAAGGTAAACTCAAAATTAAAGATTTAATAATAAAATAAATTAATCCGCTTTTTAAACATGTTTATTTTAGTGAAACTTTTCCGATTACATTTGTAGTATTTATTGCCATTTCATTGTATCTGAATTTGGTTCTTCATTTGTCACCGTTGTTTTGTAGTTTGGTGGTAAATTGCCCGAATATTTTGCTCGTACCGCTTCCTCCCATTCCTTGGGATGGGCTTTCTTGCGATGACTATGCATATTGCCATTTGAGTTGAACGTTTTTGGACAATACGGACATGTATATAAAACGGTGCCCGTGTGAGTGGCCATGTGTTCCTGGTAAAAGTGGATATATATGAATGAGTATATGTTTATTGAAAATGTTAGACAACTAACCGTTAGTGAGGTTGACCTTTTGAAAGTTTTATCACATACGGTGCACTTGAAATTATAGCCCATTTCATGTTTGTATTGCACATGCTTCCTGTGAGCTTTAAGAGTTGGTGAAACGATCGAACATATTTGACAAGGATAGTCCTTTTTTCCACCTTCTGGATGCTGAGTATCTTTGTGACGTTTGAGGCCACGTTGATTCGTGACCTTGAGGCCACACACGTCACAGCTAATCGTTGGCAATATTACACCTTTGTGTTCTAACATATGACGTTCAAAGACATCCTTGTTGCGCATTTTTTTCCCGCAAATATCACAGACTAGAGCGTACTTGTTCAGATGCACGACGCGGACATGATTTGAAAGCAAATTATTATTGCCAAAGCTGAAAGTATACGGGAAACATGATTCAGAGATCATTTAAGACGCCTATGTAAATTTTTTACACGTACAGTTTGCCACATTCTTCACAAGGAAATTTCCTTTCTTCGTACGACAGATGTACTAATTTGTGTTGCCTTAGGCCATTTCGAAGAGAAAAACCCTTTCCGCATATATCGCAAATATGCGTTTTATCCTGCGTTTCGTGTTTTTTTGCATGTGTTTCAAGACAACGCCGGTCTGACAATATTTTGCCACAAGTCTTGCATTTGAAATGTTCAGGATTCAAGTGACATTGGATATGATCCACCAAAATACTGCACTTCGAAAACTTTTTATTGCAACATATCGCATATCCACGCTCATTGTGAGATTTGGCAAAGTGTTTGCACAATTCATGAAATGTCTTCATTGGAGCCTGACAGATGACACAAGAGATATTGAAATGTTTGGCTAAGAACTCATTAAGCTCATTGCGGTTAGTGCGTGGCTTGTAATAACTATTTGCGCGGGGCTTCCAATCAACTCCAGCCTCATTGTCTGATTCATTATCCGAGTCTGAAGAGTCTCTATAATTGTCGTCAAAGTTAATTGGACTGTTGTTATTTTCAGAACTGAATGTGTTGTCTTCAGTGTTATCTTGTTTAATTTCGGGTTTGTAATCTTCCTGTATTTCATTACAACTTTCTTCTAATTTGTCAGATTTTTTCAATTTGCGACCTTTTTGGTTCCTAGCTGGCAATGACTTTTCTAACGGATCTCTATGTTTGTATCTAGCTTTCGGCGGGACTTCTACGTCGTTTGGTATAAGTGGTTCCTCATTAATGAGTTCAGTTTTGATAACGATTGGTTTATCATCTTCGTCCAGAATTATGGTTGGCTCCTTTTCATATTGGATATCTTGTGAATTTGTGGGCAATGAAGCTGATTCGACGTCTTCATTACTCTCCAACAGTTCAGTTTTTAATATGGATACACAGTATGTATGAGCATCTTCAATGCGAACATAGAAGTTATGGAACTCCTGTACAGCTTGCCAGCAAGTAAAGCAAATCCACGAGGTAGACGTTATCGATTTCTTAAAAGGAAAGAAATATTTATTTATTAATTGTAATTATTTAAATATTATAATATAACCTAGGTTTACATTCTGCATAATGGGGTACGGGTAGCGGTCTCACCTATTGATTGATTAATTTTCTATAAGTCACAAACCTATCGAAACTGTGTGTATATCTTGGGACATTTAATAGAAGTATCTCTCAAAAAGTTACTGTGGTCCGAGAAAGTATTTTTTAATGACACTGTTTGGTGTCCATATTACTTTGAGCATGACGTTGGTCAGGACATCATCGTCAATTGTCTAGCGAAGCCGTGGAGAAAGACTTTTATTTCGGGCCCTTCAAAATGCATTACAAACCGAAAATTATGCGTGAACACAAATGACCTCAATTCCTAGAACAATCTAAAGACTTTTTTTAGATTGAATTCAACTTCTAGTACTGATGTTAGAACTTTCAGTCGGGGGTGTATACTGACTTCTACCTCCACCTTGATTTTACGTACCAAAATAGTTTTCCATAAATGTTTGTCTATTAACTGTTCCATATTTTCTTCCTGCCACTGCTTTGATGTGACTTTTATTCCTTGCGAAATCAATTCATCATCCTTAAACTGTAAACATAACAGGCACATATCCATTTCGAACTCGGAAAAGTGATTTGTGGAATATATGAAGCAACAAACTGTAATTGCAACCTAGAAGTTTTGAGCCGATGTAAAATTATTTGCCTGCTGCGGTGCCTCTGTGTTTAGACAGCGGCCAGAGTTTTATGCCTATTCGACACAATTAAGCGTCTTTGTGGCTTAGAGCGAGCTGCGGTTCAAATCGGGCTCATGATAACCGCCGTTAATGTCGACTATTTCCACGCTGACCGTTATTTTGTTATTAGACCTTTTTTCGTAAGGCAGCTGTGGTGGCAGTCGTGTCATTTACAGGTTTATGCCATTTTTAGTGTTAGCATAAGATACGGCATTAATGGGTAACAGAAGACAGTGTTATCTGAGAAGATTGCTCTCTTTCTAATATGACAGATTTTCAATATATTCTTCGATTTTGTAAACAATAACTTGGACACATTTGCAATTTATGGGGGGGGGGGGGGGTGGTTAATGTGGTCTCGCCCACTTATTTTGACAATATGGTACTGAAATGAAAGAAAGTCAATACATGCATGTATTGTTTGTATCGGATTAAAAAAATAGCATTCTATGAAAAACACGCACAGAATGGCACATATGGCGGAAAAGTCCCAAGCGGAGTCCGGCAAAGGGCTCATGTGATAGAAAAATCATCAAAACATGTTTCCTACCTTTTAAAAATATTATTTTATTATTCATGACTTTTTTTTCAGGTTCAATCAGTCAATACCTCCGAAGATACCCAAATCAGGAATTGTACCATCTAAGAGTTATGGACAGAAATAATGTTTTATCGTTCTCGTATGACTCGCACCAACTAGATTTGGAGCGTCCGAAGCGAAATTGAAGTGCATTCAGTGTGAAAAGCATACTTACTTATTCCCCTTAACATTCCATGAAGGAGTTTATCTCGAATCAGTGAGTTGTGTACGATATAATTTGTACACTCTCTGACCGGGACGTACAGTTTACAGCCGGCTCCGAACGGCTAGTGCTTTTCTAGAGAAATTTTACATGGCTTAGAGATTGCTCTCTAACTCGTAAAGTCACCAACATTTACGATTTGGTTTCTTCTGTGTGATGTTCTTCGGAATGTGTGTTCCAATCCGACCAAATATATGAAAACTCTGTTAAAGCTATCACAGCAAGAACCATGTATAACACATTATCTACTAGCACTGAACTTATAATTGAAATCAATTAATTTAGAAGGCGCAAGAGATAATGGACATGTATGTCTGCCTCGTCTCCGCCATTACCAGAATGATGGCAGAAACCGAGTTAAAATAACAACGGATGAACGAAAACGTCTCACACTGGTGGAGATTTTTCTATTTACAGTCTAACGATTAAACGATTTTTTTAAATCCCTTACAACGCTCCATAAGGTCTAATACAAAATAAACCGCTCTAATACGAATACGTTTGTCAAAAACCTCGTTATAACGACTTTTCATCCATTGCAGGGAAACAGACACGTACAAAATTATTGTTTTTTTTTGGCTCAGACAAAGTTCTCTAAGATTTTTGATAGACAATCATTGTTCTTTGATGCTTAGTAAAATAAGCTCTGATAGTTGTCGTTGCTGTTAGTTTTAAAGTTGTAATGGCAGAGAAAAAAATAAGGTGTTCAAATTTGCTTTAATTTATTAGCGGAAATAAATCGATATAACACAGTAAGTAGATGACGATTAATAAACAAGGTTTATTTACCTCGTTATAAGGAATAGAAGTGAAACTTCACCCCGATATAACAAACCTCATTTTATCGAATTATTCGATATAACGTTGTTTTTCTAATCCCCTTGAGATGCGATATATTAGAATACATTATGGCCATATTACTCTTTCTCTAATCCTCAGAATGTGTTTTAGTTGTAAATTTTTTTGCACTTCAAACGCATACTAAATACTTGTAATTATTCTTACATATAGTAACGTCCTCATTGGCCCTCATTTATTTTAGTATCCAACAACTTTACATCAATACCTAATTCGCTTAACCTACTGATCACCTCTCGGTTGTCTAAGCCATTTTCCTTATTATACTTATAGTTCATGGTGAGCTGAACTTCCTCCAATCCCTCGACATGGTCGTACAGTTTGCCATCTAACTTCAAATCGATATCGCTCTCCTCGCGCAGCACACAGAAATACAGAAGAAATATCGCTAAACTGGCAGAGATTACATATGGCTGATACCACAAATGCTCATCGGCACCACCACTGCGTGTAGTCCTTGCCTGCCATGTAGCAGCCTGACTGCCAAAGTATTGTATAGGTTCATTATTTTCAGATTCGGAATTTTTCGATGCGGAAGATTTGGGGGTCATTTTCATAGTCATGAAACGTTGCTGCTGCTGTAAACACAATACCGGCCATTGCCTGTTTGTAACATTAATGTATGTGAGTTATTTATATTTTTCGTTAATTGTGAGGAAAATACCTTAATTTTGAAGCTGCTTTGGCAATTTTTAAACAATTCATGTTGTGTGCGTAGATTATTATTAATTAAAATCTAATGATGAAAAATTTCATAACAAATGCAGCTGAAAGAATATCAAATGTGGCCAGAGAACCCAGCCGAAGCAATGTCGACGGCGGCGGCGCTGTGGCTGAGCCGTCCAAGTTATAGCTAAACATCGGCTGGTTAGTCCAAAGAAAAATTAGTCGGAGAAATTATTTAAGTGGCAACACTGGAGCGGAAGAAAGTTCAAGTTTTTTACGATGGCAACCCCATACGGTTGCGAAGGAGTGATGGAAGAGAATGAGAATAACAACTGTTACTGTTACGAAAGAGAATCAAAAGTGGCAGGCAAATAACAGCTGGTGGCCAAAGCTGATATATAAATGTGGGCAGAGAGCGGAGTCGATACAAATCGTCGACGGAGGCGTTTACGATATTGATAATTCAAATCAGCTTCAACAATTAAGAGCGATAAACAAAATGCAGGATTGTCAGCAATAATAGCAATTCCAAAGCGAATATTTTTACAACAATTATATGCAAACAATTTCAAGACGTTGGCCTTGTATGTGTATATGCATACGGGTCAAAATATTTAATATCGACCATTTCTCAAAGTTTATAAAACTAACTGATCGTAGTAATGATATCGCACAACAATGACATCTGTCGTTGTAATGGTGAAGATAGCCGCCACCGCTTTTAATTTTGGTCTACCTCGCCCTCTGGTGCGGAGTAGTGTCTAAGCCTACACTGCTGCGGACGGTAACAAATCTTGAGAGAGTTACCGTATTTGCCGGACGATAAGACGCACCTTTTTACTCTGAAAATTTGACCTAAAATCAGGGTGCGTCTTATGGTCCGATGCGTCTTATCGTCCAAACCATACTTATTTCTAAAAATTTATAGATACAATTTTGGGGTGCGTCTTATGGTCCGATGCGTCTTATCGTCCGGCAAATACGGTAATCGTAGATTTTTTAAATGATCAATTACAATATATTTGTTTTTGGTTTCGAAGAGAATGTGTACTCAAACTGGAAAGAAATTAATTGTACGTGTAATGGCAGGGTTACAATATATTTCTTACAGAAAAATTATACGTTCGTTTCAGCCGATTTGAGCCGTAAGCAACGGCGGCTGCGCAACATTGCTAATAAGTTACAACTTTTCAGCTTATATCTTGATATCGACATTATGGTAAAATGTATGAAAGGATTTGTATATATGGAAATTGCTTGTTTTTAATAGCTCAACGATTTTGTATTGAGTAATGCTTAATCTTTGTAATTCCCGTATAAGTTTGTTTCGGTGATTTATGTCTACATTTGGACATTCGGTCAGTCGATCGTGATGGGTTCAATCGATTGGACCGAGCCACAGTCACATAAGTCAGTGTCGATGAAATTGTTATTATATAGCGTGGTAGATGTGGGTCCTTATACCAGGGTTTGCAATCTACCCTAAATGTTAAATTGTACAAATGTCGTCCATTTACACTAGTACTCCATCTATTCTGCCATGTCACTACTGCATTCTTCCCATGTATTGGTCTCAAGTCGTTGTAAGATATTTAAGGATATTCATTCGTATCCGTGTGATCCACAGCAATGTCATCGACGTACACATTACCATCAATACCCGAGTGTCCAGGTATCCAAGCTGATCAATATGTTCAAGCTCATATTATGCATTCTTAATTTTCAGAATGTAAGAATGAGTGTGATTTACTATTCGATATTATTAAGTATTTTCCGGTAACATTGACTTTTTAAAAGAGTAGAGCTTCTAGAAAGCGTGGGCTTCAGCTGATAATATGGGGCAAATGTTATTAAGTGAAAACGAAGCTTCTATGTCTGCGAAAGGCTTCTAGAAGCCACAACTCTTTCTGTCCTACTGTCTGGTGATTACATTGACAGTAATAGGATATGGTCAACCATTGATATTAACTATAAGGTGATAAAATTACAATTGTTGTTGCGTAAACGTGTGTTATTTGCTGACTTTGTTCGCTGAATATCCGTTCCGGTTTAATACGACCTAAAGGCTGATCAAAATACATCGTACCATCGTACATTTTCTACTAACGAGGTAAAACTCAATATTTTAATTTCGGTTTCATTTAGTACCTCCTACCAGACCATATCACAATTTGTGTGATTTCTTTGTCTAACAGTTATTCACGCTCTAGAAATCGCAATGCATCCTTATAACATACAAACTGTTGGGGTTTCGTAATGTTTTATTGTACATACCAGCCTATTGCAGTAATGTTTTCAACACATCCCTCAGGAGCACATCACCGTAATATGGCCGATATATCATTAGTACTGTGTACATAGTTTGCTGCTGTTGGTTTGTAGTTTGGTGGTAAATTACCCGAATACCTTGCTCGACAGGCTTCCTCCCATTCTTTGGGATGAGCTTTCTTGCGATGATTATGCATATTGGCATTCGAGTTAAATGTTTTTGGACAATATGGACATGTATATAAAACGGTACCTGTGTGAGTGGCCATGTGTTCCTAGCGAATAAAAATAGAAATATATATATATATTATATATTACAAGATCTGTTTATTAAAAGTGGAGCATAGCTAACCGTTAATGAACAGGACCTCTTAAAAGCCTTTTCGCATATGGTGCACTTGAAATTATAGCCCAATTCGTGTTTATATTGCACATGCCTTTTGTGGGCCCTAATGGTGGGTGAGATTTTTGAACATATATGGCATTGGTACTCCTTTTTGCCACCTTCCGGGTGTTGGGTGTCTTTGTGACGTTTGAGGCCTCGTTTATCGGTCATCTTCAGTCCGCATATTTCACAGTTGATTGTTGGCAAGGGGACACCCTTGTGATTTAATATGTGACGTTCGAAAACATCTTTGCAGCGCATTTTCTTACCACAAATATCGCAGACTAAAGCGTACTTATTCAGGTGCACAACACGGACATGATTTGTAAGCAAGTTTTTATTGCCAAAACTGAAATTATGGAGCAAACACGTGTATTTTATTGGATAAGCTAAAATTTCATCTAATTTTTTCTGTAGGCATATTATTTATTTTATAAAAAATAAGCGGTTAGTATAAAAATCTAAATTTAATAACAAATAATTTATATTACTTACCGGTTTCCACACTGATCGCAGGAAAATTTCTTTTCTTCATCCGACAGATGTATTAACTTATGATTTCTTAGGGCATTCGGTCGGGAAAATGCCTTTCCGCATATATCGCAAATATGCGTTTTCTCTTGTGTTTCGTGTATTTTGTTATGCAACTCCAGACAACGACGATCGGCCATAACTTTGCCACAGCTCTGACATTTAAAATATTCGGGATCCAAGTGACGATGTATATGATCCACCAAAATACTCCGCCTCAAAAATTTCTTATTACAACATATGACATATCCGCGGTCATGGTGACATTTGGCAAAATGTTTACACAATTCGTGAAAGGTCTTCATGGGAACCTGGCAGGCGGCACAAGTGATCTTAAAATTCTTGGCTAAAAACTCGTCGTGGTCATTGCGCTTTGTTCTTGGTTTGTAATAGGGATTTGCTCGAGGCTTCCAATGAGCTTCGAGCGGTGTTTCATCATTATCGGATTCATTATCCGTATCTGAAGAGTTTTTGTAATCGTTATAAAAATCTATTGGACTGCTAGAGTCATTAACTATTGGTGGACTTACAACTTCAGCCACATAGTTAACATCGAACTTTTCATTTACTTCAGTGTGCCCTTCAGGGTTTTCTTTGCAAGAATCTTTTGGAATCTTTAGATTTTTAGACGGCGAAGACTTTTCCAGAGGATCACTACTTTTATGTCTACTTTTCGGATGAGGTTTCACTTCGCTTGCAATAAGATGTTCCCCATTATCATGTTCGGTTTTTATAACTAGTGGTTTGTCTACTTCATCAATATTTAACTCTACTTCGAACTGTGTATCCAATGTTTTCTTGGTAATCGTGGACAAATCAGTAAGTTCTTCTTTTTCCTCTATCAGTTCGGTTTTTAACATCGACACAAAGCGTGCATGAGAATCTTCGATACGAATATAGAATTTGTGGAATTCATTCAAAACTTGCCAACAGGTTGTACAAAGCCATGAGTGGGAAGCTATCGATTTCTAAAATGAAAACAAGATATACATCATATTTAAATATAAGTTCATAGCCAGGAAATGATGAACGATGTATTACATATGAACAAACAAAATTAAATGAAAGTACATCTGATCTAACATGTATATAGATGATGTATGTGGCATTTATGATAAATTTAATTTTAACGATATTTAATATAAAGAACGGAAAATGTTCATTTATAAGAGGGGAATAAACAGAATTACATGGCTGCAGACATCCAAGAAAATAACCATTTCACATTTTCAACCTCTAGTGCCATGTTCCTTTCCAACTAGCCGAATCTCTGACATCCCAAACCGACCGAAGAAGACTTCCGCAGCCATCGTTAACTCGGTGATCGTCTCGACAAATGACATGTTAAATAGTCATGTTGGGAGGCAACTAACCCTGATTATTAAGTGTTTAGTCTTTTCAAGCGTTGATAGACATACATTCTCCATCTGATCTCGTAAGTATTTACACTACCAAAATCCGCTCAAAAATTAAATGTAAATGCCATATATGAGAGTTCCTGGAAAAGGGACATGGGAGTGCAATGGTTATGATAGGGGATGTTAGGGTGTCCAACTTGTCTCCACTCAGGATCGCCGGAATGTGTCGTTGTTCTATTTTAACAGTAACTGTTCCGTCGACTTGTCCCTGATGAGGACTATTATTGTTTCAATCGCCTGCTTTTAAATCTACTGAAGAACTAAATAAAGGTTAAATGTCTTCCGCATTTTGTCTGAATTTTACTGGGGCACAGTGTATGTATGTACTTGCACCTTGATTCTACGTACCAAAATATTTTTCCACAAATGTTTTTCTATTAATTGTTCGATATTCTCTTCGCACCACTGCATTGATGTGACTTTTATTCCTTGCGAAATCAATTCATCATCCTTAAACTGTAAACATAACAGGCACATATCCATTTTGAACTCTGAAAAGTGACTGTGGAATAAATGAAACAACAAACTCCAATCACAGCCCAGCAAAGTTTCAAGCCGATGAGAAATTATTGACGGCGGAGCTGCTGCGGTTTTTGTTCAGCGGCATCATAATCTATTCATGAAATGTATGTAATGTAATCACGCCGCCGTCAATATTAAAAATTCAAATCGACTATATAAAGCCGGGGATCGTTATTAATACTACTTCATGTTTTTAAGTAGTTGAAGACAGCCTACACCACAAGGTCGGTTATTTTGTTAGTAACCGTATCGTATCTGAGCTGCAA
The DNA here is from genome assembly GCA_958296145.1 of Hydrotaea cyrtoneurina. Classification (NCBI taxonomy): domain Eukaryota; kingdom Metazoa; phylum Arthropoda; class Insecta; order Diptera; family Muscidae; genus Hydrotaea; species Hydrotaea cyrtoneurina. The sequence continues at coordinate 57,255,737 of OY282516.1, read as the reverse complement.
TTTGACGTCGTAAGACTTTTATAGTGCGATGTTATGAGTCCATTAACGATTCAGGATTCGTGAGAAAGTGCCTGAAACCATCACCAAGGTGTTGAAAATTTTGGTTGACAGCATGCTTGTGTTCCACTAATTGTCGAATTTGTACACATTTTTTTTAATCTAAAACAAAACTTGTATTCAGTAGATAAGAAATTCGAGCAGAGTGAAAAGACATACCGAAGGACGAAGAGGGAACACAATTGCAATGTGAGAAATGCGCTACAGTAATAGCGAGAAAAAACTGTGGACACTGCAACTAATGCGCACTATCTCGAAATGGGCACACAGTAAGGGAATTCTAAAAAAAAAAAAAAATGGAAACTACTCAGCTATTTGGAACTGCCCGATTTAATTTCACACAGACTTGTGTCTGTTATATGGACCAAGTGGGTCTAGCCAGACATGAGCTATAAGAGGGATATAGGGGGAAAGTATAGCTGTTTAAAAGTATGTATTTAGTGGTGTTTAAGAATATGAAAATTCTTTTTTACGTTCACAAAATACAAATGTATATTGTTAAATCGAATTTATCTTATTAAATTATTGTTCGGATATCTTAAGTATTATTTGACAGTGTTTAAAATTCCCTCACTTTGGGCTGATGGGTCTCTGCATGCGGTGAACTGTTACCAAGCGAAATTTCTAACGAACCTTTTTTGTGTCAGAAATTATCTTCACAGAATTAGAAAGAAGAACTCACCTGTATGCCCTATTTTTTTTGAGCAATCAAATACTTTCTGCTGTTCACCTCCTGCTAATGTCATTTTGCAACGAAATGTATTTATTGTATTCAGAGTTGTCTAGTGCCGAAGCTAAATAAATCCAAGATGATTTTTTTTTAATTCAACTTAAAATTTATTGATAAAAAAATCATTGTAAAAGTACATTTAACAAATTATTACTAAATATTTATAGAGCGAATTTTTCAAAATGGCTGTTTTTGAAAAAAAAAACACTCATCAAAATAAAAATAAAAAATATGTACTACAGAATATATCTAAAAATTGATTAATTCAAAAAAAAAAATTCTATCATAACACGATCCATTGCAAATGCGCAAAAGACATTTTGGAAAAATTTGAATCTTAAAAAATTAAACATCAACGAGTATTTATCGTTCAGAATGGCTGTGTCTGAACGAGCAATATCCAAATTATAATTTTGTACTGTTATGCGTATACTCATGTAGAAATATATTTAGTTTATGTTATTGGAAATGTGATACATAGATAATTTAAGTTTTGGATATTTTCAAAATATTGGCTTCATTTTGAAAATATAACAACTTTTTCCAAATTATGATGACGTTATATGTTAATAATTTTGAATCAACCTCCTAAAAGATAATTTACAATTCAAATACTTTTTTAAAATGTTGGCTGTAATTTTAAAATAGATGCTTTGTAATTTATTCTTAATTCTGGTAGGGATTCCAACTGTTGAAATTGAAAGATGAAATGGGTGGAGCCGAAATCCTTTGAAGATTTAAAGTCTTAGTTACACAAGATATGTAATCGCATTTTCATTTCAGTATATGTAATCGCATTTTCAAAACGTTGGCTGTTACTTTGAAAATTTAATTACGCCATATTTTCATTTGAAAGTACAAGTTTATATCGCAGTGTATTATTAGCATACATAATTTACAGAATGCGGATTTCGTCAGAAAGTGTATTACATTTTATAAACATTTTTTTTCTCAAAATTTTGATAACTTTTGTTCGTGATATTTTCTAAATGTTGGCTGTTATTTAAAAAAAATCACGTACACAGTTATCCGAATTGAATATTAACATTGTCACCATGTCCAGTGAAAGGTAACTACATATCACACAAGCTGTTACCCTGACATGCAGAAAATTCGGTCTGAAGAAATTGAAGATCATAACAGAAATTTTGGAAATTTAGAATGAATACGTACAGTATAGAACAACGCATTAAAATTAGCTTAAGACCTCAGTAGTCAGAGCTTGCATTATGTTTGTAATTGAGTTATAAATATAAATGTTAATAAATAAATAAACAACGCATTAAATATCCTTTTCTGTTTCGAATACGTAATTGTAGTGAATCTCGTCCAGTAATATTCGCACATGGCTGTTGTGCAGATATGTGAGAAAAATTATACCCCATTTTTTGGAAGAGATTCATGTTTTAGAATATATGTATTCCAGAATATAAAATAAATTCAACAAGTTTTTTACATATGGATTTCTACCGACGATATTTTCTTTAAATGTTTAAAGTATTAGTTTAAACGTAAAACGAGGAGAACGATTTTATGATTATTTTGTTTGGTTTCTTTCTTCAGTTTCTTAACTAATTTTAAAGCTTTTAACTACACCTTTTTCTCATATTTGTTGATTTCAATATATATACAAATTTTCATCAATTTCCCAATGGCATATTCAGTTAATTTTCTATATTTATATATATATATATATAATTAGAATTGTTTTTGTTTTTACTAGATTTCTAACAAAGCAATGTGATTTATTTATATGGATGTCTATATTTTCCAATTTGTTTATGTGATTATTCATTTACTTAAATTCACAGTAATATTATCTACACAGCATTTTGGTTTTGAAACTTGTTCAACAATATCTAATTTTCATATATTTAAATACACGATTCAAACCAATTGTTTGGTTATTTTTTCCTTTTTCAACAATTTGGAATTTGTATATATTTAAATACACGATTCAAACCAATTTTTGGTTATTTTTATTTAATATTTTTTTTATTATATAATTCGTTTTTATAAGAAACCTAAGTACGTTGTATAAGAAATTTGCATTTGCATTATTTTATTTTGTTGCTTCAATTAAGTGTACAAAAAGACATAGAAAATAATAAAATTAAAAATAAAAGAAAAGCATTTGATTGGTATTGGTTTTGTTTTGATTTTTTTTTAATTTTTTGGACTTACAAACTAATTCCCTAAACAGTTTTGCATATTGAGTTGGATTTGTCTTGAGCATTTTATTTTGTTGGTTCTTGTGTTTTTTTGATTTCTAAAAACTAAATAATACATCATCAGTGTGTGTAATTTTTGTCTATAAATGTTTATATGCTATACATAATATATTTGAAATCTGGCAAATGGTTGATTTCAAACTTCTGATGCCTCCTTGGTATCGGTCAAACGAACTTGTGTCGCATCGGCCGTCACACCGTTCACCGATACCTGTTGATCCCGCCAAGGGGTCGTGAGTATGCGCAAACGTTGCTTCAGAGTACCCGGTGTGGTACACAGTTTAAATATAGCTACAGCAGGTATCATCATGACCGAGGAGCCGGCAATACACCAACCCAAAGCATTGGCCCAGCCTGGATAGGTGTAATCACCGTAGGACAAGGGTTCATAGCCAATCAGACCGTAGACGGTGATGAAGAGTAAAAATATGGGGGCCACGAAACGCCAACAGACTTGCCAGTATTTACCGGGCCTGAAGCCGATCATATCGCGTATGTCTTCACAGAAACGATTGGTGCCTGTATGATGATTAATATAAACATTTAAAATCCTTCTTAGGGTCGGTCTAAGACCAAGTTTAAATAAGAAATAATAAAAATAACATGATCACTTCCGATAAATGTGGTATAATAGCCTATTTTGTCTATATTTGCATTAGAAATTTAATACCAATTGTTACTCCGTTGTGATTCAAATAAACACAGAAATAAAATAGAAAGTGTCTAACTGGTAGCGACAACCATTACTATAATTTCTAATGTAAACATAACCTCAAATGATAATCCGGATTTTGTCGCACAATCACTTTAAATATCCAATGTAAACATAGTCTAACATTTGCCCCCAAATAATTACCATAAATCCAAGACACTGCTATCGCCTCAAAGAAAACCGCCACCAATATCGAATAACCGGCTGCATAACGATCCAAAAGTTGGAAAAAGTAAAAACCACCCTGTGTACAACTGGCCAGACCCACCACAAAGTACAGTGAGAAGAGACCGGCCACGAAGATTTCACGATTGCGTCCGATTTTAGGGAATTCATCACTTAAGGCGGTAATAATGGCCTCTGATCCGCCGAACTAATGGAAAAAATCGATAAATTGAAAATAAACAAATATTAACTTACTATTATTATTCGCAATGAATGTATTAAATTTTGAATAATGTTGATTGATTGATTTCACTATTTCTATTGAGAAAACTAGAATAGCCTTCAACTTACCGAACTATCCAAACCCAGCGTCAGCAGCATCATAAAAAATATCAATGCCCAAAATGTGCTACCCGGCATAGTTGCAATGGCGGCAGGATAAACGACAAACACCAAGCCAGGACCCTCGGTGGCAACATCTTCAATATTTTGACCCGATTTATGAGCCATATAGCCCAATACAGAGAATATCACAAAGCCGGCTATGAAGCTTGTAGCCGAATTAATACAACTAGTAAGTAAAGCATCCCTAAAATGAAACAAATGAAAAATTATTACCAATACATTTAAATTAAAGTAATTTTTTTACTTATGCTACTCTCAGACTATACAAAATATGGCGATGTGCAGTGGTTCATACGAGCATACAAGTTTGTAGAGAAACGAGTTAAGGTTTGTGTAAAGTTACTTGGTGTCTTACAACAGAGAGAGCTACAGGATGTCGCCCTAAGCCTGTAAATTTAACAAACGATTTTCAGATTTTTGAAATCAGTGTGACTAGGCCAAATCAAAGCTAAATAAGAGTCCAAATGACAAACCCTGTTATGATAAGAAATTTGATTTTGGTGAAAGCCTATATCTTCTGTAAATACACTCAATCCTGTTTTGTGCGGTGGATAGAGATCGCGTATAAATCCATTGAAATGTTAGATTTAAAAATTAAAATTATTTAACGACTTGTCGCAAATCGGAACCGAGTACGCCACACTGTAATTTGAATATCTATATTTATTACCTATTACTAAAATCGGAATTATGAAGACTAATTAAATGGATGACTGCGAAACCGTAATACTTACTTGTAAACATTATTATGATATTTATTATACGATGCATAGGCCAACAGCACACCGAAACCGGGACCCAGCGAAAAGAACACTTGCGTGGCAGCATCAACCCAAACTTCAGCCTTGTAAATCGCATCGAAATTCGGATTCAAATAATATTGTATACCCATGGCCGAACCGGGCAGTGTTATGCCGCGTATCAGTAGAATTAATAGGACCACATAGGGGAAGAGGGCGGTGAACCACACCACTTTGCCCGATGTACCAATGCCCTTCCACAGGGAAAAATAGCATATCAAATAGACTATCAGCAGGCAGACGACCATATCCCATTTAATTGCTCCCAAATCATGAAGACCATCACTTTGGTTTAATTCTAAAATATAACGGCTGCAAGAAATTCGTAAAAAGTAATTATTAGTTAGAATTTAAATCAATAAACGAAGTTTGAGTGGGTGGGAGATGAACGGTGATCGATTTTTTCATATTTACTTAAAATATTCGGAAGCAGCTGATTGGAAACGTTCACTAGCTGGTGTTGCGGTTGACAAACTTGTGGTGAGATTCGCAAATGTTGTATTGAATTCGGAGGTAATTGTTGAATTTAACAAAATGTCGCTAATGTTGGCACCTATTAGTGAGGGTGAGCTAATTTGTTGTTCGAACTGTAAATAAAAAAATGGATGTTATTATCAAAAACGTTAGTTGTGAGCAAAGTTTTGAACAAAATTCAAAATGAATTCTCAATATTTTTGCGTTTTACCTACCGGTCTACAATCATCGGTATTCCAAAAATTTGTACACGACGTCCAGGGCAATGTGTTTGTGAATGAGGCGAAAAAGAAACGCAGTGACCAGGCAATGATAACATTATAGTAAAAATCCACATAGAATGCTATTAACACCACAGCATAACCGATCCCTGGAATGGACACACATTATATGTTAATATCGACTGTAAATGATTAATTTCATATTTAAAATGAACCTTTAAAGAGCGGTACCAGTCTGCCCCAGCACGTTATGGCACCTTTACGATTGTGTTGTCCTAAAGCTAATTCCATGTAAAAGAGTGGTATGCCACCAACTAATAACATAATACAATAAGGTACAAGAAAAGCGCCTGAAAAGGGAAAGAAAGAGTATCATAGGTTAATGTAAGTACTAGGAGTGGTAATATTATGTAATGACTAATACTTATTCGTTGGAAACTGACTGAATGCCATTACTTTTAAACGTAACATTTTCTTGGGACCATCAATCGAATTAATTGCAGAAATTGCAATATTTCTTACTGAAATGCTAAAGACAACTGACAAAATAGTAATTATCTTCAAAATTTGTAGTATTTTCATATGAGTAATGAATGTAAACTCTGTTATTCTCATACCTGAGAAGGTTAAATGGATTTGAATAAATAGGAGTTATTTGTACTGAGAAATAAATTGTCTTCGATAACGTGATTATTAAAGGAATTCTCAAAAAGGACCCCGAAAATGTTAAAAACAAATTGCAAGAGTATGACAAATACGTATGTATGTGCGTATTTTCGTTAACGTTCCCTGAAGGGAAGAGGATATTCTATCAAATCAGTGAGCTGGCCACTGTATATATATGTTGTATACTGGGCGGGACCTACTGTTTAAAGTCGTTACCCAACAACTTTGGCAAAAGCCCATTGAGAATATGACATGATTTATTTAAAAAGCCATCATGTAAACCTACATGACTTTACGAAAAGTTTTCAAAAGAAAATCTCAAGAAAAACCCAGGTAATCGGAATGCAAACCGAACTGGAACAGATGTAGATGGTATGTAAAATATGGCTTGACCGAACCTAATGACCTTCAGTAAAGTAAATATCGATTTACATTTTAATAACATTATTTACTTGTCAATACATAATAATCATTACGAGCATTGTAAGTACCATCCAATGGACTTTACTAATATTTTTCGTATGTATATATGCCCATAGATCTAACAGACAGGGAAGGGTTGTAACAAGCCCATATAAATACAAAAAACATGACGTCATCGTTTGTTACGAATTGTGCTATCATGTCATAAAGTACAAAAGTATGTCTGTATGTCTGTACAACCATGAATTTGTCCATTATTCCACTTATGTCTGTACAAAAGTGTTGTCTGATGACAACGAATGATAATAATATCCCCCAACCTAAACACTTGGAGCCTCCATTTTCAACACCTCAACGCCTCAATAGCAGTATCATTATTGTCGTCATCAACACCATCGACATCACCATCAGCATCAATGCCTTTATCACAATTATGACTGTTCATAAGGACAATAGAGTCCTTTGAAGTATGTACATATGTATGTACATATGTATGTTTGTATGTTGTTTTAATAGCAAAAGTATTCAAAGTGTATGACAGTTGTTTTTTTTTTGGACTGATGGATCCTTGACTATGTATGGAAACGGGGTTGATTTAAATACTGAACAGGTGCTTGATGTGACAAAATACACGAATCTTGTAAGCTAAGCTAAAAGTTAGCTTAGGTGTATTGACATTTTCGACGAATGTATGTTGACCGCGATTTTGTAAGGACACATCCGATCAAACAAGGTGAGCCTATAAAAACAACAAATGCAATACATCAGTTATACGGGGGGAAATGAAAAAGGATCACAACTGCTACATTTATCCACAGATTATGGATGTGACTTATTTCCTTCAAAATGGTGCTAAATATTTGGAAATAAAATAAAAAATGTTTTTTTTTCTCATTTTTTGTCCACAATATTTTTAGCGTACATAATTATATCGAACATGTCCTTCTAATATTGTACTTAAAATAATAAAGGACCTACATCTGACAAATATAGCAATTATAAAGAAAAAAATTATAATTTTTTTTTGCTAATTTTAGGAAACTAATTTCATTAATGCTCACAGATAATACTTTTCTTTGTTGCATAGTGTTATTAATGCCTCCGTGGTATATTAAATCTTAGGACATGCGACATTAGCCCTGGAAGTATTCGGGCTGACAGGGAACGGATACGGCGTTAACAGACTAAAAAATTGGATATTCGCCCGTATATTAAAATCTGATATCATCAACAACGTTTTGTAAATCCAATTTCACCCACTTATTTCAAATGCCATCACTCCAATAGCGATTCGGCACTTTGTAGACTTCTTGAAATTTTAAAATGGTTTTCAAATCGTTCTCCTTCTTTTGCACTATGGCCGGCATTAAACGGATGTGTTTGGCAGTGAAGGCTTTGCTGCTGCGTACATTTGAAGTTTGCCGTTGTCGTCGGGTTTGCTGCCATTACCGTGCTATTGACACATCCTTTTGTTGTTGGTGTTTTTATTTTGTGTGTGTCGTACAACAACGGCACTTTATATTGTCAAATATGTCTCCGGAACATGTACCTACCTACCTACAGCATCGCTCAACATTTATGCATACACAATACTCGTAGAACACGTGAATGTTGGTCCTTTCAAAAGGATCTCCCATCTATTCAACGCATATAAATACCACTTAAACGTATACACTGACAGACAAGTACATATGCAGATGTGTATGTATGGATAGGGAGAGAAAGTCGGGGAGTATTCTGCTGTTGTTCTTGTAACAAGAAAAATTAGATTTATTCATAATTTGTACATACAACCATATATAGAGCATCCTTATCATTATCTACGTCACCATCACTGACACCATCACGGACATTTTATTAATGTGATTTTAAAAGCATTACGTTTTTTTTATTGTTTCTGTTCTGTCGTTTCTTTTCTTGTTTATTGAGAAGGCAAATTGTCACAAGGGACATTGGTTGTCACAACGACAAAGGGCAATACGGAACGCCCTAAACACTCTCGACAACTTTTAATTTTGACCGGAAATTAAAGGAAATTACTTTGTCAGTTGCACTCACACACATTCACCCACACCCAAACCGCCTTGTCATAGGGCCGTATAATTTTCTATTACTGGTCCGACTGGTTATTTAACACTGATAAGTGGGGTAGGGCAATTTATGATGTGAATAATAAAGTAAAATGTGTAAAATAGAAATCTCTTCCTGTCATTGAGGACAAATTGCCAATGGAATCAATGGTAATCGTATAAGCTAAGGTTGTATATATACTAATTTGCTTGAACTGCAAAATTTGCTGTATTGCTGCAGGAATTTGGTCGACTAGTCTAAAATGCAGACTAGTCTTTAATGCAATATACCAGCAAAAACAGTAGTAGTGCTGGAGCGGCAAATGAAATTGTATTGTTGGGTATGATATAATTTGTATACTCCCTGATCGGGATATATAGTTTGCTACGATTCAGTAAACGTTGTTTTCTTGTCTTTGAAGAAGTATGGCCCAATGATGCCACCGCCCCATGAACCGAATACAAGTGTGCATTTTTCAGTGTGTATACATAATATAGAGAAACACGATAGGTGGTCGTTTGTCCGATGTTGCATTTAATCCAGACAGATGTGGTCGATTTGATAAGAAATGTCAAGAATGTCGCAGTGGTTGTGTCCGTAATGACAGACCCTGTCTGCTTGGAAGGCAGACAATGCGACTAGTGACTACAGCAAAGTATTGTTTCAAAAATGTCCTTCCCATGACTAGGGGTTTTTTTTTTTTAAAAAATTTGATAAATTAGGATATGGTTTTGTGTTTTTTTGATCAGTCTTACTAATATAAATGCAGGTCAAAAAATACAAAAACAAAGTCTAATTTAAAAAGCCTAATTTTTTTTTAAAAATAAAATAAAACCACGATTTTGCATAATCACTCATTAAAAGTCTTGAATTAATTTTAGGTTTTTTTTAAAAAAAAATTTAAATATTTTGAGATTCTTCACTAAATTGTGACTAAAAGTTTGTGAATTATAAGTTAGGCCCTTCACAAAGTAGATCATAAAAAAGACCGAAATCATGAGTTTCATTATCAATAAAAAACACATCAGTTCTCGAAATTACAGGGACAAAGCCAGGGATGAAGGAGACGCATAATTTAAATTTAAAACCATTTCTCATACATTATTAACTTCTTACCTTTGCAATTCATTCACAAGTGCTCAGTTTCAATGAAATTAAAGTCTCATTGCTAATGCCAGCTTTAGGAATGTGGCAAGCGACATATAAATCCAGAAATAGCAAAGACATGTCAAACATTTAATGCCATCCAGCCAACCAATACGGCCAACAACAACTTTGACCTAATCAATTTCTGAGCTTTTAAGGAGCAACAATAATAATACCCTCATAATGCTTAGAGAATTAATGTCAGACAATAAGCCAAAAAAAGCAATGGAGGTAATAATTCAACGTTTTATTTTTATAATTTTGCCCCGTCAATTCAAAGGTAATGTTAGCACTTATACTCGTCCTATACGATGTACGAATACAATTGAAATCATTGAGGCGTATAATATTTCAATTTGAAAAGTGAAAATGGAGAAAAAAACAATAAAAAAATATGATTGTTTGATTATTTTCAGTTAAGTCACACAAGCAACCACCGTCTCAGAAAACCACCACCCCATACTTATACTTTTCCCATAAAGAGCAACAGGACGAGATGTTGTACGTGCTACAATAAATACATCACTTCTAACATAAGGACATACACAGAAGGAACGTAAGGAAGAAACAGTTAGGGATAAAAAGCGATGCACAGTGGATTCGAACGAAGGACGATTGTTATGATTATGCATTTGCGTAAAGATTTAGGAGTTGGAGATTCCAGAGTTGGATTGTGGTAAGGCCGTCCTAGTGGTAGGAGGCAGATTCTCCAGCTCCGAACAACTTGCAAAAAAGTGAACTGTTTACAAAAACATAATTTTGCTTATTCTCAAAAAGTTTATGAAACTTTTATAATTCATCGTAGGAATGATACAAAAAAATATTTTGTTTTTCATATAAAATAAGTAAACAATTACTTTTTGGCGTTTAAGAAAAAGTTCACTGCTCAGGAATCGGTTGACCGAAATTTGTGTCATATTAAAGAGATCATAACAAGTTAGGCACATTTATACATTTCCATTTGAATTTAAATAAATGAAATGAAAATGTTTTCTTTATAAACTGCAATTTTAAAAAAACTATTGCTTCATCCGAATTTTTTTTAGAAATATTTACCATGAATGGAGAGGGAAAATGGAAATAGACAAAATTAAAAGTGGCAGAGGTAACTTAGGAGTTTGACAACGAAGTGAATAGTGAAAGTCGGATTCGGCCGTTTTTATAAGTATCTACTGTGTAGTCTCTTCAGAGATGACAACAAAGATATCTCTGAGTGAACATTCTGAAAGATCGAACGTAGTTATATTCTGACAAAATAATAGATGTTCCAGAATTTGTTGACGGACTGAAGCGGAAAAGAGACAGCTGTTCCTGTGGCTTTTGTTAAATATTTTACCTACAAATCCTTTTAATTAAATTATGTTCACCTAGTTATTTTTTTCGTTTTTAACCAGTGTGCGATGATAAACATCAAGATTAGGTCGTTGGAAACGCTACAGATTGTTGCTTGCCATCTCTTCACCTTCACTGCATTACCCCTGCTCCCACCCACCATAGTAGCACTTCCTCTTCACGGTGCCTCGCCACAAATTGAAACGTGCACATTTGAAATGCCAAGGAAGTGTAGAACTTAGAAATCACAGTCAATTGTATTAATCGTATGCTTTTAACCATAAGGTTTTTTTGCATCACCCCCATCATTCGTTTTCTTGCCATTTTTTTTCAGGTCTCTTTTATGGCAATAAAATGTCATAAGACATAATAATAGAGTATGAAATCCTTTTGTTGAAGTTGTGTTTCCCTTCTCGTTCTTTCCCCACCAGTCGTTTGCAAGACTGTGAAGGGGGATGTATACCATGACAACGAAACCGAATCGCATTAAATCTGATTCTAATGATGTTAGCGACATGGTGATGATGACGATTCTGGCACTGATGAAGTGGGTATTATGAGGTGGCGCTGGTGGAATGAAATCATACAATGCCTTTGGATTTAGCTGTCATATTGAAAGCACTTAAGTTTCAGCTCTGGTTATGGAATAGCTTAAGTATGACTTCAATGCTAAATCCTCAGTCATATGGTTAGCTATTTTTTTAGGGGAATTGTTATAGTTTCAGTGACCATGAAAAAAGGTTTATTTTTGCAAAAACAAATGGGGGTTGCGGTTATTATGACCATTTCGGAATTCATTGCCAAAATATGAAAAATAAAGTGTTCTTTTATTTATGTGTAATGTACCATTCTCAATTTTTATTTTCTTTCGAAAATAGGCTGAACACTTTTTGTAAAGAACTCAGGAATACTAATCAACCCGTGATAAGAGTAAGACTAACGTTTGTGGTCTCAAATATGACAATGAAGCTCGTTTAATATTCACAGCATATATTTCGTATAAACGAACACAGTTTTATTAAAGCAATGTTCGTGTAGGTGACATTTTTAAAGAAATTTATTTTATTCCCTTGTTTACTATTTCATGATCGGGTGACACACATAGCCAAAGGCTAAAATTCAATGATTTTGTTAATTATTCTATGTAGAAAACTAAAAACTTCTCGTAAATTGTATTTCAGACAACCGAAATACATTTCAATAATCCTATCTGTGCCAAAACCTCTAGTGATTCCAAAATTTAACGCAAGTTCTTCAAATCAATATCCTTGTAACAATAAAATTTGACGGACATTTAATACTTTGCAGGACAATTAGAAAAGACACTAGATCTTTTAAATTTCATACACGAAGTTTAGAAATACCAACACAATCCAAAGAATTAAAACCAAAAAATAGGAAGTAAGTTAGTGAAGAAAAAAATTACACTTTACTTTACTGTGTTATAAAATACTTTGGTTTCTCATACCAACTTCCCGGCGTAACACAAAGATGAACAAAGAGAACATGTCCCTTTCTTTGTCCCACACACCCAGCCACAGAACTCATAAGAAGGACACAATCACAATGGCAACGACAAAAGCACTAAACAACAACTTTTCAGGACGAAGGAAAGAGCTTTGGAAAAGAAGAAGAAAAAGGAAATTATTGTGGTACAATTGCTAATTGCTCGTTTTCACCCTCCGGGGTTGTGCTATAGCATTAAGCTGACAAGTGCTTCAAATTAGCTTGGCACACAGCTTAAATACTCAGAAAACGACATTAAGTGATGCCTGCTTAAAGAAATGTTAAGATGTCGTATCGCACACATTCTACTGAATCAGTACAACTCAAAATTTGTCATAGAGATACATTTTTTCAAAAACCAGTTATGGTTGTGTTCAAATTGTATAGGACACCATCAGCTGCAGAATATTTTTTTGTGTTTTCCCATTATTGCAATATTACGAGTTGTGCCATTTTAGAAGAATGTGTGTGTAGTATTTAACTATGGATTTAGCTCAACTTACCTCCGCCATTTTTGTAGCATAAATAAGGAAATCGCCAGACGTTTGCTAAATCGACAGCGAATCCTATAACGGATAATAGGAAATCGACTTTGCCGCTCCATGTTTCACGCTCATCGGTGCCGTCGCTGATGTCACGTGGTGTTGGTGTCTTGGCTATCTGTCTGTTAGGTGACATCGCCAAGGCGATGTCGTTTTCTTCGCCTTCTAAATCTGCAAATAAAGATGAAATTCGGAGTTGTGTGAAGGAGAACCTATTTTTATATGTATTATATATATTTTTTTAGTTTATTTTAACTTTTAATTTTATTTTTTCCCACTTATAAACAGAAAGAATGGTAGAGTAAGCCGAACAAAATTACTATAGGGTGTTTTTTACACTTTCACAAGATAGGTATTACTGCTTTATTTGGCAACCGATTTAGCAATTGGTAGTTGCTTTGTGTTTAGTTTGGGTTGCCATTTCACCATGGATAGACCTTCAGGAGAGCATCACATGAAATTCTCTATAAAAATAATGCCCCTGCATACAAAATTTAATTGAGCAAGGCTTACAAAATATAATGCTCCTGCTTACAAAATTTAATCGATTTTAAACTTTCAAACAAAATCTTCTTTAGCGATGAAGTTTAATTCTATTGAATGGGTACGTCAATAAGTCAAATTTCACATGCTTTCGTGCAAACACCATTACATCCACAGCATATTACTGTATGAAAGTATTAGATGAGGAAAAAAGTTATGAAACATCGAAATAAAAGCACACAAGTTGGTTTTTGGAAACGACGTCACCGGAAATATTGTTTGATCTTCCTACACTAATGAGACGCCAAGTCCAAATAAACACAGTCTGGTTAATACATTCGTGTCACATTTAGAGCAATTTTTAGCTGTCGAGCATTATAGTAAACAAATAGAAGTCTGGCCAAAAACCCACTACATGCATTTGTTAGGCATAGGCAACTGATCACACATGAGTAGGTGGAAAATACCGAAGTCTGATCGAAGGCCTTCTATATAGTTATGGTAGAGTAAGTTTTAGTGCGACAAATACGAATTAACATTAAACCGCCAAAGAAGTTATATTATTCATATGGAATACGTAGTATATTTACCTTCAATTTAAAAATTAAAGTTCTTATTCCAGAAAACAAAATAGCATTTGGTTTAATTAATAAGAAAATAGCGCACAGAAAACGCATGCTTTAATAGGTAAAGTGGGCGACAGTCACTCGACATTTGTCAGTTCAAACATTTGGCCGATGGAATTTTGTTCTGGTCCAATGTGTGCTGGAAAGTCTGGGCAATTTACAAAAAAATGAAAACGGCTTTATTTGAAATGAATATCACGAAGATAGACATAAAACGATATTATGGAATTCTAAAGAAAATAAATTGTTATTGCAAATGTTCTACTTTTCATAATGGACACTGGGTATGTGATTGAAGTCGAGCTTTGGTTTCTTTCCCTTTCAACTCCACAAATATGTAAATATTTGCCCATTTGTGCATATTATTTATTCAATTCTCAAAATCAATTTGAAATGAAATCTACTGACCATTCGAACAAACCAAACCCAATGCAAATGAAAAAAATCTCCACTTGTAAAGTTTACATTTCCGGTTTGAAAACACACACACGGACAACACCTATGAACTCCTATTTTTGTCAATAAATTAAGTGGAAATAAGTACCTAAAACCGGTTGGGAATATTCAAATTGCATCCATGCTAACTGGCTACTAACGTCTGTTAGAAGAGACAACAAACGTTGTTAACACATTCAACTTAACATTCAACGAAATTTTTACGAGTGTTCTGCAAAGGCCATTTACATTGACAAAATGCAAATGACTTAAACGAGTTGGTCAAGTTTTGCGCCAGTTATGAATCTAGTCTGTCTACAACTGAGATGTAGAATGACATTATTTGTGTACATGTGTACACATGCATATTAAAATGTTAATTTCCCAAAAACCAAGTGATTTACAAAATTTATAAAAAAAAAAAATGCAGTGCGGCCTGTGATGAATAAATTGTTTTGCATCTAATTAGTAGTTTTTATAGTTACCCTGAATCATAGTATGAAAACTAAATATCTGCCTTGCGTGCATTTTTTTTGTACCAACTCGTAATGTCCCAGCAAAAACTTTCATTAACCGTAGTAGGGCATCAAAACATCTCATGAGTGTTATTTATTAGGCAAAGTCAATAGCATTCAATACTTATAACTTAAGGCGCTTAACTTATGCACGATAAAATGTGTATACTAACTGCCCTGGACCTACTTTTTTAAAGCCAGCATCGAACTTGTTTCTAATGAAAGGGATATTACCTTCTTTCTCGTTAAGTCGCCGGCAATTACGAGATGTTTTTAATGGATTTGCTGTCTGATATTCGCACTCACTACGTATCACACCACCATCGTCCGAACATAGTTTGCCCAAAAAATAGAATTTTATGAATAGCAGTCGGAACAAGTTCAGCTAAGAATTTAAAAAACATTATCAGTAACACAATAATCGCTAAATGTCAGTACCAGATTTTTACTGACTGTATGAATTTATGTCATTTTAAATTTAAAAGCTGTACTTCTAACATTCCATGAAGGAACAGACGTAGAACTTCTAACAAATCATTGATCTGTGTCATATAATAATAATTTGCCTTTTCACAGAAAGAGAGCTACTGGTTCAGGACAGCTCCGGACGGCCAGAATAGTTTTGAATTTTGGTATTGTTTTAATATAAGCACATTGTTGGAATTCCAAGCACATCGGACATAGCTCTACAACAATTTGATGTCAGCTTTTTGGAATCATAGGCAGGCCTATTGTGCAACAAACTGCAACTTTTTTTTGTTATTGAAACTACATTTCTATCCATCTTGGGTATCCAACTTTTTAACGTGTTTAGAGGATATCGATGGATTAATTGCCAAGTCTAAACATTATTTGGAATTTGTCCAGGGCCGTATACTAAGTACAATTTTACGCATAACTATTGATAAGATTGTCCGCTCTTGATAAGGTTTAAGTTAAAATAATCCGAATCCAAACCAAGCAATCTTCTCGAAAACATGCTAACATACATAATCAGAAATAATATACAGTATAAATCGGATTAGCTTCGGATTATTTTGTACCATACATACTTTATACTTGGTGATTCTTTTGTGGAATCCATAATGCAAAATGGCTGCAAATCAATTTGTAAGGCAGTTTTCCCATATAAACCGGTAAAGGTTTCTTCAGATATTGAACTGTGGTTGACCACCATTTTGAGGCTATAGTCAAAGTTTTCCAACAAAAAATTTTTTTTCTATTTCTCACAGTTAAATGTACGTTCCACAAAAAAAAAACGTTTTGCAATAAAAAAATAAGTACAAGACACAGAGCCGATTTTCAGCTAAAGCTACGCCGCCGCCGCTAGTTACTTCTCTACAAGTGCGCCGCCACTATTAAATTGTCAAATTGTTTTTTTCTTTCGTTGGACAACAAATATGGAGTGAATTCCCCTACGCACCATTAAAATTCGAATAAAAGAAATCCTTAATATCGTTCATATTTTATATTATCAAACAAGGCTGGCTGTATACCCAATACTGAGAGAGAGACTTAATGCCGGGTTACTTGACCGTTGCTACCACGTTAACGCAATCGTATCCGTAACGTTGATGTACGACTAATTACCCAAGATCGATGACTAATTACCCAAGATACCATATGTTGTATAAACATAAAACTAATTTTCGAATTTTCTGTGTCCTATTTTGTTTGATTTTAAAAAGTAAAATAATTAAAAATACTTTCAGACAATTTATAGGTGTAAGCTTTCTTAATATGAGCAGAATGTACAAACAAGTAACCGTTTCATCGTTTATTCCAAGTGTGTCATTTTGGGAATTGCCAGGATCACCGTCATTGACTTTGTAGGGAGCAGACGATCTTATATAGAAGTTGAAAGGTACGTTCGTATATAAAATCAAGCGGTTATCTGTAGGAATACTTCTCATGTGACTACGGCAGTTGTGGCTGCAGTAGTTTGCCAGAAAAATGTAGGATTGTTTGGTGGAAACGACCTGAAAATGTGTAGAGCAAATCATTTCCTATTAATGCTATTAAAATCGATTCTACGTACATCTGCGACTTAAGAGAGCATTAACAGCATATTGTCCTATTACACATTTTCAGACCAGCAATTGTGTTTTCATTTCCCCCAAATAATTACCCCTAGAACTGTCGCAATGATTTTTTTTTTCTTAATGCCAGAAAGATAATGTTTTGTTTTACAAATTGCAATTTTGCTCCACATTCTTTTGCAATTAAAAAATTAAGATATGATTTTATAATCAAAGTGTGTTTCGTCATCGTATTTAGCACGACATTAATAGCGTTAAATGCCACAACACTATCGTCCACTTAATTGATGATGAGAGCAAGCACAGCTTCATCATACAAAATAGCCGTCATAAATCTGACATAATTGTTGAGAATTTCAAAAACTAAACTTTTGATGTGAAGAGCCAAACAAACCCAAAAGATAAGCAAACAATCACGTTTGCTTTTACAAAATGTATTGTAAATGTACTTTTAATTATAGATCTCAAACTGAAGTTGTAAGGAGTACAAAGGGGGAAAAACACTTCTTATGTGATTTTGTTCTTCAAAATCTTCTTGAATTACATGCACGTGAGTGAATTGATGTTAGTCATCACAATCTAAAAAGGAAATACCACCCCCCCCATTTACGGTAATTGATAACAATTCCGCCATCTGTTATTATAACCGGTTATTAGTACAAATGTTGTCGTTAAATTACCTCATTAAGTGCAACACTTACTTAAGCGACTGAATATTAAAAATACACACATATTTGTTATTAATTTCAGATTTGCAATTTAACTTTAAAATTCACTTTTGATTATGAGACCTTCAACATTCCCAATCAATGCGAAATATTTAAATTTATGGGTTTATAATACGAGTACACACATTTATCGGTTTAAAATACGAGTACACACATACACAACTTATAAGCAGAACTATCCGCACACACATGCGCTTTGACGAGATTAGTGAATATTAACAACAACAAAATACTAATTATTTTTAATTTAAAAAGGTCATTATTTCAATTTGGCCAACAAAATAAAAGTCCAAATTATACAGGAAGTTTTTTTTTTTGAAAAATCTTTTACATTTTATTTACCAATGAATGTTTTAATGGATTCCAAATGTAAATCCGAATCTAAGAATTGCAGTATTACAGTAAATATTTCACAATAAACACCTAGTTTTTAAGAATCTGTTCAAACTTTTGAAAAGATCTACAGCTATAACAAGTTTTATGAAATTTGTTTGAAATCGAAACGAATGCCACTTTTTCAAGATCTCCTTTATTTTATACCAGCAATTTAAAAGTGGAGCCGATTCTTAAAAATATTTTTTTTTTTTACTAAAATTGCTATAGTTTTCACAATTGTGGATGGACGTTGAGCTGATAAGTGAACACTGTTTAGAACTATTTGAAAAGTTTTGCTTTGCGATTCGAGAAATTATGGTCCAATGTGGGAATTTGCTTAACAAATTATCAACTTCGGAGGGGACTGGGGGAAAAGTATGAAACGCTAACTATTTTTTATGTTCATAATAAAATTATAAATAAAAGTATATTCAGTATGCTTGGCATTTGACGGAATTGGGGAGGATTCGAGGTATATTAACTAAACTCTAATTTAAAAAACTAGAAAAAGTTTCAGCCGACTGTCGAAAAATTCTATACTCGGTAGAACATGTCCAGGGGCCTAATCAAGGCATCTGTTATCGACAGATGTCTATCGTAAACTTCGACAAATTATTTTCGAGAAATCTGTCGACAGCTTAACTGCTATCCGACGTAAAATGATAACAAACTAAGAAAAATTTCAATCAAAAGCCGTGATCCAAAGAAGTCGAAGCATCTACAATTATGCCGACACGAAAGAGTTGTCGATATCGGATGCCGTGATTAGGCCCCAGGCCTGGCCAGTTGATTTTATGTATCGATCTCAGGAATTTCTCCCTACGGTGGCATTCAAATTAGGAGGATATGGAACTGCTTGGAAACTGTCGGAGTCCATACCAATGTTTTAAAAAACTCTTACAGAAATTGCAGAATTTAAAAAAAAAACTAGAAACGATTTCTCTACTTTAGGAACAGTGAGAGTTAGGAAACACTTCAAAACTCAAGTTTCTGGACGAGATCAGAAATCAATGCCTCAAAAACATCCATTTAATTAAAATAGACATAATAATCCACAAAAATCCATGAAGCGCTTCATTTTCTGTCTTTTTTGGTAAGAAATATCTAAATTGACAACCCTTTTTTCCATATTAATTACATACTCAAAACTTATTTATTCGGCTTATGCGAAAACGGCACTGGTTTACAAAATCTAATTTACATACACATTGTGTTCCCTTGTATTTGTAGTTTAAATCCATTCAAAATATATATATTCCAATAAAAGTTTAAATTTATTTTACCTGATTCGGTTTCAACACAAGAATAACACTTTGTATTCGACATGTTTTCTGTTTTTTTTTTAATTCTCCAATTCGTAAATAAGATTAAAAAATATTTAAAATATTCCTATTTAGGTATTGCAACAAATTAACTTCAAATCACACATTTAAATTTCAACATTTAGTCCAAAATTATTTTAAAAAAAAAGAATAATAAACCACAGCAATCACTTTTAATTGGAATTAAAAGCTGTTATGACCGCCGTTGTTGTTTTAAGCGTTTTCAGCATCTTTAGCGTTCTTCGGACCGAACTCAACTGATTTGAGTCGCACACGAACATCAACATGTCTCTGTCTCTAGCACCAACAGTTTGTCGTACTGAGTACGGCTCCAAGTGGTAGAGCAGTCGAAAGCAGCAACAACTGTCGCTCTGTCCGTGGATACTTTGGGCCAGAAAACATTTACGAGTGGTGCTCTGTTTTGCCTAACTTGTTTTTGTTGCTGCTGCCGTGTGCTGCAATTTCAAATTGGAAGTGCGGAACAACATTGTTATGATAGTGGGGTCGGAACAAAAGAGATACATCCATCGATGGTGTTATTATATTCATATCAACTGATACTGTCATAAAACCAATAATGTCCCTTCCCCCACACCCATTTGTTAGACGTCGGTCGCCGCGTAATAACTCGGATTTCTGTGCTCTTTTAAAATTGAGTTAAAAGTGAACGAAATATCGACATTTTCCTTTTGAGAATCATTTGTGAATGAAAACGACAAAAACGAACAGCATCCAAAGCAAAAACGAATCGTTTGAACTTTGTATTATAATTAGATAAAAGGAAATTATGTTAGAAAACATTTTAAATAATTTCGTTACTTAATTGTCGAGTCGACTGCAGGAGGTAAGAGGTTGGTAAGTGGGTACGGTATTATTTACAAGCCATAACAATGCCCTATTGCATGAAATGTCGACAGTCGGTCGTTTCAATGTCGCTGCCACAGTCGGCGACCACAATTCATTGCTGGCATTGCAACATTTTGTAGACGTCAGTTTTTGATCTGTGCGTTTAACCACAAAACTGAAAATTAAACTATTAAAAATTGAACATGCAAGAAAGAATATGAGACCAAAGATCTATTGAAAGATCGCAATAAGGGTGCTCCACCTAGAGGTTTATTTTTGAGACAAGCTGTTTTCCGTGCAAAGACATGCATTTCTTTACGCATGTGCAACGTTGGGAAATGAGGCAAACATGTTTTCAAAGTCATTGCTGTGTAACCCAAACAGTTCGTTTATTGGAAAAGAAGTTTTGGCAGAAAATAAGACGCTCCGGACAGGACGCTCCTCGAGGTACGGTGAGCAGTGACGAGCATGTAGCTGCTGTAGCCAAGAGTATGTGACTCGTTCGACTCGCCATCGATCTCAAAATTTCTTCCAAACAGACTGAGGCGAATTTCGCACAAATTGAAGGCACAAGGCCATCCGGTCCATTTCGTTTTACAGTTTGGACCAGAGAGCGGCGGGACAACGATATTAGTCGAAAAATGATTGAAGCGCACTTTCGCTCAGCGGCACTGTTGACAAGTAAATAAAGTTTGGCATCGATAATAACATCCCATTCATATGAATTTTTCTCAGAGATCGCTCTTTAAGAGTTGGTATAGGTGGTGTCTCATCCAATGAACCTATCTTGACCGCATGAGGGCCCCCTCGTTATTTCTTATTTTGTAATGTCAAGAGAATGTGAATACAATCCACTCTTTTGCGGACTACAGTGACCTCTGTCATTCATATTAATTGGATCATCAGCCAAGTCCTCTAGAGGTTGGGGACCAAGGCGATCGATGATCGACTACGGTAAATCTGAGATTCAGTTTTATTTGAAAGACCAAAAAAAACAAATAGGCCAAAACAGTTAGGAAAATGCCCCAGTTTTTAAACGTTCACATGTCTTAGCAATCGACTACGGTTAACTGGGATGTGAAAATGTGTGTTTTCTGACAAGCGTAATTCGGATAACTGGTGAATTACCGACGAGAAATTGTCTTCCTAACCACATCATATTGATCTATTTGTGAAAAAGTTTAGCAGTCTAAGCCACGACGTCGAACGACAACGTTCGCATGCTTTTTTAAAGACTAACAGCTGATTTTAAAGCCACGAAACAGCTGTTTGTCTCTAAAAAGCATGTCTCTAAAAAGCATGCATGTCTCGTTCGACATCGTGGCTTAGGCTGTGAGGATTACGTTGATGAGCATGGGTTGATTCTTCACCAAATCAACAATTTTTCCTTTTATATTACAGGATGCTTTCAAATCTCACTCTTGTTACATGTAATGAGAACACGGCTCCTGATAGAAAAAATATGTAATGAGCGAATAACGTTTTTGCCCTGTTTAATTGTGAATTTTTTTTTCCAAAATTTTTTTTTTAAAATTTTTTTTTTACAAAATTTATTTTTTTACAAATTTTTTTTTTTATAAAATTTTTTTTTCCAAATTTTTTTTTTTTTAACAAAATTTTTTTTTTCAACAAAATTTTTTTTTTCAAGAAAAATTTTTTTTTTTCTGCAAAATTTTTTTTTTCAACAAAAATTTTTTTTTGAACAAAAAATTTTTTTTTTCAAGAAAAATTTTTTTTTTCAACAACATTTTTTTTTTCCACAAAATTTGTTTTTTTTTCAACAAAATTTTGTTTCCATATTACAACGGGCGCCATAGGCGCATTACAACTTACTAGTTATTTAATAATATAGTGTTACCTACTTGTTAAGATACCATGGAATATAGATTAATTGGCCTTATAGGCTTTCTATATTACAATGTATTTTACAAAATATAATTCAGGAAGATAACGAAGATTTTTCTGTGAACACTTGTAGCTCAAATTGTTACGGAACATCTTTTCGAGAATGCTGTCATAAACAACTTGATTTAAGAAGAATTTCATGTGGAAATTAATGAGGAGCAATGAACACCATTATTTTTTGCAGGAACTGTTACTAAATTTTCCATTTACATGTTTTTTGTGATATAAAATGACGACGAAACTCAGCGATACCTCTTGTTTAATAGTTGTGTCTTTTAATTGTTGATTTAATTCCGGAAGATGTCTTTCGTTGAAAGGCGAAATATCGAATAAATAAACATTTTAATTAATTTAAAAGAAATAATTCATATTCATTAAAATGATAGAATATAAAGATATTGGTAACATAAAAATGCATAAATTTTTTTGTTTATTCAATAACCCTATAAACGGCTCAAACAAACATTTGTTACGAAATTAAACACAATTAATGAAGACTTCTTCCGGTTAGCTTCTTCCGTGAATATGAAATAATGTCCCAGAGCAGATTTTGTTTCTCACATAATATTTGCATTCTGGGTTTTTGGGTCGTTTTTAAAACTGATTGAACTTTCCTCTTATATTTGTAGAAAATCGCTTTACATGAATGTGTTTTTTGGCGACGGTATTCATCTGCTTGTGAAAATAAGGAACATTTGAAATTTATATTATAGTTGCTAATATCATTCCATATGTAGAATAGATTTTAATCACTTCGAGGTTCTCTCATACCAGCAGCGATTTTCAAGACTTTAAGATATGAGTTTCTTGTCAAGTCCGGAATTTGTGAGATGGCAATGGACGAATTTATTTTTTAGAATTTATTTTTTTTATAAAAGATAAAGCAATAACCAATGATAAATGCTCAGATTTGAATAAAATATTTTTTAGAATTTAAGAAAAATTTTAAAAACTGGAGCAATAACAAATAATATATGAACAGATTTCAATAAAAATATGTTTTAGAATAATAAATGCTCAGATTTGAATAAAATTCCTTTTTTTTCGTTTCTATTTAGAAATATAAACAATTATTTCGTTACTATCCCCCGTGTTCATACAAATTTAGAACAGCTTTATAAACCTTTGTTAAGGAAAAAGTGTGAAAATAGAAAACAATTTTCACATATTTTACTTAACAACATTTTATAAAACTCTTAAACTCTTTTATGAATCGTCTGTAGCTCAAGGGTAGAAAACTACCCGTCTAGGCCCATATGCGTCAAGCATTTCCATAACTTTTTTAATGTTGAACAATTACAGTATTTAATTTAAAATTTGTCACAAATATTATTTAATTACCTTGAAATTTCTAAAAAATTTACACTATTCGCGAAACATGCCCGTTTGCCAATTTCAATTCAAATAAATGACAATATTCGATCAAAAAAAATAACCCAAGAAAATTTCTTTAAAATTTGCACAAAAACTCAAAATCAATATCAGAATATCACACACATTTGTTAACAAAATCTTAAATTAAAGTACCAAAGATTTGTGTTTTTTTTTCTTTCAGAATTTCCAAACAAGTTTGTAACAAAAAAAAAATAGCAACACCAAAACTAGCAATATTTTGTTAACTACACTTTTTTTCTTCTTTGTTTTAGGTCTTAAACAGATTTTCGGCTAAAACTATGATTTGAAAACAACGGTAACAGTTAAACGAATGTGTGAATTTTGAAAAATGTCCAGCCTTTTATAGCGTTTCAGGGGCATGAACGACAAGTGCTGCTGCAACTGGATTTTCCGTTGTTGTTTGTGGTGTGGTAAGATTGGTTGGTTCATGGCAGCGGAGGCAGCTTATGGGGCGCATGTGCGTTTGGTGTAGAGAGTCGACTCGATATGTGTGTGTGATGCAGCACAATGCCGAACCACCTCTTCCACATCCTCGACACACTCAGCAGTCAGCACCAAATTGCAGATATGTGTAGACATACACACATGCATACACAGATTTGTAAGGATATCAAAATTATTTGAATTTTCCTTGCCAATTTCACGAATTCTAAATCGATTGTAAAGATTTGAAAAATGTGGATTTTTTGAAAAAAAAGAGAGATTGTCTAATATTTCATGGATTTAAATTTGAAAACACGATAAACAAAAGACTCTTTGAGGCATATATCACACCCTAAATGCAAAAGGGTAACAACTCAAAATTATAACGCAACTAAAAATAATTCTCTTTAGTTCAAGCAACTTTATTTTTCCAGTTAAAGAAGATAGTGATGTGAAAGAATTCTTTGCAGTACTAGAGATGTGTTCTCTCTTAATTTATGGACAAAAACCAGTTTTGGAAAATTATGCAAATTCAAATCCACATCATTCTAATTTTATTCAAAATCTATTAGAATTTTTATGGAAATTGGACCACATCGAAACTCAGCACACATTTGGAAATCCCTTAGACCCAACAAATGAGATTGTAGTTAAACCACGAATATATTCATATACATACGTTTTGGAGTGGTCAGTTGAAATAATCCACACTTTCGGGTGTTGATGTGGCAAAACATTTTTATAGGGGATTTCGGAGGAAATATCGATAATCATAATCGATGGGAAAAGTTTTGAAAGAAAATCAACTGCACACAAATAAATACAAATACACCGCCCAGAAAGTTGTTGGATGACGACTATTAGGGACAGGGAAGACCGAGACTCCGGTGGAAGCACCAAGTGGCAGAAGACATGCAAATCCTTGCAAATCGAAGTGCTTGGAAATCATTTATTATTAACAGACACAGACCAACAACCTGTTGGTCGAGCCTACTTAAGTAAGAAAGTAATAAGAAAATTAAAAACAGCTGCAGAATGAACTTTGACACGGACAAAGGACACATTTAGGGGACTGGTGTATGAAATATATTTTCTTTGTGGAAGTTGAGTAGTTGATAGTCTATATTTTAAATACACAATATTGGACGATTAAACTGCAGTTAAACTTTGAACGAAAAAATTAGTTTGAAGTTCAACTTCAGTTTAAACGAAGATCAACCACGACTCATTTATTGGGCCTGAATAATCTTAAGTGCAGGGTCCTCCAATAAGAGTTGTTATTTTGAATCACCCCGTATTTCGGTAGCTGTCACTTTTGAAGATTTTATTCTATGACATTTGACAAGTAGAAACTACGCCATTACCAAAAAATGGAACGATACACGCTTTAACAATGCATTGAAATTTATTAAAATTCACTACAAAAAATTGTGAACAATTTTAGGAATAACCACTTTACAAAAAGGGGTCGACATTTTTATTCTGTTGATAGATTTTAGAAAAAAATTTAGAAAAATTTTTTGTTTGTTTGGAAATGTAATTTTTTGGCCCGTAAATTGTCATAACTTTCCACTTTTGTTGAATGACATTTTTCCTCTTTTCCTTTAGTGCCTTTTAATCTGAATGAAAGTTTCAGAGTTATAAACACTTTTTAGGCAGAAAATTGGCCTTCAATAAAAATTGAATTTGCCCAATTTATACATTATTTTTATATAAGGACTATCGTGCAGAAAATTACCTTTAATTTGTTATAATGTATTGTTTGATCGGACTTCGCCTTCTAAAATTATAGCAAAATTTAGCCATAACATTATTTTAAAATATTTTTTTTTCGATTTTAGCACGCTAAAATACACCATAAAATATCATAAACCTTCCCTGGAGAAAATTGCGGTCGCATGGTGTTACAAGTATTTGTGAAACACGATTTCATTCATATGACTGCCTTGGCTGGCTTCGCAGTAGCGCCTTCTGTCAACCCTTGAGGACGGTTTCTGGGTCACTCGAATGGCTTGTTCGTGGTGCCTAACTTGTTAATGGATTTTTCGGTCCTTCAAGGCTTCCCACATGAAAATTCTACCGTCGTCAAAACCCAGCTGTGATGTGACCAATTGAAATCGCCGAGACACGTTTACCAGTCTTGCTGCGCAAAACAACGACTGTGACGTGGGCTTTGTTGAATGGGGTTGTTGTCATCCTACAGAAACCAAAGACCGCCCAAGTCCATGTCTTCAATCTCCGGCCACAAAAATGTTGTTTATCATGTCTGTAGAACTCACCGTTAACCGAAATAGTGTTTCCAGCAGCATTTTCGAACAAAAATGGGCCGCACCAAACTGTTACTCGCTTAGGATACATTGGCTTCTTGATGATCACGTGCGGTGTTCTGATATCTAGATGCGGCAGTTTTGCATGTTAACATAGCCGCCGCGATGAAAATGCTCTTTGTCAGAAACGAACATGTTTTGGAGCAAAATGTTTGCTCATTTCGAACTACAGAGAAGCGATGGTGGTCGTGAGCCTCCAATTGCTCAACCTATTAAACCTTATAAGCGAATAATGCAAGATGTTTATGGGCATAAATCGTCAACTCCCGTTTATTGGTCGTCATAATGACGATGGATATTAAAATGGTCGATAAATAAGCATGTTTTGAGAAATCAGTACTTCTGGCAACCCTGTGGTACTCGCTTTTACCGCAATCACATGAGTGTTCCATCTACAAATTCAGCTGTATCAAAAGCTTTTACGTTTGGTTTAAGGCAAGGCTAACGATAACAAAATGAATAAATATTCAATTCCAGAATCGTTGTCGTTTCGTCGCACTATCGAATTGATTACATTGACGACGTTCTACGCCGTCGACAATTTGTTGTAAGACCGACCCAAAGACCATACAGAGGGCAGACATCGCTAGTCGTTTTCTGATGCATTAGTTCGGAAATGATACAGCCAGTACCAGGAAGGCGCATACAGGGCAGACCGAGACTTCGGTGGAAGAAGACATGCAAATCCTTGGTATGAGCAAACTTAGTTACTTGAGTTTGCTCATACTTGCACTTTTCACGAAAAAGTAAATAAATTCATTTGGGAAATTTCACAGACATATTCTTGTTGTACTGGACAAGATCTGCAACAAAAATAGTAGGACTTCCCAGATGGCCTCTTGAAAAATGGCCCAAAAAAAATTCCACAATTTTGGAGAAAAAATGAAAAATCGTCACAAAATGTTACATTGAACACAACAAGACGTAAGTTTGGGGTGATAATTAGAGTCATAACCCCAACACATTATGAAAACAAAATCGACATAAAGGGTGTTTTTTATTGGGGTATAGAACTTTAAGTTGGCATCACTTTTTTAACTGGCGGCCATTTTGTCAGCTTTCAAGTGATTAATATTTAGTTTGGATAGCCATTTCATCATGAACAGGTTGACAAAAGAACAACGCTTGCAAATCGTGCAAATTTATTTCGAAAGTAATGGTTCAGTTCGCGAAGTTCACCGCAATCTCCGTCCATTTTATGCCATTACATCCACAAAAACTGACTGTTTGGTGTGCTCTATGGGCTGGTGGAGTCATTGGGCCATATTTATTCCGAAATAATGCTGGAGAGTCAGTTACCGTTAATGGAGACCGGTATAGAGCCATGATAACCGACTATTTTCTTCCCGAATTGGATGGCATGAGTTGTGGTTCCAACAAGTGGTTGAAAATTGGACCTGTAGAATTGGCTTTATTCGAGCCAGCCGCGGCGGCCACATGCCCGAAATCATATTTAAACATTAATGGCATAAAATTATCCTTCCAATAAATCCAAATTGATGGACATTAAAACGATTTTCTTGTGTTTTATTTCAATTCGAAGTTCTATACCTCAATAAAAAACACCCTTTACAATTCACATTTCTTTTGAGCGCGATATATGATTTTTTCACTTTTGTTTGGGCTTGTTTTTTACTTTTATTTGGGTTTCTTCACATTTTAGGTTGGGGTGCATAATAAAAAAATCACCCAAAATCTATTGTTGTATTTTTCATAATATTTGGGGAATTTTGCATTGGGCAATTTTTCATAAATTGTTTGAGGAATTTTTCAGAATTTTTGGGGAAATTTTCATAATGGGCCTTCGTTATATTTTCTGGGGGTCATTTTTCATAGAGCATTTATTTGTGTAGCTATGGGAAAGTGTGCGCGTTACTTGTACCAAAAAAATGTCACAACTTCCACATTTATCCATTGATTTTCTTCTCGCTATTTGGTAATATTTTCCATTTTTATTTATATCATGTTTGCAATATTTTAAGCTCACATAATTCACTTTAATTTGATACATTGCATTGTTTGATCGGGCGTCTCCTTTCAGAATTATAGTCAAAATAATGATAACTCTTTTAATGATACAATTTATCATATTTTTTTTTTTTTACTAATTTTAAGAAACTCGAAAAATAACATTCTAGTTCCTAGCCATTTTTTTTTATGAAAACTCTTTTATATCTCTTTATCACAAATGTGTTTACAGATTTTAAGAAACTGCGGCTCAAAAAAATGTCACAACTTCCACATTTATCCATTGATTTTCTTCTCGCTATTTGGTAATATTTTCCATTTTTATTTATATCATGTTTGCAATATTTTAAGCTCACATAATTCACTTTAATTTGATACATTGCATTGTTTGATCGGGCGTCTCCTTTCAGAATTATAGTCAAAATAATGATAACTCTTTTAATGATACAATTTATCATATTTTTTTTTTTTTACTAATTTTAAGAAACTCGAAAAATAACATTCTAGTTCCTAGCCATTTTTTTTATGAAAACTCTTTTATATCTCTTTATCACAAATGTGTTTACAGATTTTAAGAAACTGCGGCTCAAAGAACTCGAAAAATAACATTTTAGTTCCCAGACAATTTTTTTTTATTTTTTTCCGTTGCTACTTCGTCCTTAAAAAAATCCATTGTTGTGCTATGGTTGTCAGATTTATTTTAAATTTATTTGAAGAAAAAAACATACATTTTCTTTAAAATTATAACAAATTGCATTGACAAAAAATTATTATAAGACTTTTCGTGAATAAAATTGCAATACAATTGAAATTTTTCAAAATTAAACAAAAAAACAAATATTTGCAATTTGGCCCAATAATTGTATTTGTGTCAAATTAAAAATAATTATTTCTTTATAAAATTCTGAAAATTAATTAGGCTTTCGTCTATCCTCAGCCTATGTTACCGAGAAGTCCACCACCGAGAAGTCCACCGCTACCGAGAAGTCCACCAACACCAGTACCCAAAATGGCATTAAGAATTTCAACGCCAAGTACATTTTCCAAAATATCGTCCAGGCCGTTTAAAACGCGTAAGAGACCATGTTCCTCCTCAGCGTATATAATCTGTAAGTGTTAAAGATAAAAATATGTCTTATAAAGAAAAAATCGCTTATAAGAAAGCTTTTGCAAGTTTATAAAACAATTCTGGTTTACAAGAAAAAAGAATTTGATTGAGTTTCTTATAACTGAAACTGAAAAATTTGAAGAGCACAGAAATGGACCGAAGGGTTTGAACGACGACATCTTAAATTTACGTTAATTTGTAAAAAA
Source organism: Hydrotaea cyrtoneurina (assembly GCA_958296145.1). Taxonomy (NCBI): domain Eukaryota; kingdom Metazoa; phylum Arthropoda; class Insecta; order Diptera; family Muscidae; genus Hydrotaea; species Hydrotaea cyrtoneurina. The sequence continues at coordinate 57,225,556 of OY282516.1, read as the reverse complement.
AAACAATTGCTGGGAATTTCGATAATATTGCCAAGTTATTCCACAATAACTTGACGGCCGTGGTGTGGTAGGTAGAACCCACTCGACAGAAACCAGGTTTAAAATCTTGTAAGGGCAGTGACGGCTGAGACCAACTTGTAAATCATAGCGGCTTTATGAGTAACCTCTAAGCCATGTATAACTTCTCTAAAAAAGCTTTAGCGTTCGGAGCCGGCTTGAAACAATAGGTCCCGGCCAGTGAGTATACACAATAATATCGCGCACAGCTCACTGATTGGAGGGAAGTTCCCCGTGAGATCCTTCATGGAATGTTAAGGGAAATATGTAAGTATTCCACATATCTACACTTATTTATCTAAGTGGATGAGTACAAAGTTATCTTTGAACATGTTTGCTCTCCGCTGAAGATTGTGAAATCCTTTCAAAGGATTTTGAAATTGTTTTGGAAATAACTTTACGCATTGAAATCTACTTACCAGAGCGTTTCTATTAATTTGTTTCGCCAGTTCGATGTCTTGTATAACGTGCGCGGCATTTCCACTGGGATAACCTCTAGCATCGACCAAGAAATGTTTGGTCACATAGCCATGTTTGTCGGCTGCTATCAAAATCTTTACCGAGTCTATGTTGTTTCCAAGGAACACGACTTTGTGATTGACAATCAGCACAACGAGTGTAACATCGGCACTTCCCATGAATCGTTGAATTTGTAGGGCATCTGGATCGAAACACACAAGAAAAACACACTCGATTATTGTCACATTGGGAAAGTCACAAAATTAATCACTTACAGTCTCTTATCTCTTCTGGATCCGCAGAACCATCAAACCAAGACTCATCTTGTGCCAAAGAGTTTGGCATCACAACCATCGTGACTATAATGCCAATGGCGAATACTAAAGTGATTGACTTCATTGTTGGTACTTCTCTTGATTTCACTCAATGTGTATACTTTGACTCAGTCCAGCCATTGGTATTTATAGTGCTCGGGGAGTTTAGAATCGGCATGGGTAATATGAACAACACACGATTTGAATTTATTATCTGTAATTACAAATTTGTCTAGAGTCACGTTTAGAAGAAGTTTAGTAAAAGCTATTTAGAGACTTAATTTAAACTTAGTGAAAACGTTTAATAAAATTAGAAAATAAAAATGTAAAAAGATCACAGAAGAAAAAAAATAAAGTAGAGCTGTAACCATGACAACGGGCCTACCTCCTTGACTATTCGGCATTGTGGTCTCTAGTGTAAACTGCAAGAAAAATATATTTAATTTTGTTTGCACGAAAAGTTTACAAGGCTAAGGATTGTTTGCACGAAAGTTTAAATCCCTTTTTAAAAAAAAAAATTACTTAGAAAAAATTGTTTCCCTAAATTTTTTTTTTTAAAAATATCTTGTTCTTAAATTTTTTTAAAAAATTCTTCAGAAAACTATTTGACTGTTTTTTGTGGGGTCACGAGAAGCCTGTATTCTATGGTGACAAGCCAGCCACAATAACTGCCCTGGAAGTTAATCGGTACCCATAGACATTACTTGTTAAAAAAAAATTCCCTTTTTTTGAAAAATTAAAAAAATGTCTCCCTAAAATTCTTTTATAACAATTTTGTTTTAAATCTTTTAAAAAAAACTTTTTTTTTTAAATTTTTTCTTTTTTTTTTGTTAAAAAAAAAATCTTTAATAAATAATATTTTTTTTTCTACAAAAACATTTACGAATTAAAATTTTTAAAATTTTTTTTTTTTTTCAAAATTCTTTTTGGGGATTGATAACGTATGTGATTGTCGAAAAGCCAACACATCCTTAGTTAATGAGTTTGGTATGGATTTACAAGCGGTGGCATCATATGTCCATTTCTTTTTGACAATAAAGCTTGAAACGCTATTTCGGTAATGTTGAGCATCACCAAGTTAAGATAAACCATTTTTGTGGCCGGAGACTGAAAGCATGGACTTGGACGATTTACGGTTGCACACAGATTCGGTAATCATGTTATTAGCCGGATGAGCCTTTTCTAATCGCCACATCAAAGCTTCAAATCGCAGCTTAGACTGTTTTATTTTTGTGAGTTAGAGCCAGAATCAGTCTTAGGACATTGATTTGGCAGAACGTGCTACTGTGAAGCCAGTCGAGGTAGCCGCATGAATGAAATCGTGTTCCATAAGTAATGGGACTGTCTGTTCTTTTCAATAAACCGATAATATTTACATATTTATTTCTCTTAGCATTCCCTGAAGTATTAGGTACCTTCATATTAATCTTATTTGTATACTCTCTGACCGGGACCTATTGCTTAAAGTCGACTTCGAATGACTAACGCTTATCTAGAGAAGTTTTACGCGGTTTAGATATTATTCTCTTACTCTTAAAGTCGCCTGAATTTACGATATGTAAAAGAGGCACTAAAAACAAAAAAATTTTTGATGGTCTTACCAGGATGCTTTGATTAGTGATAGTCGAACACACACCACAGCCGATTAGATGGAAAATGATTTTTTTTGTGTTTTTAATTTTAATAAACAACTTGTATTTGGATCAGTTTACAATTATTTGTTACTGCAACAGCGAACTGAACAAATTAATAATGCTATTAACATTAATGTATTAATTAATGAATGTACAATTGTATTGGAATAAATAGCAATTGTGTTGAAACGTATTCATGTGCTGTGATGTCGCGCCTTATCATATGCTACGGAAATGTGTGTGTTTCTGTGCGTGCGTGTGGAGACATAAAGCAACAATTCGCGATGAGAATATCTATACACAGCAAAAGAAAGAAACACAAATTCTGAAGCCTACCATAGGGCACGCTTGTTTGAACTTAATTTTAGGTTGTCTTACGAATTTAAAGAAGAAAAAAATAATATTTTCAAATATTTGATCCTTAGGAGCCTAACAATAATGGCCGCATTCATAAAAATTTAGGTTTATAAAGCTGTTATACATTTTCTTGAACACGGGGGTATGTACAGTGTACTCTCTCATACGCGGACACCTAAGGGACTATTATATGCTCACAAGTTAGAGGATTTCAAACTACATTTTGTTTAATAATCGTGAAGTAGAGGCCGAGTGGATGGTCGTGGGGTGGTAGGTAGTGGGAGCGACTAACACACAAGTAAACCCAGATTCGAAAACGGGTAAGACCATCAAACATGCTGGCGACTTTACCAGTAAGAGAGTAGTCTCTAAGCCATGTAAAACTTCTCCAGCCAAGCATTAGCCGTTCGGAGCCGGTTTTTAACAGTAGGTCCCGGTCAGTGAGTATACACAATTATATCGCGAACAGCTTACTCATTCGAGAGAGGTTCCCCGTCTGTTGCTTCATGGAAATTTAAGGGAAATAAGTAATCAGAAACATCCATTCAGTCCCATTCCCCGTACTCAGTCAGTCATTCCGAGTCATTCAATCACTCCATAGCCTGATATTGATCGGGGTATTTTTGTTCGATTCTTGACTGTCGTTGTGTAGAGTAGATAACTCCACACAGTCAGTTGTTATAACGATCCCGGTGTTAATCACTTCTCATGTGACAGTGGTGAACTATTTTAGTAATATGTCCAAGGGTGGATGAAGAAGTCTCTACATCAGTTCAGATAACCTGGCGCTCATTTCTCCAATGCCTTGAAGTGCTTGGTCTACTTGCCAATTGGCTAGCCAATGTATTATGATGACGCTCAGGTTTGTCTTTGTGCTGTAACTTCAATTGCATTTTTGACTAGCAGTATATTCAAGGCTTTGTGGATGTTTTTATTTCTCATATACCAGAGTGCACTGGTAACTGATAGCAGTTTTTTTCGAGAGCAGTTTCTTTGGGTTTAATGGATGTTGGTCCAACTTGCTCGAGACTTAGTTTTGCGTTCGGAGGCTGATGTACTTTCAGCCTCAATTCAGTTTTGTTGTCTTCACTGTGCCTTCTCCTGGTTAGTCACCGATACAGATGAATCCCCTGACATGTTGCACTGTCGAATTGTGAAATAGAGATATTATTTAATTTAAATGGGGACACGTTTTAATATTCAGTGTGTTACCTGTTTGCATTTTGTCTCGTTAAATTTTGATCCAGATAGCCATGATTCAACTCCTCTCAAGTGATCACCTAGAATAGCTGACGCTATGTCAAAGTATTTGTGCGTGCGGATAATGCCAGTGTCGTCGGCAAAAGTAGATGTGAGTATGATTGGGCTGGTGGGGATATCTGCTGTGAATAGAAGATGTAGATTAGGATCTAGTACTCTAACCTTTAAAATAATTTAAATCAAAGGAGATTTTCAAATTTAATCTCATTGAATTAAATGAGAATGCCAGTTAAATAAAAACCACAGGATCAAATCTGGTAGCTTTACCCGTACTTAGAGTATGACTTGTTTTTTTGGAATTTCAGCAGATTCTTCGTCGCCTCCTAGTTGCAAGTTGTTTCTAGTGGGATTTGGACGAAATACGTAATCCATCTATTGCCAGGTGAGTGTAGTTGGGACTTGTCATCCCTTTCACTGATGGTAAACTGCTGATATCAGGTAAACTTAGCTAGCTTACTGTACGTAGTCTCCTATTCACAAACATAGCCACGTCTGCCGAAAGACGTTTATTTCCATATCAGCTGTAAGTCGCAGTTGTTCATTGTATCAATGTCGTGTCGTTTTCTTTGTAGTGTCGGCATGGCTTCCCTTCGTCGACGACATTCCAGCAAAACTTTCCACAGACATCCTTCCGTAACTAGTTCTGGAGCCGCACCGTATTTCAAAGTGTTTTCAACGGTGTCGTAGCGTATATGGAAAGGAATTGCTTACACGTTTTGTTATTACGCCCGTGATTAGTAACAATTGAAATTGTTTTATGTTATGCAAGTAATTTATCAAATTTATTGTTATTGTTAATCTTTAACACCTGCATCGGCAAATTAAGGTGTGCTACGCTTGTGCTTGCTGTGCCGTTTGCATTCATTCATGCATCCATTCAGTTCCAGTCCCAGTCCCCGTACTCCGGCAGTCAGTCAGTCAGTCATTCCGAGTCATTCAATCACTTCCACAATCAAGACGCTCGCTTGTGTACATTGCCATTGCTCATTTGCTCAATCTGGGTGATTTGTATGCTTTGTGATCTTCCTCCCTCGTACTGAAAAGTTATTTGAATATATTTTTCCATATGTATCAACTAATTGGCCGACAGACCAACCCGCCCTCCCGCCAACACTCCGGCTAATGTCATTTCGACAGTGTTGTAAGACGCAGTTGCAGTTCACCTATAAAATATGCAAAAGGCGTAAATCACAACAACAGCAAATGTGTGTTGCCAGTTCACAAATATTTACATGACATTGTCGATCTGTACGTAGGCATGTGTAAATAGTCATGCCATGACTCGTTATCTGAGGAGGAGTTGAATCAGAAATACAATTGAAATATGCATCAATTAGGCGAATCTCTCTCTAGTGTAAAGCAAAGGCTGCTCCCTCTATTGATGGTATTTATTGGATAAGTCATTCGAACGCATATGATTCTAAATGAGATTATTGGCAACAAAGATACAATTCGAATGTTAGCAGAATTCCATGGCACAGTAACAAAAAAAAAACTCAGATACAACCCTGGGTATGTTGATTGTCAAATTCCGATAAATAAATGGCACGGCACAATTTTTAGCGAACTATAATTTTATTTTTAACAGTTTTGAGAGTCCCAAAATTCTTTGTTTGGCTTGTTGCATTCTAATTCTTTGATTTAAATGTTCAATACGAAAATGTATTCGACATTTGGAAAACAAATAAAACAACAATTGAAATGTAAACAATGAGTTTGACAATCAAAATTCTGTCAAAATCAGCTGTTTGCATGCGCCTACCTTTAGATATTGGTTATTACTGGGTAATCAAATAATATAAATTTTTTTAAATTCAGGTTTTCCTTTTATTCTAGAAATTGTTGGAAAATCCGATCATAAAAAATCGTTTATCATGACCCCAGCAATATTTTCAAAGAGAAATTGACTAATTTTGCCACCGTTCCAAAACTGTCACTTTCTGAGGAGGCATTGGCTTCATCCGATTGACATAGCCGCCGATATGTAAATGAGCTTCGTTAGAAAATATTATTTTCGTTGTCCATCGTTCAAACTGAGCAAAGGTCGAAACTGAGAAGTGATAAAGAAGCGGATGGTCGTGTGCTGAGTCAGTTGGAATCTTGTAACAATGCGAGGTCTGCAAAATCCTAGCAATTCTACTAGCATACCATTTCTCTAAACACTTGCGTGCAGCATCCGTGGTGGGAGCCTCGTTTGAGTCAAAACTGTGACGACATCGACGTAGTCGGGCACAGCGATCTACAACGATTACACTGGCTGAGACAGGTTCTGCGAATAGATAAAAGTCGTCTCAGTTCACAGAGAAGCAGAAGGCATTTCTAGACGGAGTTGACAATGTAGCCGAGGTTGTAGAGCCCAAGACTCTAATGTGACCCAATCCGGTCCGGATGATCCGCCAGAGTCATTACCGGCAAAATCCGATCTTAGTCGTTTACTGAAGGTCTGAAAACCAGTCTCGTTGTGGCAGTCATCATCAGAGGGGTGTGGACGGATCTAGCTTCAGAGACTAATTGTCCCTTGAACGAGCTAATCCCGCCTCACCTTTCGTCTGCCGTGACGCAGGCTAACACCAGAACCGGGTCAAACTAATGTCCTTCGAAGACAATAGTTCGATCGGCAAGTAGAGAGAGGCTATCTTGAAGTTGACACCAGCGACGTACCATCTAGGCGGAGGGCATGCTCATGGATACCCGACTCTACCGCTGACAGCGAAGCGTCGTTACGTCCACTCATCAAAGCCAGCAATTGCAACCTTCCAACTGGAATATGTAGCTGCATTTCCTTAGGATGTCTAGCAGAAAAATCTTTAATGGGAATAAAATCACAAGGAAAGACACAAATCACAACTAAAAATCCACAAGAAGTAACTAAGATCTTCACAGCGAGTAGTGTGGAAAAACTTTTGCGGTGGTATTGAAAATACATCCTCAATGAGTTCCATCTCTTTAGGTTGCCTACAAGATCCTCACGGAGGCTGGACATCATTGAGCGATGAATCATCCTATTCTACTCAATACACACTTGCCAGGCAACTTGGCAGACGACATACCTGGTTGAATCTGGTCACGTCGAATCTCTCAGAGCACATTGCGAACGCAAAAACTACATGATAGGTGGTAGGGAGTTTCAAACTCCTTAACCCTATTCGTACCAAGCTAAAGTAATGCGAGTAAAACGCAAAATGGTTAATAAAAAAAATTTAAAAATTATAATAGACAATTTTTTAAAGTAAACTATTTAAAGGAAGAAACTTAGACGTATGGGACGATAATAAATAATGTTAAATAAAATAAATATACCGGGTGTTTTTTTTTTTAGACGTGTGTTACATGGTGAACCCTGTATAATCAAATAAGACATAAATGTCTGACTATATCGCCCGACGTAACCTACATTCGGCCAAAAATTTAATATAGTACATCCCGAGGGCTTCAAGAACATTGTTGATGGTCCTAGAATCTGTACAGAAGAGAGCGATGGTAGGGATAGAAGGGTATTCAACTCTATTGTCTCCCTTCAGCATCTATTGTCTCCCTGTGGAAGCAGTTTCACGTCAACATTTTATTTGCACAAACAAACTGACTGGTGGACCTTCCTTTATGTTTGAGGTCTATTACAAACATATCACACGCGTATGTTTTACACTTTTTTTTTTGGGGAAATGCAGTTCATGTCGCCGCTACGCCTCTGCATCGCATTTGCTCGACCCCCACAATTTACGGATCATAAAGCGTCTTTAATTCTCTACCGAACATGAATTCTTTAAATTCCTCGCAATCATCTCATATTCTGATTGTTGGAATAGTGACTGGAGCTGTAGTTTGAAAATTTTGTCACATTTTGAGCTGCTACTTCGTCTGTGCGTTCGCGGTAATGGCGTTAAGTTGCTGTTCGGTTCGGTTTGGTTCAGTTTGTTTAATTTTAAGTTGCTAATTTATGGCTTGATTTTTTCCAATGGGATTTTTGTTGTTGTTGTTGTTTTTGTATTATTGGACATTTCGCATTGTTGACAAGTAAATATTGATTTATGTTATTTTTTTTTATTTACTTGCGAAATACCAAATTTCTGAGTCTCAGGTCTGTCTCAGTCATTGGGACAATTTGATTTCCGTACACTGAATAAAGACACGCACAGACACAGAAACTGTTAAGGGAGTTGTTTTAACAATTTGGAAGTTAAAAAAACATTTCTGAAGTGTTAACAACATTTTGGGAAGGGTGTTGAACTATTCGGACTTTGTACAGGGGTGGTTTACCACACTAGGCAACAGAAAGAAAAAAATGGTCAGGAAACTAAAAAGTAATTTTTCGTGAAAGGTTTCATAAAATCAGCAAAAAAAAAAAATTATGAACACATTTTTTTAAAAAAAAATGTATGTTACAACAAATTTAAACAAAAAATGTATCCATAAAATTTTTGTAAAATATTTTTTCTATCCGGGCGAGTTGGTAGAGTGGTTGGCAATCAGCGTAGGGGTTGTGGGTTCGATTCCCACCAGAAACTTTGGTCTGTCGCCGCAAAAATCACGCTGAAATTACATTTTACAGAATGAAGGCGTACGTCTCGCAGATCACACTCGAATAAGAGGATACGAACAACTAATACCAATGTCAAATTCCCTTAAATATTCACTCGAATAAAATGATGTTACGAACTCTCCTATTCAAATTTCCCCATTTCAAAATTCCCTCAATGTTAATTGGGAAACATTTTGTTATGAAAGAATACCAATGCTTCTTATGTAATTGCATGTGGCAAACAAACACATGTGTTAATTTAATAACAATTAAAGTAATTTGCCTTTAATTGGTTGTACCCCCAACTGACTCCAGCAACAACAACGAAATCTATAAAAACACAGAAAATGCATTTACACCGTTTTCGAATTGAACGAACCCATGTGTGTAATTTATGGTAGTTGGCTCATAATTTCTGCCCCTTTTTAAAAGCATCTGTCATAACAGCATTTGAAATTAATCACAAAACAAAAAATTAACAACAATAGAAAAAACCAATTTTTTTTATTTTTGGTATTTTCGGTTTTAACATTTTGAACCCATTACACAGGCAAAAAAAAAAACAACAATAAACGCACAAAATTCAACACATGTGAGCTTTTTAGCCGTTTTTTAATGCATTTCTTAACGTGTTTCTGTAGTTTGTTGGTTGGTTGGCTGTGGCCACTTAAAATTCCATTTGGCAGAGAGAAAACGTTTAACTGCCAATTAATTCCATCTTTCATTCATTCACCGGGTAGACAGATCAAAAAAAAAAAAATTACGAAAAATTAAATAATGCAGGATACACTCTCAAAAAATTAAATCAGAAGATAACCCTCTAAAACCCAAATTTTAAAAATCTAAAAGTCCACTTTTCTGGCAAATGTCTTTGATTAGAAGAGCAGGGTGCAAAGGAGAAGAACGGAGTTAGGAACTCACTTCTCTTGCCAATCAGCTGAACATTGACAACTTTTCAACGTGAGGGGTAACATTACGAAAACAGCTGCAAATGCACACTTATTCGCACTTAAATGTTGTACTTTGTTGAATTTAATAAGTTTATTGCGTGTTTTTCCCAAACACGCGTATGCTTCTGCTCAAATACTTAATAATAATATCAAATGAGTTTTATTTGCAGACAAATAAACTTTGTTTCGAAGCAAATAAGCTCAATACAACCTCCAAACACGCGATTTCTTGTGTGTAAACATTTAAAAAAGACCGATTTTTCAGCGTGTGCCGGAGTGAATTCCATTGATCGAGCCCTCAGTCTAATGTTTGACAACATTTTTGGGCATCGTTTCTACTCTTAGTTGCCTTACACTCGCTCTATTTAATTTCTCTTTTCTTCCCACCTTACAATATTTTTGTATTGGAAAATAAGAACGTTATTCAGGAGAAGAGAAAAATCTCTTAATTCGGGTTTTTCGCTAAATGTGAAACGGAGAAAATATTTCTATATTAAAGTCGCATATATCGGAAACTAGGGGCACCTAGTTAGTTGTAGTCCGAGCCTTCATAGTTTTTTACATCGGGTAGAATTCTCGCTAAATGTAAAAATAGGATGGACACCTTGAAGCGCTGTAGCGTTTTAAAATCTGGTCGTAGTTCCGTGAGAACTGTGTTAGGCGCCCTACTTTTCCTTAGGCTGCTATCGAAGTCATGTCATGTTGGTACACACTGATGCCGTGTGTTGTGGGCAGCAAACATTTCATCTGTATTATTAACTAAATACCAAAATTGAAAAAGATTCTAATCGCACCAACGAAAAATATCCGATTTATGGAGACTGGCAGTAAACGTGGGAACTGTTGAAAATGAAAAATTAATTACTCATAGTTAGCATCACTGATCTCTTTTAGTTACTATTATCACATTCTTTATTGATTTTATGTTAAATTGGCAACCCATAATATTCTTGAAATAAACTTTGTCATTCTCCTTTTAATACTTGAATCAAGCCACACGTGTTTTACTTTAAGCAGCTTTTCTGGACAAGTTTCAACAGGAACACAATTTTTCTGCGTGTACCTAAATTAAATAATTGCTTGAGATTGATTTAATGTGAAATTTCTGAAATATTTCTTTACAGATATTACGTTTTCTTCGGTCACGTCAGACAAGTCACTCTACTCAAATGAGATTCCCAAATATGTAAGTGTTTGTAGAAGAAAAAAACAAACTATTGAACTATTGATATTGATGATTAATGTATCCATTATCAACAGTCGTTGAATTTGAATTGCGTTTGTGGGAGATAACGTTGTGTAGTACTGAAGTGGCTATTTTATTGGATTATGACGTCTTGTCACTGTTAGTCACAAAAGGTCTGCAATGCTATAATGATCCTCAACATCGTGATTACTGATTGATAAGAAAATAAATAAAAGCAAAAGTTTCCGACAAACACGATTTTTCGATGTTGTTTTGTTTCCACTAACAGATGTTAGATGTCATGTGTCAATCTGTGATTTGTTGCATAAGTCTGGTGGTCCGCACAACAGACAATTGATTTCTTAATTGTGAGGTGGATGGAATATCTCTATTAAATATTTTGGCATATACTCACATATAAAACACCTTCCAAAACTCTAACAATCCTCAACTCCTCAAATCTTTGTACTCCTTGCAATTTTCGAGTTACCATCGTTACTTGCAAATGCAATCTTACGTAGTCGCAATGTTATTATGAAATTTGTTGTTTATTGCATCCCGAAATAAATGGATTAAATTTAAATTTGTAATTTGTTTTATCTACGGCCTTTATTCATTTCTGTGGTTTAAGGTTCAAAAACCTTTTTCGGTTACTTCAGTTCAACACGTTTAACATATTAAAGGCAATTATTTTTGTCTACGACAAGTCACGACGTCTGCCTGCCAGTCGGTCGGTAATTGCATAAAACAAAAACTTAAGTTTCAATTTGAACTTGAACTTGTCGTCTGAAAGTCAAATGACACATAATAAGTCAATTATTTTATGCTGTCGCTGTCGTAGTTTTTGTGATGTACATCATTTTGTCGCACAACGCCGGACTAGATAAAAACCGTTTATATGGGAGAAAGGTAGGTAGGGGAGAAACATGAAAATGGGAGAAACCATGGTTTCATGGTTTCCTGTTTCAAGTAAGCTGGTAACATAACTTTCCCTTTAGAAAATTTGGCAATATCAGCTAAGCTGAGATGTTAACTTGTTCCTGAAAAAAAAAAAACACTAGGATGTCTCAGTTGAGACAACAATTTCACCGTTATGAAATGTGGAAGTGTCTAAGATGAGCTGCGACCTCAATTACAAATTCCCCTTAACATTCAACGAAGGGAGGGCATTTCTCTTAAATCAGTGAGTGCAAGATATAATTTGTATACTCACTGACCATGGACGTTATTATATAGATGATGATTTTTCTAGGGAAGTTTTATACGGTCTAAACCTTAATCTCTTACTCGTAAATTTAATAACATTTACAAGGTGGAAACGGCCGCCGTACACACCAGAATACGAACCTGAGTCTGCTGTATGATTGGCGCACACACTACCCATTACACCATGTGTGCCCCCAAAACTCATCTCTTCCTTCAGGAAATTTAGGAGTCTCCATTAAACAGAGAATTGTGGCAATTAAAATTGCCTAGTGTGAATTGGGACATTTCTGGGTCGATTCCGAATTTATATAATTGTATTTCCGTCTACTCTACATACAAATTTATAACAGCTTTATAAACCTTTGATAAGAAAAATGTCTGAAAATACAAAACCAATTTTTATGAATACGAGGGTTAGACTCTTGCTCACGCTGTGGAGCGTTTTTATATCCAAAAGATACATACATACATCGTTCTAGTAATAGAAAATATTTAAAATTTAAAAAATAAATACATTTTTTTTTTGGAAATATAAGTAAAAAAAAATTGTAAATATCGAAAATTTTTAAAAAATAAATTTTTGTTGGGAATATTAGTTAAAAAATCGGAATTGAAAAGTTCTCGACTCCGGCTCTGATATTTTCTATTCCTTAAGAAATCATGGAATTGCAGCCATCCTGAGACCCACAAATCCCTTGATAAAATGTGACAGAGACAGTTGAGCATAGACCGATAATTTTCCCTCTGCTACGCTAGGACCCTAACATTTCCTTTGGTGAACCTGGGTGACTTATTTTAACTGAAACCTTAAGTGTTCGTTTCGGAAACTTGGATGTCTCAGCTACGATGAGACTCCAACGTTACGTTGTTATAATTTAGTGGTTTCAGTTTTTACAAAAGAATACTTGAATGTGAAAGGAAGGTTTCAACGTAGCTGATACATAAAAGATTTACAAATCAGTGAACGATATCGGACACCTCAAATTGTTCTTGAGGAACCTTGCATGGGAGCGCTAAGCAGTCCTCTAATGTTCCTTTTAAAAAAGTAGGATGTGTTGGATTTTGGAACTTTAATTCTACCGTTCATAAAATTTCCGTGTTTTGGAAAAGCTTGAACTTCAACATTCCCTTTATGATATTTTTTTTTTTTTTTTGAATTTTTGCCTACTGCTATTTAACAACTGTTTTCATATAAAAGTCATGCCACAACATTTTTAATTTGATATATTGTATTGTTTGGTCCAAAGCCTTCTTCCAAACTATAGTCAAAATAATAAAAAGAAAGAAAAATTAAAAAAAAAGTATGTATTTTTCATAAAATGTTTTTTCTGATTTTAGGAATCATTTTTTCTCAATCCCCACGAAAAATAACTTTTTAGTTTTCAGAGAAACGTTTTTTAATTTTGTTGTTGCCTAGTGTAGTTTATTTAAATTGTATACCATTTACATCCATTAATTCAGTAATTCTGCCACCCTGCTCTCCTTATTCCTGTTCCACTAGCCCAAACGAAAGCGAACATTATCCAAGCCGTGCACTTGACGTTTCATGCTGCCACCATCAGCCCAGCTAGAATTCAGATAGTAATCATCTTCATCCAATTCCAATTTCTTCAGTTCCTCCTGACGCCGATAGGCATCGGCCATCATACGTTTACGGATATCTTCCGTTATGACCGGTTCACGCGACGGTGGCCCCTCACCATGTCTGTTTAATTTCACAACTACTTTTGTTTTATCATTGTTGCCAATAAAATCGCAAAGTTTCTTATCATTCAATATTAAACGACCCGCAAACCATAGTTGAGCCTTTGAAGGTTCTATAACTTCTTTGGATGCCTGTGTACCCGTGAGATCTTCTGTGTTACTGAATTCCATGCGTATGGTATCGTGGGGTGGCAATTGCATCGGGTAGACTATAGTTACTGCTCCTCTGAGAAGATTCAAGGCTTCGCTGACTATTTTCAGGGTCAGGGGTGTCTTGGCCAAGACCAACTTCTTGTCAATCATGGCTCTGGCATCGTCGATGGACTTCTTAAGGACCTCTTGCATTTTCTCTTTCGGCTGTTGGCCATTCCGTCGTCCAATGGGATCTATGTTGAATATGAAACCACCGGAAGGTACACATTTCTCAGACCACACATCTTTCAGCTTTAATTCGTCGATCTGCTCATCGGTGAGTCCCATCATTTCCGGCGGCAAGAGGGTGCCATGCGAGGCCAACTCCTGGACTTCCATGCAGATGCGTTCGACTTTTAGACGTCCATTGTAAATGGCGGTTATTTCACGTATGACCGAGTCGGAGATTTCACAAACACTCGTCTCATAGAGGAAGAGATTTTCATCACCACGTTTCACTTGCAAAATCACCATTCTTCGATTTTATCCGTGTGTTGTCGTAGAAGTTCTGTTGTTATCTAGAATTTCTTTACAATTCAAATTGAATTTGAAGTAATCGATGAGAATTTCAATGAACAGTTTTGAGATGTAAACAAGTGTGGCATGGTTACCCGTCACCAGGGTGATGTTGGTGTTGACGAACCGTTCTGTTTGTTTGGTAATGTCTGGAAAATGGCAACAAATTCAAAGGGCTTTTATGTCCATACATGTGTATTCTAAAATTTTGTTACGGCGTTTATTTAGATTTCAATAAATGTTACGGCAATGGTCCCAATGGTATAACTAAACATCCCCCTTGCCCCATTAAGCAAATGTTCTATTATCTTCATGATATTCGTGTCACGAGCCACTGATTTCATCCCACTTCAAAGACGCAATGACCTTGTATAGCGTCAAAACGAATAAAAAGCAAATTCCAAATAATTAAAAACGACTTCATTAGAGTAAGACCTCCCAAACAAATTACCAGCAGCACATAAAACACATTTATGTATGTCTGACGTTTTTTTTGTTCAACGGCCAAATACTGTCAGAGAACAACAATAAAAAAAACCACTAACGATTCTAAGCGGCGATACATTACAAGCGAAGCTTAAATCCCCTACGCTACTGTCTAATCTATGAGTGGCAGCAGATGTTTTTCTTGGTTGTGGAGATGAGGAGTACACCCAAATGTTGAGAAATTGAATAAAAAACAATAAGAATATTTTATGAAATGAATTAAGACAAAAACCGAAAATATCCGATCCGTAACTTATCATATAAAAAAAAATTAAACTGAAATATTCGTAATTATTTCACTTAATCTGTCAGTGTCGGAGTCGACGATGATGATGATGATGAAGGCAACATCAACTTTGTTTTTAAAGCGAGAAGTTCATACATACACATTATATATTCTGCCAAATTAAAGTGACATAATGCTCGTAATGCGAAATTTTGGGAGCAGCAATTTAGAGGCAACTGTTTCAACACACACTTCATATACATAATTAAGCGTAATTACTGATCATCGATGTTGGAGTGTGACATCATCTTCAGGCAAACGTACTAATGCTATTTTGTTACGAATTCTTAAACAATTTTGTTTGAAAAACAATTTTAGTTCTAAGAACGCTGGAAAGTTTGATGTTTCGATTAAAGCGACTGAGGAAACATGGTAAAAAAAATTGTCATGTTAGTGGGTTTTTTTTTATAAAGTTTAGTTAATATTTAGTTTTAAGTGTTTAAAAATTAATTTAAAATATGAAAAACGTCTGAATTTGCAATAGATGCATCTGCAATTTTTGAAACTTTCGGTATAATTTTTGCGTAAATAATTTTCCGCTCCCAGAACCTGCATGAAACTTGAAATTTGTTAACAAATGCTTTATTTGTACTTACCGTGCTCTAACGGCTAGACTTTATTTATTTATACTATATTTTATAAAGTAAATTTATAAAATATAAAGAAAGGCGCCGGGTAGCAAAGACCATGTGCGCACAAGGGGAAAATAAGAGAGTTTATATTAATTTATAATGCACGAATAAAAGAAAAAGTTACATGAAATAAGAATAGTTATACTTATATAAAATCTTATATATTGAATATACAAATAGAAAACCTGTTCTAGACATCACGTATACTATGCATGCTCAGAGCTAATCTAACCCTGCGCAGCATAGTGTCCAAGGAACAATCCAGAATCCTATCAATGGGTAAATCAATTTTTGAAGAACTACACTCCAACAGTATATGTGGAACTGATAGAATATCGTCGCAAAAGCTGCACCTGACAGGATCCGAGTTATCGTAATAATGCTGTGTGTTGAAAACAGTCTTACCTACTCTCATACGAGCCAACAAGATACAATCAGTTCTACTGAGGTTTACACTGTATCTTGGCCTAATGATGCCCGGGTTAACCTGTCTCAGGAAAAGGGGAGACTGGTCCCAATGTTCCATGTCCTTAGAGCGTCGAATAGAACGGTAGACACTAACTATTGCATTTGGTGAGCACGGCATTTCAGATATGAGGGATAGGCGCAAAGCAGTTTTAGCAACCCCATCAGCGTGCTCATTGCCAGCTATACCCAAGTGAGAGGGGATCCAGAGGACTACAATATTTTCGAGAAAATCAGCAAATGTTAGCATACCACTGTAAATACCCTTACGATTCCTATGAATTGCCCTCACCACACTGAGACTGTCAGTGCAAATTATAGTCCTTCTTCGTTGTTCGTATGCGAAGGAAATTGCCTCTCTTACAGCAGTGAGCTCAGCAACAAAAATCCCAGTGTAGTCTGGCAGACGGCACTCACAAATTGTCTCAAACTGAGAATCAGGTAATTGTCTGACCACGGAAAATGAGGTAATTTGCCCGTCAAATGAGCCATCTGTATAAAGAATCATGTCCGGTTTATATGTTGAAATTCTGTCAGCAAAAAATCTCCTGAAACAGGCCGCGTTTATAGAATCTTTCTTATGGGTGCTTAATGTATCATCTATTAAAACAGTAGGCCTGTCTTCAGTATAAGGGGAAGGTTTTAAGGGAAGAGAAATACCTAAACATGAAAAAATCTGCAAAATATGATCGATAGATGAGATAGAATTTCCATCAGGGTGATTAATATGATGCCAAAAAACATCATGAAGGCCATCCGATGGTAGGGTGAGCGACTTAGAAGCAAGGCTAACAGAAAACCTCTCTAAAATTGTTCGAAATTCGGCGAACCTACCCTCCAATCTCAAAGCATCGACGGGTGTTGCTCGTAGGAGCCCAGTGGCCGATCTGAAGCAATTGTTAAGCGCAACGTTCAACTTGCTCACATTTGACGCCGACGTCCATCCGTAAATTGTAATGCCGTGAGAGATTGTGCCAATAGTCAGTGACTTACAAATGTCAATAGCAGTCTCAATGTGAGGGCCTTTTGTTCTGGAACAAATAAGCCTGAGTAAGTTGTTGATCTTCCCCAGTTTCGACTCCAAGTATTTCACATGCTCATTCCACAACAGGTTTTTGGTAAAAGTGATCCCTAGGATTTTCATCTGCGACCCAACCCTGATATGATTTTCACCGAGACGAATATAGTCTAACCTACAGTTTCTCTTCCTACAGACATGAAGAATATCTGTCTTGGCGACAGGTATGACAGCACCCGTGCTCCTAGCCCAGTCCTGAACTATATCGTTAAATGTATTGATACTATCCTCTACATCCTCAGGTATACCAGAAGAGACTGCGAATATATTGTCTGCAAAGATACCGACAAAATCAATGCCAGGAGAATTCTCCAAGGCTCTGGCAAGTGAATTTGCGTAGATGTTGTACAAGATAACTGAGAGTGGTGAGCCCTGAGGGACACCATTATCTAAAGGGAAACAACCAGAAAGATGACCATCCACTTTGACAATCATACGACGATCCGAGAGAAACGAATTTAGAAGAAAGAGCATTTGCCTCGGTACTCCCCAGTCATTTAGCTCTTTTAAGACTTGGGTCGACACGACACGGTCAAACGCCTTTTCCAAATCCTCCGAAAGAACCAGACTGTGTTTTCTTCGACTTATATTAAAACGCAAGACTTCTTCGAGACGATGACACAAGCTATGTACACCATAGCGAGGCAAGAATGCATGTTGAATTGGCAGAAAACTATTTCTTGCGTATCGAAAAAAACGCTTGGCCAAAATTTTCTCTAATATCTTAGAGAGAACAGGAAGCAGCGAAATCGGTCGGTATCCCTCTAAGCGGCTGGGATTTTTCCCTGGTTTAGGAATAGGAGAAAGAATCGCAACTTTCCAATCATGTGGAAAGTTACCAGAAGACAGTATATTGTTGTACAAATTGCACAAACGTTTCTTAACTAAAAGCGGAGCATTTCTAACCATTGAGTAAGTCAACTTGTCAAAAGATGGGGTGGATCCCTTTAGAGTCTCAAGTGTTTCTTCGAGTTCAGAAATATTAATCAACTGAACGAAGTTGGGGAAAAGATTTGCTGTGGGAGTAAAATTTTCAATTAACATATCTCGCTTTGAGGCTATAATAGTTTGATCAAAGGCACCATCCGAGCTCAAGGAGCTCCAGAAGGAAGCGAATTCATTTGCGATGTCCTTCGGATGAGAAACGGTATTGTCACCTACACATATAGTGGAAAAACTCTCTGACCTCGAAACTCTCAAGTTATTCACCTTGCTCCATAGGCAACGAACATCCATAAATGGATTTAAGGAGTTAAGAAATCTGGCCCAGGTCTCCCGCTTAGCGATTTTACATGCCCTCTTAACCCTTGCACACATCCTCCTATAGCCCAAGCAATTCTCCACATTCCTATTCCTTCTAAATCGTCTCCAAGCCTGTTGTCTATGTCTGATAAGTCTGGCTATGTCACTATTAAACCAAACTGGTCTATTTTTCCTATTTGGACTACGACTAATAGGTATAGACTCGTTCGCAGATTTTCTAAAAAGACGTTTCATCTGAGCCGCCTCTCTGTTGACGTTCACTGATTCACAAAAATCGTCATTAAATTGAATTATCTTCGACTGAAAAAGAGGCCAGTTGGCCCTAACATCAAGAAAGCGAGGAATAAATTTTTTCCTAGGAGTCAGAAAATCATTTGAGATCAAAATTGGGAAGTGGTCCCCAACATCAGGTAGCGGTAAGCACCTCCAGGTTAAACTTGAAGCAAAATCCGGACTGCTCATAGATACATCCACAGATGTAAGTGTATGGCGGGTATTTAGCAAGGTAGGCGAACCGTCGTTAAGAATAACAAAACCTTGTGTATTCGCAATATCCTCCCAGATGCGACCATCATGGGAAGTATCAGATGAGCCCCAAAGTATGTTTCGGGCATTCAGGTCTCCTAGTACAAGGGTATGACCTCTTTCTGGAAAATGTATGCGACGAACCATATCAATGCTCAAGGACAAGTCGCATTCTTTGTAAATGTTCACAACTGTTAAAGGAGTGCCGCAGTCAATTGTCAACGACTGAAAAAGCAGTGACCCAGTAGAGGCAGAGTGCTGGGTGACATTAATATTATTCCTAACAAAGAGGGCAATACCTGATTTAGAATAAGAATAATCTTTATTGTGATGGTAAATCCTATATCCTGGCAGGTGCAAAAGATGTCTATTTCCTTCCGTAATATGAGTTTCCTGTAGGGCGATTATATTTGGCTTATGTAGAGCGACAATAAGTTCCAAAGCAAATTTATGACATAAAAAGCCTTGGATATTCCATTGAAGAAGCGTGATGTTTAGACCAAAGTCCATAAAATGAAAAGATAGAGAAAAAAAAACAGGAAAAAATAAATAAATTTAGTTAGATTGTAAGTTGGTTAAATTATCTAAAGGTAACGTTTTCTTAAAGGTTTCAGGGGTAATTAATACGTTGAGCTGGGGAAATTTCTTAAACGCCTTGCTGCGTGGAGAAATTCCCTCATTCAGATCCTCCGAGTTGGTTCGTGGTGGTGTGGCCATTTCTGTGGTATCAGCAAATTCCAAAGATGATTTTTGATTGTTGTAAGAATTTAATGTTGTTCCGTAGTTGAACGCATTGTCCATATTGAAATCATCTGACATATATTCCTCAGATGACAAAAAGTCATTTTCTGTGTGTGTATTAATTTTGTTGAGATTTTTTCTTTGTTTTGTGTTGGTATTGGTTTGATTGTTAATTTTAGATGTCGGTTTGTTTGAAAGAGAGTTTGAAACTGATGGTGAGATGGACGTTATTTGCGGAGATGAATGAGTGAGGAGTCCAGGAGATGATGTAGCAGTGAAATGTGTTATCGGAAGAGTTAATGATGATGCAAGAGAGTCTGTTATCGATTTAGATGCTGAGGTAACAAGGGACTTTGTTATCGGGAGAGATGTTAGTTCAATGACCTTGTGTGATGTTGTTGCATTGTTTTTGTCGACTTTATTTGAAATAACGGCATCTTGTTTTGAGGAATTTCCATTTGCCAAGACTTGGGCATATGAGGCCTTGGGACGATGTGGTTCAATGAGGTTGTTAGATGGGTCTTCATTGAAAATACGCCAAGCTTCTCTAGCTGTGCACCTGCGTTTGGCCTTGATTTTGTTCACCGATTTATGGGTAAGGAAGCTGGGACATGTTGGGTCTGAGGAAGTATGGGTGTCGTTATTGCAGTTGACACAAAATTTGCGGGTGCAAACCTCGTGTGGTGGTGGAAAACCGCATTCCTTGCATTGCTCAATACCCCTACAATAGTTTTTGGTATGGCCTAATTTTTGACAATTGCGACATTTCAACGGATTTGCAATGTATTCGTGAACTGGCACTGTACGCCAACCAAGATCCAACCATTTAGGAGGGTGAATCAAGTCGAATGTTATCACTGCGCCGCCGGTTGCGACAAGGTTGTCCCCTATCTTCTTCATAAATTTTCGTACTCCGATTACCTTAAATTCGCTTAAGTCTTTAACAATATCTTCCTCAGTAATGGGTACAATTTTGTCACTGAAAATTAGTCCTTGCGAGGAGTTAAGAGTAGTATGTGGCACAATTTTCACAGGTACTACATCGATATATTTCGCACTTACAAATTTGTTTGCAGCCTTCAAATTGGTTGCTTTGATCATAAGGTCACCACTCTTTAATTCACTTATCTCCAGATAATCACGGCAAATATGCTTAATACCTCGTCCAATCTGGAAAACATTGTAAGAAGCCAGAGGCTTTGCTGGAGTAGAAGGATCCGTTGAGCTAGCAGACGCAATTAGAAATCTTGGCAGATCGTCATAATTTGATATGATGGAAGGAAGCGGTACGAAATCTTCGGGATCAAGACGGGTGCGTTTATTTTTGGCTTTTATCTTTTTATCCCTGTCAGGATCCAGGTCAGCGTACCTGTTATGATTCGGGGGGTACACCCCGGTCATCTTGAAGTTCACAATTCACTCAGAAGGTGTACAATTTAAATACAAATTAGAAAGTAAAATTATTTAAATTCCAAAGTTTAAAACCACAGGCAAAAAAAAGCGTTAACGTAAATCGATAACACTAATAAATCGAAAACAACCGTAAGAGAAACAAACGATGTTATCTCGGCAACTGCCAAACGCGGAATGTGACTAGACTTTATATTAGCAAAAGTTTTGACATATTTGCTAACAATCCAATGATATTTCATGACGTCTGCTCGGCTCAACTATCTACGGAATTTCGCTATTAAACCAGCTTAAATGTTTAAACAAAGATTAAAATCATGAATTAGTATGCTTTGCCTTGTAGTACAGAGAGCATATCATTACTTACTTAGTTTCCTTAACCATTCCATACTCATGGTGATCCACGATGTAATAAATTTCAAAAAACCATATTCAGTATGAGGCCACCTGTTTGTCAGATCTGTGTTTGGAATGGATCCAAATGCGCAGGGTCCATATTTTAAAAGACAACATTTGTTCTTCCACTTTTGTTCAGTTCTCCCATAGTGGTAACATTCAGAGGGTCACCTGCAATTAATACAGAAAGGTGAAACATAAATCATATACATTATTGAAGCAGTCAGATTTTTCTGTAGTCTGGTACCTCTGATGGAAGTACCGCTGACTGTATTTTACCATCTAAATCATCGCAGAAGGAATTCGGCATAGTGTTGAGTTCCGACCTTAACTACCCAATAAATAGTAGAGATATTAGCTATGTTTCAACCCCTAACTAAGTGGAAAGATTACTTCACACAGCGAGTTCTCGAAGTGCATTCTTTAATTTTTACCAGCATAACATATGAAATTGCCAATATTCAGTTTTTTTTTTTAATTAAAACGTTAAATTTTCCACTTAAGTTCCATTTTTGTGATTGTGTTGCCCCTCCTTTATCACCAGTTGTCGTACCCGCTCACCCTGTGTGGAAAGTCATCCTTTAAATCAGTTCGAAATATTCATGACAGATAAATAAATATAATTAAGAGACAACTTATTGAGGAACTTACCAAAAAGTCCACTATATTCAGAATTGTATAGCAAATATTGATTTGAAGAGCTGTCAAAATATTCACACTTCCGAAGTAAAACACTTTTCCCCCGTATACATAAAAATGTATAACACATGGTACAATAAACAAGGTAAGGCCAAGCAATCAGCTGATTTACAATTTTTTCTCGCAGCGCTCTAAATTGTCAAAGTTGACATTCGATGTGTTGCAAACGGAATAACAAACCCATCCTATGATAGAGGGTATAACAAATTAATGATGGAAATGTAAATATTTTGTATCAAATATTTACAACAATAACAAAAATTAACTGCCAGTAACTTTATTTTATATTCTCGACATATACAACTTTGACAATATAGAGCACCAGAGTTCTATCTGATTATTTGTTGTTGGGCTAATGACCTTACCTTGATTATTGTACCATGGTATAACAGCTTTGTTAAGAAAAATGTGTGAAAATAGTTTTTGTATTTTCCAAAATTTTTTTAACAAAGTTTTATAAGGCTTTTAGACATTTTTATGAATACCGGGGTTTGTGTGCCTGTATCCAAGGGACTATTGGTTCAATCAAAACATCAGTTGTAGACTTATATGCGAAATATTTTGGTGTCCAACCAAACTCTCCTAAAGATTCACAGCCTGTGCCACAATGTAGAACGTTAACATTCGCAATCCTTTTACACAAGAAAGACAAGGCGAACGAAAATCTATGAGAACAAATGAAAACGTAAAAATTTAATTTTTTGTATAAGCAAAGCGAGAGAAAATGTCAAAAGTACTTACTTGTATTGTGTATTGCGTTTGATAAAAAAAAAACGCTTGAGGTCGTCTCATGATGACTTGATATGGATGAGGGGTCATCAAAACATTCTAAATCCCGTGGATTCAAAATATGCTCAATTAGTTGACGGCCAGGATTCGTATACAAATCCAATTCGTATGGCCGATAGAGGAAACAATTTTTAATACCCATCTTCTAGCAGCACCTGAAGAACATTTCAATAGTTGTTAATTATCAGAAACAGCTATAAAATATTGTTTGTTTGCCCAAATTCACACTAGGCAATTTTAATTTTATTGCCGCAATCATCAGTTTGATGGAAAAAGAGGTAATTGGAAGAGGGGATTGGAAAAGGATAAAACTTGCTCGTACTGGCAATTTATTTTGATATTTTCAAAAAGTCATTTGTATTTGAAAAGGCAATAATAAAAACAAAAATCCTATTAACGTGTGTATGTTGGTAGTTCTATTTAATATGTTGCATATTGTAATTTGTGCTAATTGGCCGTCAGGCTTTATGTTAGAAATAAATTCAAATTCAAAATTCAAGTGCCTGGAGCAAGAAAATCTAGTACACAAATGAAAATAACTGTGTAAAACAAGCATGTAGCTAATAATTAAACCCGTACAACAATGAGATTAATACCATCATAGTTCCAAGTTTGCTATAAAATGATTACCTTGTTATCTTTAAATTCTTGTTTCGGTCCTACTGAAAACTGTCTAAGATGTCTGTCCGTTTCGTGGACCCTATGTTGTTTTTCGGAATGGCGGTTTAATTAAAATAGTTACACTTTTACGAATAATTCCACGTTTATTAGTTTAGCAGAAAATTATCCTGGAGCCGAAAGCCAGCCCGCCAATAAACATGACCATATTCAAGTCAAGGGAGTAGATTAGGTCTAAATCGAATTATAACTTTAGAACGGAATTATTCCCATTCTCTAAAAATCTACTTTTCATATGTATGCTAAGTCGACTAAGCATGGTTTTAAGGAGATTGTTTTATAAATCGTAGTAAACGCTAAAATTTATCACTAGTTATGCTATGTTGTGGACGGCCGTGGTCTGGTAGGTAGTGTGTGCGACTACACACAGCATAACCCAGGTTCGAAACCTGCTGAGACCATGAAACATTTTTCAGCGACTACTTCCATCTCGTAATTGTTGACGACTTTACGAGTGAGAGAGTAATCTCCAGGCCATGAACAACTTCTCTACAGAATCATTAGCCGTTCGGAGCCGACTTTAAACAGAAGTTCCCGGTCAGTGAGTATACACAATTACATCGCCCACAGCTCACAGATGCGAGAGAAGTTCCCCGTCAGTTCCTATATGGAATGTTAAGGGAAATAAGTAAGTAAATTATGCATTCCAAATAATATTTGAAGGCGTGTTCTGTAAAACTTACATTTTAAACTCAGCATACTATGGAATAAAGTATAGCCCTTTCGGTTGGTCATCGTCATTTTAGAACGAACGCACATCATGGTAAATGGCTATATAAGCTCCGCTCCTGCCGAACTCAAGCACGTTTCTGTCACTGATTTGTTTTATTTTATCTGAAATATTTCAAAATAAACTTCATGTTAATTTTTGACAAAAATAGAGATAAGAAAACACTGCTCGGATTTTAAGCATTTCATGGGATTTTGGCTTGCACTGCACCTTCCTCTCATTGATTTGAAGACATCGTAAATTATTTAGTTTGCTGCTTCATTAACGCCATTTATTTTATTCATTTATAATTTTTTAACGTTTAACAGTTTCCAGCTTTTTTGTTTTACATCGTTTGGTCTGCCGAGCCATACACGATATTTTTTTTTCCTATTTAATTACTAGGCAATGGAAAATGACGAAAAAAAAGGTCATTTAACGCATACAACCACCAGCGCCACTGCCTCAACGGAACTCACAATGATGGGAATTTTCTGTGCATGATTGCCAGAGCGGCTACAATTTAACCAAGTGGACAGACATACAAATGCTACTACAAATGGCAAATATGTACTAGACTTTAAGCCAAACAGACATTTAAACAAGATCACCGAATAGACAACTGAAGGTAACTTCCAACATACACGAAAAGTACGAAACGATAGGCTTCTTTTTGGACTCATAACCAAGGCATTGTCTTCATTTCGCCATGAAGAACGAAACCACAACACTAAAGCCAAACTTCTTTTCAATCGAGCAGATGTGCAACAAATGAGCCTCCAACAATTGCAGGTTATTGTTTTTCTTATTTCTTCGTTTTGGTTTCGTTTTCTTAATGGTGTCTTGTGGTCTGTGCCGGTGTCTTCTTCGTCTATTCATTTGGTTTTCTAATATTATTCATACGGACAAACGTTACGAGAAAATTATAAGAAAAACCCGCCATGGAAATAACAAAGAAAAATTAGTTTTAAAACTTTATGTTTGAGTGAATTTGTTATTGTTATTATTACTTTTTATGAAGACGGTGGTTGCTGTTGTTGTGGCCAGCGTTTTTCTCTAATTTGTCGTGAGAATTGTTCAGTCAACCTTGAAGGTTAGGGTCACTATTGTGGCCAGAAATGAAATGTAACTGACGACCACAATGCGAATCGCTCCATTGTTGTATGAGTATGTCTAGGTATTCACAAAGGAAGACAAGTCAACTGAATGCCGACATTTGTATCTTGCCGAGATACGAGGTTCGTTTGCAACTAAAAGGTCATTTGTTTTTTGAGATTTCATTAAGTCTAACGTTTGTATGAAAGTTTCTCGTATCAAAGCGGTATTTTAAAATTGACCGGATTTGGAATCGAAATCGGGTAAAAACGTTGACATTCGAATTAGCATTTAGATCGTTTATACAGTCTGTTTTTTTTTAAACATATACGTCTAAGACGAACCGAAACGAAAATGCATGGAGTTTTTACCACTCCAACAAATCCAATTGGCCAGTACACATAAAAATACATTTAAAAAAGATGTCAATTTGAAATTTTGTGTTACAAAAACCCAAACGGACGAAATGGAATTTCGGTTTGTTATTTTAACGAAACGCAAGACCCATTCGTTTCAAAAAACAGGTGTCTTTTTTGACAAAAAAAAGGTTGTTATTTTGTTATTATTTGCAAATAAAATTTTCCATAGATATTCATTTTCAAACCTTTGTTATTTTCCATAATTTCGTCCAACTTTTGTTCGTATGTTTAAACGTAAAACAGACATTGTCTCCACAAAGTGTCATCCACTTTCCAAGTCACCCTCGTAATTCCACAAGTCATAAGAAAATGTTTGTAGGAGAATTTTTGTTGTGGTTATTTTCAGAGACTCTGTGAAAATTTCGCTTTCTTTCGCGTTGGATGTGTGTGTTTCTTTCTATTTCCCTCCGTCTGCTCAGACTGTAATTAATGAG
This sequence comes from Hydrotaea cyrtoneurina, assembly GCA_958296145.1. Lineage (NCBI taxonomy): Eukaryota > Metazoa > Arthropoda > Insecta > Diptera > Muscidae > Hydrotaea > Hydrotaea cyrtoneurina. The sequence continues at coordinate 57,199,097 of OY282516.1, read as the reverse complement.
TTCAGTCGTCTGAGCCGGTGTGTTCAGCCCTTTGTTGTTGGTTTAAGCCAAGTTTGTTAACCTTTCACATGTGCTGTTCGTGTCGTTAGGAGTTTAAATATGTCTTCCCCTCTCTTTCTATCTGTTTGTTATATTGTATAACGTCGATTCATTTTCATAATATTTTCCACACTTGTTAACAATTTTCAGCTTTGCCATTTAATGATTCCTTTCATTTCCTTCTATTTTTGTGTTCTTAAAGATGCGTGCATGTTCTGAGTGGTTGAGGCAACAGACATCGCTGTTAATTAATTCTCCCACAATTACTTTCTACAAGACGAAACATCCAAGACGCCCTGCCCTTTCTTGTCTGAAAGACACAAGAAAATTAGAAAAACAACACACACATAAATTAATTTTTCTAAACGGTTTTTAGTTGGTGGCGGGGTTGTTTTTTTTTTAGTTTTTCTAAATTCAAGAACATTCTCTTTATATTTTGTAATTTTTCATAATATGTTTTCATCAAACATCCGTGGGATATTTTAATCATAAAAATAACGGTTCTTTGTATTTGTTACGAACTTTCAAATATTATCGTGTTCTAAGCTGGATATTTTGGGATCTCAATGATGGCGAAAAGTGGGTGTTGAAGTTAATCTGTCATCAGCATTAATTATAGGTAGATAAATGGAATTATTTTTCGGGACTTAAGGAAATTGTTTTTTAATGTCGTGCAACGGATCTCAGTTGTCAGTGTATTTTCTATTTTAGGGAAGTCGACAATCGATTGTGATTAACAGTATGTAAAGAATGGTAAAGTATTTATTTATTTTTTATTTATTTATTATTAATTACAATACAAAGTAAATTTATATTCTAATTTTGGGTCCAAGGGTAAACCGGGTGACAAAGACCATATGTTTTAGATTTTTGCAGCGACAGACCAAAGCCTCTGGTGGGAATCGAACCCACAACCCCCACGCTGATAGGCAAGCACGCTACCAACTTGCCTACCGGGGCGCCTAATGGTAAAGTAAATATATTACTTGTATTTAATTAGTAAGAGAGGTACAAAACATAGTTGTTACAACAACAACATCATTTTCCGATATGAGGCTAATATTGAGAAGCCCATTTGCAAGTCACATTGCCGTTTACCCCATTTAAACACTCAATCTGAAATGCGACGAACATCAATAAAATCTACTTTATTATCAAATAACACTCGTAGCTCAATTTCCCGACAAGTGTTCCATAACAAAAAAAAAAAGAAAATGCATTCCCGAAGAGATCGAATTTCGTAGTTACATTCCTAGTCTAATTTTTATTAACAAGAAAAAAAAACCTACAGCCCACTTGATGGTCATCTCAGTAGTAAATACTTGGTGACTGATAAAAACAAATGAAACATCCGCCGAGGCTGACTAAATGTTCACATTTAACAAAAATCTCTGCAACTGATAATAAACTCGCTTAAGTTCACATTTATTTCACTGGCCGCTCACCTAAAATGCAATTAAAAATTCCCCCAAAGATATTTAAGTATGCGGACATAATTAGATCATAAACGAGCCAAACAATCAAAAGAAACAAAGAGTTGTGTTTCATTATTGATTACACATTGGCCAGAAGACGCTGAGTCGTTGGGTGGGGGCATCCCAAAGGTTCAAATCATTTTCTGGCTGCGATTTTTATGTTCCGAATGTAGTGAGAACACGATTTGATGTGTTCTTGTGAGATGACTTTCCAGGAATACATTAAGCGCGCGGATGGTGATGGTGCCGGACGAATTAATGCCGCTTGTTTTACACGGATTTCCAAATGAGATGCCCACCTTTCTAATGTTCTGCATCTATTCTGATTCGTTTTGTTAAATGTATTCTTTAGTTTTTTTTTAATGTTTCTTATTGGATGTTATGTTGTGGGGTTGTGATTGAATGTGCTTATCATTAAACTAATTTCAAATTTACATCAATTTTGTGTCAGAATCGGCTCCGAATGGTTGTAGACCTTCTTGGTTACATTCTCTTCGGGATAACTTTTAAATCGCATTTGTTCTTAACATTAGGGTTTGCCAGTCCGTCCGTCTACTCGTATCTGAGAGTGGCATCTAACAAAATAAGAGTTTACTGTCAGCTTAAAGCCCACACCACACTGGCTGTTGGGTGTGTGTGAGTGTGTATGACTTGTATAAAATGATTGCCTTTGATGTGAGACAATTATAGGATGCCCTACCGCAGGCACTTATGTTCAATGAGATGTTGTGTTATTCAGGAAAATAGTGCGATAATTATTTTTAACTTGACCAACTCTCAGGGGATGTTCCATATAAATGCAATGGATAACGATATTTAATTATATTAAATAAGGATATTATATGGTAGGCGGGAGGGGAGAGGGGAACAGAGTGTGTGGTGACAGTTGCCCTGAACTTGAGAATGTCACAACTGACACATATGAATTGTTAACAAATTATTATAATTGTAACGTAGAAAAGGAATTTAAATTCCAAAGCTCTTTTTTTCGCATGCTATCTACATTAAACTTGAATGTTATATTTAACTAGTAAGTTGTAATGCTCCTATGGCGCCCGTTGAAATATGGAAAAAAATTTTGTTGAAAACAAAAATTTTGTTGAAAAAAAAAAATGTTCTTACAAAAAAAAATTTTTGTTGAAAAAAAAAAAATTGTGGAAAAAAAAATTTTGTTGAAAAAAAAAAATGTTTGTTGAAAAAAAAAAATTTGGAAAAAAAATTTTGTAAAAAAAAAATAATTTTTGAAAAAAAAAATTTTTTTGTTAAAAAAAAAAATTGTAAAAAAAAATTTTGGAAAAAAAAATTTGGTAAAATAAAAATTTGGGGAAAACACAATTTCTGTAAAAAAAAAAAAAATATTTTTTTTATTATTATTATTTATAGAAAATTATAGAATGCCTATTTAAATTCCTACGTACTGCGTGATAGAGTCAGTGAATCAGTGTCGAGGGTAAATATATATTAAGATTCATGAATTGATGAATGTATTTTCTTCTCCGTTCAATCGGCCTTTTAATAATAAACGAATCAAAGTCTCTGGATATACGTTGTTACACTGGTTGCACGGCCATAACTTTGAAATTCAAATTAGAATTGTAGCATCTTTCAAACTGCCCATTAGTATTTTACACTTTCATGTTGTGTAATCGGAAACCTAAGGGAAAAAATCCAGCAAAAAATCAGTTTTTTCTTCAAATTGTTAATTTCCAACGACTTGAACATTTTTCTCATTAAAGATATTGTTCTAATGTCTCTTTTGGTTTTTTTTTAATATGTTTCCAAACTAACAGTCGTTAATGACTGAAATCGGATTTCAAATAGTTTAAACTGAACCGGTGTTGAAGAAAAAATAATATATGCATATCACGCATTATGTAAGAGACAACCACAAAGTCCTAACCATCATCTTATTCACGTAAAAATTATTTCATATTTGGCTAAACAAAAAAAAAAATTGGTGGAAGTTTACAATTTTATTAGAACTGGGGTTTCCAAATTTGAATCATTATAGCTCATCCCTGGTTGAACTCACTGGGTACATCTGTGAGACCTAAGCTTGAACACACTTCCGTTAGGTCAATCAAATCGGACAAGCCACTTGTAAATGACAGATCTATTTTCAAATGTACGAATCTGGATTTCACCCGGTGCTAAGACCACCGTGAGTTTAGGCCATCGTGGCAGGTACTCACGTAAAACTCGGCGTCTCTGTACGAATCTGGATGGAGATAATTTTGATAGTTACCCTACTATCCCTTATCATCATCACCGCTCTCCTCTGAAGCAGTCCATGCCTGCAAAGATGATAAGATTGGGTGATGTATTCTCTGAACCGCTACAAAAAGCCTAAACACTTGAATGCTTCTTTGGTTACTTCGTTACGCTCTCCCAACCAGCATCACCCTGTATTTTCATAGCCACTGTCCCTTCTAAAAACGTCTTCCTTGGTCATCGTTTAGTTTCGCGAATATTAGGACGTTAAACTTGCAGAATGCCCATCTCCTGGTAGAAATATCAAACAAATGTCGGTGGTCAATTCCACTTTACGAGAAAGACAGAAATCCTTAAGCAACACAAAATGTGTCTAGGAGAAACATGAGCCGTTCATAGTCGACTTTGAAACAGTAGGACCCGATCAGTAAGTATTGTTCATAATTCACCGACATGAGTGATGTTCTCCAGCTGATGGAGAAAACACAGAGGCACTTTCGAAACAATCCCATTTATAATTTAACGAACAAATTCGTTTTATGGAAACAGGCAGTAAGTTCTCCCGGTTTAACGTTTACACTGTTCAAAGTTTACTTTTCGATTAATGAATAAAATTCAAATACAACATGACACAGTGTAGGGCACAAATATTTCATCAAAAGCCCCCTTCCTCTCACCAAAAAAAAAACAAAAAAAGAATTCCATAAAATATTAGTGACCCATCCGTGGAACCGTCAGCTTAATTGCTCTCTTAGTTCACCCTAAAGAGCCACGTATCCCCAAAAAAAAAGCGATTATCCACCAGTGCTTTTTTATCTAACAAAAATAAACCGAAAACAAATGTTTATTAATTTTCCTCAATTTTCCATAAACATTTTCTCGGCATCTTTTACCAACGCAAGCTAACATTTAAATCAATTATTGGGTCGTTGTTCTGATGCGTCAGTCGGCCTTTTCAGATGTATTGCTCAGCGCTGTTGTTGTTGTTTTTGCTGCTGCTGCTATTATCATCATTTTGAAGGGACGACTTTATGTCGATCTTTTATTCTTTGGGTTCTTAAGCTTTTCTAGTGTTTTGATGTGTGTGTGTAGTTTTGTTTCTTTTGTTGGATTAATGGATATAATGACGTTGGGAGATAGCGGTGGGCAGATAGGTGGTAGGAACAATGTTCAATGAAAAATCTACACGATATTAATTTCCTGTTTAACACAAAAAAAGAAAAACGTTTTTTTTTGGGATTCTGGAAAAAGCCCAAATTGTAATTAAATTCAAAACCTAATGGGCTTATGTAGGTTGATGTAATCGGGTCCATGACCTCACCTGGTATTTTTATAAATAATTTGTAGTTGTCCAAAGAAAAAAATGAAGTGCATCGAATTTCTAATTTAGACAAACATAAAATACCATTTGGATGTTCTGCAGAGGCTAATGTCAGCAGTTCAGTAGTTTAATGGCTGACTTTTTAAGTTAAGCGTCTGCAGAAGTAGTATGAGGCAAGGTTATGATATGACCTGGTTTTGTCATGAAGTCAAAAAATATGTATACATACAATCATATATATGTTTGCCCATAAGTGTATGTCAACATATAATTTTGCATATAAGCATACAATCATATACATGTTTGAACAGAAGAATAGACATATATACATATGTTTGGCAATATTTGCAGCTGCTCCAAACAAAAACTTTTCCATTTAGAATAGAGAAAACAAATCACTTTTTCCATTTAGAATACAGAAAACAAATCACCAAAAAAAACTTTTTCCATTTACGATAGACACAAATCACTCTATTTGAAATAGTAAGGTTGAATATGTTTCTCGCTTACGATAGCGGGTCCACTCGGCGACCGAGACTAGTCCCATTGTGATAGCCTTGAAGGGGTGGGTAAGATAAGATCACTACCTGCGTTTTATAAATTCAAATAAGTAAGTTTTCGGGCCGCATTTCTAATGTATAATTCCTAGTTCTAGGAAAAGGGTTTTTCAAAAAAAATATTCACATAAATTTTCAAATAAATCTTAAAAATTTTTCAAATAAATTTTACAAAATTTTCAAATAAATATTACAAAATTTTTCAAATAAATTTTAAACAATTTTCAAAGAAATTTTAATAAATTTTCAAAGAAATTTTAATAAATTTTCAAAGAAATTTTAATAAATTTCCAAAAAAAAAAATTAAAAAATGTTCAAATAAATTTTAAACATTTTTGAAATAAATTTCAAAAAATTTTCAAATATATTTTAAACATTTTTCAAATACATTTTAAAAAATTTATCACATAAATATTAAAAAAATTTTAAATAAATATTAAAAAATTTCAAAGAAATTTTTCATAGAAATTTTAAAAAATGTTCATAGAAATTTTAAAAAATGTTCATAGAAATTTTAAAATTTTTTCAAATAAATTTTAAAAAATTTTCAAATAAATTTTAAAAATTTTTCAAATAAATTTTAAAAAAATTTCTGAAAATAAATTTTAAAAAATATTCAAATCAGTTTTAAAAATTTGACAAATAAAATTTAAAAAAATTTCAAATATATTTTAAAAATTGTTTTAACATTGTTTCAAATCAATTTAAAAATGATTTCAAATAAATTTTAAACATTTTTCAAATAATTTTTAAAAAACTTATCAACAAATTACATTTTAAAAAACGTATCAACAAATTAAATTTTTTGCCTTTTGCCAAATTTTACAAAAATTTTCAAATAAATTTTAAAAAATGTTCACATAAATTTTAAAACATTTTCAAATAAATCTTAAAACTTTTTCAAATAAATTTGAACATTTTTTCAAATAAATTTTAAAAAAATTTCAAATAAATTTTAAAAAAATTTCAAATAAATTTTAAAAAAAATTCAAATGAATTTTAAACAACATATCAACAAATTAAATTTTCCAAATAAATTTTAACATTTTTTCAAAAAAATTTGAACAAATTTTCAAACAGATGTTAAAAATTTTCAAAAAATATTAAAAAAAATTTCAGATAAATTTTAAAAATTTGTTTAAGATTTTTTCAAATCAATTTTAAAAATTTTTCAATTAAATTTTAAAATTTTTACAAATAAATTTTAAAAAATTCAAATAAGTTTAAAAAAATTAAATTTTAAAAAACTTATCAACAAATTAAATTCATTGCCTTTTTGCCAAATAAATTTTAAAAAATTTTCAAATAAATTTTAAAAAATTTTCACATAAATTTTAAAAAATTTCAAATAAATTTTAAAAAATGTTCACATAAATTTTAAAAAAATTTCAAATAAATTTTAAAAAACTTATCAACAATGAAATTTTCCAAATAAATTTTAAAATTCTTTCAAATAAATATGAAAAAAATTTCAAATAGATGATAAACATTTTTCAAAAAATATTAAAAAAATTTCAGACAAATTTTAAAAAAATTCAATAAAATTTTAAAAATTGGTTTTAACATTTTTTCAAATAAATTTAAAAAAATCTATCAATAAATTAAATTTTTGCATTTAGTGCCTTTAAGTTTGAATGTTAGTTCCGGAGTTACAAACAAATTTAAAGCAACACATTGTTGTTTCTAATTTTTTTATTTGTTTAAAAATTCAGAAATGAAATTCATATTAGAATTTAAAATTTTAGCCAGCAAAAATTTAACATGTGACCAAAAATGGTAATACAATTTATCGGTTATTAGATTTGGAAAACGATTTTCCAGTTGTATTCATGCATAGTTTTCTAAAATCAAAAGAAAAAGGCCATAATATTTTTTTGTTGATTTTAGGAAATTGTTTGTACTCACGAAAAATATTTTTTTTAATTTCTAAACGAAAACTTATTTTCAGTTTAGGACGCGAAAATGCAACAGAAAATATTATAAACATCCCATGGACAAAATGGCTCTTGCCATCGGCTTTACAAAGGTGTTAAAAGCGGACGCCGAATGACTTCTTAGCTTTTTGACATCATTTCGCTGCAAATATCATCAAGAAGATCTAGCATGAACAACCCACTTCGAACGACACTACATCAATGTTGAATATTTATGTGCCCCTGAAAATGACATTGTGGTTACATGACGGTACATGTCATGGTCCAAGAGCCTTACCACCACGTCTCATTTTGATTTATTTCCATATTTAGTCAATTTATTAAATGTTAATTACACAGTAAACCACAACGATTAAAATGTTATCGCCATAAACCTTGACAGAATTAAATGAATGACAAAAGATGTACTGTAGTCGACCTAATTAGAGGGTTTGTTTCCTTTACACTCGACCACTTCGACGAATACCCTTCGGCACCCTTCGATTCAGCACAATTGTTCGTCGTCACATTGTTTTAACACTAAAACTAAATACTTTTGGGTACAAATATTCGTATTTACTCGTACATTTATAAAAATGTACATTTGTATTTAAAGACAACAAGGTAAATATTATTTACAAATCATTTAATTATGATTTCAATTTGAGAAATGTGCACAAAGGCAAAAAAGTACTCGAGCACGGTGGGGGAAAATATACAAAAAAAAAAAAAACACATTCAAGCAATGTTTATCATCATTTAAATATTGACTCTGTTTAATGATGCGGTAAGTATAAGGCACCAACGAGTTTTTGAACTGTCGGTACATGTACATTTTCATGGAATTACACTCGAACAGAAATGTCCATGTGGCGCTGGCTGATTTATTTGCTAGTATAAAACTTAAATAGAAATAAATGAATAATTAATCAAAAAAACATTCTATGTTCATGATAGTTTTTTTACGCATGATAGTTATTATTATCGCTGGGTTAGGTTAAATGGGTTGTCCGCTCGTGAAAGCAACTTCACTCGGAAGCCATTAATTGGCCCTTGGTTGCAGGTGGGCGGACAAATGTAGAGGATTAGTGTTGGGAAGGGAGGTAGTATGATGTAGTACAGACTTAGACCCTCCTGGCACTTGCGATGGATTTCGTTAAGGTAGGCAAAGATTGAGCTGCCCATCTAAGGTTAGCAAAAAACCTGCTCCCATGTTGAGTAAGTCAACGTTGCTGTTTCAAATGTTATACTGATTCTTCCTCTTTGACATCATTGCAGACTCTAGTCCTCCCGAGTTATACAAATACGATTTGCCATCTAGGCAAAATTTTTCATTGCCAGTGATTACTCCTGTGAGAAATCTCGTTTGGCCAAAACCTATTCATCTTTGGGTTTATGACAGACTTATGCGACTTATCTTATCAGTCGTCCTGTTACCACATTTCCCATTTGGTTAATACAACATAGTGTCCATCGCCTCTTCATCTCCTTCCCAAAACCTTTAGTGTTTTGGAACTTTTTCTTCTCGTTTGCTGTAATTTGGAGATAAACCTAACATTTGTGTTTGCCGAACTTTGCTGGCACTTTGATTTTCGGCATATTTCCTTCTATTTCTGACATTAATTGTTGGCAGGCTTTTTAACCCTTTCCGTTTCGAACATATTCGACAAATCCACTGATAGGGTTAAGGTGGCACCATACATACGGCTCTAATCCAAGGTTCACATTTGGCAAATAATCCTCAAAAATATCAAATATTTGCTCGATTATTAAAATTATTTGCCAGCAAACAAAAATTCGACAAGTGTGAACTGTCAACGTCAAATATTTGCCACTCTTTTTGGCCAATATTTATTTGATATTAGAAAACCTTTGCAAACAAACGGTTTTGACTCCTTCCTTGTAAGTCGGACATTGTAGGCTGACTTTCTAATCATCAGAATGGCTTTCATTCTTTTGGGTGGTGCAGATTGGTTGATGCATGCACCTTATCTGCTTTTCTCCTCTAGTCTTATACAGCTAAGCCGGTATTCTGTATCCACTCATCTGGGTTAGGGGGGTGGATATTCAACACCATTATCTATGATTTGGTTGGTTTCCTCACAGCCGCTAACGAGCTGTAGAAATGTTGCTTCGAAGTCCTTGGTGATCTCTCGGTAAAATATTTTTAGTTGCCATGACACCTTAAGTTAAGACGGACTTTACATAATTAAACGATATGTAAGACAGACCTCAGAGTATTACGGGCCCAACCACATCCAATCACCACCACAAAGAAAACGGAACCCATTGGTAATTTTTCTTCGGGTGCACAATTATATTCATATTCTTTAGATTGTTTTTTTTTTCTCTCTCACTGTACACTCAAGGTCATTTCTGGCTTTGTTTGTGGCACAACAAACAAATAGACACAACAATTTCGATGTTTATGTCAAAAACAAAAACTCTGATAGACAAACGTACAGACAGACAGATGGACAATAATTTTGTACATCGTCCATACTTTTGGCCGATATGCTGATGACGATGATAATGCTGACATTGCCGACAATGATGATGATGATGTTGGTGTCTCGGCCATTAGTTTCTGCTTCTTTGATTTCCATTGAATGTTGTCCAGCCACGGAGCGTTGACGGTGACGGCTAAGTATGCCCCCTTGCCGGCAGTATTCAGTTTTGAATTCAAATAGTCTTCTGCTTTTATTTGTATAGAATTTTGTGTTGTTTACCTGTAAAATCGCACCTTCGAGTTTCTTTTGTTTTAGTTTGAAACTTTCTGGAGGTCAGTGATGAAGTTTGAACTGAAGGAAGTCGATGGATTTCCATTGATGTCAGGCGTTTGAAAGGGCCGGAAGTGAAATCATCAGATGCTGCTACAATGATGCTGTGGCAACCAATTGTTTATAGATCCTTCAAGTTTGGAAAGAAGAAGTTTGACTTGCGACATTGACATGAGTATAAATGAGATTTTTTGAAATTGAATAATTTATGTATATTTTTATTTGACATTACGTGAATATATGGAGTCCTAACCGCGAAAAAGACGTCAGCGCCAATAAGAAAATTTTACAGGAGAGGGTTTTTTGTGTGGTCAACGATAAAGGAGGTGCTTACTATTCAATTGTGTTTGCTACATCTTTGTAAATATAAATTTTTAGTTTTTAATATTTTGGTATCAATTTCATTAAAAAACGATTTTCGCAAAAAATGGCACTTACGTCTTTTTTGCGGTTATGGCTCCATATATTTACCGATATAACGCACCCATTTTAAAAATACAGTAAAATGTCAGTCCCTTCACAAAGGTTTTATGGATGATACATAATCGACGAGGGTTACGGATTCAGAAAACAATTCATATGTTATCAGTTATCAGGAATATAAGAAAAGGGTAACCAAAAGGATTTTGACTACATCAGCTTTTTAAAGCCGGTCAGGCTTATTCAGAATCCATTTCAACAATCAACAAAAGTGAAGAATTTCCACTAGAGAATATTTTCCCTCAGTCCTCACGGCTTCTGGGGAAGCTGACTTCGGTTCCCCTGATTAAACACAGAGACAGAATAAAGTCATGCACAGCAGTCCATTGCGAGTAAGAAAAACATTTAAACATTTAATATTTTTTGAAATTTAAGATCTCTCAGCATTATCAATATTCTGTTGGATCCAGTCTAAATACAACGATACTTGGGTATACAAATTTGGATACTGCTTCATGCCGCATGGCAAATATGCCCATGAGGCAATGCCCACCAACAGGGAGGTATTCTTTCCGCGTCCAACTACCAACGGTCCACCAATATCCTCACGGCAGAGTGATTGACGTGGTAGCTGTTCCGTGCACACCATGCGATCGCCCACGATCAGATCCTGTGGAAGCTCTTCACGGCAATCTTTCCAGTCGAGTATATTAACAATCATGCGTTGTGTATCGCTGGATAGTGAGGTTGTCGGATAGCCAATTGTTACTTGTCCAACACCGAAGAAATTCACCTCTCCTGTGGGTATTTCACCGGGTTGCGGTAATGCGGCTGGTCTTACATATTCGGTCCACACATACGATTCGTTGACATGCAATAAAGCGATATCGTATTGTGACTCCCCCTTTACATACTTTTCATGGACGATACCATAGTCGACGACTGGCCTTTGCCACCGGGTAGAGTAAAGGGTTGTGGTAAAAAATGAACCGGCAACAGCCCACATACCCACAGGTTTTTGGGCACAACTGGCCGAGGTTAAAACCCAGTCGTGATCGATTATAACACCGCCACATGTTAAGTTGCCGTCAATCTTGTCGTATAGGGTGACAAAGAAATATACTTCATCTTCCCAGGCTCGTCGAGCTTTAATAATACCCTGCGCCTGGTAGATCAGGAATATAAAAAGCGTTAAACAGAATAGCGATGACTTCATGATGACCAGCAAAGAAATAAACTATTTTGTGCGATGTTTGCGTGGCGTCTTATATAGCGGCGGGACGGTCTTATCAAAAAGCCAAAAAAGATATTGAAACGTCGTTGTTCGATGGGGTCGAACCGAAACTTATATACCCCACGTGCAAATAATTTCGTTCGTTCTTCGCCGAATCGACGACACATTTTCTTATAAAATGGGCAAAAAAGTAAGTCTGAACTTCCCGGTTATTTTGCGGTAATATAATTCGAGAACGACTGTCGAGAACCGATATAGAATATTGGCTCATTTTGGCAAACCATGCAATCAGTAGTATAACTTTGACAATTCAAAGAAAGCCTTCATTTCCAGGGTTTAACATGTCAAATTAAAAAGTCCATGATGCTGTAAAGCCAACAATATTTATCCCTTAAAAGCACAATGTTGCTTGGCACTTTAATTTATATGCAAATTAAATCGTAAGAGAAGAAGAATGCAAGGGTTAAATTGTAATTTCGAAAACCACTTACTTATAATGAGGGTTCAGAGCTTAATATATTAAAAGTGAGCAGTAGAGTTCCTTGCACAGCAACTAGTCCAACGAAATTTGATGTGGATCAATCCAAATCCGGCTCAAAGAACCACTTACACGAGGGAGAATCAACTACCTTTGATTCTCTTTCGCAACAATAGCAGCTGGTGGGCGAAGCTGACATAATGTGGGCAGAGAGCGGAGTCGATTCAAATCGAAGACGAAGGCGTTTACTATTTTGATAATTCAAATCAGCTTCAAAAAACTAAATAACTAAGAGACAATAAACAAAGTGCAGGATTGTCAGCAATAACAGCAATTCCAAAGCAAATATATTATACAATTAAATGCAAACAATATCAAGACGTTGACCTTGTTTGTATGTATGCATACGGGTCAAAATATTTAATACCGACCATTCCTCAAAAAGTTTATAAAGCTAACAGATCGTAGTAATGACATTCCACAACAATGACATCCGTTGTTGTAATGGAGAAGATAGCCGCCACCGCACTGAATGTTAAAATTAGAAGATGGCCTACACTGCTAACAAATCTAGAGAAAAGTTTGTCGTACATTTTTCAAATGAACAATTGCAATATATTTTTCTTTGAAGAGAATATGTGTATGTCTAATGGCAGGGTTACAATATAGTTCTAACAGAAAAATGGTACGTTCATTTCAGCCGATTTGAGCCATAACCAGCGGCAGCGGCGCAACATTGCTAAAAAGATTAAGCGGCGGCGCGCCGACCTTGTGCGCCGACTCAGCTCGGAGCTCTGCACCACATAATTAATTTTTCCCCAGTTAATAATGGCCACCAATAAATTTGAATTCTTATAAATATGCCGCCTCTGCTCTCCAAGAACTCAAGAAATTGGTCCGTGCCACAAAACAGACGACGTTAACCAAAATTATATTCCAATCAATGCCCAAGCATATGCGGCGTAGGTCAATGTTGCACCATCCAAAGAGACTACCTCGGAAGTATAGAACAGCTCATATACATCAAATGTCCAAGTCCGGTAACCCCCAACCAATCAAAAAGCCGCCGAGGAAGCACCGCCGAAGACCACAGAACCTGTTGAAAGACTATTTGAGACGTCAAAGGAAACACAAATGGCTGGAGACGCATATCTGGCATGCTAAAAGGTTTCACATGATTGAAAAATGGGGCTATAAACTGCCCTATGCGAGCTATCGTGCATGCTATAGAGCCTCGGCCGAACATTGTCTACTGCAAGATGTATCGTTTTATGTCTGCTTCGAAATCAAAGGTACGCTATCGAAATTGAAAGAGGGTTTCGACAGGCTAACAGCAAGAGAATGCGGTCTGTCCATAACTGCCAAGACCTTCGTGACTGGCTGTATAGATCTGTTTAGCGATCAGATGTACCCGTCTAAGGCTTTGGGGAAAGTGAACTTTTTGTGGCGTTGCGAAGAGGATACAACAAGAATCTGTTTGTGAGATTTTCCAAACACCCTCCAATCCTTTTCATTTCGAGAAACACGGTGACAAACCAAGGATACCAATATTTTCGGTATACCATACAACAAAAACGCAGATAATTATTATCAATAAGAAGAAATACTACCCGTACAAGATAAGGTAACACTTCATCAGTTCTTTTGTGTGAAAAAAGTACCCTAAACTGAAACTTTAAACCATCTCAGCATAAATTGTCATTAAGTATTTGGGTAGTCAATGTTCCCATAGAAAACCAACAACAAAATACAGACAAGCGATATTTAATCACTGGCCCGTACTCACATAGGGGGTATTTTTAATCTTTTGAATTAGACAGAAATGCCCAGCAAAACCTTCGACCTGGCCTGCCCGGTTGCCGTTACATAACACACTGCGACAGGTAGCAATTGATCAACGGAGACCTCATCATCGGACCGAGGCAACAACAGTGAATACTTAACATCCTTTGTAAATGCGGAACAAATCGATGCGCCTGTCTATCCAACATTAATGCGTAACCATTACGCGGTGACGACATGCCAGGATTTCTCTGCATTTCGTAACACAGACAAATAAACACACACACATTCATCTATACACGTAAAATAAACAGGAGAAAATCCAGAATTGCCATGATCATGAGGAGGTCATAAAATCATTGTACAAACAATGAGAGGTTTACGTCAGATATTGTCTAGTCGGACGTCTGTCCCAGTAATTGGTTATATTCCTTGCGGCAATTGTGTGAGTTTGTGTGGATCTGAGAAAGGTTTGACTTTAGTGTTAAAAAAATATTATTTGTTATTGTTTATTATTGAGTTTTGTACAATTGTCTTTCAAGCGGAAACCGGCAATGACAATTCTTCATTTGTGTGAATCCTTGTGAAAAATAGTTTTGTCTGTTTGTGAAGTCGAATGGTGCGAAAAGGGAGGATTGGTGTGTCCATCCATTAGCACACCTGCTCGAAAATTGCGCACATTCGTTTGAAGGAATTATTAACTATTGACGCAACACCTAGTGCCGCCGGAGAAGTCAATTGCAATTCTCAGAATTTCACGAGATAATTTGGGATACAAAATTATGTTAGTTATGGCGTTTGAAGGTAAGAATAAAATCATTTACAATATAGAATATTTAATTGATTTTTTAAAAACTGTTGTACAGCCATTTACCGATGCGGTACTCACGGGAAATAATATATAAGAAAATGGCGAAAATGTCGCTCAACGTTGTCGGCATTTACGAACTGAAAACGGCCGCTGGAAAATGCATAATGATATGAACATGGTAGTTGAATCCACCATCTACCATACAATGGTCGGCCACGATTCAACACTTACAACTTATATTAAGAAGTACACATTGAATGAAGTTCAAATTGTCTCGGGGTGAGTTCAAATTAAAGTTACTACATTTTTAAACGCCTGGAAACTAGGTTATACCAAAATATTCTTTGTTAATTTCTTATGATAGTACACACACGAAATGCGAACTCAGAGTTTTCTATTTCACCAATTTTTTGTAAGACCCCCTAGTATCCACATTTAGTTGGGCGGGCAATATCGTTAAGAATGATTTATGCCAAACGGCCAAACACAATGTCTGATTACGAACTCAGTACACTTTTCGATAAGAACGTTCTATAAATGTCCATCGCATGGCAGTTATGCGACCAGTACCATTGTCTAATACCATGATGTTAGTAATACTGGGTTTCGTAATAGCTCTCTTGGCTTCTCAGGCCCATGGCGTTCTACGAGGAACGGACGCAAGGGCAGACGAAGTCTTCTTCATGATCGCATTGTACAATCGTGTAGGTGGCAATATGACCTGCGGCGGTGTAGTCATAGAACATGAATGGGTCTTGACTTCGGCCAGTTGTGCTCAAAATCCCGTCGGAATGGAAGCAGTTGGTGGCATGTACTATCCCTTTGCTCTCTGGTCCGATAAATGGCAGAGGCGGGTCGTCGACTATGGCATAGTTCATGAAAAGTATGTAGTCGGAGAACTCCACGATGATATTGCTCTGCTTCATGTTAGTCAGCCATACGAATGGACTGGTTATGTAAGGACACCTAGGCTACCAGAACCTGGAGAATCTCCCAATGGACAAGTGCAATTTTTCGGTAATGGACAGGTGACTATTGGATATCCAACTACTAGTCCGGCGCATGCAGTCAAGCGAATGGATGTCACTGTACTGGACTGGAATGAATGCCGTCAGTTGTTGCCTGAACATTTGGTACTCGATGATCGTATGGTGTGCACCGAGCAAATCGCTCGTCAGTCTCTGTGCGGCGGAGATGAGGGCGGCCCTTTGGTGAAACAAAATAAACTCAAGGAAGCCCTCTTGGTGGGAATTGCCTCATGGCATTATGATCCCTGTGGCTACAAGCGCTATCCGAATGTTTATACACAGGTGTCCTTGTATTTAGATTGGATTCGGAAGAACATTAAAGTGTAGCTATCGTTTTCCTATTATTCTCTTTATCGCCTGTGATTTGAAAATATTATGAAAGCTATGTGATTAATTTCTTATCAATTTTTATTCCAATTGTTGTCTATGAGAATAATCAGCCGGTGTTCACAATTCGTTTATCAATTAATTTTATTATGAAGATTATGTTATTGTGAAGCATTAAAACACTCAATGGTGATACAATTATAAAGTTTTTCTTGGGCAATAAATTCGGATTTCAAATGGTTAACAAATTTGAGAAAAAAAACACGTTTTTGGTGCCTTCTTTGAAGGTCACACAACATTTTAAATTAAATCTCTAAACTCTAAACTGGACCCACGGTTCCAAATAAGTTTGAATCATATTGATATTGTAATCATCAGCTGAATACCTATCAGAGTTAAAACCGAATACAATTTGCAACAATCATTCTCTGTAATATGGTCCGGAGGGTACATTTTTCGCATTCATCATGTGAATAAATGGTTTTGCGTGGAGTGATTTGTACAAACAAATTTCGAATGCAGTTATTTTTCCTTGTTACAAAAATTTATAAGACCAAATAAATAGTTCCCAAAACTAAAGACTTGAGTTTTCACACTTGGCAAAATATTTTATTTGTCAACAACCTAGGCTTAGGGTCTGCGTCACGACTTTCCCTTATGATACGTTTCACCCAGTCGATATGCGGCGTGGAGCACTGCTGTCTGCCACACTAGCGCTAATTTGAATAGGCCTAAAATGTCAGAAATCTTACCAGAAAATTGTAACTCAGTTATCCAGAGAAATGTACACATTTGCAAAGAGAAATCTCACAATTTTAGGTATGGCCACACTGCTCATGTCATGGTCATATTGGCCAACATAAAGGATGATAATGATGATCATAACTCTCTGAGGAATTGTGTGTGTCTGTGTGCCGCGAGTCGAAGTCAAGTGGAAGGAAGCCAGTGAGCTGGCAAAGCCAACACTTGTTGTTATTAGTCCAGACATGGGGCTAACAAACCACTACCACCATCAGTCTGCCTTCCTCCACCACCACTCCACTCTTCACATAAAAAAAGGATATTATTTCAGATTTTTGATATGTTTAATTTTGTTGTTGTTTGGTTTGAAATTCCTTAACCAAAAAAAAAGTCAGGCAATTGTTGCACCATCACAAAGGCATAAAATGGAATGTCTATGGACATGTCAGACCAGTAAAGGTTCTGTGTGCCCTGTTGCACTCCTTCTGTGTCAGACTATGTGTGTGTGTGTGTGTGTGTGCGGGGAAGAGTGCGAGAACGATGCGTGAATGAGGAGGGTATGGATGACAGTCTTCAACATGTTGCATCCACTGAATTTTGATACGTTGTCTTTGCCGTCTTCGGCCACTACTACCAATGCGCTTCTTTTTTTTTTCCTTTTGTTTTATATTTAATTTTGCCTTCTTTTTTTTCCTTTTGTTTTTGTTGTTGTTCAATTCATTATGAACCAGTTCGTTCTCCGTTCGTCCATTTGTTCGCCCTTCACTGTGCGCTGTGTTGGTTCAACATAATTCCTGGAATTCTTTGTAAATGGTGATTGATAAATGGATTAATACGACGTGTCGGTTGTTCTTAAGTACTTTACAATCAATGTTCATATGACGGGTGTTGGTTGTTGTTGCTGTTGTCGGTCGCTGTGCAGCCATCTAATCAACAGCCAGCCAAGAACATCACCGAACCGAACCGTCCGTCAACGGACAATTCAGTCAACCATTCACTCTTCTGCTTGGTTGTCGTTGTTCGTGTTTGTTGTTGTTGTAGTAGCAGTCATTGTTTTGTTGGGTTAAACATAATCCTGGTCGGTGTTCACTTTTCGACCATAATGCATAATCATAGCCTTCGATGATTATATTCATTTGATAGAAATACACACAAAACAAAACAACAACAAACAAAAAACACTGAAAGACCAAGATTTCTTTTTATTGTCAGCCGGTTCAGCCCACTACGATACCCTACATCAAGTGGGAATGACTCAACTGAAGCAAAGGCTATTGCACTGGAGAGGTGACATTTCGTCTATCAGATACTCTGCATCATGTCGAAAGGGTTTATATACATTCATATACTTCCGATACTGTGTTGTGGAGTATTCTTTCTGACATTCCGCAAATATGTGTGTTGCTACTCTGAGACGCTTAAGAGGTGAAAATGTATGCCAAAAACGTGCAAGACTAAACTTTGGAACTTGTGCTGTTTGAATGTCATTAGTCATTGAAATTAAAAAGTAGACTACGTTCAAACAGGAAATATTCTTCGGCCGTGATGGGGCATGCCCACATTCCCACTCAGTCTGTAGCGGATGGTGTATAATATTCGGCCTGTCGGAACTTAATGACGTTTTTCTTCTTATTTCACAGTTCTCACGAATAATCCTTACAACGCTAATCATCCACAGACCGTGTGGGCCTTCATTTCCCCGAAATCCTTCAGATTGCATTAATGTTAAGACATGACTAACACTGCCCTTTAGGGTGTAGGGTATTATCCGCGATGAAACAATCTAAGAAGTTATAAATAAAATTCCAGGAGAATCGCCAGCAACAAGGAATTCTTCTGTTATGTCGTTGTCGTTGTTGTTGATATTGTAGTTATTATTATGCTGCATGGTTGGTGTTGGTTGCATTTGACTATCATCATGGCCAGCCAGTGCATAAACTCCATTTAAATACGGGCCTTTTTTTTTTTGAAATGATGCGTTAACAGCCTTTAAACGTCTTTTGTTACCATTGTTTTGTAGATCAAAACGAAACAAAGAAACAAAACGACGACGAGTTCTTCTTTCTGGCAGGCTAAGCTGTTATTGTTGCGTTGGAAACCAGAGGCGTTAAAATGTGTAGATGCAGATCCTGTTGTCTGTCCGTCCCTCCGTTGGACGGTCTGTATAACCAACTTGTGTTGTTGTTGCCTTTATGAGTTATTATAAATTATGTTGTAATGATTCTCAGCGGGAAATGGGATGAAGAAGTAATTTTGCCCCGACCAAATGTTAGAAATTATTTGTCTTCTTGTTTTCTTTGTGTGTGTGTGTGTTTTCTCTTGACTCGTCTCGTCGGTATTCTGTGAACAGGTGGAGTATAAATCAATTAAACTGTTTGTTTGCTTTATATATATGGGGGTCAATTTGAGCCATGTGAGGGGCAGAGCAGTCAGTTATGAGACAGCCGGACTTTTTGAAATGAAAGGGTCATATTCTTTCTGCCGCCGGGGCAATGTGAGTAACTGCAGATTTAAGAAGATATTTAGATGATAAATGGATTGTTTTTTTTTATATACCATGGGCACATTCTGTAAATGGAAAAATGGAGTTTTACTTAACACTTTGTATATTTGTTTCATTCTTTTTTTGTATACTTCTCTGCCGAACTTCTACACCATGTCTTTAGTTCATTTTCGAAATGGAAGCCTGCATCTATTAACAATTACAATGCCAAAATACACCAAAACATATTCTAAATATCTCGTGGACAAAAACTCTGTTGTATAGTGTAATTTGTTTGGCAAGATTCGTCATCCGGTTCCATGGGCCCTAAGAATCGACACATGGTGGTGGTGCGACATAGTGTAGTAAGGTATATTAAGGAGAGAGGAAACTCGAAATCGGCAAGAGGAAAGCGAAGTAGGAGAGAGAGGCCTTGATATGGGGAGTTAGGATATTAGGGGATTTGTCGTTTTCGTGGAATAGAAGATACATAAACGTCTATGAAGGAAACAAGTAAGCTGTGTACTATATCATTTAAATATTTACTGGCCTGAGTCCTTCTGTTTAAAAGTGAATCCGAACCGCCTTTACTAGAGAACTTTTACATGGCTTTGAGATTCAGAATTACCTTTTTAATGAAAGTGTAGATTGCACATATGAACCGGTTTCAAAGATATTTTTCACAGTGCCTAAGTTGAGGCAGAGAAAGATATTGGCCAATCTTTGCCAATTGCGACAGTTGTATTAAGCATATTGCTACAGATGTGACAGCCTATCTGCTACCTATGTCCACGAGTGGAAAATCCATTACATTTAGTATATAAGATGGGATGGTGCGAAGTGTAGCCGTGATATCAGAGTAGTCATTCGTTGGACTTAATCTTGTAGCCTTTATCTTGTGAACTTCTGAAGAGCCTTCCACCAGACGATAGCTCCATATATGATTATCGGTCTCACTACTACAGTATGGCACCAATAAAAAAAAGCCGGGCTTTAAGACCCATTGATCCCTATTACCCTTTTACAGGCATAGAATGTCCCACGGTTGCCTTTTTCGACCTTTCGAGGATCTCGAGGTTGTAATTCAGCTTCTTGCCCAATAATACGCCGAGGTATATTGCACCGACCGTAAAATAAGGCTCAAAGGGTTCTGATGGTTAACGTGGGATCACAACACAACCTATGCTTGCTACTAATGGAAAACGCAACGGTGTAGTTGTAACTGCGAGCTGGTGAACGTATTTGACTACCTAGGACCCATTATAGCTAGAGATGAAATACTTTTTCTCTCCATAATATTAAGAATGGTTTATTTAAACTGAAAATTTGCCAAAGTTGTGACGCTTTTATTCGGCATGAAGATGGGGATTTGTCTGCCGTTAGCGCCATAAGGTCCTATTCCCGACAAGACGCTTCAGCTCATTTAAATCAGACCATCTATATTTATTTTAAATTCTCTTTTTATGTGGTGAAGGGTATGCAAATTGATTGTCAACATACTTTTTACCAACAACTTTCGATATGGCCACTCTAATTTCACAATACTAGAAATTATTCGAACGCATTCCAATGAAAACCCCCCACCTCCACCCAAACAAAAATCGTCCGAAACAAAAATCAGTGACGACAAATTCATATGAAGCAACACAAGGTAAATCAATTGAAACAACAACAAGAACACCACCAATAAAGCGTCGGCCCGGCCCGTCCAGTCGAGTGACCAAAACAAAAGAAATGCTAATCGAAGTGAAAACATTTTAATAAAAGAAAGACAACAACAACAACACCAACTGAAAATGACAACAAAAAACATAAACACAAAGAGCAAGAAATTCCCGAAAATGAAAAATGTCAAGTCAAGAAAATGATAAGAAAAATATTACTCACTGGCTGGCCGGTGGTGACTAGTGACTCTGGCCTCTAGGCTCAGTGACTCCGAAGAAATGCGCCATCAGACGACCACCAACAACAACAATCTGCAGTGTTGGGCACACATTCCAATTGTATCGATCGGTGGTGATTATCAGGTCTCGGCCGCATGTGCATGGGAATGCATTGTGAGACAGAGGAAGAGAACGAGAGAGAGAGAGAGGAAGAGGTCACACATTATCAATTAACTAAACGGGCACTACTGCCACAAATGTCACTCTCTCATTAAAAACGAATTTCCGATCACCACCACCAACAAAAACAACAAAAACATTTATGAACAATTTCTTTTTGAATTTAAAAAACATAGAGTGCTCAGCAACAACAGCCACAAATACAAACAGCGAAAAAGACATTTGAGGCCGGCCTATTATTATCTCACAGATACAAGATACGTGTACCCGATACTCGGTGTACGAAAAAAAAACATACACAGATGCAGGCACAGTGTTACGAATGGACAAACAATACTCAAAATTTGTTATAGCGTAAATGTTCTCCAATTCTCAATCTATATTCCAAAATGTAGAACAGCAAAAACAGAGTACATGAATAAATCCCAACGAATTCTATCTTTGAGGTTTTGAATCGACACTGGGCTGTAGACCTTATCTTTCACGTGGCCCCAAAGAAGTCGCAAGGTGTTAAATCACAAGATCTCGGCGTGATCAGAGAGATAACACGGTGCGGAAACTTTTCCCGTAAAAAAGCAGTGGTTTCGTTGCTTGTGTGGCACGTAGCGCCATCTTGTTGAAAGTAAACCTTGTCCAGATCCAGATAATCCAACTTCGACCATAAAAAATCATTAGACATCTCTCGAGAGCGCAATCCATTCACCGCAACTGTTGATCCAACCTCATTTTCGAAAAATTAAGGTCCAATCAGCCCGCCGGACCATAAACCTCATCAAACAGTCTTCTCAGCAATAACTCTTGGAATTTCCGAGCCCCTGATGCGACAATTTTGCTTGTTGACGTAGCCACGGAGTTGGAAATGGGGGGCCTCATCAGTCAAGATGATTTTTCAATGGAATTCCGGATAATTTTCATGGATTTAAAGGACTCAATCAGCAAAGACACGACTTTGTTTGATGATCGGCCGGCCTGAGTTCTTGTGTTAACTGAACTTTATAAGCCTTAAGATCCAAGTCTTTATGCAAAATCCGGTGTAATGACGTTTGTGGAATGCCCAATTGCAAAGAACGACGAGGAATGGACAAACCTGGGTTTTCTTCAAAATTTTAGGCTACAGCAGCAATATTCACAGTTGTTCTTGAACGACGTGCACGGGTTTTATTCTTCACATCACTAACTTGTCCCAACAGCTCGAATTTTTCCACAAATTTCTGTTAGTATTAGTACTGCATAATTAGAAATGTCATAAAAAAAAGCGTCAAACTCGGATATCACACCCTGGACGAGCCACTGAATTCGTGTTCTTCGTCTTCAACATATAAAAACATAAATTTCTGAAATTATTTTGTATTCCAAAGACTGTGCGACGAGCAGTGGGTATTTAAAACATACATTAAGAAACACACACACATGCATACATCGATAAGAAAATGCAAAATGCAGTCGAGAAAAGAAAACAATACAAAACAAATAAACAACAGCAACAACAAAACGGTCAAAAAAACGAAACAGAAGAAACAAGTGTAAAAAGTTAAATGAAGTTACAAATACCACACACCAGCTCACCAACACACACTCTCTCTCTCTCTCACACACAGATATAAACAGATGATAATGCCAGATGACGCTTAAAGACAAGACAATAAATACGACGAACACATGAATGAATGAAGTGAACGTGAGCAGTTGAGATCGGAGAGAGCTCGACTGAAACAGATAACTGAAAAGGAAATCAAGAAACAAAAGATAGTCAGATACTTTTTCTTAATATGCGGAGAGACTGAAGTGGAAACTCTTTTGGCTACCAAGAGAATAATAGTCGAGGGAGTGATGAGATGAGGGAAAAGAGTTCGCTACCAAATGACAATGGAGTATCGAGTATGGCATGCCCACATTTGATGTAAATAATGCCCAAAATAATAGAATTTGTTGGAAAATTACGTTGATGAGAATTGTCACTTTTAGAGTATTTAATGCGGGTTTCCCAACTTATTTAGGCTTACGCCCTCCAAAAGGCAGGTGAAAATTACTATGCCCCCCTTAACACCAACCACACAAAATAAAATATTGTTTATAAATATTTATTTTTATCGTTTAAAAGAACTTTGTGCTAAATAACACACTGTAGTTGTTGTCCTTTATCCCTGATTATAAATGAGTATTAAATTTTTACATACTCCTACATAAATAGGGGAGTTCCCCCCGCACACAAACGTAAAATTATGAAAACCAACAACAGATGATCGACGACAGGGCTGGTAATCTTGAGCAGGGATGAGAAAGCAGTACAAAACCACAGAAAAAACATTCATTGTGGATAAATAACGTGGTGGGGCTCGCCCATCCTTTTGGGAACTGCTGATTTAACGACTTCTAACCATCTTTGTTAGCCACCTAGTTACTGGTATTATATAATTCAATGGAATAGGTTTTCTTATAAATTGGGGGAGATTTTCTAAACAAAAAATAATTTTGCATTTGTAGAACTTTAACTCGATGATCCATCACGTTCTAACTTTGCGATCAATGTGAATCTTTCGGAAAATAATTCTGTCTTCCCTTCAGATAATCATTTTGAAATTGTGAGGGTTGCGACACAGCATGTCTGGATGTTTTAACTACTTTTTTCTTATCAAGGTCAACGTATTGGCTGAATTCTAATTGTAAAATTCGTACGTATTACAGGGAGGGGTCAATAAGTTCATGGCTTTTTGAATTTCCCGCCTCTTAATTGAAAGGCCAACACTGCTCCTCTCAAGAGACATCTATCAGCTGACTGCAGTCTAAATTTTCATAAGCAGCATCATTTAGTGTGTGTTTGTCAGCCATTGAAAGCAAAAGCATATTTATGATTGATCCTATACATCCTACATTACACGTTATTTTTTTGTTCTTAGAATAAGAATTTCAACCACTGGTATAAATTTGTACAAATGATCTATCTTGCTACATTGCAGTAGTTCCCCAACAATTCTTTGAAGGCTTGATCGAAGTATTTTTCGAGGGAATAAACGTTTTTTTTTTATCAAGAAGAATTATTTGCTCGACCATTTCAGCAGCAGCATCGACATTATTGGCTAGAAACCTAATTTCCCTTTAACATAAAAACAAAAATTGTTAAACTCAGTCCAACATGCTGTGTAATGTGTGTGATCTAATTCTGAACTTATACCAAAGTGAGTTGACTTCTAGATCTCGTGAGTCCAAATGTTGCTGGCTCTGGAACACAACATAGTAAATAGGATTAAGTGTGATAATCAGGAATGTAAAAAATCATGTGGACCAGAATCCTTCTAGGAATTGGACGTCGGAGTATACCGCTCTCAGTCAACATATCGCACGCACCCTAAATACAAAAGGGTCACAACTAGGCTTTTTAATTACCCGACTTTTTTTTAACTCCCGGGAATCGGGAATTTTTTCTGCCTCTTCCCGGAAATTCCTAAGACAAAATTTTCTTTATAAAACATTTAAAAAAAAAAATTCCCAAAAAAGAAAAAAAAGATATTGTTTTTTTAACCAAAACTTAAGCAGACATGTTAAAAACTTGAAATGATTAATACAAATTTAGTTAAAAATCATCCGAAATTAAAAATATTCGGTACAATTTAAATGTAATAAGATCAACTAGTTCAGAAATGTTTCAGCAAGTAATAAATCGTATAATTTCCCGGTTAAAAGTTGTAAAATAGTGCGTAAAATCGTACATAATGTCATTTTTGGTTGGTAGTATTTTATTCCCGGGAATCCCGACAAATAATCCCGGGAATCGGCAAGTAAAAAATCATCGCTTTTCTTGTCTTATTTATTCTCCCTGCGCCATTAATATAAATTCTATTTTGATAAACGTATTTTCCTTAAAAGGAAAACTTCCCTTAACAGAGGCAACATATTACACATTTTTTGAGATGTTTTTGTTGGCACCTTTTGGAAATTTGCCGGATTGGCATAATACCAACGTGTGGCAACATTCCACCATGATCGTGTTTACTTCACACTGAACGTACACCATGAGTACAGCGGAGAACACACAACAAGTTACTAATTTTCTCGTGACGGTGCGAAAGAGAGGGTGAGCGCCGTGTTGTGAGTGGGAGAGAGGGCACGAACGCATGGTGTTTCAACGCCGACACTAGATAATTTTAATTCAGATACTTTTTGTTGTTGTTCTGGCTCTATGAGTTTATTTGTTGTTTGTACGTCGAACCACAAAAATAAGCGAGAATTGACAGCACAAATGATCAATTTTCGAAGTATTGCCATATTAGTTGTATTTTAAGAGTCGTACTTTGTGGTTGTTGTAAGCGCGTGAAACGCAACGTACACACAATAAACAAAAAACCAAAATATAATACAAAATAAATAAATTTAAAACTAAAGTTTCATTACGTACACGGATATTTAACAAAAAATAAAGATTCGAATTGAAATGAAAATGCAAATAAACCAAAATTGAAGTAAAACAAAAAAGTGGGCAAATTCAAATGAATTGAAAAATATTTTGAGCAAAACCATTTGGTGTTTAAAGAAAAAACAGAGAAATACCAATTCATTAAAGAAACCGTAATCATTTAAAGTGAAAATTGAATGTTTTTTTTTTGTGGAAAATGTGTGTGTTTCGGGTTTTGTAAAAACTAAATGAATATCTGAATATGTTTTAATTGGTTTTCAACAACAGTTATACAAATCTATCGATTTTATTTATTTTGGTTGTCCGTTTTGTTACCAATATTCGCCACGGTGTTATTGTGTTTTAATATTCCGCTGAGTTGAGTTGTGGTTGAACGGATACCTCAACCCGCGCGCCCGCTCTTTTCAAAACGCCAAGATTTTTTTTTTATTGTGTTTTGCCGTCACAGTCGTCGCCCCAAAACAGAGCTCCCAATTATTATGATTTTTGTCGCTGTAGGGGAGTTTCGTGTTAAAGTTTAAGCATTGAGAAAAAAAACCAAAACCATTTATAGAAAAAAAAAAACAAAATAAAAAATAAATCAACGGAAATATTTAAAAAAAAAGAATAGAAAAAAATTGTTGTTTGTTGACGACGACACCACATAAACAACAGCAACAACTACAGAATAGCGCTGACAATTTGTTGTTGCTTGTATTTTCATCGTATTCTGCTCTGTCTCTCTCTCTCTCTCTCTCGTGGCACCTCATTCTACCTTAGATCATCTTTACACTTGCAATTGAATCCAACCGCGAATCGCAAATGTTGTTGCTGTTTTCCTCTTCGATTTTGTTGTGTTTTTAAAATTTTCTGTTTGTTTAACGCAAAGAAAGAAAATAAATAATTAAAATTTTTATTGAAAAAAAAAAGTACGAATATACGTTACAAGTGCTGCAATGGCATAACAAAAAAAAAAGAAACCGAAACAATAGCAAAGAAAAAGGGCACAACGAATGAAATAAAATACAAAACAGAAACACAACGTGTTAAGTTAATATTTTCACTTTTTACCGATTTTTGTGTTGCGGTTGTCTCATTTGCTTCTTCTTCTTCTTTTTTGGCTGGCTCTGAAAATTATAATTGTTTAAATTGTGTTTTAGAAATTTCTTCTTGAGCAGAAGAAGATCACTTTTGTTTTTTTTTCGGGGTATTTTCTGCACATTGTGAATAATTTCTTTTAACACAACAACAAAGTGTGGATAAAGTTGAAACAAACACACAACAACAGCAACAAGAAAAAGTGTATTGAACAAATGCGGATTCAAAGTGAAAATTAAGGTAATTATTTGTTTGTTTGTTTTGTTTTATTTATTAGATTTTTCTTTATGAAGCATAACTAACCGAAAAGCTAAAGAAATTTTTTTTTTTTTAAAAAAATTAAAAATTAAAATACGAAATAAATTAGTTTTATTTAATTCATAAAACAGGAACCTCACCAATCAGCCCAGTCAAATAAGACAAAAATAAATAAGGAACTTGACGAATGTTGGTTCTTAAGTGCTCAAGAGTTAAAGGTTTATCCGCATAAACACGATCCTTTTTCGTCAATGTCACACTTCCAACTGAAAAGAAAAAACATTGGTTTAACAACTTAGTTTGACAACCACGAAATGGATTACCCTATAATAGAAACTGTTTTTTTTTTGTAATGAGTATCAGCTTTGCTCTTTTTTTCGTGTAATGAGTAACAACTTTGCACTGGTCCCTTGAGTACATAAAACGGTCGCAATATTTTCTTCTACGTTTACTTTTTTTAAATTTTTTTATCAGACATAATTTGCCATAACTCGTAAACGAATATTCCAAATTTATAGAAATAAATTTAAAAAAAAATTATAACTAATGTATCTGTTGTCATTGTTATTTTTTTTAATTCATAAAAAATTGATAATTGCCAAATGTTGTCATTTATGACAACTTTGATTTCTAGTACTAGAAACATTTTTTTTTTTTAATGAGTAACAACTTTTCACTGGCCCCTTGAGTACAAAATGGTCAGAAAATGTTCTTCTACGCTTAGTTTTTTTTTTAAAATTTTTTTTTTTATCAGACATAATTTGCCATAACTCGAAAACGATTATTCCGAATTTTTAGAAATTAATTTTAAAAAATTGTATCACTAATAAGTCAAAATATTTTTTGGTTTTTTTTTAATTCATAAAAATTCGCAACTGGCAAAAAGTTGTCATTTATATTAAAATTTACATATCTTACAAATAAAATCAGATGTAGATCATTTACATCGATGGAGGATTTTCGCGTATAGTAATGGTCCCGGCTGGTAACTCCTTTTTGATCAATCGCCCTGATAAAAACCACCGCTTTCCATAATTATTTTGAATACGACATCAAAGGAGTGGTCTGGGTAAATTCTGCCCTTTTTTGTTAAATTTTTCATAATTTTTTGAGAAAATCTCGAGCTTTAAGAGGATGATTTCGGCTGGAATGGTCTGTGGCGTACATTTAATGAGACTGGTGGGTTTTTTCGGCACGCTTCGACACTTCGGAAGAAAAATGCCTTTGAAGAAAATTGTCGGCCCACATTGGTCTAACACTGTGTTCTGTAAAAGTTATGTTGTTGTTTCTAAGTATTTTTTTTAACACATTTAAGTATTTATTTCATATTGCGCAAAAAAAAGTATGAGCAAATTTCCTTTTGTCCTAATGGCAAATTTTATCCCCAACACGCAGTTCATTTACCGGTGCTTTGGACAAAATATCCCCGCATCGGCAAATCTAAAGAAAAATTCCCATATTTTTTACAACCCACTAATTTTAAAGTAACATCCCATGGTTCGATTTTAAGTAGAGATTCAAATAATCGCCCAATATTTGCCTAGAAAATGTTTACTATATCAAAAGATACAGACATTAGGTCGTTGGAATTGGATGCGGGGCAGCTGCGCGTCCTCTTCGCCGTTTTGGCATTTCCATTCTCAACGTCATCGGTTATCGATAACTATTTGCATATATTCGCTATTCTGTTAGAAAATGTGACATTGGTAGTGTGTTGAGACGCCTCAGTTTTTGTCGTTGCAGTTTTACCCGCCTATCATGGAAATACAAATTTTTCAAAATATTAAAAAAAAAAATGAAAAAATTGGAAAATTTTTAAGGATAAAATTTGGAAAACTTGTGAAAGCGTTGGAGAAATTTTAATTAAATTTAATTTTAATAAATTATTTTTTAAAATTTTCTTCTTCAATTTGTATTCATTGCTGACAAATTTTCCCTTCCAAGGAAAAATGTTGAGTGTCAAATTTGAAAAACTTGTGAATGCGTTGGAGTAATTTTAATTTAATTTAATGTATCAATTTGTATCCATTGCTGACAAAGTGTCCTTTCCAAGGCACCCAGAGTCTCAGTCAGTAACGTCTGACTGTGGCTGTCCCAGTTTAAGTCCATGTTGACCAGCTTCTGCCATTCAATTTAGGTGTTACTGTTTCGAGCCCGTGCGTAATGGCTTTTAAAGAATTAACAAAAATACATACATGTCCTGGAAACAGCAGACTTTTTTTTACCACTCATTTTTCATCTGATAACTTGAAGATATCGGTCTCCAGTAGCAATCGGTAGGCGAGTTGGTAGCGTGCTTGCCTATGAGCGTGTTGTTGTGGAGAGGCTTTGGTCTGTCGCTCAAAAATCTAGCCATATGGTCTGTGTCACCTTGGACCCACAATTAAAATATATATTTACATTCTATTTCAATGAATAATAAATAAATAATATCGGACTCCAGTCTCTGCAGTCTTCTTAGCAAAATAAGAAATTGTTTATTTTCTTTTTCAAATACAAACAAACAATTATAAACAGCCTCAAATACTAGAGATGTGTGTTTTTTTCAAGTTATCGATAAACAGTTCATAACATCTCAGACTGATACAAAATACCAAAGTCTCACAAAGTTTTGGCGCTATTCAGCCTGTTTTTTGGTGTAGGATCGATATGGAATCGATCTATCTCCATAAATAGTGTCATCACTAATTTTATAATTGAAAAGGTCTCTACATTTTGTTTTCTTCATTATGGGCGCCAACAATTGCCATTTTATCACATACAAATTAAATCACTGTCCCAAAATGAAATTTGTTGGCTTTTTTATTTTAAATTTTTTTTTTTTTTTTTAA
This sequence comes from Hydrotaea cyrtoneurina, assembly GCA_958296145.1. Taxonomy (NCBI): domain Eukaryota; kingdom Metazoa; phylum Arthropoda; class Insecta; order Diptera; family Muscidae; genus Hydrotaea; species Hydrotaea cyrtoneurina. Next base: position 57,168,858 of record OY282516.1, on the reverse strand, counting down.
ATATTTTTGATTCAAAATTAAGCGCCACTGTCGCCGACACTGCCAACTGAATGTCTCCGCATAGAATGCACATCAATTGTGTGCTTGTCTTTCGTAGAAAACAATTCCTAACTTCAAGTTATGTGTTAATTTAAAAATAAACCCAATCGTCAATCGATGCCAGTCGTCGATTTATTTCTGTGTGTCTTCGTTTTGTGGGGATTTATTTTTAAAAGAAAAATTCCACAAAATGAACGTGGTCTGAAGTTTAACAAAAAAAAAAAAAAACAAAATAGGCACTTATGAATACTTAACTCGATTTTCTATTTACCATAAAAAAAGAGACACAAAAATAATACCAAACAAGCATAACAAGAAGAAGAAGGTAGAGGCAGAGACTGGCAGAAATTGGCAATAAACGTCTGCTTGAAAAATGGTGGCAAAGAAATAAAGACAGAGACAGGGAGAGAGAGAAAACACAAAACAAACAAATTGTATTTATTCAGTTGAAGTATGTACCGAGGTACTTACGAGTCTGTATATAATATATACTTATCCCTTGCCCCTCCCCCCCACCCTCATTTCTTCCTTAAGTCAACAACAAATTATTCCAAACACATTTCAAAGTTCAGCCTGTAGCTTTGGTTTTTATTTTAACATTTCTAAAAGTAAAGTGCGAATAAAACTGTATTCAAATAAACTTTAACCAAAGACAAACTGAAGGGCAGACGTCCCAAGTCAGCAGGCGATCTTGCCCGTTAGATGGCAGCTTATGTATGTGGGAATTACTAGGAATTCCCAACATTGAGGCTTAGGATTTATACAGGGTTCTCCAACAAGATTTTTTGAATTATCCGGTATTTCGGTAGCTGTTACTTTTGAAGCTTTTATTCTATGACATTTGACCAGTAGAAATGGAACAATACACGATTCAACAAGTCATTGAAATTAATAAAATTCACTACAAAAAAAGGTGAAAAATCTTGCAGTCACAGTTCGCAAAACTAAAGCATTTTTGGGTCGTCGTCGTGAAGCACCTTGTCGGAGCGCAATACCGCAAATTGGTGGCAGAATTCGAGCTGTCTAGACAAGTCAGTGATGTGAAGAATAAAACCCGTGCACGTCGCTCACGAACAACTGAGAATATTTGCTGCTGTAACCCATTCCATGTCGTTCTTTGGAATTGGGCATTCCACAAACGTCATTACACAGTATTTTGTATAAAGACTGGGGCCGTAAGGCTTATAAAGTTCAGTTAACACAAGAACCCAAGCCGGCCGATCACCAACAATGTCGTGTCTTTGCTGATTAATATTCTTCTAATACATTTGGTTTTTTAAATAATAAACTTTTTCCTAATTACAAAAATCGATTGTGGTTTTTTGGATATTTTGCATGGGGTAGTTTTTCATAAATTGTTTGGGGTATTTTTCAGAGTTTTTGGGGAAATTTTCATATCGGGCTTTTTGGGGGAGTTTTAATTTCTTTTGGGTGGCATTTTGCTCTATAAATGGTGCTAGGAAAGTTCAATACATTAATGGCAGGGGTTTTTTAGTTTTCGAGATCGCTCTATACGCGAGTTGTTATAGATGGAGTCTCATCTGGCAGTTGAGTCAAATGAACTGAGTAGATTTTAATGCACTCAACACCTCGGAGGGTTTTTGCCACACAAACATTCCGCTGATTCGATTTTCTTCATTAAACGCCATCCTTTCAATTCCATCATTTTTAGTGGACATTTTGTTGTCTTCGACACCCCTGCGAGTTGGCTTACCGTCTCCGGCATACGAGCAATGACTTTAGAAACATTCCAATAATATTGAATGTACGACTCAATATGAGCTTCTATGCATTTCAACACCAACTGATTTCATTGTATGCCTCTGATATGCATCGTCCGCCGTATTGATATGCAAGAAACGTAATTTATTCAGAGATTTTTTTTCTTTCGTTTGTTTGTTTTCGAACAAATTGAATAATACATAATTTTTATACATGTTTTTTTTTTTTTTTTTGGTTTTATACGATTTTTATCTACGCAAGAGACTAATATTCATATGTATGCTTTGTTGTTGTTTTTTTTTTAGTATTTTAAATACTACATAATACCTGGGTGCATATACTCGTGTATGCGCTAATACGTATAGTAACGTCTGAATTCGAAATATTCTTGGGGAACGCAAACATTTTTTATAATTTCTTAAATGAGTGATTTAGATTAGTTTTGTTATGAGAAAAGAGTTTGTTTTATTTTTTTGTATTTTATTGGCCAATGTATTTGCTGTGGATTGTGGTAGAGGCAAACGATCTTTGGGGGCACTGAACTCTATTTTGTTCCTGAGATTTTAATAAAATAAAATAAAATAAAATAAAATAAAATAAAATAAAATAAAATAAAATAAAATAAAATAAAATAAAATAAAATAAAATAAAATAAAATAAAATAAAATAAAATAAAATAAAATAAAATAAAATAAAATAAAATAAAATAAAATAAAATAAAATAAAATAAAATAAAATAAAATAAAATAAAATAAAATAAAATAAAATAAAATAAAATAAAATAAAATAAAATAAAATAAAATAAAATAAAATAAAATAAAATAATATAATATAATATAAAATAAAATAAAATAAAATAAAATAAAATAAAATAAAATAAAATAAAATAAAATAAAATAAAATAAAATAACTAAAGGAATTTCAGAACCGGATAAAATTCAAAGATTTCTGGAGAAAATGGTCCTTCGAGAAGTTGAAAATACCAGAATTTTCAACTGTAAACTATTGATGACCAGTGAGAATAGTGCTTAAACTTGAATTGCCAATTAGAATAAAACGTTGCGTTTGTAATTTGGTGTCACAGTTTTAATGGGCTTTGAGAAGGTTACAATTACAGAATAATTGATGGCCAGCAAAGTCTGTTGCACAACAACACAATTTTCCTTAACCTGTTGTCCTTTTTGCCGTGGTGGCCATTTATTGATGTTCATAAGCAATGGTCCTTCGAGACGAAGAAAATTGACCAATCTAGAACAGAATTCCGAACATTGTAGTTTGTTGTAATATTTAAAAACTTCACCTCCTTTGGATAATCCGGCCAGAACATTCTAACTTATTGTAATATTTAAAATCTCCTCTCTTGTAATTTATTGTAATATTTAAAATCTCCTCTATTCCTGTGGATAATCAGGCCAGAACATTGTAGCTTATTGTAATATTTAAAATCGCCTCTCTTGTAATTTATTGTAATATTTAAAATCTCCTCTATTCCTGTGGATAATCCGACCAGAGCATTGTAACTTATTGTGATATTTAAAATCTCCTCTCTTGCAACTTATTGTAATATTTAAAATCTCCTCTCTTGTAATTTATTGTAATATTTAAAAACTTCTCTCTTCCTTTAGAGAATCCGGCCACAACATTGTAATATTTAAACTCTCTCCCTTCCTCTGGCTTTCCATACCTTTCTCCTTGTCAGCTTGTCTTAGAACTTTAACGACCATTTTCACAGTTTCCAGTTGACATTTATATGTTAACTTTAGATTAATTAACCAAATCTCCGCTTGTTTTCAGATACTTTCTTAATTAAACTTTATGCTAATCCAGACTCATGGCTTTTATTTCTTTTTCAGTTACTGTGCCTCCGATATTCGTCAATCATTTGGATATAATTTCATTTCAAGACAATCAAGGTGAGTTTTGTTTTGTTTTTTTTTTGCTGTTTCAAATCGATACAAAGAAATTTCTCCACTCCTTAGAATGTGATGGGTTCATTTCAGCCGATCACACTGTGATATTTATTATAATTTTTATTTTTTTACGATCAACATAACATTCTGCCCGTTGAGAAGATCTTTTTAATGGGACGTTTTTAATAGGTGTGATCATGTTTTAAAATCCATTTCCAATTATATGAGAAGAAGGGAACCGATTTCAAAGCGATATCCCCTCCAAACGTTTTACTTTCTTTGTATTGTGTTTAATCATAATTTATTTTTGGAAAAAAAATGTTAGAATTTATTAACTTCCCCCCCATTTTAGTGGTGGTGGCTCATAAATGACGATCATAAAATTACGTAGACCATTGGGAAATCTTATCGGTTCGTTTCAAGTTTATTGACAGAAAATGCCATTAAATTCATTTTGTTTTGTGTCGGCCATTCATTGACTTTATATTTGGTTTATATTCCTTAACAATGACAAGAACAACAATAATTTTATGGGTTTCCATCAGGCCTAGTTTTCTACAAATTAAAAGAAAACTCTTATCAGAGGTTATGCTTGTTTGATTGGCTGTGGTGTGTAACCCCAAGAATTTGGTCAAGCGATCAGAGATAAGGGTACATGTAAGGCTTTGAATAATATTTGTCTTATGGAAGATAACCTAGCACTGTTATCGACACTAGTTAAAGACTTTCCCTGAAAATATACATTGCCTATTCCAAAAAATTCTCCTTCACTTTCGTTTTCGTCCAAAAATGAAACCAAACCAAAACTTTGCCAACATTCTTTCCATTCAAATAAAACACAAAAAAATCAGCCACTATTTTTGTAGCAGACTGTCGATGTCAAAGGCTTACTAGACATCCCAATACCCAATACCAATGGCTCTGGCTAGACATAAACTATTTAAAGAAGCGGCGCATCTCACAAGGTAACAGCAACAACAGAGCTAATAAAATACGAAAGAAAAAAAAAAACGTCTTAAAGCTAGAAAACAAATAAACGCCAAAAGAAACTACTGAAGAAGAACAAAGGTTATAAAAATGTTGCTGCCGTTGTAACGATTGCATGTGTGTGTGTGTGCGTGTGTCTTCTTAAAATGCAAGTCTTTGGAAATAAGCAGAGGGACGGACGGACCGACGGACGGACACATGGAGTGGCAAGAGAAGGGTCAGACCGTTGCACATTTAAAGCAAGCAAACAGGCGTTTTTGCCAACAAGCGGTGACAGTGTGACATATACAAAATTCTCATATACGAGGCTATGGCATGAAGGCTATGGCTGGCTGAGCAGTGGCCAATCAAACTTTCCTGAGTTTTTAACACATGGAACGCCTTATCACCCATCGAATCATGTGGACTATAGCACATGTTTGTTTCGAATCCATGGCAGTTACATTCTCTGCACATCACGATATAACTCCTGCGATATTGAAAATCAGTTCTCAGTGGAGGAGTTCATACATAGGTTGGCTGAAATCAACCAGTAGCCACCTATCGAAAGTTGCTTTATTTTTGCAAATTATTGTCTAACTTGGTGTATTAATTAACGATTTGTTCCACGCCAAATGCTTTGGCCTCTCGCTTCGAAGAGGAACCACAAGTGGCAGAATGGATACTATAAGACTTCGTAGAACTTCTTCCGATGAGAATATCGCCGAGGTGGCCAATGATGCAACAGATGAGCCATCCAACTTGACCGGACCATTGTCTACAAAAAATTTGTCATTACACTGTTACACTGTCTCTGCGTAATCTGACAAGTTTATCCGCAGCAGACCTTGAATCATCTGTTGCTTCTAAACTATTCTCTAAGCTTTAGTGAACATTAACGACACAGTGGAGTGGATCAGGCGAAATTGTCCTAGTAACTCATAATTCTCAAATTCTCTTTTTTTTTTTAGAATTGTTTATCTTCTTAACCTAAGTTATCACACAATTTACAGAGTTTTAGTTATGTCACTTTTCATCTAGAGTTATTGAATATTTTGTAGAGAAGGAATATTTATTATTTTAAATTTTATCAGATTCAGAGGAAAGTTATATTTTAAAAAACCTCTGATGTATTTATGATTTTTAGGACTTTTTTATACATATGTATATAAAGATTTTTTTTTTTTGATGTCACAGACACAAATTGTGATGACTTAATATAGTTGGGTTAAATTCTCGTATCATTCACCAAGTGTCATTGCATACAGCCAGTTTCACTGAATCGTGTGCTTGTTCTTCATTTTATCAAAATTTTTAATTACATCTCACTCTCACTCTCCATCATAATCTATATCTCAATCTACATTGCAATCACAAATTCAATCACGATATTTCATTCTCAACCTCTATGACATTCCCCCTTTCAACTTCAATCTCAATCTTAAACCCCAATCTCACTCTCACATTTAATCAACATCTCCCACTCAACGTCAAACTCACTATCAATCACAATCTCAAACTCAATCACACTCAAACTCGATCAAATTCTGCCTCTCAACTTCAATCTTAATCTTAAAGCCCATCTCGTTCTCACTCTCAATGACTCTCAAATTCAATCACGATAACAATCTCACTATCAATCAAAATGTCAGTCTCAAAAATTTAAACTCAATCACAATCGCACTCTCAAATTCAATCACAATCCCATTCGCCCGGTCAACTTCAATCTCAATCTTAAACCCCATCTCGTTCTCACTCTCAAATTTAATCACAATCTCCCTCTCGACCTCAAACTCACTATCAATCATAGTCTCAGTCTTAAACTCAATCACATTTTCCCTCTCAACTTCAGTCTCAATCTTAAAGCCCATCGCATTCTCACTCTAAATGACAATCTCACTCTCAAATTAAATCACAATCTCCCTCACAAACTCGCTATCAGTCTCAATCTCACTCTCCAACTCAATCTCACTCTCAAAATCAATCAGATTCTCCCTCTTATTACAATCTCACTCTCAATTACAATCTCACTCTCAATTACAATCTCACTCTCAAACTCAATCTTACTCTGTCTCATTTTCACTCTCAATCTTCATGTAAATCCTAATATCAATCTTACACTCAGTCGTAATTCCAATCTCAATCTCATTGTCACTCTCCATCTCATACTCAATCACACTCTCAATCTCAATTTCGATCTCAATCTCACTCTACTTCAACAAAATCGGATGATAGACCTTTTGGTGGTTGACTCCCAATCTGTAGTCGAACCAACTGGTACCTAGGGAAGGCAATTCAGGTCTTGGCCTGAACCTGCCACGGCATACTAATTTCGTATACTTGGCCGACTACCCTCGTACATCCACCGTACAGTCATATCAAGAAATACCAACAATAAAAACAACAACAACCCACCCAGAGTGGAAAAAAAATCTAAAGTTGCAACATGAGACATTATTTGCCAACAATTGCTAAAAACGCATTCACAAGATATGGGCAAAAAAGAAGACAATAACAACAACAACAACAACAACAAATAGCTAAATAACAAACAATAAAAACATACAAACAAAAAAAAAACCGTCCAGCAAAATACAACAACTCAACTGTAGACATTAACTGTTGACAGTATTTGAAGTCTGGCGTAGAAGTTGCAGCAACCAACAGTGGTGGCAGCAGCCGTGGCCGAAGATCAACACCGAGCAAAAGAAGAAGAAGAATCAGTGAAACCAACAACGGAAACATCTTGGAATCTTTTGTTTGTTGGTTGCTAACAATCCAGCCAGCACACACTTGGTTTGCTTACTCTTTTTTTTTTTGTAGTTTTTCGCAAATAAGGGTTTTTGGTGGCTCTTTTTATTTCCATTAGTTTTTATTGCTGTTAAAGCTGATGATCGCCATGATGATCATGTTGCTGATTAGCATCACCACCATCGTCATCATTGTTATCAAAGCCAATATCGGGCATCGTCATAAGCATTAGTCTGCCGGTCGCAGCTTCTAAAATAACATCGTCAGCGTCGCTGCTACTCGTTGGAAGCGGTCGGTAGCAGCTCCATTCGACCATGTTAAGCTAATGACAACTACCACATACGAGTTTAAAAGCAGTGGCTGCATTCGAGATGAAGCTGAGATTTTGAGAAGAAAAAAACACACACACACACACAAATTGAAAGTATTTTATTACGTTCCAATGGTTGCACGAGGAACACCATCCACGTTTGCATACGGTTAACGGTCTCAATTTATATTTTTTGAGGTGTCGTCTATGACGGCCGTGGACGAAGCGACAAGTCCCTACAATTTCTCATGTGGTCAGTTAATCGATATAACTTTTACTTTTTCCACAACATTGGCCAATTAGGGTCAACGAAATACATTAAACTTGTTTCGGTTTGGTTTGTGACCTAGCGATAGAAGGTGGATAGTGAAGAATAAAACCCGTGTACGTCGCTCAAGAACAACTGAGCATATTTGCTGCTGTAGCCCAAAGTGTTGAAGAAAGCCCAGGTTTGTCCATTCCTTGTCGTTCTTTGGAATTGGGCATTCCACAAACGTCATTCAACCGTATTTTGCATAAAGACTTGGGTCTTAAGGCTTATAAAGTTCAGTTAATACCAGAACTCAAGATCATCGACAACGCCAATCAGCTCCTTGAAATGCATGAAAATGATCCGGAATTCCATCGAAAAATCATCTACTTCAACAAGCAAAATTGTCCCATCTGGGGCTCGGAAAACCCAAGAGTTATTGTTGAGAAGCCTCTCCATCCTCAACGTGTGACTGTTTGGTGCGGTTTATGGTCCGACGGGGTCAATGGGCCTTACTTTTTCGAAAATGAGGTGTGATCAACAGTTACGGTGAATGGATTGCGCTATCGGGAGATGATTAATGATTTTTTATTGGCGGAGTTGGAAGTTCTGGATCTGGACAATGTTTACTTTCAACAAGAGGGCGCTACGTGCCATACAAGAGACGCAACCATTGCTCTTTTACGGGAAGCGTTTCCAGACCATGTTATCTCTCAAAGAGGTGATCACAATTGGTCACCAAGATCTTGTGATTTAACACCTTGCGACTTCTTCCACGTGAAAGATAAGGTCCACGCCAACAGCCCAGCGTCTATTCAAGACCTTAAAGATAGATTTCGTGAGGCTATCGAGGACATAGGGCAGCCGTTTTGCGATTTGGTTATGGACAATTTCATGAAAAGGTCCATGGTCCTGTAAGCGTGGTCATGGTGGCCATTTGGCTGATATTTTTGTTCATTCTTAACGGCTTAACTTCCTCTTTATTATGAAATAAACATCCGATCATTTATCACAAAAAATTTAATTTTTCTTTGAATACGAATATAACACCTTTTGTTGGAAAACCCTATATTACTTCAAATAGAACTACAACTTCAAGTTGAACTACAACTCCAAGTAAATCCTCAACTCCAAGTAAAACTACTACCTTAAGTAAAACTACAACTTCAAGTAAGTTTCGAACTTCAAGTAAAACTACAACTTCAAGTAAGTTTCGAACTTCAAGTAAAACTACAACTTCAAGTTAAACCACAACTTCAAGTAAAACTTCACCGCCAAGTAAAACTACAACTACAACTTCAAGTTAAACTACAACTTCAAGTAAAACTATGACTTCAAGTAAGACTACAACTTCAAGTAGAAATACAACTTCAAGTAAAACTACAACTTCAAGTAAAACTATGACTTCAAGTAAGACTACAACTTCAAGTTAAACTACAACTTCAAGTAAAACTTCACCGCCAAGTAAAACTACAACTACAACTTCAAGTTAAACTACAACTTCAAGTTAAACTACAACTTCAAGTGAAACTATGACTTCAAGTAAGACTACAACTTCAAGTAAAACTACAACTTCAAGTAGAACTACAACTTCAAGTAAAACTACATCGTCAAGTAAAACTACAACTTCAAGTAAATCTCCAACTTCAAGTAGAACTACAACTTCAAGTAAGTGTCGAACTTCAAGTTAAACTACATCGTCAAGTAAAACTACAACTTCAAGTAAGACTACAACTTCAAGTAGAACTACAACTTCAATTAAAACTACATCGTCAAGTAAAACTACAACTTCAAGTAAATCTCCAACTTCAAGTAGAACTACAACTTCAAGTAAGTGTCGAACTTCAAGTTAAACTACATCGTCAAGTAAAACTACAACTTCAAGTAGAGCTACAACTTCAAGTAGAACCACAACTTCAAGTAAATTTCCAACTTCAAGTAAAACTACATCGTCAAGTAAAACTACAACTTCAAGTTAAACTACAACTTCAAGTAAAACTACAACTTCAAGTAGAACTACAACTTCAAGTAGAACTACAACTTCAAGTCAAAACCCCAACATCATCTAAAGCCGGAACTTCACGTTAAACTACAAATTCTGCAACCACATCTACTTCCAAATCACGATCTCCCATTTGAACTTGAGAGTTTAACTTGTTCTGAACCAGCATGGGAGTGAGTGGGACCACTCTGTAATGCGGGAACAATTCCTATGCCCTTTCCTTATTTGGGGGATTTTTTCCATTTTCATAATGAAAATTTAAACATTTCCACACAAACAAAAATTTCACTTTTCAATGCAGCACCAAACATCTCACACTGTTTTTGGTGCAACAGCAGTTTTCACGAGAAGACGCTGCCGCGCAACGATGCGACTTAGTGGTGTGGTTTTTCCGGATTCAATGTGAAACCCAACAAAAACCAAAGTGAACATTTTGAGTTTCCAATATCTGGTAAATGCGTAGAAACTGAAAATGATGCACAACAACGCAGAAGAAGAAACAAACAGCAACTTCGAAACAAGTGCGTAGTAAATGAATGAACAAGATAAGACGCAACAACAACAAAAACACCAGGCGGTCGCAACGGCAACATCATGCAACTGGATTAATCCAAACAATGATTGATAGATCTTCCTCAAGTTTTGCATTTCAATTGCTGGGGTAACGGGACGAAGAGTGAGGAGGGGAAGGGGGAACGCTGAAGGAGAACATGTGACTAGAAAAGTATAACACATGCAAAGCACCAGCAACGAGGAAGAACAACAACAATTACAAAACCAAAAGCAACAACAACAACAAGTAGAACAAAAGCATCGACAGCAACGACAACAATAACACACCAAACAAGTGTAGACGAACGACAAAGAAATCATTATGCTCAACACTTGCACTACGTCAAACTCAATGCACTGCACTCACCCACTCATCCACCCCCCACCCACCATCCACCGGTGATTGTGACCATACTGGATACTTGAGAGTGGCTGCTGAGAAATTCAAATAATCTGCTCTCTCAGCAACCCCATACCTCCACCGCAGGCGGCGACACGCCACCTCATTCACATCTCCAATGTCATTTAAAGAGCCAGAAATCAAGCCGAAGTCTATGAATCAGTGATGGAAACCGCCTTAGCAGTGTACGATTTTTTTTGGTACATTTGGTGGATCTTAAAGCCATAATATGTAATTTGACAAAATTGTTACTTTTGTTGCAAGGAGAGATATTCAATCATGAGCCGCAGAAAATGTAGACGACGTATACAGACTAGGCATTGTTGAGGTTAAATAATTGTTTGTCTAATTCCCGATTAGTAGAAGCTGACTGCAACCTACTACATCTAAACCTACTCCCACATATAGTTTGGAGTCTTTGGAGTACAAAACTGTCTGTCGTTGCTTTTTATCTTCTCGGGTGCAATCGATTTTTACTTAATAATTTGAATATTTGAAATCTATAACATAATACCTCAGTCTGCGATACGTAACGATTGCAATGTACTCACAAAATCATTGTAAAGGGTGTTTTTTATTGGGGTATAGAACTTTAAGTTGACATCACTTTTTTAACTGGCGGCCATTTTGTCAGCTGTCAAGTGATTAATATTTAGTTTGGTTTGCCATTTCATCATGAACAGGTTCACAAAAGAACAACGCTTGCAAATCGTGCAAATTTATTTCGAAAGTAATGGTTCAGTTCGCGAAGTTCACCGCAAGCTTCGTCCATTTTATGCCATTACATCCACAAAAACTGACTGTTTTGTGTGCTCTATGGGCTGGTGGAGTCATTGGGCCATACTTCTTCCGAAATAATGCTGGAGAGTCAGTTACCGTTAATGGAGACTGGTATAGAGCCATGATAACCGACTATTTTGTTCCCGAATTGGATGGCATGAATGTGGATGAGTTGTGGTTCCAACAAGTGGTTGAAAATTGGACCTGTAGAATTGGCTTTATTCGAGCCAGCCGCAGCGGCCACATGCCCGAAATCATATTTAAACATTAATGGCATAAAATTATCCTTCCAATAAAGCCAAATTGATAGACATTAAAACGATTTTCTTGTGTTTTATTTCAATTCGAAGTTCTATACCTCAATAAAAAACACCCTTTTATTATGTCATTACGTTTTTGTACACTTTGGGCACCATTTTGGGTACACTTAACTGGAAAATGTTTGAAATCTCATCACTGTTATCAGCTGCAACGAATACCCCACGATCGATTCGTGTGAACCGTTTAATGATGGTGTCATCATCAGCATCGTCATCGTCTTCTTCGCTGCTCTCATGTGAGTTTCTGAAGAGGAGCGTTGTTGTTGTTGTTGCTGCTGCTGCAGGTGACAACAATCTCATTCTGTTTTCAATAGTTGTTCATACAAATTGATGTTTTATGATTTTCCAGTTTTCAATAACTTCACCATGCATACTAAATTCAATATACAGAGAGAGAGAGATAGACCGAGTGAGAGAGCGCCATATATGAATGATGAAACCAACATGCGGTTTTAAAAGAAAGAGCAGAGACGGGGAGAGAGTGACAGACAGCAATACGGAATATGTCTCATGCAGTCATCCTCAAAAATATGGGTTGTGTGAAAGGGGAGGGCAGGGGAGGGAGAGAAATGGAGAGAGTGACAGAAAGAGTTCCTAAGGATGTATAAAATCACTTTGTATTGTAATTAAATAAAATATTTGGGGCAAATATAGTTTGGTTAGAAACTGCTTCATTAAAGTTGTTAAACTTTGGTTTAGCATTTTCTTAATTAATGTTTTTGCAATTATTTTTGTCAGTTGCTGGTGTGGTTGCTTTAGACTTAAAATACTCGTCTGGGTACTTAATTTCCACAATATTAAATATTATAATCAGCAAAAAGTTATAGATTGGAACTATTATGAAATTGCGACATAATGGAAAGAATTATAGACTCGTTGGCTATTAGCAAATAAGGTTTTTTGCCCGCCAGAACTACTCCAGTTTGTTACACTGACATTGTAATTTTAGACCTAAATTTCACGATTGCTACGAAAAATCATTCCTCGCTCAACAAACAAAAATACAAACATTCATCAGTTGTACTGACCCACACACACACACACGGCCACTTGTCATCAATTTATTTATTGGTTTCTAGATCAAACGCCACCGGAATATTTAAATCAAATCACCCAACGGTTCTGGCCAGCGTTCATGTCACTTCGGTTAACCCACTTTCTAGTTGGCAATAATCGTCACATGTGAAAGAACAGCAGACGACCCTACCAGCACACATCAAATTCAATTGAAATCAAATTGTACAAGGCACCTCAGTCGAAAATAGTTGACACAATTTTCATGTTACAATTTGGGGCCAAAAATTTACTGCATTTGAAACGTGAGTACGTTTCACAATTAAAAGAAACGATAACCATTTTTTTGTAACGAATATTTCAAAATTATCGATATCTCACAAGAAAATACGCCGCAAACAAGTATTTTTACAATGATTTTTTCTGCGCTCCACCTGAAAACAAAATCAAACTGAATTCTTAATGAATGAAAACGAGATGAGTGCAGGCAGCCCAGTCAGCCTGGGAGATATTGTCCATAGACTGGAGGTGGTGATCTGGTGTAAAACTGGTCTGTAATTGAAGTGACCACCCCATACGTTTAACAGATACAACGGCGACACAGTAAAAACGTTAATAACAACTTTACAATACGAACACACAAACAAACAACAACAAAAATAACAAAAACTAGCAACGACTACAATTTACAAAAATAAAACAACAACAAAGCTGAAACAAAAAAAAAAACTAAAACAAGTTGCAATAATTGCATATTAAATAAAAATGTGTTAAGGTGAATGGTGGGAGGGGGGAGAAGGGGTTGGCACAGACAACTGGGTAAGCGAGGGGGGGGGGGGGGGTGGTTGGTGTTGATGCACAGGTAGTAAGTGCCTGCCTATACAGAGATGACCATAAAGATGTTATAATTCAACGTTTTACGTTTCAGTGAATTTCAACGTAACCCAGCAAACCACTTGGCTGGAGATTTTGAGGAGATTTTACCTTTTTTTTGGGGAATAAAGCTCCGGTGTAGTAGGGGGATACCGGTTATTATTATTATTGGCTCCATTTCGAAGTATTGGGTGTGACAAAATCAAAGTTTATGGCAAAGGAAATATTTGGTTGGGACGTTTTAAATGAAGTAACCGTTTGTGGCAAACGAAATATTCGTTAATAGCAAACACAGAAAAAAAAGACAACCAAAAAATTTCAATGAAAATATTTGTACAAGAATTTCATCACTTCTCAATGAAACTTTTCGTTAATATGCTAAAAAAATTTGTCAAATATTGAAACGAAGTTTGATGACAACATTCATCAAATATTTGGATATTTTTAATGAATTTTTTTGTTGATCCCATTTATCAAATTTCGTTTCAATATTTGATACATTTTTAGCATATTTTCGACAAATGTTATCAAATGTTGAAAGAAATTTGATAAATTGAATTGACAAAAAATTTTATATGTTTTATGATTTGTATTTTGGTTATCTAATTTATAAAATTTCTTTTGATATTACATAAATTTTTTCGTAAATATGATAAGCAATTTACCAAATATAAAAAAACATTTAAAAAATTATAATATTTTTCGATCTATTTTATTAAATTTCGTTTCAATATTTAATAAAAATTTTCATAAATATGCTGAAAAACGAAATTTAATAATTGTTGATGAACAAATTTATTGTTAATTTCAAAAATATTTTTAATGAACGACATACAACTTTTTTTGTATATATGAAACTTTCTTCATCAAGGATATTTTTGATAAACAGTATACGAATATTTTCTTTAAGTTGACAAATTGTTTTATCACAGGATTTTCAATGAATTTTTTTCATTGAATCAAAAAATTATTTTTTTCTGTGTACTCTCTCATAAGCGGACACCTAAAGGACGGAGAATTTGGACCGCTTATGAGAGAAGTACACAAGAGGACTGAAACGGATTGAAACTGTCCGCTTAAGAGAGGTGTTCGCTGAAGGAAGCTGTTCGCTTAAGAGGGATGTCCCAAAGGAGAGAGTACACTGTATTCGCTTGTAGCAAACGAAATATTCGTTTATAGCAAACGAAATATTCGTTTATAGCAAACGAAATATTCGTTTATAGCAAACGAAATATTAGTTTATAGCAAACGAAATATTAGTTTATAGCAAACGAAATATTAGTTTATAGCAAACGAAATATTCGTTTATAGCAAACGACAATTTCGTTTATAGCAAACGAAATATTCGTTTATAGCAAAAAAAAATACTCGTTTATAGCAAACGAAATATTCATTTGTTGCAACCCAATTATTCGTTTGTTCGTAAACTAACCTCTACATATTTTCAACCAAAAAAATCGTTCTCTCTTTCTCACGCTATCTCTATCTCCACTCTATGTCTCACCAACAAAGTCACTGTGAACGGCAAGGGACAATCCACACCAAGAATGATAGTAAGAAAGATTACGCCATGCGCATGATTTCCCGTTAGATGACGTAGTTTGTCCCCTGTAAGTGTTGCCAACTCTATTTGTATGCAGAACGAGTGACAAGTTTCAGATTGAACACACAGCGTAAGAACAATTGTTTGCAACCCTGAAATGGAGACCACTTTGACTATCAGCCAATAGGAATACACTACGATTGACGTCATTCGGTCAACCTGCGCAGAACATTTTTTTCTCTGCGCGGGATGGCGTAATCTTTGATGATCAATAACTCTTGATCCAGACTGACTATGAGTTCTTAACCTGTACATGTTTTATCTACTCCTTTCCATCCATCTCTCTTTATGTTGCTCTGACTTTATCGCGTTGTTTCTTTCTAGTCCTCTCTATTGTCTTCAAGGTCACGTGAGCAGTGTTACCGTTGTGCGACTAAAGATGCAATTTGCGAATTTTTTTTATTTTAAAAGTCGGTTTTTTTCAATTGTATAGTTCCAACGACTATAACTGCCCTCTGTTATCGTAAAGATATCGTTGAATTGTGAAATTTTTACAACTTTTTTAGTTTTTTTTTTAAATAAATAAACACATTAAATATTGTGTGCGTCGTTTATTTGACAAAACGACTTTTTTGTGCAATTTTTTCAGAAACTCTCAGCGGTAACACTACACGTGAGTACTAAAAAGCAATACGCAGGCTGCCTTCACGGAAAAAAAAATTTGAAAAAAAACAAAAAATGCAGAAAAATTTGAACCGTAACGCCAGTTGTTTTCTCCCTCAACTATGATTCTCTTAACCGTGGGCTGAGTCCGTATTCTTAATCTAAACATATTTGAAGTTCTCTTTCATTCTCTCATTTTGTTGCTCCGTCGTTCTCTTTCATTCTCTCATTATGTTGCTCCGTCGTTGGCTCTATCTCCATCTCTATAACTGCTATTTTCCTCTCTCGCTCTGTGAGAAGTAGCTGTTTGCAACACCCAGGTTGACTTCGTATTCTCTAGGAAATACTTCCGTAAATTTGGCCAAATTTTGATTGCTTTAAACTCAATACTAAAGTAAGTTTTGTAGTTTACACGTTTCTTCTGTGAATTATTGTGCTGGGTTGCACCTACGTAGAAGGTTTTATTTGTATGTACGTCAATACAATACAACTCGAACTAGTTTTTATATACAAGCATATATGATTATATACATACATACCTATGTACGCCTGCCTATATACCTACATTTTATATAAATTATAGATTTTTTTTTCTTCCAACCATCCATCCAACCATTGTTGCAGTCTTTTTTTTTTTTTTGTTTTTGTTTTCTTTCTGTTGCGTAGAAACAGAAAGAAACGAGTTCTACTTGTTTGCGCAAATAATTGTAATGCATTTTTCATACCTATAAAAATTGTAATTTCTGCGGCGAGCAACAGCAGAAAAAGAAAAAAAAACTGAAATGCATTTCGTCGAATAAAAAACATCCCACATTTTATGGATTGTATAATGAATATGAATTGGTTTTAGGCTTTGGTCGTGGTGGCTCGTTCGCCTCACTGTACCCGGCCAGACGGTATTGATTGGGAATGGAAGACATTGTCATTTAATTAGAATACGAAATTAATTCTGAATTTAAATGTGATTTGGAATGTGTAAATTTCTTTGAAATCATTATAAAGTAATTGAGATATGAGTGGAATATTGATTGATTTATACAAACTGACCAGGGGGATCACATTAGAAATGGCCGTTGAGCTGTGAGACAAGGAAATAAACTCAGGTGTTGGAATTTTTTGTCCGGTGAATGTCAATCAGAGTTAGAAGTCGATATGAAACTATCGGCGCCGTCGTCGACGGTGAATTTAATCGGCTTCAAACCTAAAAGTCAATGTCGATCACTAAGTACTTTATGGGCAGCACTTACGAGAAAAGAATCTATGGCAGCGTTTTATCGTTTTATTTTGGAAATAAATCGGCGCTTAGACGATCAAGAGTTAAATGAAGGCTTTATTATTTGTTGGAAACCGCACAGTGTTAGGATTTTTGAAAATAATTAAATTTGGCAGCATTTTTTGGCTAGCATTCAGTTTGTGCCCCCTATAAATGCAATGCACTGTGTTAGCGATAGGAAAGAAGGATATTGGATGGTGGAAAGAGGGAGTAGAGTTTGTTGATGTTTGCCTTGCATTTGATAATGTCATAGCAGGCAGGAAAAACACTTACTGGAAGATTATTCCACATGCCAACAGACCGGCTGAAGAACGAATTAATAAATTGTACCCTAGGCGATGCTGAGTAAAATGAAAGCTTTATTATTTGTGCAAAACAAGTTCGTGGCAGCACTTTTGAAAATAGTAAAAATTTTAACTAACTGGGCAGCAAAGAAGACTCTAACTGAACAGCATTGTATCTTTCTAACCAAAGAAAACTGGGCAATATTTTATATTGAGAATTAGGTAATAACTTTACAGAGAGTTCCTCCTTACTTTTTAACTGTCTTCAGTTCTCTAGTAAAATTACGCACAATTTCAATTTGAATTTAACATTAAATGGCAAAATGAACATATTGACTTTTTTTAATTTTCCGCCATGTTTTTAATTGAGAAACTTGGCTTCATGTTATGCATCGTAAATCAAAAAAGCTCACCACTCGTAAAATGCTCGGACGATAAATAATTGAAAATTGTAGTAATATGCATTAGGTGGCAACCTTAACATGTAATACATGGCAACCCTGGAATGCATGAAGGCAACAAGAACGAAACTTGGCAGGACTTTTTGAAAAATATTGTAAGCACTGGTTTCTGTAAAAATAAAATCCGTCTTCTGATTTTTTTAAAGCTAGCAAATCTGTGGAAAAAAGTGAGACATCCTTGTATTAAAAAATAAAATAATTTGGCACTAGGTTTTCTTTAATATTCTTAATCTTAATTTGGACCCAGATTCCTTGAGTTCGGTATTATTTTCAACACTAGATTTGGCATCACTTTTAGACCTCAGCCTATTTATACGAAACACACATATTTCGCCAAGCACTTAGTTTTATAATCTCACCCCCCTTTAATATGCAACTATTTTTTCAATTAATAATATTAATAAATTATACAGAAATAATAAAGATTGTCATAGTCGTGATACATTTCCATTAATCAACACAACATTCATCAATATCGAACATGTGGCAAAATTAATTGTCATAAATTATATTGTCACTATTATTTTGCTTTGAATAAATTTTGCAGTTTTTTTGTTTAATACGTTTAATAAAATAATTGTAAATGGAGTCAACTTGTCTCAAAGATTGCAATAAAAATGTTTAAAAAGCTGAACTAAATTAAAAGTTCATCAAGTATATTAAATGCTGCCATTGCATTAAAATAAACCTAAATATCTCAACTATGTATATAAAATATCATGGTACAGATTAGCACGAAATTTTCGTTATATGTAATTGATTTACATTTATTTTAAATGCTTTCAATGGATCAGTAAATAAAACAAGACACTTGAAGAGAGTTCCTCTTTAAGCAACTTGGCAGCACTTTTTTAAATCTGTCTTCACTTCTCTAGCAAAATTACACACAAATTCAATTTGATTGTAACTTTAAATGGCAAAATGATAAATAAATGAAACTGACGTCGTCAATGTTATAATTTCAGAGTTGTTTTTGGCAAACACATCCTAACACAATAGCTGACAAAACAATGCTGCCAAGTTTTTTAGAGCGTGGCAGTTAATTCATCCGACAAGATTGGCTCAAATTGTAATAGAATATTATCAGAAAACAATCCCCTTATCACTTGCGTTTTATAAGGCAAATTTTAGTCGAACGATGACGCAAAATGTTCTTCTATTCCGTATTGAATTGTCAGCTTTGAAGGTTAGACCCATATAAACCCTTAGTACTATTTTAAGGACATCAAAAGTCCAAAGTCTTTTGGATTATAAAAATCTTGAAAGTGATCTTATTAATATCACAATATATGCCTTCGGGTTGACAATCTTTTCAAGTGCAGGCCCTCCCAAAGCACCTCACTCTCGCCTGGAATCTCTCAGCGTTCCTGATGTCCAATTTCTTAATTAGTTCGCTTACATTTTATGCGATTAAAACTATCGATTTCGCAGCATTGACAACATAATAAACCGATAGGTTTTACAACAATCGAATATTTTCACAAAAAAAAAATAGACCTCAGAAACGCATACACTCGATAAAGCTCGAAACGAAGAGAAGACGTAGAGGAGAAGATGCACCGACGACTATAACAATAAATAAAATTAATTTTCATATACACTTCTCTTTACAAAGTTATTACCATTTGATACAAACTATGATAGGCCATGTTATGGTCATTTCGCGCTGGTCATTTGTTGTAGTGTTAAGAGGCACCACCACCACCACGGTTAAGATAACCGCCACTTGTAGCAGACACTTGGCAAAAGAAAAGAAAAGGAAAACAAAAAAACAATCCAGTCAATGGCCATGCAGAAAGGCAGCTAGCAAGAGACGTGTAGAACGAACGGATGGCGTGGAATGGAGTGCAGTAAAGTGGAAGAAGTTACACGAGGTGGCGCGGCGGCGGCGTTTTAATGTTGTTGTATTGTTCACAATGCGGGCCACGAGAAGAAGGGGAACGTGAATAGCAGCAAACCGAAGCAGTCAGCGGCTGTCCTTTCCTGCCCAGCCGCCATGCAAGGAATTGGACGGCTGGTAGGACGGAGCAGATCTTAAATGGTTGTACATGTGGAAGGTTAAGTGGTTATCAACAATAACAACAACGACGATCAAAAGCACACTTGTACGCTACACACTCACACACATAGTGCAATATTTCTGTAGCTTTTCTCTCTCTCTCTCTGCCCAGTTTGTTTGTGTGCTTGAGACTCTGGACTTACTGGTTTTCTTCTGATGCGATGCGTTGCATTACAAAAAGGAAGGAAGACAATTTCCATAATCATATGAACGGACGGACGGACGGACGGACGTACGGTCGGTCGGTTGCACTGGCGAACTGTGGCACTGGGCTGGTTTGTTGGGACGGTGATGTGGCTTCGACGATGTTGGAAGTGCTGGCGCATCGTCGTCATCATCCTCGTCGGCGTTTTAGTCACCGACAACAAGAGCTTGAACTTGAAAGATCATGTGTCTCCAACTACAATCGCCATAATAAAGGTTTCTTTTTCTTTATGATGATTTTTGTTCCTGTTCTTGGGGTTTTTACCTCTTTTATCTTGCCTCGGTGTATGTTGTGTTGAGTGGTTATTTGTTATTCTTGGCCGATTTACTTGATTCTTTGTTTTTCATTGCACAGTGGCAGGAAATATGTTTTTTTTTTTTTTGAAAATTATTATTCTGGAGTTTCTGTACAAAAAGTGTTACCTCAAAAAGAAGAAAAATAAAGCTTCAACGTAAAATTGTCATAAATATGAGATTTCGGCGAAATATTCTATTAGAAAAGAATAAAATTTCGTCGAACATTTCTAAGAAAAAAATACATTTCGACGAGATTTTCTATAAAAAAAATTAGATGAAATTTTGTATTAAAAAAAATAAAATATTTCGACAAAATTTTCTATAAAAAAAATTCGACGAAATTTTCTATACAAAAATATGAAATATGATATTTTCTATTAAAGAAAACATAAAATATTTCTACGAAATTTTCTATTAAAAAATATAAATATAAAACTATTGAAAAATATAAAATTTCGACGAAATTTCCTATTGAAAAAACCAGAAAATTTTGACGAAATTTCCTATTGAAAAAACCAGAAAATTTTGACGAAATTTTATATTATTTTTAATAGAAATTTTCTATTAAAAAAAATATAAAATTTTGACCAAAATTTATATAATAAAATTCGACGAAATTTTTTATTAGAAAAATATTAAATACGAAATTTTCGATTAAAAAAATATAAAATGTCGACACAATTTTCTATAAAAAAATATAAAAAGTCGACACAATTTTCTATAAAAAAATATAAAAAGTCGACACAATTTTCTATAAAAAAATATAAAATGTCGACACAATTTTCTAAAAAATATAAAATTTCAATGAAATTTTCTATTAAAAAATATAAAAAATTTCAATGAAATTTTCTATTAAAAAAAATAAAAAATTTCAATGAAATTTTCTATTAAAAAAAATAAAAAATTTCAATGAAATTTTCTATTAAAAAATATATAAAATTTCAATGAAATTTTCAATTAAAAAAAATATAAAATTTCAATGAAATTTTCTATTAAAAAATATATAAAATTTCAATGAAATTTTCTATTAAAAAATATATAAAATTTCAATGAAATTTTCTATTAAACAAAATAAAAAATTTCAATGAAATTTTCTATTAAAAAAAAAATAAAAAATTTCAATGAAATTTTCTATTAAAAAAAAAATAAAAAATTTCAATGAAATTTTCTATTAAAAAAAATAAAAAATTTCAATGAAATTTTCTATTAAAAAAAATAAAAAATTTCAATGAAATTTTCTATTAAAAAATATATAAAATTTCAATGAAATTTTCTATTAAAAAAAAATTAAAATTACAACGAAATTTTCTATTAAAAAATATAAAATTTCGATGAAATTTTCTATTTAAAAAAATATTTCCCAAAAAAAATATTTCGATTTCCCACCACTGTGTGTCGTCGTTGTTGCAATTTGTACCATTTGCTATGGTGTTGCACAATGCGGTAGGAATGTTGCAATTGTTAAGGGGTTTGCAACAATTCGACAAACACAAATTTGCTAACATGTAAACATTAACTATACGAGTTTGTCCTGCGGCCAGATCACAGATTTGAATGTTCACCCTCCTTAAGGATAACATCTATTTAATTTTTATCGGTTCAGGGTATTGATCGCCAGTCTTAAATCGAAATTAAATTTCCTGTTGTAAGTGGAAAATTCTCACGACGATCGTAGCAGCTTAACACAATTCGCCTAAGCCGATTATCGACATATGATTGTTCTCATTGTGGCCGCATTAGTTTTCCTATCATCGTTATTATTTGTAATTTATTTAGATTTCTAAAGAAACGCAATAAAAATATTGTTAACTCGATCGCGTTATTGTTCTTACACAAAAAGGGTCGAGAGGGGATGTTGGAGATCTGGCTACAGCATCACATCCATTCATTTTTCGATTAGTTTGGCAATTTTTCATTCCAAGAGGGGGCAGGCAGACAAATGGCGAACAGAGGTACGGCCACTCAAAGGTATTTTAGCCGCAATTCAAATAATCCCTTGTATTGAATTGACTCTTGTACTTTCATTAATACACATATATTCATATGTGATCAGTAAGACCAGCAAGTACGAGTAATGTTCTCATGTACATATATATTTTTTTTATTCTCTCCATTGGCGGAGACTTGTTCAGGCCAATAAAATAACACGTAACCACCAACCCAGGCAGCCAGCGAGTACCCACTCCAATCTTCGAATGGGGGGTTTGGATTGAATGTTGTCGATGTCGTCGTCGTCGTCGTCGTCGTTGCTCAGTTTGTTCAGCTACACATATAAAATGATCGATGATGTACGAAATTGTTTAGAATCGTTATGTAAATTGAGTTTATTTGTGGTGGATTTTCGTTTGGTTTGGTCTTTCTGTTTTTCTGCTGGGGCTTTTGTAAGGAATCCATCCTACTATAGCAACGAGTAACTCGTATTCAGATAATTGGATATGTTATAAATTATGACATTAATAAATGTATGGAATAACACAAAAACCAAATGAATGTTTTTCGCATATTGGGTGTATAAAGTTATAATGGGCAGACAGCGGCGCGTAGTGGGTTGGTTCGATTGTGTTGGATATATTTTCTGTAGGAACTGTCATTAATCTCCGAAATAGCCGACGTATTTCATTAATTACACAAACAGAGAACACACAAAGGAACATGACATTTTTGCGGTAGAAGATGGCCAAATCTAAGAAAAGAAAAATGAGTTGGAAGAGACTCTGAAGTAAATGCAACCGACGAAATTAATGTTGGGACTTAATAAAACCTTTGGGCAGTCTTTTCATTATTTGACCAGCATTTGACTATAATTCACATTCATTAAAATTATACACATTGCATTTTTTTAAATTCTAATAAATTTTATTGTGTTATTTTTATTTCTAGGTATGTTTCAACTACTTTCAAATTCTACAAAATAAATGCTCCGGATACAGAGCGGTTAAAACCTTGGTATGATCATTTCATTTCTATTTAAATAATTAACAAATTTCGATACAAAATGCCGATACTCAATTTTCTGTAAAACCATAAAAATCTTTGTTTAAATCCGAAGCAAATTCGACGAAATTTTCTACAAGAATCTACTCTATAACAATTTTATGAATATTTTCTATAAAGAATCCGGAAAAATGTTCCTACAAAATTTTTTTTATTGAAAATCTCTATTAGGAAATTTTGTAAAAAAAATTTCCTATTGAGAAATTTTCTATTAAGAAATTTTTTAAAAAAAAAATTTGATTAAGAAATTTTCCAAAAAAAAATCGATTAAGAAATTTTCCAAAAAAAAATTCGATTAAGATATTTTCGAAAATAAAAATGTTATTAAGAAATTTTCTATAAAAAATTTTCAACAAAAAATGTTCAACAAAAAATTTTTAACAAAAAATTTTTAACAAAAAATTTTCAACAAAAAATTTTTAACAAAACATTTTTAACAAAAAATTTTTAACAAAACATTTTTAACAAAAAATTTTTAACAAAAAATTTTCAACAAAAAATTTTCAACAAAAAATTTTCAACAAAAAATTTTCAACAAAAAATTTTCAACAAAAAATTTTCAACAAAAAATTTTCTATAGAAATTTTCAACAAAAAATTTTCTATAGAAATTTTCAACAAAAAATTTTCTATAGAAATTTTCAACAAAAAATTTTCTATAGAAATTTTCAACAAAAAATTTTCTATAATTGAAATGTTCTATAAAATGTTCTATTCAGACGCATCCACGCGAAAGCTAACCCAGTTTAAGGTAAATTCTAAATTTTCTTCAAAAATTTGTTCTTCTAAATAGTTTGTTTAGAAAGAGTGAGCTTTAGCGCTGCGTTTTACAAAAGATGGTGATTAGATGACCCCCTTGGGTCCAATGCTTACGTGGCACTTATTAGTATTATTTTTCTCTGGGATACAATAAAAATCGTGGTTGTGTTTAGGAGCATACCGCAGGGGTCAGGTGTTCTATAAAAGGCCACGTGAAAGCTAACTTTTTTTTTAAGTAAATCCTATTTATAGCAATCGTGCTATCTTTCGTGGGTCTAATGTAATGACACAAAACTTTAATTAAAAGCTTCACAGTTTTGAGCTGTCTAGCACTTGAGACTTTTATAATAAATTTGCATAACTCATGGAATATCAAAAAAGAGGACAAACTAAATTTCTATTCTTCAATATGCCACAAATCAGTTGCACATTATCCCATAACATGTCATAACAAGCAACAACAAAAGCCCCAACTAATGAACAGAATAAAAGGGTAAAGAGTTGCGGCGACCACAACGTGAGGTCCATTATGTTATTTATAGCGATGATGGTCGTCGTATGCAATGATGACGACGGTCATGATGATCGCCAGACCTTTACAGACATGTAAGATGGAGGGGGGGACACTTGAAAGAAGTCCCACTTCCACTTCCACATAGCAAATTATAAATTGTGGATTTTTCGCTTTTTGATATGGTCATCATGGTGGTCATGAAGTCAGTAGACAGCACTGACCAGAGCAGACCTACGGCAAGTGATCCACGTCGTCGGCGGCCTTTTACGTACGTCGGTACCCTTGTATAGGTGAACCAGTTTATGAGTTTTAACAAACAATCAACTGCATACGGCAACATCATCATCACCATTATTATCATCGAAAAGTCGAAACAATTATTCTGAAGGTTGGAGGATGTATGCAACTGCAACTGCAACGGCAACAGATCAGCATCAGTAAAGAAAACCCACAGCATTTGTAATGTGTGCGGATGAACGGTTGAAGGGCAATGTTGGCGAAACTCCAACATTTCCGCAGAGTAGTAGCTGCGTATCAGCAGCGTTCCAACAGTAGGATAGACGAACGGACGGATGTTCGGTTGGACAGGCAGCCAGCCGCTTGCTTGGTGTTCGTTTAAAAATAATCTTGCAATTTCAGAACATTTTCATAGCTCATGATGTGCGGAAATTTCAATTTCAAAAGAAAATCATTGAGGCTATTTGGTCCACCCATGGCGAGGGGTGAAAAACTGATATAACGACGTTACAACAACATAATTATAGATTTTTCCTTTACTGTAGTACTTTTTGCTAACGAATGCTGATTGTTTGGGGGCATGGTATGAAAAGTGTGGGCAAAGAAATCTGCCGGTACGTTTACAGAGTTGAATTTAACCCGGCTAAATTAAATATACATTTAATATATCAATGGGTATATGGCAAGTTTTGTTAACTGTTTCATAGCGTCAAGAGCTTTAAGCTTTATTGAAAATTGCTACGACAATATCGTCCTTAACATTTCTTATGTTTAAATAAATTTGTACGAAATTTGTGGTTGTTTTTATATCCTCAAATTTTACAGTCACAGAGAATATTATAACAATTTTCCCCATTAAATATTTTCAAAAGCTTTTATCCTAAGCTTTAAGCTTGACATGAAAATAAAGCTCTTACATATTATCATTAACATTTTACTAAAACAATTTTCTGTTAAACGAAAATATCGAAAATTTCCTTTTACAAGTTTAAAATTCTTCAAAACTTTGTATTGAACATTGTGAATTTCAAAAAGCTTTTAGCATTGCTAATAATTTCACAGCAAACAGACGATAATTTCTCTGGTACAAACTTTTTCGGTATGATTTAAGCTTAGCGTAAAAGTAAAGCTTTCTTAAATTAACTACAATTTGTACATTTTATATAAAATATTAGCATTTGCTCTGAAAAGCTAATTTTCGACAAAAATTACATTTCCAGTTAAAGGACAATTTTCTATGAAAATCCGATGAAATTGTCTATTGAGATTTGCCAATTTTTAAAAAGCTAATAAATTTTACAAATAAATGAATATTTTCTTTACACACATTTTCAAATGCTTTTACTGAAAGCTTTAAGCTATCAAAATTTCTATTGATCATTGTCGCTTTTAAATAGCTTTAAGCTTTGCTAATTTTGAAGTTTTAGATTTAAACGATCCCACTAACCAGTTGCTTCTAATCTCAATCAATTACATAATATTTACGAACTTCGACATTTTTTTAATACAGAGCTTTATGATATTTTGGATAAATCATAATTTAAGAATAACTCCAAAGGCATTTACGAACTTCAACATTAAATCTTAACAGTCAATTTCATAAAATTTACGAACTTCGACATTACTAAAAGTTTTTTTTTAATACAGAGCTTTAACCTTTGTGATATTTTGTATTAATCATAATTTTAGAATAAGGCATTTACAAATTTCAACATTAGATCTTAACAGTCGTCGATAACATATTCTTTTTAATACAGAGCTTTAAGCTTTTATAATTTTTATTAATTTTTAAATTATAAAATTAAATATAACATTAATACATATCTTTTTGACGAACTCGTCTATTTAGCAGAGCTTTGAGCTTTTATACTTTTGTAATATTTTGAATTTATAACGCATTTATTATGATGCACTAAAATCTAAAAAAATATTTCTGTTATACCTTTTCTATTGAACAGAGCTTTAAGCTTTTGTATTCTGATAATATTTTGGATATGATAAATAATTTAGTTACGAACTAAAACATGAAAACTTAGACACATTTTTGATACAATTTCCCATTGAGCTTTTTTGTCCTGTGTAAGCACTAAGCCATAAGCTTTTGTATTCTAATACTATTTTGGATATAATAAATATTTTGTTATGAACTAAAACATGAAAAAATCTAAACAATTTTTGATAAATTTCCCGTTGAGCTTTTCCACGCATCCCAATGTGTTTAATTAATTCGGTTAATTTCCAACCCGAACCACTTTCGATCTCTTTACACAAAACGATAGCTTCCAAAGCATGTAGCTCAAACCCAACACGTACGTACATGCGCTCTATATTTCCCTACCAAACTTTAATGGATTCAATGTCTGTAACTGAATATCGCTGGTATTGAGTTAAGAACACACGTTTATTGTGCGCTCGAACAAAAGATGTGGAAATAAGCCAAGAAGAAATCATCTCCGGTAATCTTGTTGAACAGCGATTAAAACGTATAAACAACTGATGTGAACAGTCGGTCGGTGATGGCAATGACGATCATCAGATCACGTTGATGAAACTGATTACAATTGGGGTTTAACCTGTTCAAGTCGTTCCTTCCGTCAGTCTGTCCCACCGCTCGTCCGCCCCTCCGCCAGTCGCTTTGTATGTGAATATTTAATTTTAATGTTTATGATTGTTACGTTTCAAGCGAAAACGTGTTACGTGTGTTACCATTCTTAGACGATTTGCAATACGTGATATTGGTTAGAATATCTCGTCTCGTCTCGCTTTCATTCCCCTTTCGATCAGTCAGCACTTTCTGGGTTCGTCTGAATGGTGAAACAGGAAATTTATAATTTTGTAGAGGAGATGAATAGGAAAAGAATTAAGCGCAAAATAAATAATAAAAAAAAAAAAACGAACAGGATGTTGTTCATTCATATAATAAGGCGGCGATAGAAGAGGTGGCATTACTAAGTACATAATTGTATAATTTTTGTTGTTGTTAAATTTAAATAATATCTCTATGGGGCTTTAGAATTTTAGAATGATTTTATTTTTTTTGCAGCTGCTGCTTCATTAGAGTCCAAACTAAATATCAGTTTTGTATTGAATTCATGGGAAAACAATTAGGGAATATTTGAAGCTGTGTGGCTGGCTAACATATTAGTAGTCCGGAAACATGTCTCAGTGGAGAAACTCATGTGTCTTTTTGATAGCGAATTGTTGATGTTTTCGAGGAAAAGATATTCATTATTGACAACGACAACAACAACAAAAAAAAATCATGGCTAGTTAATTAGCAATGAAACCTCACATGGTTCAAGCTTTAATTGTATAAAATTATATAAAAAATAACAAGAAATGCTGTAGCAGAGTTCATATTAAAAAGCTCTAGGGAAGACATGATAAATGATAAAATGGCCACACAAGGTGACAGTAATCTGTTTAGAATAAAAACGATAGCTTTCACTTTGCGGTTAAATTATAATCGTCTTATTAACACAGATCAATTCGGAAGTGATTAATAATGTGGAGAATATTAAAAAGCTCTAGTTAAGTAAAATGATTTTCGTTCAAAAAAAACCTCTGTTCTCAATGAACTGGAGCTTTTGTAAATTGAGCTCTATTATAAAGTATTAACACAATATCAAGCTTTTGATTCCGCTCAACTATAATGTGCTTTTAATTACCATACCAATCTTAACCGATTACCCCATATGAGCTTTTGATATCAAAGCTTTGGTGGCAAATAGATAAAGGTTTTTTGTTTGCAAATTAAGTTCAATTGTTGTCTAAAGCTTTGTTTAAATTTACTTAGTATTGTGTACGAAAAACGTTCAACTACAATGTAAATCTTAACCTAATACGGAGAGTTCCCCCAGCAAGCTTTTTACAAGAAGTTGTTTATACTAAAGTTCCTATAGGAAATACTTAAGTAGAGCTTTTTGCATATGTTGGAAATACCCAAGTTCCTTTTGGAAATACTTAAGTAGAGCTTTTTGCATATGTTGGAAATACCCTTAGTTTTTTTTCTGATTAACTCAATAGTGTATAAAAGGCTTACAATGTCTATCTCAAGCTAATGCAAAGGATTCACCCGGAGTCACTGATAGGAGCTTTTGATAGAAAACCTTCCATTGTAAAGACTTAGATACAGCTTTTTGCATAGGTTAGAAATACAATTCATTTAAAACTTTTCGCGTTATTTTATTATTCTGTTTAAAAAAGCTATCAATTACAATGTAAAGCTTAACATAATATGTGGGTTTCCACCCTAACGAGCTTTTGATACAAAACCTCAGATTGTAAATACATAGATAAAGCTTTTTGCATTGGTTGGAAAGGAACTTCAATTGTGATCTAAAGCTTTCAATAACAATCTAACCTTAATCTAATCTGAAGTATTTAACCTGACGAGCTTGTGATACAAAACCACCGATTGTAAATAGTTGGAGCCGTTTTGCATTGTTTGGCCATACAATTTAATTTTAATGTAAAGCTTTGTTTGTATTAACTCATTATTCAATAAAAAGCTTTTAGTTAACCGAATACGAAGAAATCGGTGAGCTTTTGATACCAAAAGGAGTGGGAATAAATACAAGGCTTTACAGGGGGCGGAAACAATCTTCAATTGTAATGTGAAGCTTTGTTTAAATGAATTCAATATTCGGAAAAAAAAAAGCTTTCAAGTTCAATGTAAATCTAAACCGAATACAATGGATTCATACAGCGCCGCTGAGACCAGATTTTAATATACAACTTTTGAGTGTAAAAGCTTTATGGAAGGGAAGAACAATTGTAGCGGTTTGTCTAAACTAAGTAAATCTTTAGCAGAGCTAAATATTATCCGTATCTTGTTATAAATTACTTGTGTGTGATTAATTATGGCGGGTGTATTTCTGATATTCATTAAACAATCACAATTTTACAGCCGATAAGATTACAGGTGAGGGAACTTTTCCGTATAAATCTCAATTGTACTTTTGTACGTTCAGTAAACAAAATCGTCGACGATTGTCTTCCGTAAACAGCGAAAGAAAATACCGAGATTTATGACTTTCGTGGAGAATAGATAAACAGCAAAGCGAAATGAAATGAAATGAATGAATGTTTATTTATGCCAATGAAAGGTGATAAATGGAGACAAGTGGGTGGAGTCCAGTCACTAGATGACGATGATGACGATGATCATCATCATCCTCACAATTTAGATAGAAGCAGATTTCCATTGCAATGAAATAAAACGGCAACGATCAGTTTTGAATAATTGAGGTGCCCTCCGTCTCCTGCCACCAGAAGGGTGTGATGTTATTATCAAGAGATTTCCAATCGGTGACTGACAGTTCCATCTTCATATGTTCGGTCGGTCTGGTCTGGTCTGGTCTGATTGTTGTGTCAGTTTCAGTTTTCTTCGAAAGTGTTAAGTCCAAGTGTTTGCTTTCTGTTCGCACCACAAAGTAAACAGATTTGGTTTTGTTTTATTTCATTCGGTGTTTGCCTCAACAAATATAAACAAAATCGTATGTGTCGGCCAAGAAACCCAGACCCAAGACAAATTAAATATTTTCTCACATCGACAAATGAAAAAGTGTTGAAATTTTTATCAAATACCAAAAAAAAAAAAAATACGAGAAATACAATTTGTTGCCATTGATGTGGGGACAGACAGACTTGAGCACATATCTATCTTGTCCCATCAATGGGAAGGGAGTGGAGGGGGTTTTGATTGCTCAGTCGAAGTGCAGGAATCGATTCCCAATATAACAATAACAATAACAACAATAACAAAAACAAATATTATTTATATTTACTTAAGTTGTTTTTGTTGTCTGGTGTTACAAAATGTTTATACTCTTGTTTTCTGTTTTTTTTTTGAGGGTACGTTTTTCCTCGTTGTTCTTGTGAAGTTCGTCCATAAGTGTTATAGTCCGCGGTGCGTTCTTTTCGTTTCGGTTTTATGACAAGAACTGGAACAGCAACAGCACCACGCCACGGCACATTTCGGTCGATCGATCGATTATCATTGAAAAGTGTTCACGCGGTATTAAATTCTTCCACTCAGGGAGCGGAAGTAAAACCGTTGAAATAAAAAATAAATTTCACTTTTCATATGAAACGAGCCATATGAGCGACCAAGAAATTGTTGCTATGGTTGTTGCTGTTGTTGTTGTTCTGTAAAACAAAGAACACAATTTTCGGTTTTCGATAACAGAAAAAGAGGCAAATACATTTAATCGCACAGCAACTAAAAGCAGGAAATGAAAGCGCATGGGGCCATGGGGGGAAGCCATTGAGCCACGGCATGCAGAAAATTAGAAATTTCATTACAGAAGGCTATTAGGGGAAACAGATGAGTCCAATCAAGCAGTTCGGTAACTTTCCCCGAAAATGTGTAAATCATTTTTCAATACGAAAAGTATGTCATTTTTTTTTTATATTAATTCAAACTTTAAGTAAAGGGTTTTGCAACAAGAGGTGTTATTTTGAATCACCCGGTATTTCGGTAGCTGTCACTTTTGAGGCTCTTATTCTTTGACATTTGACAAGTAGAAACTACAAAATTTTTTTTTCCAATTTTTTTTTTTCAACAAAATTTTTTTGTATTTTTCAACAAAATTTTTTTTTCAACAAAAATTTTTTTTTCAAGAAAAAAAATTTTTTTTCAACAAAATTTTTTTTTCCACAAAATTTTTTTTTTTCAAGAAAAAATTTTTTTTTTCAACAAAATTTTTTTTTTCAACAAAATTTTTTTTCCATATTTCAACGGGCGCCATAGGCGCATTACAACTTACTAGTTCTGAAATAAACATCCAATCATTTATAAAATTTTTTTGTATTTTTAACAAAATTTTTTTTTTTCAACAAATTTTTTTTTTTTCAAGAAAAATTTTTTTTTTTCAAGAAAAAAATTTTTTTTTCAACAAAAAAATTTTTTTTTCAACAAAAAAATTTTTTTTTCAACAAAATTTTTTTTTTTCAAGATAATTTTTTTTTTTCAACAAAATTTTTTTTTCCACAAAATTTTTTTTTTTTCAACAAATTTTTTTTCCATATTTCAACGGGCGCCATAGGCGCATTACAACTTACTAGTTCTGAAATAAACATCCAATCATTTATCTCAAAAAATTTCATTTTTCCTTGAATACCAAAATAAATACCGGGTTTTTCCACCTCGTAAATGTTGGCGACTTTACGAGTAAGAGAGTAATCTGTAAGCCATGAAAAACTTTTCCAGCAAAGCATTAGCCGGCATTAAACAATAGGTCCCGGTCAGTGAGTATACACAATTATATCTTATACAGCCCACTGATTCGAGAGAAGTTATATCTTATACAGCCCACTGATTCGCGGGAAGTTCCCCGTCTGCAATGATGTTATTTCATTTAAGCAATGTGACTCAACATTTTCCATTAGTGTCCTGTCTTGCATTCGTTTATTTAATGAAAATCTGTCATTAATGCAATGACTTGTTAACACTGAGGCAATGAAAATGTTTCATTAATTGAAAAAGCTTAATTATGGTTATGATATGTTTGCATGGCTGCAAAACACATGTGTAATTGGTGTAATGACACATTTTCGGAGATATAATAAAAATGTGGCATTGTTTCTCCAAAAGGAATACATTTGTATCCTATACGTATTTTATTAAATCAGGAAGACTTTTTAGTTGGCATTTAAACAATGAAAAAGTGACCCTAATATAGGGTCCACCTATGTTTTCGTTATTTTCGTTATCGGGCCATGTTGAACGAATTTTTGTTTCCAAAAATTGAAGAGAACACAGCCGAAGCTACACTCGATGTTTTGCGCCCTGTTTTTGAAGATCGCATTATTAGCCGCAGAGCTGATGTCGTTAGGCTACTGCATGGCCAGCCGAGGCAGCCATTTGAATGAAATTATTTTCCATTATTAACCGGAAGGATTGTACTTTCAAATAAAAAAGGAATTTGATAAAATATCCAGTAGGTTTTTTTTGTAGAATTTTCAAAAAAAAAAGTTATTTGGCAGACCCTTTATTTCATTAATGCAATGCTATTTTCGTAAATGTTAATGCAAATGTTTCATTTGTACAGTGCAAATGTTTTATTAATGCTGGGCTATTTTTGTTAATGATAATGTTTCATTAATGCAATGCTAATTTCGTTAATGCAATGAAAATATTTCATTAATGCAATGCTATTTTCGTTAATGCCCATATTTTATGAAATCATAATTCGTTATAATTGCCAATAAGGTAATGTAAATGTTTCACTAATGCAATGCTATTTTCGTAAATGTCAATGCAAATGTTTCATTTGTACAGTGCAAATATTTTATTAATGCTGGGCTATTTTTGTTAATGACAATGTTTCATTAATGCAATGTAATTGTCGTTAATGTCCATATTTTATAAAATTACTGATATTTTCGTTATAATTGCCAATAAGGTAATGTAAATGTTTCATTAATGCAATGCTATTTTCGTAAATGTAAATGAAAAAGTTTCATTAATGCAATGACATTTTCGTTAATGTCCATATTTTATAAAATTACTGATATTTTGCCCATATTTTATAAAATCAATGATATTTTTGTTATAATTGCCAATATGGTAATGTAAATGTTTCATTAAATCGATGCTGTTTTCGTTAAAGTTGCAAATAGATGTTTTATTAGTACAGTGCAAATGTTTTATTAATGAAATGATATTTTTTCTTAATGTCAATGCTTCGTAAATGCAATGCCATTCTCATTAATTCAATGCAAATGTTTCATTAATGCAATGAACATTTTTCATTAATTGATTATTGTGAATGGTTTATTTATGTAATCCTTTTTATTTTGTCAATGAAAATGTTTCGTAAATGCAATTATTTTTTCTTTAATGCAACGAAAATATTTCATTGATTTCCATTACTGCAAATGTTTCATCAATTAATTAATTAATGCAATGGATTTTACAAATGTTTCATTGATATATTGCACATTTTTGTTGATTCAACTAATGCAATGACAAATTTGTGTTCAAAAAATTCCCACAGAGACTCACTACCCATCACACGTCATTAATAGTTTTATATTTATTTAATCACCGCCATAAATTTAAAATTTTAAAACCAAAATGTCCTTCACATGTTTTACAAGTTGCTATAAATTTCATAAAAAAAAAAAAAAAAATGGAAAGGAATTACTCAAAATTCCATGATTAATAGCTGATGGAAGAACCCAAGCAAGCAACCCCACTGCAAACTTCAGTCGGTTTCATAGAAATCGCATAAGAAGACGAACGCGAACACGAACATGAACAAGCGAAAACAACCAGGTATTTGTCATATCAAAATGTTAATTTATAGTCAAGGTTTAAGCCATTGTTTCAAAGGCAGATGGCCGAAATTGTTGTTGTGCTTAGATTCCTCCCCACCAAAAGAGTCAAGAAATACTTTTCGAAATAAATTGAACTGGTTTCGAAAACACAGAGAATCAAAACAAAAACGCCACAAAACAAATTTGAACCGCAAAAACCAATGAAAAAACAGAAACAAGAAAACATTCTTTAAAAGAAGCACATGCTAATGCTGGCGATGATTTGTCTTTTTTGTGTGAGTGTGTGTTTTTTTTTTTGTAAATTCAAGATCAGAAAGTGTTAAGCAAATATTTGTGATCTTACAAAACCTGGGTAGGGCCCCCCGATAGTTGGCATTCAAAACCACACACAGACACACACACAGTTTCTGGGAATCAAACGACTGGCAAGCGGGCGGCTGAATGAGAATAAAACATTCTTGAAATATCATTTGCCGTCGAGCACACGTCACACACAGCCAGACAACACAAAGCCAAACTGACAATTCCATGTCAGAGAATTCAAATGATCGCCAATTGAGTTTGTCATCCATCAAATGCGTTTTGTGTTTTGCCAACATTATTTTAAGTATTCAATTCACAAAATCGTCAATCGTCGTCGGACGGCAGGCGGGGGGCGGAAATTAATGAAGCCAAGCTGTAGCTGTTGAGTTTTTGTATTTGCTCAAATTCACTCCATCCGACAGTCAGACAGTCAGTCCGTCATTCCTGCCAACTGAATGTAAATCTGAAACGACATTTTAAAGTAAATAACACAGAGTCAAGAATAAATATAAATAAATATTGTATCGAAATTGAAAACGCAAAGATATCTGTTTGCATTTCTCGGTCTGTCGTTGATAATTCTGTGTCATTGAATATGTCGGACCATATCTCCCCCCCAGGCATCCCACCAAAAGGACCTTGACAAATATGTATGCCGCTTGATAAGCCGAAGGGTGGAGAGAGCCCGCAACAACTCGGGTTTCTTTTGTTCAAAGAATATTTGTGTACGAGTATTTAAATAAGAAATGCAAATATTTAATGACAACTTGATTGAACAGAATCAATATGAAATACTTGTGTTATTTTTTTTTCAGAATAAACTAACAACGAGAGCTGTGGGAAAAGAGTGTTGTCAAGGTGGAATGACAAAAAAACATTTGATCCAGTGATTCCCATATTGTTCGCCCAACCAAAACAATTTGTTCAAAAACAAAGTTTTTCTCCGCAGCAAAATTAAAAACCCTTGACAAATAATATCCAATTTAAAAATTAATTAATTTCTTAATCATGATTTTACTATCTTACTAAAAAATTGTGAATCATCTTCCCCCCCCATTGCCCTGTTCAGTTAGCATTTCTTATCTCGCCTCTGATTATCTACAAAATGGTTTAACACTGAACTTCTAAAATACAACAAAATGATATCTCAGGCCCATACAAGTGTCTCGGCCTTTATAGTGTTTACACAAAATGACTATTCGATAAATACGAGTATTTAAGTTTCTTTGCCTCAACCAATTCAACTTGAACATGGGAGAAAATTCAATTTGAAAGCAATGCCAGTCGACGTCGACTGGAGAACAAGCAAGTATTTGAAGTATTTGAAAACAATGGCAACTGTTAGATGATCAACACTTGCCAAGTGTTAATTGAATTAGAAAATTGTTGTTAAATAATGCATACTCTGTTTATTTATACGTTAAATAACCGCAACTGCAATGGGAACAACAACTGGCAATTCAATTCAATGTAAGGTTATGCAATTAGTGTTTACTCGAGTTATCTAACGGCTAACTGTTTATTCTATGCGGGAGACATTAAAACCAGGTGGCCGGGTCTTGAGGGCCGTACCCATAATTTCGCAAAATCGTAGAATCCATTCCTGAGGAAATTTAATTTCATTTGAATACATACATGTACATTTAAGGCCTTTTTTTCGGCCCTAGGCCCAAGTGTTGCCAAATCTTAAAACCAAATCTGTAATTCGATTCGTGAGGACTATGAAGTCTATTAACCACTCGGATGGATTACGATTTCCTCGTTGATCGAATTCCGTGTTTGGTCATGTTTACAGGAGGACAGGCTTTAAAAACATATCGCTCATTTACTTGAATAGTGGCATAACTCAAAATAGGATTTTTTCAGGAGAGCCGTTTAAAATTGTCAATTTCGTCGTACTTTACAAATATAGAAAAAGAACTGCAGGCTATTTCAATAACATGGAGACCTGTCATATGAATGCACAATACTCAGTAGAACAAAAGCCAATTTAAATTAGAGATTTACAGCTTTTCCAAGAGCAATAATATATAAAGTGAATTTTGAATTATGCCACTATTCAAGTAAATGAGCGATATGTCTGGTCCCAGAATTTATCCAAATCTTCGTCTGAGTCTTCTGAGAAAAAAAAGCTTCATTTTATAACATTTATAACGAACAGAAGCTTGCACAGCGTGGTAGAGTCGTCTTAAAAGATTTTCTTTTCAAAGAAAAAAACTGTTTATTTTCATAACGGCCATAAAGACAAGCCACATGGTAGAGTCGTCTTGAAAGCTTTTCTATTCAAATAAGGTATTTAGAGTTAATGTAACGGTTTTCAAGTAAAGAACAAACCTGCCGAAGAGGAAGTTTTATTAAATGCAGGATTTAGAAAAACAAATCTTTCGATAAACAAATCGATAAACTTTTTTTAGAAACGTTTTTTTTCTGAAAATGTATAAAAAAAAAGATTGAGCGATATGCACTAGTCAATAATTTGTAAAACTCCCGAAAAGGAAGGCTTAGTACATTCAATGAAGATATAAAAACAGAATCTTTAAACAGAACTGTTGAAAAGCGCTCTTTTGAAAATGTATTGAGACCAAAAGCTTTTTGATAAAAAGCTTTTAAACGGTTTTTGTAAAAAAAACACTTAAAACAAAAACTTAAAAAATCACTTAAAATTAAAGCTTTTAGAAAATTGTTCGGTCAAACAAAGTTATGCAAATTTCCCAATCCTTCCACATAGGTTTTTGATAAAAAGCAAAAAAACTTTTTCCCTAAATCGCTTTTGAAAATTTATTGAGACCAAAAGCTTTTTGATAAAAATCTTTTAAACGGTTTTTTGGTAAAAAAAAACACTTAAAATAAAAGCTTTTAGAAAAATGTTTGGTAAAACAAAGTTATGCAAAAATCCCAATTCATCCACATAGGTTTTTGATAAAATGCATAAAAACTTTTTCCCAAACCTTTGACCTAAATAAAAAACTTTTGATACAAACTTAAAAAAATAGAAAACTAAATTTATAGTAAAAGCTTATTGGCACAACAAAGTAATGCAAATGAATTTGTTTAGTAAAAAAGAGTTTTGTTACATACAACTCTCTTGGCATTCTTTTTGATAAAAAGCTTTTACACATTTTATTTAAAAAAAAACCTTTAAAAAAAAAGGTTTCAGAATATTTGTTGGTACTACACAGTAATGCACAATTCCCAAACAAAGCTCTTTGATAAAATGCTTTTGATAAAATTTTAAAAATAATTGTTTGCAAACATTTTTATGAAAAAAAGCTCGTGGGAAGACTGATACAGAAAAGTTTTTTTTTGGAAAGACTTCTGATGAAGAAAACTTTTTCGGCAAGCTTTTACACATTTTTTTTTGGCAAATACAACTTTTAAAATTATGGATTTGGTACAGCAAAGTTCGGCCAGCTAGCGTTTTCATAAAATGCTTTAAAAGCTTAAAGAAACACACACTTTTAAATAAATGATTTCTGAAATTTATTGTTACAACAAAGTTATGCAATTGATTGCTTTCCCCAAATCGTCCGCATAGTTTTTTTGGTCATAAACTAGTCTACAGAAGACATGCCAACAAGAGCTTGCAAACAACATTCAAATGCTTGGCATTGCCATAACATGTAGTTGAATAAAAGCCATACGAACTTAACTTGAAACTTAATGCATACGGACAAATTTTACACAATTTTTTTTCTCTAAAAAAATCCGCACCGGTCTTTTTAGACAAACTCGTAGACGCACGAGATTTCAGAAAAGCTCCCAGAGAGCTTACACAGTGCATTAATTAGTGCTGTATTGCCACAAAGCTTTTCGACTAGTATCTTTAAAAGCACGATATTTCGAAAAGCTCGAACAGATTTTGCCAACTACATTAAGTTGTATTGTCATAACTGTCCTTTTCCAAACAACAAACTATAGATGGCGCTGTTGAATAGCAGCTATTCAATGGGCACTGGAATGAATAGCTTTCTCGAACCCCGCTCTACACAGAGTACAAAGATTAATTTAATCAGCGGTCACTGTACTCTTGGCTGCTTCAAAACTGGTATCATCTTCTTCGCAGTAAAAGTAGACTGTTTTGTTTTATTAAACTTTGGAACAAACGAATGTGCAAATGAACATAGCAGGTATTTAATAAGCACTTCCAAATTAGAATGTTAGTCATACGAGTCAGAAGCTAAAAAACGGCAGAGTCAGCAGTAGAAATTAAATGCAAAACACTTGAATGTTTAAAAAAAAAAGATAATAATCAGAGGTATTATCACTAAATAAGTTTATCGCTCTGGCATTTTGTACAAAAACGAACAATTGATCACCTGCATATTGTCGCCTGGAATTGTGGGTAATTTCAAAAAAAAAAAATAGTAAAAAAAATTTAAATACAATAAAAACAATTTAATGGGGGATGGAGAATATTTAGATGGATGTTTTTCAAAATCATTTTTGAAATTAAATTATTGCTTTGTTTGTTTGCTTCGCTTCAGAATGTTATGATTTACGGGTGATTTGTTTATGACTTCCTCCTTGTTGTTTTTGTGGAGAAAAAATAATTAAAACAAAGCCAAAATAGATAAATAATGCAATTAAATGCTTGTGATTTCATACACGTTTTAATTGAAACACTTTTCGCTTATAATCATTGGTGTTTTCTTGCCAAGCAAACAATAGCGACTCCGGGGAGAGAGAAACGTCAAAAAAAAACTTTGTTTTTTGTGGCGAAAACAAAAAGGCACTGTATTCTTAGCGTCGTCGGGCAACGTCATCCATCTGTAAACACTTGGAAAACGTTTGGACTTGAGAAGGTCGTTTGCGTTCGTCGCTTATCATTTTGGTGTTTGTTGTAGTGTTTTTAGAATGAAATACCAACAACCAACCACAATTGAAATACAAATTTGTTGCTGAGTTTTTTTCTTATGCAATAAAAAATTAGTTATAAAAAAAACCAAAAGGTAATTGTTATTTTTTTCTATTCAAGTTGGGGTAAAACACATCTAAAGTATTTCGATAAGTCTGTTGACTTTTTTCTCTGTCATAATTTTTGTTTATGACTTTTTGATGATGTTGTTTTGTGAAAAAAATACACAATTTAAGATTGTTTTTTTTTTGTGGGGTAATAATATAATTTCGCATAATATGGATCAGAATGAGTGGATGAATATTCAAGTACTTACAGACCATTTTGAAAGCTGGCGTAGGCTGTTGAGCGGGGACATTGATCAATGGACAGATGAAGAAATCATTGTGAAGTCTCAGAAACAAATTCCAATTCTAAAAATGAATGCATACTCGTGTGTATGTGAGAAAATCTTCTTTGATTCCAGTACTTTTTTCTACCCCACCGGCAAATATTAAAAAAAACTTTCATGAGAAACTTAATTTCATTTATAAATTTTCCTTGATGGGCCCAATTTTTCCATTCCAAAATGTTGCCTAATCTCAAAATTGAATGTATCAGTGGATTCCATTTACAGGCGCCCGGTTTTTCGGCCTCTAGGGCTCATCTGTGGGATTTATTAGTTAATCAACCCTTTAAACCAGGTGTGTAGTTCGAGTAACCTCAAGGGGCCGGATTTTGGGCCCGACCGGCAAATATTAAACAGAATTTCATGAGATATTTAATTTCATTTATTCCATTTTCGAAGGTGGCCCAAAATTTTGAGGGGCCGGATTTTAGGCCCAACCGGCAAATATTTAAAAAAAAAACGTTGATGGAAAACTTAATTTCATTATCAATTTTCGTAGAGGGGCCGAATATTTCCGTTCCAAAATCTTCCAAATCTTAAAATTTAATGTGTCAGTGGATTCCATAAACAGGCCGCCGATTTTTCGGCCTCTAGGGCTCATTGGGTGGGATTTATTAGTTAATCAACACTTTAAAGTAGGTGTGTGGTTCGAGTCAGCTCAAGGGGCCGGATTTTAGGCCCGACCGGCAAATATTTAAAAAAAAAACGTTCATGGGAAACTTAATTTCATTTATAAATTTTCCTTGACGGGCCCAATTTTTCCATTCCAAAATGTTGCCTAATCTTAACATTGACTGTTTCAGTGGATTCCATTTACAGGCGGCCGATTTTTCGGGCTAATTGGGCGGGATTTATTAGTTAATCAACACTTTAAAGTAGGTGTGTGGTTCGAGTAACCTCAAGGGGCCGGATTTTAGGCCCGACCGGCAAATATTTAAAAAAAAAACGTTCATGGGAAACTTAATTTCATTTATAAATTTTCCTTGACGGGCCCAATTTTTCCATTCCAAAATGTTGCCTAATCTTAACATTGACTGTTTCAGTGGATTCCATTTACAGGCGGCCGATTTTTCGGGCTAATTGGGCGGGATTTATTAGTTAATCAACACTTTAAAGTAGGTGTGTGGTTCGAGTAACCTCAAGGGGCCGGATTTTAGGCCCGACCGGCAATTATTAAACAAAGTTTCATGAGATATTTAATTTCATTTATTCCATTTTCAAAGGTGGCCCAAAATGTTGAGGGGCCGGATTTTAGGCCCAACCGGCAAATATTTAAAAAAAAAACTTTCATGGGAAACTTAATTTCATTATCAATTCAATCTTAAAATTTAATGTGTCATTGGATTCCATTGACAGGCGGCCGGTTTTTCGGCCTCATGGGTGCGCATCCATTATTTAATTAAGCAAATTTCAATTCGATACTTTCCATGAAATCTTAATACAACAACTCCTTCTTAGAATATCTATTTTATGTTTATTATTCAGTTGAAAGGAATCAATTACAAAAGAAATTGAAACATTTCCGAATTTTTTGCTGCCGTTGTTAATCGTTTTCTTTTATTTACAATCATTTGGTGAGAAGCGTCCAAGCACAACAACAAAGAAATTTAACAAAATTTACAGTGAGGCCAGGCCAGAACAGAAAAACAAAATGATTTACGCATTTATTTACACTCGAAGAAAAAGAAAGGTTTATCTTGCGTTGCGTGCGTAGTTACTTTGAGGTGTGTCTTTGGGTGAATGATTAAAGGGGCGATTGTGCTGTGTGATCTGTGGTTTGCCCTACAGTCGGTTAATTTGAACTCGGAGTATGTGAAATATTTTTCAAAAATATTTTTGAAACCTCCTTAAGCCAATGTACTATTTCTAGACATTTTAAAAACAAAAGGCCATGAAAAGCACAGAAACGAGCATTCACCAAAGACCAGACAGAGGGGGCAGACGTCGCACATCGTTTTCTGATGCATTAGTTCGGAAGCTCACTCCAGATGTCACTAATTGGCATGGCAACATTTAAAAGGTTTTCAAAACAAATAATGTTTTTTTTTTGAAAAACAAATACCTACTTTTTTTAACACAAATACTGTTTAAATACTTATTTGGAAATATTGAGACAACGACTTGCGACTTTTGACCTCTGTACGGTTTTTAACACAAATACTGTTTAAATACTTATTTGGAAATATTGAGACAACGACTTGCGACTTTTGACCTCTGTACGGTCTTTGCATTCACTTTACTAAGAATTACAATATTAATATTTTTTTTTATAAATCGTTACTTCACTGGCTGGAATTAATTAATTAAATTTTGAGCTACCTAACATTTAATTAAAATATTCCTTCCGTCTTTTTTGTGTGTTCCTTCTGTGAGCGTAGGGTTCTTGCCCGTCTCTACCGATCCACATACACTTCTGCTTAAATAAATATCACAATTACTTGAAGTACACACGCACACACACACACGAAAAAGACTTAACACAAAGAATGTTTCTGTTGTGGCATCTCCTCTGGCCCGGACACACATGCAAATTAATTCAACGTAAATATTTGTCTTTCCATGTCTGTTTGGGTTCAGTTTCGTAAGCTGTTTGCCACAGCTCGGCATCCGTACAATTGTTAAAGCGTGCGTCTCCGTTCGGGCCAGTTGACGCCATGCGGTGTGAACAGTTTTTCGATTATTTCTGGAGAAAAGCAGATATGTCGTTTGGTATTTAATATTTTTGTTTTTGTTGACTGTTTATTTAAACCAAGTGACATTCTTTTGCGGATTTGCAGAGTCTCTTTCTTTTGAGTTTGGTGTATTTATTTATCGTTGGCTTTCTTACTTCCTTAAGTGTGCGAACAGATTCTTGAATTGCCAAAAAAAAAACAACAAAAATGATGTAAATTATTTGGCGTGAAATTCAGTATTTTTTGTGAAAAATGTCACATGTTCGAAATATGAGATAGAATTTCTGGTTTCTTGGTAAATTTTTGATGGGGATTTGGCAACTTTAGAGGTGTCCCCTTTTTTAAATAAATTCGTTTTAATTCTGCTTTTCTTTTTTGTTTTTAAAATGAATTGCAAAAAGTTTTTGGCTTTCAACTTTAAATTTATGGCATCGGTGGAGTGTGTAAAGCTTACAAGGCACGAGCGAATGAAGAAAGTCTTTTTAAATTACATGAAATCTGAAAGCAGTTATTTTAGATCTTCACAATAGCTGCCGTCTCTAACCTGTGACAGTGTAGCCCTCTATGTCTGTGCTATTTTTATGACTATCATTCTCTCTTGCTCCCCATCTTCCCCTCTCTCTGTCTTTCGCCACCGCTTGACAAGGATTGTACGCCAGTGTAATGATAAAATCCCCAAGAATTAAACAGAGCTCATAATTAATTTTTCCATACATATGTACATATGTTAAAATTGGCGCCCAACGTCGGTCGACTTGATTATTTTGCAGTTTTTTTTATTAAAAATCTCCGTTTTCTTAAGCAAAGATCTTCAAAGTGAAATGTTTGCCAAACAGTTTAAATGTTTTTCTTTTAATTTTTTTTTAATATATGTAATCCCCGTTGCTAATTTTCCGCCTATCTTTTCATCTATTTCCAGGTAACTAACCAACTGTAAAACGCATAGTTTTGAGTTTTCTTTTCTCCACCCAAAACAATGTGCACATAATTGAAAACAACATAAATCATGTTAACATTAAACAAAATATTCGGTGTACAACAACATCAATAACGAACGAACAAAAGAGTCGGACAGGCGGTCAGGTGGACAGACGCGCCTTGCCAGTCGGCTCATACAGATATACCAGCAGACATCCCTGTATGACTACGTACGTAGCGGGTCGCAACAGGTAATAGCAACAACCAATCTAGTTGGTTGGTCAATACTACATTAAAGATACGTTAATAAAAAAGGAAACGGCAAACAAAAATCAAACGTTAGGAATTCCGTCTGAAAAGCGTTACTAACACACATGTAGGAAAATGGCAAAACAAAAAATTGAGTTTTGTTTTTATTTTTTGATTGAAAA
The DNA here is from genome assembly GCA_958296145.1 of Hydrotaea cyrtoneurina. Lineage (NCBI taxonomy): Eukaryota > Metazoa > Arthropoda > Insecta > Diptera > Muscidae > Hydrotaea > Hydrotaea cyrtoneurina. The sequence goes on along the minus strand of OY282516.1, from coordinate 57,124,830 downwards.
AGCCTATTGCCCAACCTTAAAGCCATTACAGAAGTTTAAAATAGTGTATTCTTTCACCATTTGACTCATCGTGCAATCTGATTGTCCAGTTTGCTGTTTGCTGGTCATTGCATTATTTTACAGCTCTGCCAATTTCCTTTGAAAACCTCATCAATAGTAACATTATCCAAAAGTTACTGCTGCATCTACAAAATGTTGCAAAGTATGCACCTTTTGCTCTCGCTCTCCTCAGACAGGTTTTCTAGCAACAAAACGGGATTTTTTTTTTGGTTTTTTTCGTTGCTCCCAAAATGTTTTCGCAATCAAACTTGCAACATCGAGACGCAGCCAGCACACACATACACCCATTACACATGAGCCTCCCGTTCAACAGGTGTGTAAGTGTATGAGTGACGACAGCATTGCAATGTATGCGTTTTGGTCATGTGTGTAGATTTACTACGAAACAAAAGCGTTAATACGAACTAACTAATGCATTTTGCAAAGCTGCTACATTTCACTGTCAATCTAATGGCGATCGATGCAAGGCAGAGATGTCCTAACTCTATTAGAACATTTTTCTGTTAGATGGAAAGATCTGACGGCAGATCTGACGTTAAGAAAACGAAATATCAGATAAATCCCAGAAAATAATGATATGATTTCGTTTATAAAAAAATCTTATAATGGAGAAAACCTGCTAATAATATTTCTTTTTATTTTATTTAATTATCTAAAAAACATAAAGCACAGATGGCAAAACTTTTACAAACAGCTTGTGTATAACGAAAGCTTCTTGATTGCCCACTAAAATTTTCAATTTGAACAAAGCTTTCAGAATCTTTCGCTCAACAACCAAAAGAAGAGTAGTGTTTTATTGTATTCTAAAGCTTTATATTTTGTGTGAAAAATATCCCATGCATAAGAAAAGTGTAGCCGAATAATGTTCATACTTGAAAGCTTATACATTTTCGTAAATTTTTTTATACATCTCTTTCTACAGCCTGTGTAATTTGTTTACAAAGATTTATGTAAAGCTTTTTATAAAGATTTGTGTAAAGCTTTTTATAAAGATTTATGTAAAGCTTTTTTTATAAAGATAGCTCTTGATAAAGTCATTTGTAGCTCTTGATAAAGTCTTTTTTTGTTATAATGTTTTTATAAAGATTTATGTAAAGCTTTTGCTAAAAATGTATGTAATGCTTTTTATAAAGATTTATGTAAAGCTTTTTATAAAGATTTATGTAACGCTTTTTATAAAGATTTATGTAAAGATTTATGTAACGCTTTTTATAAAGATTTATGTAAAGATTTATGTAAAGCTTTTTATAAAGATTTATATAAATCTTTTTATAAAGATTTATGTAAAGCTTTTTATAAACATTTATGTAAAGTTTTTTGAAAAGAGTTATGTAAAGCTCTTGATAGTCATTTGTGCATCTATTTTTATAAATCTATTTCTAAAGCTTGTTGTAATTTTTTATAATGATTTATGTAAAGCTCTTTATAAAGATTTATGTAAATCTTTTTATAAAGATTTATGTAAAGGTTTTTATAAAGATGTACATATGTAAAGCTCTTTACAAAGATTTTGTATAGCTCTTGTAAAAGTCATTTGTGCATATCTTTTTATAAATATTTTTCTAAAGCTTGTTGTAATTTTTTATAAAGATTTATGTAAAGCTTTTAGTAAATATTTACGTAAAGCTGTAATATATTTATGTAACCATTTATTTAAAGCTCTTCTCAAAAATTTGTGTGTAGCTCTTGATAAAGTCATTTGTGCATCTCTTTATGAAGCTTGTGATAAGCTTTTTTAAAGACTTATTTCAAGCTTGTAATATAATTATTGTTGTAAAGTCTTATATAAAACATTTGGTAACATCTATATTAAGCTTTTTGTAAAGGTTTATATAAAGCTATTTACAAAGCTTTTTGTGTAGCTCTTGATAGTCATTTCTGCATCTCATTATGAAGCTTGCGGAAAGCCTTTTTAAAGATTTATTTAAAGCTTTTGTAAAGCTCTGTATACAGCTGTTTGTAAAGCTGTATAAATAAATACTTTATTAAACTCTTTTTGTAAATACTTTATGTAAAACCCTAAAGCTCTTTATAAAGCTTCTTATAAAGCTATTTATTGAGCTTCTTGTAAAGCTCTTAATACAGCTTTATGTAAAACTCTAAAGCTCTTTATAAAGCTTATTTGAAGCCTTCTAATGCCTAATCATTGCGATTCGAAAATTATTTTTTTTTTTTTTATTAATTTTTAAAGGTAATCCGAAAGCTCATTCATGTTTCCAATGTTCTCAGAGATTAGTTAAGCCAAATTTCGTTTCAGTTATTTACCCTTTCGCATTTATTTTTATTTAACTCGCAACGTCTATAAGATCCCTTATGGCAGAAGAATTCTCAGTTTGTAAAATGGAAAAATGTTCATTTTTTTTGGCGAACATTTTGCTTAAATGTATTTTCTAATTCAACTTTCTGTGAAAATTTCCTAAGATTCATAACAAATCTAGAATCTTTTTCAATTTCCTAAGTTTGAGAGTTTTCTGTATCGAAAAGTTTCCGGAAATGTTCGTGTAATCGTTACCTCAGATGCGTAAGAATTCATGGGACGAAAAATTACTCTGAAATATTTGTTCCTAGCCGGCAAAGTTTTTTTTAGTGGTAAGAATGAGAAACGGTTTCTGATAGAGCCGAATTTGTTCTTATAAAAGATTTCGATTTGTAAAAAGTCCTGCGAAGAGAAGTTACTGCGTTTAAAACAACTTTGTCTGGCAATTCGTAAAAACTCTTGACATGAGCAAAAGGTTTGTTTGGGGATTTTAGTCTTCTTATATATCGTATATATTTAATTAAGACAGACTTTTTTGTTGTTGTATATGCATTTTGTAATGTGCTTTAAGTTGACCTAAGAATTACAACTCGGCACAAACTTAATGAAATAAAAAATGCTCACCTCAAAGAGAAAATCACAGAATGTATTCCAATCCCTCGTTCTATTAATCGCAAATACTCTCGCATCAATTTCTGTCACCTGACCGATACTTAATCCTTCACATTTGCAAACATTGTACGAAAGCCGCTGATGCTCTCAAGTTGATCACCTGTGATATTTACTTATGTCTGACATGGATGACACCGCATCCATTCATTCTCATCCTGATGTTGGTTATGTTGTTGGCGATAAAGATGATGTTCCAACATCCGATATCGTCTGTCTGCCCGACCATCAAGCGATACGGCACAATATTTTACTACATCAAGCCAGAGAGACACGTCTCGTCCATGTGTTGACCATCATATATTTCATGTACCGGCATCGTCGTCGTGTCCCTGGCCAAATAAATCCACGGACTAAAAGACTTTTTATGGTGATGTGCACTGATTTCGTTTTGTTTTTCTTCTTTTCTGTGTCGCTTCATTCCGATGTTGGAAATAGTTTCATCTCTTGCGAGCAACAACGCTGACGATGACGATGGCGACGATGACGATGGCGACGATGACGATGGCGACGACGACGACGCACACATCAGTTTTAGACATTGTTTGATGGACAACTTTTATATTTGGCATTATTTCAGGTAACCAACCAACCAGCATACATAGATCAGCCAACAGTCATCAACAAATGGCAAACCTGAGCTCTAGCGACAGTTAACGTTTACCGGAGGGCTGTGATGACTTCTGAGTGGGGGACATACGAAGTGTACTGAATATGGGAGAAATTGTTTCTTCGGCAGCGATATTGTTCATCTGATAATTATTAGGTGGTCGATGTCCGATTAAAACAAATTAACAATTGCGATGTTGAGAATTGTACGTTTATCGCGTTTGAATTTGTCACATGTAGATGGCGCTACAAAGTTTTTTTTTCAATCATAACCCTTTGTCTTTTACGATTTCATTTGCACATAAATTAATGTGACGAATGGCAACATTATCGCCTGAGTTGTAATGCCGTATTCTTTAAGTCAAGTCACCTGTAGATGGCGTTGGGGGTTCCAATAGGGTTTAATCATAATAATGTGTTTTTAATCTTGACAGGTTCTACAACAAATGTCGCTTATGTCATATTGACTAATTGGAAAAGCTTTGAACATTTTGTCTTAAAAAAAACTCTGATGTGGTTTTTGTTAGTTATGGTGGTTTCGGATAAAATCAAAATGTTTGGCCATCTATATGTCAGTGTTTCCCATGCCACATTCGGTCCTTGGGATTAACAAACCTTTGCTTTTAAATCATAAACGCCTCGCATATGAGAAAACAAACGGAAACATTTGCAACACATATTACATTTGGAAAGTTTCGTCTGAAAATCTCACATCATAACTTTTTTTTTGGCTGGGATTTGACATATAGATGACAATGGACGTGAGGACACCCGCCAAAGATCATCATGCTTTCATCGGGTATGTCTCTACTAATTAGGAAAAGCTTTTGATGAAGGCGGAAGAACAAATTGTAGAACCAGTTTGGATACTCTGCACTAAATATTTTCTAGATCCACTTTGAGGTGGAAAGTTAACTAAGTCTCGATAAGCCATATCAGAAAGATGCCCTCTAAACATAGTCGTCTATTGTCTGCATACTTAGAGGTCGCCATAAGACTAATTGTCAGGATCACAGTTGATACCTCTGGCTGGGATTGGCCAGACTAAATCGGGATTATTTTCTGTAAAGTGGAAACGTTAGCTGTCATCTTGTTTGGCATCTGTTCCAACCAATGTTCATGGAATATACGAGTGAGCTGGATCCTATCTAAGCCTTTTCTCTGCTGCTGATATTCCATGTGGGTCCCTGAATATCGCTCAGTGCTAGATAAACTCAAAAAAACTGCTGATATTAAATCTCTACTGTTTTTAAGGAAGTTTCGGAAAGGGACTGACTTGTCTGAAAATTGTGTCCTCATAATTTTTTTATAATCAACAATTTTAGGAATATGGGCCGAGTGAACTGGATATTGTAAAAACCCATGTACTTTTTTTTTGGATCTAGGGAAAGCTTTCTATAGGAAATCGTAGCGGTGGTTTATTAGTTGCATGTGAAATGCAAGACCCTACTGACGACGGCATGTGGATATGGTTGAGAAGTCGTTGGCGGCTGGGCAAGACTTTGGGCTAGGTTGTTGTCCCGGATAAGTAATTAGTTGCCAGGTTGGTGTTTCGGATAGATGAAGCCCCTGTTTCGACATTGTCCACTGCTGCGAGCGCCACATCAATCTTATAAGTTATCGGCGTTTAATGGCTGATCTTTGCCACAGTGTTTGGCCACTTTAAAAGTCTGGTAATTGGAAGATGTGGTGTGCAAGAGGCTGATGCTTAGGCTTCGGAAGTGTTGGTTGTTTTGTAAGGAAACAACAATTGTCTGCATCCGCTTGTCTTTAAAATAAGACGTCTCTGGTCATGTTTTATTTTGTTGCTTGGACCAGCGTACACGTTATGCCAGTTTACAGTGCTGCTGCATTTGTTGCCCTATGTATCATGACATTGTTGCAGGTTCTATGTCGTTGTTGTTGTTGTTGGGGCTGTTGTGTAGTTGTCGCGATTGTTGTCTCTCCTTTGTCGGCTGTTACATTAATATTTGACATTTGATTTTGATGTATTTTTATTTGTCTAACCGTACAAACAAACAAACATCAGCAGCAACGGCCGAACAACAATGCAATGATGCTGCTGCAACCTGCTGTTGGTTGCCACATTACATGTGCGGCATGTGATGACAGCTCCACTAGAGGAGCCAGCTGATGCCTGATGTTGATGATGACGATGACGAGCGGCCAGTCATCATTCAATGTATCGTTATATTTCTATATAAGACTTTAGTGTTTAAGCGTAAAATTACGGGCCATCAGACAACACCCCACCACCCCCCACCACCCACTTACGATAATGCTGGGCATTTCGGCTGAAGAGTGAATCTAAAGTGCACATGATTTAAACACGCATTAAATGTCTGCCAGATAATCTCGTGTGGCTTTCAACTTTGTGTGTTCGAGCTTTTTCTACACGCGCTGTCTGTCTGTCTGTCCCACTCCAAGTGAGATTTTCTCCCTCCGGTGTGGCTTTCTTTGTTCAGCATGGATGGCTGGTCGGATGATGTTCATCGCCGGGATGTCTTCATATGATCGTTTTTCTTTTTCTGCTGGCAGATATTTGTTGTTGGCGTTGTTGTTATGACTGATGAATCATCAAATCATTTGCTTTATTGTTATGTTCATCATTATTTTCATATAGTTTGTTTCTTTCGCTGTTCCATTTGTTGGTTACTGTGTGCGTGTGTTTGTCTTTGATTTGTTTCTGGTATATGTTTTTGCTGCGGTTTCACTCCTCATCAATTGTTGCTCTCACATCTCCATCGATGACGATGGCGATGACGATGACCATGATGATGATGTTGATGATGTTTGTTTGGTTGGTTGGTTTTTCATTTTTCGTTTTGGCCTTTGGCTGTAAGTGTTGAGGTTTTTGGTTATTCGCCATCGGACTATGCACTGATGCTGGGCCAGCCGTCTATTGCTTAACTGGTTAACAAATGGCTGGCTCACATGGTCCACACGTATGTCCACGTACATCAGTTACAGATACAAATCAACATCGCCATTCGCTATAGCTTACATTTTGTAATGGATATTAGGAAGATGATAATCATAAACGCCATGTCTTGTTTTGTTTGTTTTTTCAATTATTCATAATTTTACTTTTTGGTTATCGACAACAATTGTGGAACATCACACAGTGTTGTCTATGAAATTAGTTGAGACTTAATTGATTTAGAATTTTAGTTGGGAAATTGGAATAGGAACTTATCTAGAAGTTTGCTAAAGAAAATTTAAATTCTGTGTCGTCCAATACTTTTTGTTTCACAACGATCGAGCATGGTCGTTTATGAAAATGATAAATTAGTAATTTTTTTTTTATAAAATTTACTATCAAAGTTATATATCCCATTTTAAGCATAGGTTATGGTTTATTGAATTGAATTTATGCTGAGCATAATGAGTAGTCAGTACCAGATAATGGTACGAATGGTAATGAGATGTACCAACCGAGCTTTCGATTAGTTCCTAGATTTAGATCCTAATGGTGTTTTTTTTATAAAGGGTGTTTTTTATTTAGGTATAGAACAGAGAACGGTTTGATTGGCATATTTAATGCCTTTGAATGCAATCACAAAATATATGCATATTGTTGTCAATAGACATCATTATAGTAAAGCAACTCATGATACCATTCAGAAAATGTGAGTGTGACGAATTCCATGCATTGCATTGCTTGCCTTCTGCTTATCATTCATACCAATCGCAAAAGCAACGAATATAGAACGATTGATACGAATGGTATTTTCGGTTAAAACAACAACAAAAAGCATTAAGTTTTGCCAAAATTTCTTCACACTGCATACTTATAAACACACCAGAGCAACGAATACTAAGCGAATGGTGCGAATGGTGCGATTGGTTCTATGAGTGTGCATAAGACAATCAACAAAAACAACGAATGATAGCAATAGCATGGCAAAAGCAACGATTGTATGAATGCGGAATAAAAACGAATAGTATCAATCTTTTCTCTGGTATAGAACTTCGAATTGTAATAAAACACAAGAAAATCGTTTTAATGTCCATCAATTTGGCTTTATTGGAAGGATAATTTTATGCCATTATGCCGCCGCGGCTGGCTCGAATAAAGCCAATTCTACAGGTCCAATTTTCAACCACTTGTTGGAACCACAACTCATCCACATTCATGCCATCCAATTCGGGAACAAAATAGTCGGTTATCATGGCTCTATACCGGTCTCCATTAACGGTAACTGACTCTCCAGCATTATTTCGGAAGAAGTATGGCCCAATGACTCCACCAGCCCATAGAGCACACCAAACAGTCAGTTTTTGTGGATGTAATGGCATAAAATGGACGGAGCTTGCGGTGAACTTCGCGAACTGAACCATTACTTTCGCAATAAATTTGCACGATTTGCAAGCGTTGTTCTTTTGTCAACCTGTTCATGATGAAATGGCAAACCAAACTAAATATTAATCACTTGACAGCTGACAAAATGGCCGCCAGTTAAAAAAGTGATGCCGACTTAAAGTTCTATACCCCAATAAAAAACACCCTTTAGTTCTAGAAAGAGATAGAGAAATAAGTAATAAACGAGAGAGAGAGATATAAAAAGAAAAAGATGGAGAGTTAGAACGTGAGAGAAACGGAGAAAACGAGAGAATAGATAGATAGAAAGTGTGAGCGAGAAACAGAGAAATGTAGATACAAAGAGATAGAAAAAGAGACGGAGAATATGAGAGAACATGTGAGGGAGAGAAATAAAGAGAAGTGATGAAGCGTGTGAAGAGATTAAACGAGGAAACGAAATCGAGTGAACGAATGTTCGACCTTTTCTCGAGAGAGATAGACAGAGAAAACGAGAGAGAAAGAGAAACGATAGGTTGGGATATAGTGAAAACGAAAAAGAGAGAGATAAACTGAGAGAGATAGAGATAACGAAAGAGAGAGAGCGAGAGAGAGAAAAAAAAGCGAAAATAGAGATTAAGACAGAGAATCATAGAGACGTGATGATGTAAATAGAGAGATGAAACCATTTAGAATGTCTCACAGTCGTTCGTTCTCGCATCTCTCTTTCCCTTCCTCTTCCTTCCTGCCTACCTCACTCTCTGGCTGTCTCATTGTAAAATTTGAAATTAATAAACGCAAAATACCTAATTTTGTAAATAATGTAAACTGAATGAATGACCGCGCTTACTTTTCTTATCGCTTTTCTACCTTATCTCCCTTTTTTTTGATTCTGTGTATCCCTAACACACCTATTTTCTCTCGCTCTCTCTCAATCTTTCCTATTTTATCTCTCTCTCTCTCAACTATTCCTATTCTCTCTCAACCTATTCTATTTTCTCGCTCTCTCAACCTTATCTACTTTCACTCTCTATCTCAACCTTATCTACTTTCTCTCTCTCGACCTTTCCTATTTTATCTCTCTCTCTCTCAACCATTCCTATTTTTTTTTTTTCTCTCTCTCTCTCTCTCTCTCAACCTTATCTATTTTCTCACTTTCTCTCTCAACTTTTCTTTTTGCTCTCTCTCTCTCTCCCTTTCTCTCAACTTTTCCTTCTCTCTCTCTCTCACTCTCACAATGTCCTCAACATTCCCTATTTTTTTTCTCTCTCTCTCTCTCTCTGTCATCCTTCTCCCTCTTTGTCGTGTTCGTTTAACCTAATAACTATTTTCTAACCGAGACGAAATATTGATTTTCGCACAAGTCATATTGACCAGGACAGAGGCGAACGGGGATTTATTCATTATTCCAATTAAATCGGAACGGTTGAAAGTAAATTCCTCCCATCATCCATACGTATGATTCAAAAAACTATAGGCTGTTGTATATTAAAAAGTTATCAATGAATTTGATTTATTTTCCATTAATCAAAAGATTTAATTTAAAAAAAACAACCCCAGCTGGGGTTTCATTAATTTTTAATTTCTTCAATTATTTTAGGCAAGTTTTGAACAAAAATAATAAATAATACAAATACGAATGAAACGGAAAACTTCCCCGCAGAGAGAGAGATAGAGAGAGGGAGTCAGAGCGAAAGATTTGTTTCGAAAACAAGAGCTTTCAACACAATTGAAGCGGAACTTAGTATTTTAATTGTTTAAATTAAAATGGAAGGTGGGTGGTAGGCTGATTTGTTAACAAACAATAAATTTGTATTAAACTTAATGGTTTTTTTATGAAAATTTGTGCAAGAAAGGGGAGAAAACGAGAAACACCAATAATTTTATTAAAGAATTTATTAAACAATTTAAGCACGTATTTGATTAGCAGAAAATTTCACTTCCACTTTAAATCGTTGTGCGGGTTATTGCTGTTCATATCGACTTTTTGCAAAAAAAAAAAAAGTAACAGAAAAACGTGCGAATGTTTTACTACTTTGTTGGCCTTAAAGAAAGATAAAGAATGCCAGTCAGTCAGTCGGTAAGTCGGCCACCCACCCTCATATTTAGAATGGTAAAAGTGACAGTTTCACTTTTTGAGTTTTTTTTTTTTGGTACAAGCAAGCATACATGTTTTTCAAAAAAGAAAATTAAATGAAATCGATTTGAAATGAAATGAATTGTTTCTAAAGCTTGACCCCTTTGATGCAGACATTTCGGCCACCCCCTTATCAATGAATTACTATTTCCCTTTTAACTTTTTGACCATCAATCACCTCTAATTATAGTCGTTAGTTTTTTCTTCTGTTTTTTCCACGTTTTTTTTGGGTTGGTTGTTACCCTACAACAACAACTTTAAATTATCTGACAGCGTTGAAGTTGTTTCAGTGCTTTTTGCAAATAATTTGAAATTTAATGTTTTGTACTGAAAAAAAAAACAGTTTCTGTTTTTTTTTAGCTTCGTTAATATTTTATAACTCTGAATTTCCTTTACTTCAACCTTTTTGTTGTTATTCGTTTTTTCCCCTGCCTTTTTTTTGCTATATTTTTTTATCGTTAAATTACAACGCTAATGATCACAGCCCATAGAAAATTGTCAATGAACTCTCAAACCTCGGCGAACAATGAAATATTTAGCAAAAAGAAAACAAAACGTCGGAAAAAAAATTGTTTCCATTATTTAACTACAAGTAGTTAGTTTCATTTAGGTCTATTAACTTTGATTGACAGATTTTCTGTAATGGCCAAAAAGGAAGTAAACTACAATTCAATGACATTTGCCAAAACGTACAGGTAGAGGTGTCGTTCAACCGGATTGCGGGGAGAGAGGGAATGACGGAAAATACGCGGTGGCGCATTACAAATTGTTGGTGAAATTTCCGTGTTGGTTTTTTTTGAGGGATTTTTTTTATTTTTTTTTTGGGGAATTCTTCATTTGGGGAGATTTTTTTTTTTTATTTTTGGGACATTTTTCATAGGGCCCTCTGATTATTCCAGAATTTTGTTTATGCCTAAAATGGGTACAGGATTATCTATTTATCACAGAATTCCCAAATCGGGAAAAATGTTTCCCCATTTTTTCTTAAATTTTTTTACGTTTACCCTAAAATTGTGATTTGCATTATATTCAATTGCGGGGATTTTCCTTTTATCCCAGAATTTTCATGTTGGTCTTTTTTGGGAATTTGTTATTTATTTTTGGGAATTCTTAATTTGGGAGTTTTTTTTATTTTATTTTTGGGCATTTTCCATAGGGCCCTCTGATTATTCCAGAATTTTGTTTATGCCTAAAATGGGTACAGGATTATCTATTTATCACAGAATTCCCAAATCGGGAAAAATATTTCCCCATTTTTTTTTAATTTTTTTTTACTTTTACCCTAAAATTGTGATTTGCATTATATTCAATTGCGGGGATTTTCCTTTTATCCCAGAATTTTCATGTTGGTCTTTTTTGGGAATTTGTTATTTATTTTTGGGAATTCTTAATTTGGGAGTTTTTTTATTTTATTTTTTGGGCATTTTTCATAGGGCCCTCTGATTATTCCAGAATTTTGTTTATGCCTAAAATGGGTACAGGATTATCTATTTATCACAGAATTCCCAAATCGGGAAAAATGTTTCCCCATTTTTTCTTAAATTTTTTTACGTTTACCCTAAAATTGTGATTTGCATTATATTCAATTGCGGGGATTTTCCTTTTATCCCAGAATTTTCATGTTGGTCTTTTTTGGGAATTTGTTATTTATTTTTGGGAATTCTTAATTTGGGAGTTTTTTTTATTTTATTTTTGGGCATTTTCCATAGGGCCCTCTGATTATTCCAGAATTTTGTTTATGCCTAAAATGGGTACAGGATTATCTATTTATCACAGAATTCCCAAATCGGGAAAAATATTTCCCCATTTTTTTTTAATTTTTTTTTACTTTTACCCTAAAATTGTGATTTGCATTATATTCAATTGCGGGGATTTTCCTTTTATCCCAGAATTTTCATGTTGGTCTTTTTTGGGAATTTGTTATTTATTTTTGGGAATTCTTAATTTGGGAGTTTTTTTATTTTATTTTTTGGGCATTTTCCATAGGGCCCTCTGATTATTCCAGAGTTTTGTTTATGCCTAAAATGGGTACAGGATTATCTATTTATCACAGAATTCCCAAATCGGGAAAAATATTTCCCCATTTTTTTTAAATTGTTTTACGTTTACCCTAAAATTGTGATTTGCATTATATTCAATTGCGGTTTCCCTAAAATTGATAAAGGTATAAAATGTTCCCAGAAAGCCTTTCCACTGTATCCCGCAGTGTTCATCTCTGAGTCCTAATGCTTAAAATCTCTACATGGCCTCTCTTTGAGACATGTTAGAGATTTTGAGCCATTTTAGACATGTTGAGCCTCTCTCAGAGACATTTTTGACATGTTTAGCTTAGCAAAAAACCCAGAAACATAATCAGAGAGATGGAAACTTTAAAACATGACTTTGAGGGAGTCTCAAAATCTTTGGGATGACTCAGAGAGACTTAAAATCACATGGCTTAGAGAGAGAGGCTCGAAATCTCCAACATGGCTTAGAGAGATGCTACAAATCTCTAACAGGGCTTAGAGAGACGATTAAAATCTCAGCATGGCCTCTATCTAAGTCATGTAGAGATTTTGAGACTCTCTCTGTACCATTTTATATATTTTGAGTCTCTCTTTGAAACATATTTGATATTTTGAGCCATGTTAGACATATTGAGCCTCTCTTTGAGCCATTTTCTAAGCTCAACATGCCTAACAAGGCTTTCTACAGATTTTGAGCCTCTCTCTGAACCAGGTAAAATATTTTGAGCCTCTATCTGAGCCATTTTAGACAGGTCTCTAACACGTCTTAGAGAGATGCTCAAAATCTCTAACATGCTCAAAATCTATCTCTAGGACATGTAGAGAGATTTCGAGCCTCTCTCCAAGTCATGTAGATAGATTTCGATACCCAAAAATCTTAACACTCCCTTGGAAATTTCCTATCTCTCTGATTATATTATTGGGCATTTGTCCATCTTTGTCTCCATTTCGAACTACACACCTGTTACCACCGAAAATATTGTATTTCAAAATTTCAGTTACCATAACAACAACATTCCACATTCATCATCGTCAGCATCACCGTGAGGTTAAAAGACAAACACAAAAGTAAAAAAAAAACTCCATCAATAAATTTTTCATTGGCCCGTTTGTTAGTGAGTGAGTGAATGAGTGAGAGGTGATTGTCTGGTATGGCAACTTTTTCGTCGTCTTCTTCTATTTCTGCTACTACATCTTCTGTTCCCTCGTGTTGGTCTTAAATCGTTTATTACACCACCACTTCACAATCCATACAGCGCGCCAGTGCCAATCATCAACTCGATCATTATCGACATAACCGACCGACAACATAATCATCATCATAACTGCGCAACAACCTTCGAAACTTCGAAAAAAAAATAACATACTTCAGTCTATCGACTCAACGAATATTGAGTGAAAATTTGAAAAGAATCCCAGACCATGCGATTGAATTACACATAACCAAGCTCAGCATAGGGTACTCCTACAGCACCACCACCACTGTCCGTCCATTCGAAGTGCATACCATTTGGTAATTCATTCTACGTCTACGTCCAACATATCGAAGTAATGGTGGCAGACAAAACAGCACAAAAACTGGTCAAAAATTCAATGGAAATTCAAAGCTGTATAACCGATGCCGCTATGCCTGCCACAAATGTTGCATGAGAGTTCCATTCAACAAAAAAAACACAACGAAACGTTACATATGAAATTATGTTAGTTTTCTTTTGGCCAATATGGATTACCCTGGCTGAACAATTTCTTTTGTTTGGCAATGTGAGTAAACAACCGTTTGCCGGGCTTTGGCTTGGCCTGGCTTGGCTTGGCTATCTCCTCATCTCATCGTATTAATGGTCTTCTGCGGGCCATAAGATTAGGCATGATTTCCTCGGTAATTGGAGTAGAAGAAGAACATTCGAATTGGGTGTTGAATAAATGTTGAATACTTAATAAACCATACGAGTAATAAGCTATGAAATAATTTAATGCCCCACTCATAATAGCGGTAGGCGGCATTAGGTGTTTGGCGGAAATGCTTATGAAGCATCATTATATTGAGAAGAACTATGGAGGAGCAATAAATTTCCGTCTCAACCCACAAATCATTGTAATGATGTTGTGTCAATTATCTAAAATCCCGCTAGATTTTCGCCAGACTACATTTGTCTGACTTCTGATTTAAGTTTGCGAAGCATATGTGTGGGGGAGTGAAATTAGAAGCTCGAAAATTCCAACGGACTTGGAAATAAATTCAGGAAAAGAAAAAACTTTGATTGTGGTCTTAAAAGATTCATCTTGGTGGTCATAAAATATCCACGATTGTGATCTCAAAATATCTACGACTGTGATCTCAAAAGATCCTTGATTGTGGTCTTAAAAGATTCATCTTGGTGGTCATAAAACATATACGGATTAGTCGTCTATTGTGATATAAGAAAAATCAATGATTCAGTTTTCTAAAATAATGGACTTTTATGATCTAAAAATCTCCACGATTGCGATCTTAAAATCTCCACGATTGCAATCTTAAAATATGCACGATTATTATCAATTAAATTTTGAAGATCAATAATTACGCAATGATCAACTTATTTTTTTAATGGGTGCAATTATTTTTTTCGTCAATACAATTTTTTAATCTATAATTGTTTTTTGGGTCCAATTACTATATTTTTGGATTTGTTCCCGTTATTTGTTTATTGTTTTTTTTTTAATTGATGCAATAAAATTTTTAACTGTTCCAATATTTTTTTTTAATTGATGCAATTATCTTTATTCAACGAAATTAATTGTAGTTTTGATCAATGCATTTTTAATTGATTCAATTACTTTTTTAATTGATGAAATTACTTTTTTAAGTGTTTCTATTACTTTTTCAATTGATACAATTACTTTTTTAATTGATTCAATAACAATTACTTTTTTAATTTACAATTACTTTTTTAATTTACAATTACTTTTTTAATTTATACAATTACTTTTTTAATTGCTTCAATTACTTATTTAATTGGCGCAATTACGTTTTTAATCGATTCAATTACAGTTTTTAACTTATATGCAATTATCTTTATTCAACGACATTAATTTTAGTTTTGATCAATGCATTTTTACTTGATTCAATTACGTTTTTAATCGATTCAATTACATTTTTTAGTTTATACAATTACTTTTTTAATTGGTACAATTACTTTTTTAATTGATTCAATTACAATTACTTTTTTAGTTGATACAATTACTTTTTTAATCGCTTCAATTACTTATTTAATTGGTTAAATTACGTTTTTAATCGATTCAATTACATTTTTTAACTTATATGCAATTATCTTTATTTAACGAAATTAATTTTAGTTTTGATCAATGCATTTTTACTTGATTCAATTACGTTTTTAATCGATTCAATTACATTTTTTAATTTATACAATTACTTTTTTAATTGGTACAATTACTTTTTTAATTGATTCAATTACAATTACTTTTTTAGTTGATACAATTACTTTTTTAATCGCTTCAATTACTTATTTAATTGGTCCAATTACGTTTTTAATCGATTCAATTACATTTTTTAACTTATATGCAATTATCTTTATTTAACGAAATTAATTTTAGTTTTGATCAATGCATTTTTAATTGATTCAATTACTTTTTTAATTGATTCAATTACCTTTTTAATTGATGCAATTACTTTTTTAATTGATACAATTACTTTTTCAATTGATACAATTACTTTTTTAACTGATTCAATTACAATTACTTTTTTAATTGATACAATTACTTTTTTAATTACTTCAATTACTTATTTAATTGGTCCAATTACGTTTTTAATCGATTCAATTACATTTTTTAATTTATACAATTACTTTTTTAATTGATACACTTACTTTTCTCGTTAATCCAATTATGTGTTTTTAATTGTTCGACAAATGTTTTAATTGATCTAATTATTTTTTTTTTGATTGATCCAAGTACTTTTTGAATATATACGGGAACTTTTCAATCGAGACACTTAGTCTCTGTCAGCTTGCAATCGATTTAAGTCTTTGGGGTCTTTATCAGGGAAATTAATTGTAGTTGCATAATTTATCCAATTAATTTTTTATTTAATCAATGCCGTTTTTAGTTCATTCACTTACGTCTACAATTGATCAATAAATTTAGAATTCATTTGATTAATATTTTTTTTATTGATTCAAGTAATTCTGAACATATTTTTTTGTAGTGACCCTAGTCCTAAGCACAGTTGTAAATACGATCTAGGTTCTTTCAGATTTTAATTAGATTTGTCCATGAGTTCTAATCACGAATTTACCTAAACTTCTTTTTATTTTAGAGAATTTTAGTTAAATTTTGATTTACTGCTTTATTTGCAATATTTTAATTACATTTATTTATTTGAATATTACCAGAAAAAAGAGAATTGAAAACAAAACAACAGAATCCATTAGACTTTGGGCAGCCGTGGTGTAATGGGAAGTGTCTCCGTCTATCACACAGCCAGGGCAGGTTCATAGTCTGAGAAGAACATCAACCAGTTTCAACGCTCGTTTCCACCTCTTAAAGTAATCGTGTGAAACTCCATGAGTATACAAATTATATCAGAGACAGCTCACTGATTTAACCGAAGTTCGCTCTCTATTTTATTCATGGAATGTTGGGGCAAGTATGTAATACGATTTAAGGTATTTAATTCAAGATATCAGATCAAGAAATTACTTGTGTTTTCTTATGTGAATTAGAACAATACATTTGTTCGGAATTGAACATGTTTTGGATCGCTTTCCATTTGTATCTACAAGCGGCAAGATTGTGACCCTATCATATGTGTCGCTATCAGCAGCCTAAGCCACAAACACGCACATTCAATCGAGTTTATTTCTGATATTAGGTCTTTACATTTGGTCCTTCGAACCGGATCCCTCTTTACAGTTGAGCCTTCGACCGAATCCCTCTTTACATTTGGTCCTTCGAACCGGATCCCTCTTTACATTTGGTCCTTCAAACCGTATCGCTCTTTACATTTGGTCCTTCGAACCGGATCCCTCTTTACATTTCGGCCTTTGATCGGATCCCTCTTTACAACATTTTTCAATTAAAGTAATTGTTTCCATGTAACAACATTTTAATTGTCTAAAATTTCGAAGCGAAAATTTAATTCAATCATTTGTTCTTTTCGTTGTTTTCCTTTTTTCGTAACTCCTATTTTCCCCTATTCACCTGTTGCTTTGCTTGGTTTACCTTCGGTCTTCTCTCCCGTGGAGTTAGCCAAGCTTGCCGCCGCTACCGGAAGTTATTGATTTCAAATTAATTATAAAGATAAAAACCACATATTGTGTCATTTCTACAATAGCTTATTATTTTTTTTTTGGTGGTAGTTTCGTTAGTTATTCTTGTCTGTGTGTTCTCAAATTTATGCTTTTGTTTCAAATTTATTGACTGGTGACTGTCGGCGGTGGTGCTGGTGGCCGTGCTGTTCGTTCGTTCATTCGTCGGTATAAACATCTACTTATGATGCAATTAGTCCAAGATTTGGGTCAATAGAATACAATTGATTGAAATGATTTCTGCGAATAAGAAACGAAAAAAACAACAACAAAGACAGAAACAAATGCGATTGCAAGGTTAATTGCAGAATATAAACAATAATTGCACAAGTGGCCAAAATAAGATTGACATGGGGGGAAATATTGAAATGTTATACTAAAGACTTTGTGAAATTTGAGGCTCAGAACGGAGGAGAAAAATTTTACCTGACAAAGGTTGGCAAATTAAACAAACAAATAGTCAAAGTTTGGCTGAAGTGTTCTTTGGTGAAATCTAAATCCAATTTCTAGATATTAATAATTAAATTTATTATTATTATAATAATTATCTTTATTATTATAATAATTATATTTATTATTATAATAACTAGTAAGTTGTAATGCGCCTATGGCGCCCGTTGAAATATGGAAACAAAATTTTGTGGAAAAAAAAAAAATTTAGTTGAAAAAAAAAATTTTTGTTGAAAAAAAATTTTTTCTTAAAAAAAAAATGTTGAAAAAAAAAATTTTTGTGGAAAAAAAAAATTTTGTTGAAAAAAAAATTTTGTGGAAAAAAAAAATTTTTGTTGAAAAAAAAAATTTTTGTGGAAAAAAAAAAAAATTTTGGTAAAAAAAAAATTTGGGGAAAACACAATTTCTGTACAAAAATAAAATATTATTTTTTTTATTATTATTATTTATAGAAAATTATAGAATGGCTATTTAAATTCATACGTACTGCGTGACAGAGTCAGTGAATCAGTGTCGAGGGTAAATATATATTAAGATTATATTTATTATTATAATAATTATATTTATTATTATAATAATTATATTTATTATTATAATAATTATATTTGTTATTATAATAATTATATTTATTATTATAATAATTATATTTATTATTATAATAATTATATTTATTATTATTATTATAATAATTATATTTATTATAATAATTATAATAATTTAATTTATTATTCTTATAACAATTCTACCAGAGCTGCTTAACACTCTCTTTAATCTTTAATCTTCTCTCATTTCTCTTTCAGATCTTTTCTCATTTAATCGGACTGTAAGTATTGCAAATATGTTCCTCTTCTTATGATTTCTATTATCCGTGGACCATATATACCATTACAACAACTCTACACAGTGCATTAACAGAAAAAATTACCAAACACATCATCGTAAAACAAAAACTATTTTTGAAAGTTAATATTTTCTTGCTGCTTTCCAAAAAACGAAAACAACATTAACATCTTTTACTCATACGGCCAAAGTGTGTATGTGTGTTTGGTATTTTATGACTTTTAAGTTTTTATTTTAAACGTTAATTTATTTTTTCCGACGTCAGTTTGCCAGTCTGTCTGTCTGTTTGTCTTTGTTTCTCTGCGGCAAAGTCATTACATTTTTAAAGAGTTTTTCAAGATTTATATCTTTGCTGTTATGTTACCATACCATTTATTTTTTTCTTGATATGTGTTTTGTTTTTGCTTTTCCATCATTAGTTCCGAACATTTAATATCGCATTAAGAACAGATTCAATTTGCTATAAAATATTATGTTTTATGTCATATATATGAAGCGCATGCTATTCAAAAAGAAAGGGTGAAAAACAGGCTAAATGAAGGAGAATCGGTTAAGACAATAATTGGAAATTTTGACAAGGGGGAATAGGGAATTTAGGAATATTGAAGTGGAAGAAAGTGGAAACTTTCATTTACACTTGTGCCGAAAATCCATAAAATGCAAAAAAAAAAATATTTTTAAAAAATCATCCATTTATCAAATTTACACGAACTTTTGTATCAACGTGCTTTGAATATTTAAGACATTGTCAACATTCCAGTTCAAAGATTATATATTTCAAAAGCTTTATTTCTGTACAGTTTACTCAGTAATTTGATAAAAATCAGATATACAGGGTTCTCCAACAAGAGGTGTTATGTCTGCTATTGAAAGTAAAATTAAATTTTTTGAGATAAATGATCGAATGTTTATTTCATAATAAAGAGGAAGGTATGCGGTTAATAATGAAAAAACGCATCAGCCAAATGGCCACCACGACCACGCTTACAGGACCATATTCTTTTTAATGAAATTGTCCATAACCAAAAGCGGAAAGTGTTGCCCTATGTCCTCAATAGCCTCGCGAATTCTATCTTTAAGGTCTTGCATCGACACTGGGCTGTTGGCGTAGATCTGATCGTTCACGTGACCCCAAAGGAAGAAGTCGCAAGGTGTTCGATTTTAGTTTCTGTATATAATAATTTTGTATTGAGACAACTCTAACTTAAGATTATTTATTACTGAATTATATTTTAGTTTTGTAGTCGATTCAAAAATCGGATACAATAAATTTTATTTTAATGGGCGCAGCTACTTTTTTTGTTGATTCAATTCGATTTTTTTATTGATTAGTTTTCTTAGTTGGTTTAATTAATTTACTAATTTACTAAACAAAATTTAATTTCAAATTCGTTATCAGTAAAATTAGTTTTAGGTTTGTAATTGTTCCCATTAATTGCAATTGAAATTTTTTTTTTATATATCAAACTCACTGTTTAAGTGTTCAATGCATTTTTTTTCATAAATTTGTTATTTGCATAATCTATTTTTTAGTTGATTAATTATTTTTTTTAATTTAATTGATCCAAATAATTTGGAAATATATCCGTGACAATTCCTTGCTGTGTGTGTACCAATTCAATCGTTAATCTATTTTTTAATTCATCAATTAATTTTTTAATTGTGTTAAAGCATTTTTTTTATGGATCCAAATAATTTGGAACTGTATCCGAGATGTAACTGAGACAATTCCTTCAATCATTATTTTTGAATTGGTTTAACCATTTTTTGATTCACTCAATAAATATTTTAATTTTTTTTACTTAGTTTTCACTGGACTCAATTAATATTTAATTGATGTCATTCATTTTGCCATTGATGAACTTGTTTTTTAATGAAAATGTAATTCATCCAATTACATTTTTACTGAATCAATTATTGTTATTGTGTAATTGTAATTATTTTTTAATATATGAATTTATTTTTTTGAAACTGATTCCATTAATTTTGTAATTGATCGAATTGATATTTTAATTGATTTATTAATTTTTTAATTGAACTAATTATTTTTTTAATTGAACTATTTTTTTTTAATTGAAGTAATTAATTTTTTAATTGAACTAATTATTTTTTTAATTGAACTAACTTTTTAATTGATTTAATTATTTTTTTAATTGATCTAATTCATTTTTTAATTGAACTAACTACTTTTTAATTGAACTTATTACTTTTTTTAATTGAACTAATTAACTTTTTAATTGTATTAATTATTTTTTTAATTGAACTAATTAATTTTTAATTGAACTAATTAATTTTTTAATTGAACTAATTAATTTTTAATTGAACTAATTATTTTTTTAATTGAAGTAATTATTTTTTTAATTGAAGTAATTAATTTTTTAATTGTATTAATTATTTTTTTTATTGAACTAAATAATTTTTTAATTGAACTAATTAACTTTTTAATTTTATTAATTATTTTTTTAATTAAACTAATTAACTTTTTAATTGACATATTTTTTTTTTAATTGAACTAATTTTTAAGTTGGGCCATCAATAAAAATGGATTCATTTTCAATTGGTTCAAGTAAATCTCTATTTGAATCGAATTAAATCGTTAGTGCTCGAAATAATATTTCAATCTATTGTTCAAATAATTTTTTTAATAAAAATATTTGTTTACATCGAATTAAATTTTTTTTTTTTTAATAAAAATATTCGTTTACATCGAATTTAGTTTTTTTTTAATTTTTTTTTAATAAAATATTCGTTTACATCGCGTTTCGTTTTTATTTTAATTTTTTTTAATGAGTTCAAGCTCGGGGTCAGTCATTTTTAAAACATAACGTATTTTACTTAATGTA
This sequence comes from Hydrotaea cyrtoneurina, assembly GCA_958296145.1. Taxonomy (NCBI): domain Eukaryota; kingdom Metazoa; phylum Arthropoda; class Insecta; order Diptera; family Muscidae; genus Hydrotaea; species Hydrotaea cyrtoneurina. The sequence continues at coordinate 57,103,356 of OY282516.1, read as the reverse complement.
TATTTCTTCTTTGAAGAACGAAACAGGGGAAAAATAAATTAAATAAAATAAATTTTTTATTAAAAATTTCAGACATCGAGCGTGAACTCATTAAAAAAATTCTAAATTCGGTATAATTGAAAAAGGTCGATACAAAATATTCAAAATTATATTCGTTTACTTTCATTTCAATAAAAATATATAAAAAACACATTTATGATATTTTGGGGATACATGATACTCTCTCCTTGCGGACATCTCTCATAAACGGATACTTTTTTCAGTATCAATCCGTTTCAGTCCTCTTGTGTTATTCTCTGATAAGCATACACAATTTTTAGTCCCTTAGGTGTCCGCTGATGAGAGACTACAAAAATATTGAAATAAAATGATCTCTATGGAATTTTCTTTATAATTTGTACTTTGCCGAAAACTCTCCGATCACTTAGCTAGAACGTCTACCGCCACATTCCATTACACAGACTCTAGATTGGGATTATATCGTTAACATAAGCTTTCCCCCCCTAAACCCAGTCAAGATTAAAGATTTCCCTGCTTAAAGCAAATCAATATTAAATAGCGCTCTCAAGAGATTTCTCCCATTACATAGTTGGGATATTAAACAAGATTTCTAATTATACAATTAATTATATCCCTGGGTCTCTGTCTCTCTCTCCTTTAATGTATATTACTGCGACGACTCTAATGAACTGCAAATAATTTAATTTAAGTCTTTTGACTCGGCCTGTGTGGTGTTTTATAGCTGTTCGTGTTGAGTTGTAACATTTCCCTGACTTTTACCATGTTCACAAATTCCGACAGACAGTGTGCTGCCAGATTAACATAAAAGGTGCAACACAGACACACGGTAATGTGGCTGCACGGTGGTGACACCATGCAGCGGCAAGTTGGAGAAAAGCCAAAGTAAGAAAAAAACATATCCAACCGACACCGCTAGACACTGATCATAAAACAATAATGAAAAACCAAACAAAACAAAACCAAAAAAAACAACACATTCAGTACTAATAAATTCCACGGGGAAAACTGCAATGGCACTACTGCAATATATTTAATATTATTTGTTAATTTTTTCTATTTCACCTTTTGTTCGAAGGAGGAGTGTGAGCGCACGCCACCTTTTGGCCGTAGGCCCGATCACCTCTGCTGGTGGTGTTGCACCAGCGGTAGCAGTAACAGTAACAAAATAATCTCACATTTGAAAATGAAAGATGAAAAGATGCGAAATCTTGCTGTAGGAATGCATAATTTCAACGGATGCGGCTGTCATTCATTTACAATGAGACACAATGCCTTACAAATCCATTAAAAAGAGATTTTTTTTTGGTTTGATTTATGGGGATCCAGGGCTCAGAAAAGTTGGCAATAACAATGAACATATGTGTCTTTCTTGATTTACAGACAGAGGAATAAATTTTATTTTATATTACGGCAATCACGGGATTCACTGGAGACAATCTGAAGGGTAAACATTAGGGGAGGGGCGTCATCTGTAGGACAATTGCAGAACTATATTGGAAATAATTGAATGATTGAATGATTTTTTGTATTATTGTCGGTTTTACCAGCGCTGGAGTCAAACATAACATACTCAATAAATCCATCGATTTATTAACTGATTAAATAAATAATTGGCCATCTATTGAACTCTAATTTACAGCAGAGTTGAAATAATCGAGATTACCTTGCGTTTGAATTTGTTTGCCAACACTCCTTCATTGATTAATACATTAATTGAATATAGTATGTTAATTGGGTCATTTAATTAAATTATTAATTGAAATATATCCGAACTAACTTCTCCACTGACCTGTTTTGCCAGCAATGTATTGCATTGGGCCAACTTCCTCTAAGGCCGCCACATTGAATTCATTTGCCATTTTACAAATTGAACAATTAACATTGTGTGATTAATAATAACAGCATTTCTAATCGCATTCTTCCTTTGTCCCGCGAAACATTGGCGAAAACCGAAACATTTCGTTGTTGTTGTTGGTTGTTTTGAGGTCATTGGCTAATAAACCATCATTAAAATCAAATGGTCATTGTCGGTAGCATACCGACAATTGCGGCGGAACATGATCAGATGTGTGATGTGGCTGCAAGACAACGGGCAGCATACCACGTTTTGTTGCACCACATATACATATGAGTGTGTAATTATAAACAAATTACATATAATGATGCATGGCAATTGTTGTTGTATTTATTTCATTAATATAATATTCCGACAATTATGACGGACGGCAGCCAGTACGGCTACTGTTAAGTAGCCAATGTGTCCGTCCGTCCGTCCGTCCTTTTGTCAGTCTGACTAGCAACTGCAAATGCACACTGAGTGTCTGCAGTTCCACTGCCACAAGAGTCAGAGTGAACATGCAACAATTTGCCATATGGGCTGGTCGCCGAGTCGTACGTTTAAAGTTGGTTGGTTTTACAGTCAACAGAGCAGTAAATAATTTTAAATATTTTCTTTTTCTGTTTTTTTTCTTTTTGTGCAACTATTTTCCGTTTGAACCTAGTGAAATGTCAATGCACAAAGTTTGAGGTTGCTGTTATTGTTTCCAAAAAATAAGAAGAAAACAATTAAATGAACGAACACAGAAGCTGTCGGCAGAATAGTAACAGCTGTTCTAATGTACCCCTATTAGCTCGGACATTAAGATAACGGCTATTTAATTTTAAGCCTCCAACCGGCAATTTACTTTCATACAAATATTTCATAAAAAAATATTATCTCTCTATAAACAGAAATACGGGAAAATCCTTGCAACCTATTTTTTTTTACCATTATGCACAAACAAATTTTTTGTACGAAATTAAACGCAACAAATAAAGAAATCCTCAGAGTGGTATTGCCGGCTAGAGGGTTAAAGTGGGTTACTACCGCCTTTAGGGGAATACTCCCAAAATGCAAAGTAAAAAAAAAAATGCAAAAAATATTTCTTAAATTCGACGGCTCTTTTATTTCAAACAATTTCAGATTCTTCGTCAGCAAACCTGTATATAATTTCATAACATTAGTCTTTCTACTGCTCATGACCGATCACTGACTCTTCATCTGTAAACCCCCCAACTTTCCTGTTAAAAATTGAATTTGAACCCAAAGAAAATATTTTTAAATACAATTTAATATTGGCCGATGAAGACATCAGTGAATTTAATTGCGTAATTGATCCAAGTAATTGTTTCATTGATACAATCAATTATTTAATTGATTAAATTAATGGTTTAATTGACACAATTAATTGTTGAATTGATATAATTAATTGTTTAATTGATACAATTAATTGTTGAATTGATATAATTAATTGTTTAATCGATACAATTCACTGTTTGATTGATACAATTAAGTGTTTAGTTGCTTTAAATCGTTGTTTAATTGATCCAATTAATTGTTTAATTGATCCAATTATTTATTTAATTTATTCAATTGACACAATTGATTGTTTAATTGATACAATTACTTGTTTAACCGATTCAATTAATTGTTTAATTGATCCAATAAATTGTTTAATTGATGCAATTAATTTTTTAATTGATACAATTAATGGTTTCATTGATCCAATTAATTGTTCAATTGATACAATTAATTGCTTAATTGATCCAATTGATACAATTGTTTAATTGATACAATTATCTATTTAATTGATCCAATTAATTGTTTAATTGATGCAATTATTTTTTTAATTGATACACAAAATTGTTTAATTAACTGTTTAATTGGTGCAATTAATTTTTTAATTGATAATTTTTTTTTTTTTTTTATGTAATTCAGGTTTATTGTGTATGGTATTTAAATTGATCCAATTAATTGTTTAATTGATTGTTTAATCGATACAACTAAGTGTTTAATTGATCCAATTAATTTTTTAATTGATACAATTAATGGTTTGATTGATCCAATTCATACAATTAAGTTTTTAATTGATCCAATTGTTTAATTGATACAATTAATTGTTTAATTGATACAATTAATTGTTTAATTGATACAAATAATTGTTTAATTAATACAATTAATTGTTTAATTGATATAATTAATTGTTTAATTGATACAATTAATTGTTTAATTGATACAATTACTTGTTTAATTGATCCAATTAATATTTAAATTAATTCAATTATTTTTTTAATTCATAAAATTACTTTTCTAACAGTTGCAACTACTTTTTTTTTTAAATTAATTAATTAATTCAAGTTTATTGTGTATGATATTTTAAATGATTCAATTTCAAATTTTGTATAATTGATCAATATGTTCTTGATTGATTAACGTACGTGGGAGGCCCATTATCTCAATGGCCCATATTCTCAGTATCTAAAACGCTAACATGCACTATTCCGCCGGTAACGAAAACCGAAAGGAATTTTCAAATTCAAAATTCAACAATCAAACCGGAAGAACCTACACCACACAACGCAACCCTTTTGTCCAATGCGACTATCACAAACAGTGTCTGTCAAAGGGACTTGCGGAAATCGTACAATTAGATGAGCAGGAAGTCTGTTCTGTTTGGAACATGATTGACTGCCTCACCAATGGGTGCCTTTTTCTGTATCAAAAGGAAGTATCTCTTTAATATATTTTAATAATTTCTCTGGTATGCAACTGCAGCAATTAATGGCCAAACAAAATTGCTATAATTTTACAGACATCTGTGCAATGCCAACCCAATGAAATGTGTTTCCCCTGTAGAAGAGACGAAAGGAAAAAAAAAACGCGATTTTGTAACAATCGCCACAACGAAACGAAATGCCTCAAATTCAACCATTAAAATCGTGATTAAAAGGAAATCAAATGCAGTTGCATTTGGTGTTTTTTTTTACGAAATTGATTGCATTTTTCCCCCACTTTTGTAAGTCTGTTTCAGGAATCCATCCAAGAAGAGATGGTTTCACATTCGGGCCCGCCAAGATTTTCTGATGTTTTATAATTGTTGGCCAATGTTTCGGTTTGCACTTTTGTTCGAACTGAAAATTGAATTTTATTGCTTAAGTAAAAAGCCGTGTACAGAAAGAAAAGAAGAAAAAAATCAGATGGAAAGAAATTAGAAATGTAACAAAAGTTTTAGTTTTTTCTCTCTTTGTTTTTTTGGCTAATAAAACTTGGTTAGCAAAGTGAAGTTGGCAAAAACAAAACCAACCAGAGAAGTAATTGTTACAGACAAACCAAAAAGCAAAAAAAAAGCACATGAATGGTTGGCTGCCTATTGTAGATCATGGAAACACCGATCAACCACTCAACTCAGCTCAGTCAACCGCACAATTCACCATCCACAGCTGCCAGTCTATAAGTTTGTCCGTCCGTTCGCCTCACTGTCTGTCTGTGTGTTTTGGCTTTATCTATATATCTCGATTTGTATTTTGAAGTTTTTATTAGTTGTTCATACTGTTTTATTTGTGCTGTCTTTCAACCATCCATGAGCTCTGCAAACCCATAGCAAGGTGGTGCGCGGTGGTACTGTATCATATGGTTGTTTTTTTTTCTATTTCAGTTTTTCTCACAGAAAAACGCAATACATTCAGTTTTTTCGTTTGTCGATCTCATGAAAATCCACCAAAAAAAAAAAAACCACAAACTACTGCAACAGAAGCTATGATTTACACCAGTGCGAGCTACAACAAAGAAAATCCAATCCAATTTTTCATGAACGTCTTTGGCTAATTATGAAAAAGAAAATAATGCACCTTAAATCATTGTTGCCAATTGGTTGTGGTTTTTTTTACGTTGGCAAGAAAAAATCAGACGAATTGGTTTTCAGTCGTCCAAAAAGAATAAAAGTGAAAGTTGAAAATGTCCAAACAATTTCTATTCCGTTGTTCGATCGTACGAAATCCCTTAGAAAATCGTCCATCCTCTGTGCAAAGAGTTTTTAACATAACCAGACGATAATGATCCCTTTGAGACTCAAACAGAGTCTTTATTAAATATTCGATTCATGAAATCTATGAATTTGTTTCATGGGTCCAATGATATGTCTCAGTGATGCAATGAAATGTTTCATTGATGCAATGAAATGTTTCATTGATCCAATGAAATATTTCATTGATCCAATGAAATGTTTCATTGAGCCAATGAAATGTTTCATTGATCCAATGAAATGTTTCATTGAGCCAATAAAATGTTTCCTGGATTCAGTTAAGTGTTTCATTGATCCAATGCAATGTTTCATTGATCCAATGAAATGTTTCATTGATCCAATGAAATGTTTCATTGATCCAATGAAATGTTTCATAGATCCAATACAATTTTTCCTTTAGCCAATCCCTTTGCCGCAGTTGCAAATTTTTAGCAGACTCATTCTGGTTCATTTCACAAATTTAACATAATCAGCGTTGCCGCTGTATTTTGATGAGCTTAACTATCAGATCAGCATGCAGATCATGCAGCCCACGGTTCGGCCTTCTTTGGCTTTATTCTTCAGCTATTGGCCTAACAACATTCACATCCATTCATCTTCATCTGAAGCATCATCTATCAACATCAAAATCGATCATATTCAAGCAATAAATAAAACTGATACCCCGCCAACATTGGCGTCATCGCCCTGCCATCAGCGAAGCCGCCAAGCGTTACCATCATCAAACCAGTCATTTCAATGTCAAGTTTATAACGATTTACACATTTGGTTAATTGATTTAATTGAAGACGCCCTATACACACACACACACCCCCCCCCACTCAGCCACATAGCCTCACAAATCATGACAACAAACATTAATTATTAACAATGTACGGCAAATGAAGGTGTTACGCTAAATATCGCCAATTTTGGATATATCCCATTGAAATTAACAGCAATGACATTCATTAAAAAAAAACCCAGACATCCATGGAACGAACAAAGGGTGGCGGGTCGGTCTTACCAGCCATTGTCAGTTAACAGGGTCAAATGGCTGAATACTCCTTACACGCAAAACGTAATCATGTTAAACATGTGATATTATTGTCTATGGGGAGCAAAATAAACCTTGCCCAAACATATGACAATACGATTGTACAACAAGGTTTTTTTTGTTGGAAGGGGGTGGCCATGTGCATTTTAGATACTCTTGATCTAAAGATGAAAAAAAAATTTAAAAAAAGCGAATGAAGTGTTTCAAGAGACACTCAAAATCTATCGACCGTGAGGATCAAATAAATTAATGAGAGGATGATTCAGGATAGACTATGTTATTGTTTCCTAGCTGCCGTGGAATCACAATGGACTACCGAGTCTAAGTGAGTCGGCTTATAAGGAGAATGCTACTCGAACCTAACCCAAGATTCCAAGCAAACGTCTAAACTGAATTTTAGCAAACGTACTTAATTGCTTTCCTCAAGATTCCATGAAGATCACACGAACTTCCGTCTAATATATGAACTGTGCCCGGTATTAAGTTCGTTGTTAGATCAGCATAGAGTAGTGGTCGCCACAAAGAGTCTAACCTTCTGAACGTACTTTTTACATACGTACGTCTTTCTTGCACTATTCCACGATGGAACAGACTGGGAAATTCTCTCTATTCGATTAACTGTGTACGATATTTAGTATATTTAGCAGTGGTCGTCGCAAAGAGACCAACCAAAAATCGGAATGTTCTTTTGACATACGTTCGTATTTCCCTCAGCTTTCTATGACGGAACCGAGGATGAACTACTCTCAAATCTGTGATTGTGCACCGCAGTAAGTCCTTTCTCAGATCAGCATAAAGCAGTGGTCGTCACAAAGAGACCAACCAAAATTCTGTATGTACTTTTGTCACGCGTTCGTATTTCCCTCAGCTTTCCATGAGGATGAACTTCTATCTGTGTATAAAACAGTGGTTGCCATAATGAGACCAGCAAACAATTTGTAACAATTTAGCTGTACAAACTCACCCAAAATCACTTTATTTATTTAACTTTTATTTTTGAGAATTCTTTGGCCAAATCTCTAATTAGGCCCGTAATGTTCGCTAGGTCATTACCCAAGGGAAGCACCGTGTAATTTTAAATAACAATTTATATTTATTTTCTTTTTCTTTCACTCTCTCCCGCTCAATGGCATTGCAGCTCGTGCACTTTGATTTAATGGCTGATTTGGGTTGAGTATGAATTCGTAGTTGGCTTTTTCGTTTGTGTCATTGCCGCGATGGGGGGGAGGACCCACCTTAACTTCGTTTTGCTTTAGAATAACAGCGTTTTTTTTGGTTTTTATGGCGCTGTACACTGTCCGCGCTCAATGGCCTACTCACCTAAAAATCCAAAGCAGAAAAAAGTGCGCCCAATTGTCAATACACATCCACATCCACATCACCCCTTAGCCCAGAAATCATGGTCTCTGCCGGCGTTGTTCCGTAATTTCTGAACCAATTCAGCGATCAACAGTAACGCAGCAATTCACCGACATCAAAGCCCGTGATCGACTGTTGGTCTTTACGTTCGACGTGCGTCATTTCTTGCGTTTCCTACTTCTTTCCCTGATTCGGTTTCAACTTCTGCGTGTTTCTTTTTTTTTTTTATATACACTTGAATATATTCTTGTAGATCGGCCAAGTCATACCTAGCGAGCATACCCCCCGTTCAAGCCCGTTCCACTCGAGTCCATCGGTGCAACAGCAACAACCTCACATTCATAACGTTTACTTAGTTTTGGCTTAAATGTTTTCTTTCAGTTTCTTACCTTCGTTTCATGTTAACGTTTTATTTTATTTTTTTTCTTCATTTACTTGGCGTTTTATTTACAACAATCCACCAGCACCAGCACCATTCAGATCGTACGCAGCCGTACGTATGTACGTGCAGAAAGAACGAGCACCAACATTTGAGTGTCTCGCTTTTTAGCCGTCTTTGTCTTTGTTTCTGTTTCTGCTGTTTTTTTTTGTATTTGCTGACTTGTTTCTTTTTTTTTTTTGACTGCAGCTTACCGTCCGACAGACCGTCACACCACTGACACCGTCACACTCGATACGAAAATACTCTGCGTACGGCTGTCACTCTTTATATGTCAATAAGCAAATACCGTTATAAGAGCCAAAAAAATAAATAAATAAAAACAACAACCAAAGCCATACAATTGACCATTATTGTACCATAAACGAGTTTAAACACTCATGAGAACTGAAGTATGTTTTCCTTTAAATTCGCAAGTAACAAGAAATTAAAGTAAATTAAAACTTTTCAAAAAACGATTTGTTGAAAAAAAAAAAATAGGCAGACCCAGTGGCTCTTTCATCATGAAATTCTAGGAGAATTTTCTGTAGACAAAATTTTACCTTTAAAACAATCAGCAAAAATTCAAACAAACAAAAATTAAAAACTATAAACAATTAATGTCACTCGTTCTAAGTACTAACTCTTACTCGGTCTCACACGTTCTCTATTATGACTTCTGTTGATTGTGACAAAGAAGTGCAAAGATACTTCAGGTTTGGTCCCATCCACTGCTTTGCAATTTCAATCACTCACTCACTCTCTAAATTCAGTAGGTAAACACTCCGTTTCCTCTCAGTTTCCTGAAAGAGTTTTTCTATACGAAAAATCTCTCAGTTTCCTGAGAGAGTTTTTCAATACGAAAAATCTCTCAGTTTCCTGAAAGAGTTTTTCTATACGAAAAATCTCTCAGTTTCCTGAAAGAGTTTTTCTATACGAAAAATCTCTCAGTTTTCTGAGAGAGTTTTTCAATACGAAAAGAAAGAGTTTTTCTATACGAAAAATCTCTCAGTTTCCTGAAAGAGTTTTTCTATACGAAAAATCTCTCAGTTTTCTGAGAGAGTTTTTCTATACGAAAAATCTCTCAGTTTTCTGAGAGAGTTTTTCTATACGAAAAATCTCTCAGTTTCCTGGGAGAGTTTTTCTATACGAAAAATCTCTCAGTTGCCTGAGACAGTTTTTCTATACGAAAAATCTCTCAGTTGCCTGAGACAGTTTTTCTATACGAAAAATCTCTCAGTTGCCTGAGACAGTTTTTCTATACGAAAAATCTCTCAGTTGCCTGAGACAGTTTTTCTATACGAAAAATCTCTCAGTTGCCTGAGACAGTTTTTCTATACGAAAAATCTCTCAGTTTCCTGAGAGAGTTTTTCTATACGAAAAATCTCTCAGTTTCCTGAGAGAGTTTTTCTATACGAAAAATCTCTCAGTTTCCTGAGAGAGTTTTTCTATACGAAAAATCTCTCAGTTTCCTGAGAGAGTTTTTCTATACGAAAAATCTCTCAGTTTCCTGAGAGAGTTTTTCTATACGAAAAATCTCTCAGTTTCCTGAGAGAGTTTTTCTATACGAAAAATCTCTCAGTTTCCTGAGAGAGTTTTTCTATACGAAAAATCTGAGAGAGTTTTTCTATACGAAAAATCTCTCAGTTTCCTGAGAGTTTTTCTCTACGAAAAATCTCTCAGTTTCCTGAGAGAGTTTTTCTATACGAAACATCTCTCAGTTGCTTGAGAGAGTTTTTCTATACGAAAAATTCTAGAGAGTTTCCTGAGAAAAATCTCTCAGTTGCCTAAGAGAGTTTTTTTTACAGGAAAAGTTTTTCTATACGAAAAATCTCTCCGTTGCATTACTTTCGAAAAAGATCATGAATTTCCTTGAAAATCTAAACAAATTCTACACATTTCCATAAAATTACCCACAATTTGCCACAGTTTCGTATTAGTCTACACATCATTCTTTACAGGGAAAACTCATTGGAAAATTTCTTCTTATACCAATTTAAAACAATTACTTTCTTGCCTAGACAAAAACAAAAACCGAAAGCCGCCAACCGCAGATAGTGAAATTATTCAACAGTTTTCCATGTCGAAAAAAAAGGAAACTTGGCCAACAAGTGTTCACTGACACTCACACACCAAAAACAGGGAGAGTTTTCGAACATAAGAAAAAGAAAATCACAAACGCCAAACAAGAATTTCACAGAATTCCAAAAAAAAAAATTGCAACAAGTTAGCAAAAAAAAAGTGTAATCATGTTGCAGCTACACCCAGTAATCATTTTGTAAATTATTTAAGGCACTTCTGATGTCGAGAATGGCAATTGGAAATTGAAATTCACAGGGTTTGATTTTGAATGCGGACACCTTGGACTGTAATTTTTGTGCTGCAGTCACCTGCAACATACCTCGGCTGGAAATTAGACATGTGTTGAAAGGACAGACGAACACCGGTATTGACCAATCTGTCTGTAATCATAAAGTGCTAAAGCGAAACTGAAAATTTATCATAAAACTCCAACAGCACACACTTGAGGTTAAACTGCCAGTTTGCGGTGTTTTTGTCCATTGAAAAATTGAGTGGGGTCCGATAGAAGTTTACAACAGGCTTGTGATCCGAATAACTATACATATGTAATCATGTCGTATGTTGCAATTATCAGGAAATTGTAGAATTATTAATTTTCATGAAAACCCCCCCTCCTGCTTGCAGACGTCTCTAAACTCTTGAGTGTTTTGTTTGTAGACCCTGCCTCGTACAGGTTTAATTTACACTCCGCTCCGTTCCGTTTTCTGTTACTTTCAAGTCAACTTTACGGTTGCTCGTATCGAAAACTATCAAAGCAAAAAAGTTGTTGTAATGCCATAATTGGATTTTTTTTCGGCTGAAAATAAACCAAAAAAAACAAAAAATAATAAAACCGCTAACACAAAACGTTAACATTTGGATTTGTAACAACAATAATAGCACGAGTAGTAACAACACAAAAGCATTAACGATTTTATTTGCATTTCCATAGGTTTTTTTTTTTTTCGTTGTGAGCCAAATGCCAGTTAACGACTGTTTTTTCTTTATTGGCGTTTGACGATGACGACAAGTATTTGGCCAAAACAAAACAGCACAACTGGCCAGCAGATTATTTCCTAATATGCCGATGTATGTGGACGGTACGTGTGTGTTATACATTCCAAATTTGTTGATGGTCATTAAATGCAGTTAAAATTTAAATTAATATTTTGCCACAACAGACAATATTCATTCACTCATTCATTCATTATTAGGTCTACGCTTATTAAGCAGCTTGATTTTTTTGGTTCGCCAAATGGCTTTTAAGTCATCTTTCTGGACTGTTGGCGTTTTGCATAGAATTGCAAATTTCTTGGGTGGATTTAATGTCAAGCCAACGCCTTATCATGTTGGCTTAAACTCACTCACTCACTCACACCTCTGTTAGATGAGTATAACGTGCAAAATTGCTAACACAATTTACAATTAGACACGTACGCTTTATGTAGAATAATTCAGACTCTATCAGGAAATTGAGAGTAGACGAAATTGCAATTACTTCCTTGAATTTGGCATAAGGTTTCAAAAGCGACACAGAGACTTGTTTTAAACGAAATATCAGAAACTCGGGTGAATGAAAACAGTATGGAAAAGAATAGTTCACTCTCGAGTTTTAGAATATTTAATTAAATGTTGGTTTTTCTAAATGAGAAATGAGAGAGTTTTTCCATACGAAAAATCTCTCAGTTGCCTGAGAGAATTTTTCTATAAGAAAAATCGATCAGTTGGCTGAGAGAGTTTTTCTATACGAAAAATCTCTCAGTTGCCTGAGAGAGTTTTTCTATACGAAACATCTCTCCGTTGCCTGTGAGAGTTTTTCTATACGAAAAATCTCTCAGTTGCCCGAGAGAGTTTTTCTATACGAAAAATCTCTCAGTTGCCCGAGAGAGTTTTTCTATACGAAAAATCTCTCAGTTGTCTGAGACAGTTTCTCTATACGAAAAATCTCTCAGTTGCCTGAGAGAGTTTTTCTATACGAAAAATCTCTCAGTTGCCTGAGAGAGTTTTTCTATACGAAAAATCTCTCAGTTGCCTGAGAGAGTTTTTCTATACGAAAAATCTCTCAGTTGCCTGAGAGAGTTTTTCTATATGAAAAATCTCTCAGTTGCCTGAGAGAGTTTTTCTATACGAAAAATCTCTCAGTTGAGGAGATGACAATTTTATAGATTCTCAATAGTTCCAAGTTTGTCCATAAAATATATCATTTTTCTACCTCTTTCTATTTGTATTTACCATATTTGACCAGAAACTTACAAAAATTCTATTGTTATTATTAGAAGAAAAAAAAAACACCTAACGGCAGTATAGAAAATTGCAAATTTCCGTTAAAGAGTCAACAGAATCTGAATGAAAAAAAACAATAGCCATCAGAAAACAAACAAAAAAAAAAACACAAATTTAAATACGACAAACATCAGAACAAAAACAAACAGCTTAAACAAAATTGAGAGAAGAAATAAACAAACGAAAAAAAAAAAACAGAAAATAAAACAAATAAACAGACAAGAACAATCAGCAGCAATAGACAATAGAACAAATGACAACGGATGCGAACAAAAATTAAAAACCCAACGCCGATCCGGTCGTACAGCAGCGCGATGCCAACATCCAACCAAGCGTCCATGGCTGGCAATGGCCGTAATTGAATTTGCCAACAAACAAATAGACAAACAAATAAATAAATCCAAAAAAAAAAAATCAAATACAACTTAAAGATTAGAAATAACAGCTCAAAGAAAGGCCAAATAAAATGGGCAAGAAATGCGAGGTCGATGTGGATGAAGTTGGGGAAAACTGATGAGAATAATTGTATGACATACAAACTAAAGTATCGATTCATTGATTAAGTAAGTGGTGAAATGATTAATTACATCTGAAATTTTTTAAAGATCTCCCTGGAATACTTCATACATATGCCTGGGAGACCTTGTGTGTTCGCAGAATTGTCAAGACATTCAGACTTATTTGTCTCCAACTTCAGAAATAGCTAACTCTGTTATGAAACGCTTAGATTCCGGCCATTCGCTAGATCACCTATGTAAGACTGTGGGTGAATTTACAAAAAAAAAAAAACTGTGAAAAGAAATATCTCATAACAGGGAACAGGCGGGGATGGTAAGCACCAGCCTATGAAATATGAGCTGACATCCTGTGAGACAGGGAATATCTTGGCTTAGACAAAGGATTTTCAGTCACTGGTCTTCCAAAAAAAAAAACCCAAAAGCTGAAGTCATTTAATTACACCAACACACAGTTTCATGCAATCCATCACCGCTGGGAAGACTGCCAAGACAATCATTGTGGCAAAAAAACAAAAAAATATGAAATAAAAACAAAAAAATCAAACAAAAGTTCTTCTTTGTAAAATCTGTGACTAATTGTTGATTCTCTCACAACACATACACAGCGAAACAGCACAAACAAAGCAATTTCAAAATAACCGAATCCCCATAAAAACAGAAACAGAAAAATTCTACTGAAATTTACATAAATGACTGACTGACTGACTGACTAACTGCGAGACTGCTAATCTGTTTAGTCTTTCACTTTAAACTTTTAACCAGCGTGCACTTCGCCACAGTGGTAAGAAGCATGCCAATTTGTGGAGGCCAAGTTAACAGTGTGTGTGTGTGTGTGTATAGCTTTAGACCTCAGCACAGAGCTCTTACCGCACAGACCAGCGTTCATCCGTCTATACGCCGAACGGCGTCCAAATTCAAAATGGCACGCATGCGCCACTTGACTTTTGCGCCATTGTGGCAAACACACAAAGAGATTATTCACCATTTTACACTTCTTCTGCGAGTTCTTCTTCTTGTCCGTTGGTCATTTATACGCTGCTACTTCCTTTTGCGTCTCCATTACATTACATGGTATTCCCTCCATTCCCTCCGTCGCCCGTTTGTTTATTCATTTCTTTGCTGGGCCCATTAATGGTCATCGTCGCCGTTTTAATGGTTTTGTTTAAACAAATTGTCTTTTCGATGCCCTACGCTCGACTCTGATACAGTAGTGGCGTTGTTTGTAACATTCGAGGAGACTTGGGTTATTTTATTTATTTTTTTTTAGTCTTTTATTGTAATTATAATTTTTTTGAAGAGACTTGAAAATGTTTTTTTAGCGCAAATTCCCTCCAAAAGCGAAACGAAGTAGGACCTAAAAAATTGGGCTCCTAATGAAAATAAATCCAAATCGTTAAAGTGTCTCAAAAAAAATGGTCCCCAAATCTTAATTGGGCTCCTTTTTCATGGCGCTATTTAATGCCAAATGTGAAAAGAGACACGGGCTTGACATGAAAATGGGCCCCAACAACTAGTTAAGGGCTCATTAACGTACCAACAACAACAAATACATGTGGAACCCAAAAAAATAAAAAAAATTGGGTGTTCTTCCAAGTGTTCTTTTTGGGGCCCATTTCCATTTGTATTTTGGCGTTCCTTCCTGAGGCCCATATTTATTCCGCCTTTTAGGTGCCATCTGGCCATCCATCATCCGATCACTTTTTTCATCTCCCTTCAATGGTTTCGTGTTTCAGTCTAGAGCATGTATCGGAAACGATTATCTTAAAAACGTTCGTTTCTAATAAAAATTTACTTATTTCGATGCCTTCTCTCTCTCTGACTCTTACAATGAAAATTTTCCAATGACCACTTTAACAAAGATTTGATTTTCTTAAAAACTAAAATATATCGAAGTAGAAAATACTACAATACAGTTCAGTTACATCTCCAATGTGGGCACAATTGGTCTACCAAGGGTCATTCCTTCAAAAATGGTCTCCAGAGTTGAGCTCTCCTCTCGCATTTGTTTTCCAACTGGCTGAAATATTACATTCGTTGGAGCTAAAGACGATTATTTGTTTTTCGATTTTGCCTGATATTCTGGACAGGAAACAAAAACTTATGCCAGATGGGTGCCGCGTTTGCTCGGAATTCGAAAGATTCTCACAAAATGCGAACAAACTTATATGATTTGGTTTACAAATGGACATCCCTTCAATCATTTTCTCCAGACTTGAAATTCAGCCACTGTGTTTTTTAGTTTCCAACTGAAGAAATCTGGCGCCGACCTATGTTTTTAACATATTCTCCACAGATGAAGATGAAGTGGAGTTACTTTCCACTGTGTCGAAGAAAATTGGCTATACGCAAGATGAATGTCGAGTTTGTTCTGTGCTGTCAGACAATCTCCTCCCTTCCACTGGCTTTTATTTATTCGCAAAATCGCTATCGCGTTTGCTCTGAGCTGTGCGGCATTTCTCCCCCAACCCACACAGCCTTGTATTTATGCGCAAGATGGGTGCCGCGTTTGCTCTGAGCTGTGAGACAATTTCCTCCTCCCTTCCCACTGCCTTTTATTTACAAACTTTCAGAAATATTGTAATCGTCGCAGAAGCAGAAGGCAGACACGAAACGGATATACAGAATATGGGTGCCGCGTGTGCCCTGAATGTTTTTTTTTTTTAAATAAAATTTCACAATTCGATCTACCAATGGATACCCCTCCTGTGTTGGCCAACTGCACTGCTTCCGAAGAAAAAACTTCATATTTTGGTTATTAGCTGATAATTTGGGACTGAGAAAGGCTATAGACAATATGGGCGCCGCGTCTTCTCTGATTGGACGATAAACATAAGCGTGAGACACTTTCAATGGGAGAAACAAAGTATATGATTTCGGCATCACTTCATTAAGACTTGATCCTTGCACTGTCTTTTAGTTCCCAATATTGAAAACGTTACTCCTAATGTAGCCAGCTGAAGCGATTCCAATTTGCCTGATAAGTCCGACCATACAAAAGGATAGACACTAGATTCCTTCAAACGTCAGCTCGTCTCTCTCTCTCTCTCCGTTATTATCTCTCGAAATGCTGTGTATTCGAAACAATTACACCGTAGGGTATCATAAAGCCATTGGCGACCGATTTATTTATGATTTGATGTTATTTTTAGTTATCACTTGTTTGCCTGGTTGTTTTTTTCATCGCTTCATAACTATTTTGTTTTGTAAGTAATTGCTGTTGAGCATTTCTTGAGCGATTTATTACTGTGCTTTTTGGTTTTTTTTTTTGTTGACTTTTCGGCGAAAATATTGTTATTGGCCAGAAATGTCCGAAAGTCGGTATGTAGCCATGTTATAAGTCATGAACTTTGTGGTGGCGTTGTCATTTCACTCACTTGTCCAGCCAAACCCTCGGCCATGGACGGATGGCTAATCAATGTAAATTTCGCTTTTTTTTCATCAGTTTTGGGTAACAATTGATTGTTGCTGTCTTTTGGCAGCCGGGCCGGGGAAATAACGTCAATATTTCTTTAGGTTTTATTTTTCATTTTGTAGTTGTGGTCAATTTGAGGAACTTTCTTTTCAAGCCAAGTGATATTTTTGCATAGTTTGTTAATTATTTTATTGCTGTTTTTTTTTATATTAAAATATTGCCAATGGTTGGTTCGTGGAATAATCGCTGACAGGAAAGGGCAATGCAATGAACTGCTATGTTGTCCCAATTAGAAAGTACGCAGTAGGGTGGGTCAATTTATTGGGAGGAAAAAAAATCAAAATACGGGAAAATCTTGGAATATTTCACCAAGAAACCTTGATTTTAAAAAAAATCCCTTGACTAATGAAGTTCTGCTGAAATTCAGTTTTCGCAGTTCGCCTTAATAACGTCACAGATTCCCAGGAAGATTTAATTGTTCTTAAAAATTCACCAAAAACCACAAAATCGATACAAAGCGTATTTATTTTCAATACAGAAATATCAGATTCTGGTGTGTTTTGTTTTTTTTTTTGTTCGGTTTTGCTCAAATTTGTTTTTTGTCTTCTCACTCATCGTAAATATTTCCCAATGACGACAATAGTCAAATGACGCAGATTATATTTTAGAACCTGTGGTTAGCCTCTTTAAGTGTGGTTGTAATTTAGCTGATCATTTCAGGGGTGCTTTGCACTGGCGGCTTTGTGGCATATGGCAAAATAGTTACTGGACATTGTTCAACCATCATAAGCATGTGCACTATTTGATGGTGCGTAGGGTGACCTGTTGATTTTTAAAATCGCTATAACTTTCTTGTTTATGAATGAAAATAAATACTTCAAACACAAAAGTTTCATATTTTTTGGAGATCTTTAAAATCATAATATTATTATTAAACTTCCGAATCAAATAATGTCCAATGACTGAGATATAGCCCTTTATCAAACAAGAACAACAATATGTGTTATGTTTCGATCGGTCTTGAAATGAAGACACAGCGTAATAAATACTTTTTTGGGGGATCGTAGGGTGCACGGTTCGAACAAAATTTTGGTGTTATGAAATTCTCGTTGGGTGAGCTGCAAAACTTGGGGTAAAAGCTTTTTTTCGTTTCTCACGAGCTCTCCTTAAACCAAACAGTTTGGCAAGTGAATGAGAATTATTTGAAAGCTTCAATCACAACAAACCTAACAATATGACTTTGTGCGGAAACTATTGAATACGTTCGGTGGTTTTTATTATTCCAGAATATTTTCTCAACTAAAGTGATCACTTTATTTTTGTCACATGCAGATAGTTGGTTCAGTGATGCATTTTTTTTTTTGACAGAGACTCGTTTTATTAATTATTAACATATTTCCGATTTTCTTTTATACAAATCATTCCTTTGATTTTCCATAAGAGAATTAAACAATCCACATGAAATCCATTTAAGTGTGTGATTTTGTCGCCAATCATTTCCTATCACTAAGACCGTGCATTACTTTCGAAGAAGGCATCCCCCGAGTTTCGTTCAAAATCGAGTTTGGGCAACACCCCTGACTACCGTGCACTTCAAAGCCGAAACGTGTGACAATTAAATTGGAAACACCTTCTTAAAAAAAAACGCGGGCAGAGTTCTAAAAATCTCACACGAAATCTAAACCAGTTTCACTTGGAATTCTGAAGAAACGAGCAAAATAAAAAGCCATTCAATTTAGACGGCCTGAATCTCAGTCATGGGGGGGGGGGGGGGGTTTGTAAACAGGCATTTCAGTTATCTTTAAGAGCCAACTGCTGACTAATTTCAAAAATGATTTTAGATATTCTCTAGGTACTAAGAGAACGAAAAATATATGCTCGAAGACAATTTCCACAGGAGAACAAAATTACATGAATTCCGCAAATGTGCAACCCGTTCAAATATTTTTTCCAGAGGAAAGCGGACTTTACTGTCGTTTTTTTTTTGCCAACTTGCAGCAATATTCTAATAATTGTCTGTGAGACACTTGCAACATGAGAATAAAAGTACCTGATTTTGTCTAGGATTGGGCATTAGGGTGGAGTGAAAACATGCTTTTTTTTTAATTTGAAAAAGTTAACCTCGGAAAGAGATGTAGTCTGGGGTCCTAATGAGGGGAAAAATAAAGAAAAAAATTTTAAAAAATTTTTTTAGGTGTCGCGCTACTCCCTCGAAATTTGGAAATTATCGCTATTTTGGCGTTGATTTTAGAAAAATCCTAAAAATTAACGACTTAACCAAACAAAAGTATTTGAGGCAAATATGAGGATAATCGACTAATATTTGTAGCTTTGGTGGCGATTTCATTGTTCAGTCAATTTTCTGAAGAAGGGACGATTTGACTTATTTTACTTTTTGAAATTTTTGAACAATGAGAAAAATTTTTTTAAATTTTTTCATGCCCTTATTTCATTGTTTACGCTATTGCAAACATTTATTGACATACAACTTTTTAGGATTTTTCTAAAATCAACGCCAAAATAGCGATAATTTCCAAATTTCGAGGGAGTGGCGCGACCCCTAAAATTTTTTTAAAATTTTTTTCTTTATTTTTCCCCTCATTATGACCCCAGACTACATCTCTTTCCGAGGTTAACTTTTTTTTTTTGAATTTCACTCCACCCTATTGGGCATTCCTTCATTCTCCATATTCTCCAGAGTTGGGCCACCGCCACCGCCTCCGCTGTCTCTTGTCCACATTTTAGATATTTTGGAATCGTTGGCCTAAGGGAAATGAGCTATTTTTAATTTTTGACAAGTTGGTCATACAAATCAAGATGATCTGAGCTGTGAGACAATTTCCGTATGAAGAATCGTTTCCATTGATTTGATGCACAGTGTTTTTTTTCAGTGTAGTTACAGAAGTCGTTCATTTTTTGTGAGAACTACATGGGACTACCCGCTGGAAAAAAAATGGTAGTTTTAACAAATTTCAGCAGTTAACAAATTTCCCATACCTCAAACATTAACATGTTTGTGGGTTATAAATATCAAATATATATGTAATTTTTCTTATATATTTTTTTCATTTTGTGAATCTCTATATGCCAGTTTATCTTATTCTCTCGGTTATTGTTATTATCTTAAAGAGAGTAGAGGCAAAAAAAAGAAAAATACGATCTCAGCTGCAAATATACACTTATTTACACTCAAATGTACTTTGTTGAATTGAATATGTTGATTGGGTGTTTTTCCCAAACACGCTAATGCTTCGGCTCAAATACTTACCAATAATAGCAAATCAGTTATATTTACAGCCAAATAAACTTTGTTTCGAAACAAATTAGCCTTACTTGTTACAAACATGCGATCTATTTGTGTGTAAACATTTGAAAAAGACAGTTTGTTCAGTGTGCAGAAATGATCAGAAAAAAGGAGTTTTACAAAAACCAAAAATTTGTGTTTCTCTCTGGACCAATAACACTACTCAACAAAATGAAAAAAATTTCATGTACTCCGGATGCGATAATTTTTTCTGTGTAGATAACCTTGACATAAGCTCGAAAAACGCAATAAAAAATTTTTTTTTCGTTTGGTTTTTGTTTTATTTTTATTTTTTTAAATTTTAAAAAATTTTTTTTTGGTTAATTTGTTTCGTCCGGCATAACTCGGGAACCACTAGCCCGATTTAATTGAATTAAATTTTAAAAAATTACAATTCCCTTAATCTGTTCATATATTGTTTTCCCATACAAGCAACAGTTTCCAAGTTAAAAATGAATATATAAAGGAAAAAACTTATTTTTTGCCTAAAGATTTAAATTTTTTTTTTTTAAATATCCATAAAAAATCCAAAATGGAAAAAAATGTCAAATCTTATTACTTTTACGTAAAGTCACATAACCTATGAGCAAAATGAGACAAAGATCATGAAAATCAAATTTTCATATATTTTTGTCACCCAACAAATTTTAATTTTTTTTGTAATAAAAAAGAAAAAACCTTACCATAGACAAAGTTGTGCATATGTCGAGCAAATTTTTGAAATTCATACCTTTACTCAATTGCGAATAAAAGCGAAACGCGTGCATCGATTTTCATGATCTTTGTCTCATTTTGCTCATAGGTTATGTGACTTTACGTAAAAGTAATAAGATTTGACATTTTTTTTCATTTTGGATCATTTTAAAATTTAAAAAAAAAAAAAATAAAACAAAAACCAAACGAAAAAAAAATTTTTTATTGCGTTTTTCGAGCTCATGTCAAGGTTATCTACACAGAAAAAATTATCGCATCCCGAGTACATTTTGACTGTTGACTAGTGTAATTTAAGTGTTCTGGCCCTTCGGCCTTACACAATTGCTATCTAATTGGCGATAATGTCTATGAAATCGAAATGTCTACGTTTATGATCGATGAAATTTTAAATTTCCCTAATTTGAATATCTTGAAGATTTCAAAAGAATAAATTCATTATAAAAAATTCACAACCACTCCCAAACCAGTTTCACAAACTCGTAAAATATTTGTAAATAATAAACAAACAAAAAAAAACATTAAATTTAGATTAATTCTAAATAAATCAATTAAAGCTAGAAATTAGTATTTTATGTGGAATAATAAAAATATGAAAAAATAAAATCAATACTTTTTTCTTTTTATTGTATTATTAGAAATGAGCTTAATTTCAAATTTATTCAAAGCGGTTGTTATTTGTCTAAAATTCTTTTTCAAAATAATATACAGTTCAACTATAAAAATAGACGAAAACAATGCTGGTAATAATTCACACTTCAAACTCGTTTCAAAAAGCCCAAGAAACACAGAAAAAACACTCATAGCTTTAAAACAAAGAAACAAAACCATTTTGAATTAACATTAGCATTTTCTATTAATCCGCAATTAATCAAAACTGTCTGTACTAACTGATTTATTGTTTCACTGTTCAAACCATTTTAATTCTTTTGTAATAGTTTTTTAATCTGATTTTGTTTTGTTATATTTTCAGAGCTTTTATCTTATCCATTTTCCCAACACCATTTAATGGAACTATTACACTAGCCCCATAACAAGGTATGTATGTATAGTCATAATAAATATTTAAATATTCGACCACAGTGTTTTTATTAAATTAAACAACAACAGTGACAAAATTCCAAATTCTCTCAAAATATGTTAATTAAATGCTAAATTAATGTACGTATGCCAACATACGCCTGTTTTACGCAACACAAACTGAATTATTAAATTGATATTAAATACAAAACCAAAAACAAAAAAAACAGAATTAAAAAAAACACCACTCGACGATGATAAAATTTGTCGTTGTTTTTTTTTTGGCTTTTTATAAATGCAAATTTAAACAAATAATAATAATATGTTAGACATGCTCAGTTTATATAATAATGTTTGATATCCGACCCGGGGGAAGAGCAAGGAAGAGAAAAAATGGGGATTTTGGAAAACAAGTTTTAGTTTTTGTTTGGTTTTCGACTTTGTGCAATCGAAACGTATGGCATTTTTTTTGGAGTTGAACAAAAAAAAAGTATGATTTGCTCACAATTATCAGCGTAGATGACCTCTTCAGTAACGTGCTAACCTCTTTACTACCGATCTATGGACCAGCAACCACAAACGTTATGGTGTTATACACACTCTTAGAAATTTGTTTCAACTTTCGACTATTTGGCCGTACTCCAAGCGACCTTGTCGAAATATTTGTTGAAAAAAAAAATTTTGTGTGGAAAAAAAAAAATTTTGCTGAAAAAAAAAATTTTTGTTGAATAAAAATTTTGTCTTGAAAAAAAAAAATTTTGTTGAAAAAAAAATTTTTTGTGGAAAAAAACAATTTGGAAAAAAAAATTTTGTTAAAAAAAAAAAAAAAAATTTTAAAAAAAAAAAATTCTAAAAAAAAAATTTTGGAAAAAAAAATTTGGGGAAAACACAATTTCTGTACAAAAAAAAATATTATTTTTTTTATTATTATTATTTATAGAATTATAGAATGCCTATTTAATTCCTACGTACTGCGTGACAGAGTCAGTGAATCAGTGTCGAGGGTAAATATATATTAAGATTTTTGAAATCCCAAAATACTTACTTATTTCCCTTAACATTCCACGAAGGAACAGATTCAGCACGGCTAATGCTTCTGCAGAGAAGTTGCCAAAATTTACGAGGGGGAAAAAGCCGCCGATGTTGGATGGTCTTACACGGTTTCGAACTCGGGTACTTCTGTGTGATAGTCGCACACACTACCTACCACATCTCCGCCGTCCATATATGACTTAAAATTATTTATTAAAAAAAAAAATTTAACGAAACTTTTTCATAAAATCAATGAAACACATCGTAAACGCAATGAATTGTTTTCATTGAATTCATAATGAGATTATTTAAAAACCTTAATGAAAAATAGCCAAAAAAGAAATATTTCATTGCATGAAGTCTTTTCGAAAATTCATAACATATTTGAGCAAACTCTTGCACATTAGCAATGTCAAAGTTATTAACAACTTCAGTGGCTCAGTGGATTATGTGTAGCCACCTTCACCCTGTATCTTGGCCACAACTCACAAGCCAGCTCATTAATCCGCCCCGCCCGCCTAACAAGTTCATTTATTTTGTCGGCTATTGTAATTATTTCCAAACCAGACAATATACAATAATTAGATATAACTTATAAATTACCGCGCTTTCAATTAGCATCAGACAATGGTCGATTTCAGTATTCTTGGCCATAAGCGGAGCGTATTTCTGTAGGTGGATGTTTCCTAGCTGCTGTTGTTGCTGCCTAATGTTTGCGACAACGTTTTGCGATATTTTGTCCATTGAAAATATTTTCCATTGATCCCACAATACACAAGACAAGGTCGTCTTGTGCTATTATGCGCTTTTTTTTTTATTCAGCAATCCGCACTTACAGTCTCTGCTTCGGTGTCTGCCTCTACCTCTTCCTCTCCAGCCCACAACCACCAATCAAACCACATTTTCATGCCACAATCCATATTTCAATAATGATCAGATACCAACAACAACAGCAACAACAACAGCTATTGTATTGTATTAAAGTTTTGTTGTTTGCTGATGTTGCGGGGTATGTATCCAACAATGAACAGTTAAAATTACCTTGAAATTGTAAAGGCCCCTGAGGGACGCACAGGCGACAGGGGACATCATATGGAAATAAGTGCTAAATACCAGCACCACCAGCCTCAGCTGCTGCCACAACAGCAACACAGCCAACTTCGGTCTAAGCCATTTGCCATATTTTGTATTTGTAAGCTACTGTCTGTCTTGGCCGTTATGGCTCTGGTCTATCTGGGTGTTGTTCGCTGTTTTTTTTTCTTCTGTTTCTGTACGGTTGGGGTTTTTTTTTTTCGTTGTGCTCTCTTGGCTGGTTTTACATAAACCAGTTACCCACAAATTGCAGTGAACAGCTGGTTTTTTGTTGTTGTTGTTGTCTTGAAATACATTCTACGCCACAAAAACATCAATACAAACAATACAATGTTGTTAACGGCAGCACCATTGGATTGGCCAAAAGGCAAGTTGGCAGCAAAGTGTTTTTTGTTTTTCTGTTTCACTGCAATAAAAGGTGATGTTTGGCCTGGGGACCACAAAATTGCTTATTTTATGGATGGAAAAATTACTTAAAGTAAAGTAAAGTAAAGAAGAACATTTGAAAAAAATTAAAAAAATTTTATAGGAAAATGTGTCACCTTGTATAGGGGTAGAATGCCTGGTGTTAGTTTGGGAGGGTTAGCCATCATTTAGGGAATGACACTTAGTTTCCTACGGAAACGTTGTATTACCAACATTACACGGTCTTAAGGAATTTTATGAATTATGATTTGATTCTTTGTTGGAGATATTTAAAAGCGATACTTTTTCAACGATTCAAAAATAAAAAATAAGTTTAAAGTGAGAGAGAGAGATGGAGAAAGTTGTAGAGGTAGCGACACATACAGTGTGAGTGGTAGGAAGATACAGATTCAAATAATACCGAAGGAGATATAGACATAGATAGAGATAGAAAAGAATATCAAAATGAGAGATTTTTACTATGCCCAGAAATGTCAGAAACTCCCAAAAAAATACAGATGGAATAGAAAAATAGAAATAGAAAAAATCCAGAATGTCAAAATGAGAGACTATGCCCAGAAATGTCAGAAAACGTCCAAAAAAATGTCCCCAATATTTTGGGAGAGATTTAAAGGTAATTTGAGATATAAAAGGATAAGGCAGAGAACGTGACCGAGAAATATATGAAGAGGGGTCCACAGAAAGACAGAGAGGCAAACAGAGGTAAACTCAAGAATGATAGAAAGATAGATAGAAAGAAAGATTTTTAAGTTTGAAGTATGAAGCTCGTAGTGGCCTGTGTGAAAGCCTTTGGACCGATTTTTAACACTTTTTCAGTGATACAATCGAGCTGATTTTTGGCAGGCAGACTCGTGGAAATGCCTGTATCACGTCAAATTTTTTAAAAAAAATTTAAAATTCTCAGATTTTCCTAAATTTTTATTATTTTTATTCTGACGCGTACATGAAAATCGCCGATACACGTGTATTTTTATTTTTTATCCCCTTTCCGAAAAAGTAAATTTGGTTCATAGGACAGAATGTGTGTAACACGGTGTTATCAGTCATCAGTCAAGATGATTTTTCCATGAAATTCCGGAACATTTTCATGCATTTCAAGTACCCAATCAGCAAAGACACGACATTGTTGATGATCGGCCGGCTTGAGTTCTTGCGTTAACTGAACTTTATAAGCCCCATTCTTTATGTAAACTTTGATCATTTTTTTACATAAAGAATGGGGTCTTAAGGCTTATAAAGCCTTACTATTTGATCTATTTTAGTTTTCAAGAAAATCAATTTCTTTGTAAAACTTGTCATTGGATAATGTTCATTTGAGAGTCGTTTGAAAAACTTCCGCGAGATGACATCGAAATAAATAAATTTTTATTAGAAACGAACGTTTTTAAAATAATCGTTTCAGGTGGCCAGACCGTATGTGGAATGCCCAATTCCAAAGAACGACTAGGAATGGACCCGCCTGGGTTTTCTTCAACACTTTGGGCTACAACAACAATATTCTCAGTTGTTCTTGAGCGACGTGCACGGGTTTTATTCTTCACATCACTGACTTGTCCCGACAGCTCGAATTTTTCCACCATTTTCTGTATTGCGGTCCGACAAGGTGCTTCACGACGACGACCCAAAAATGCTTTATTTTTACAAACTTTGACTGCACGATTTTCACCATTTTTGTAGGGAATTTTAATAATTGTTATAAAGTTGTTGAAGCGTGTGTCGTTCCATTTTTAGTAATGTCGTAGTTTCTACTTGTGAAATGTCAATGACAGCTACCCAAATACCGGGTGATTCAAAATAACACCTCTTGTTGGAAAACAGTTTACTTAATTTCGATTTACACAACGACTTTTTGCTTGACTTTATAATCATGATTTCCAAGTTTGTATGCAAAAGGTGCGCGGGGTAGACTAAAATTCACAAACTTGAGTTTTTCTTTTAAATTTAATTTTTACTTTACACACAGGTTTTTTTTAAAATCTCCTTTTGACTTCACACATTTTGCTTTTCGGCAGTTGTACTAGTGCATGAGAATCTCTTTCTCCATTCAAGGCTGTGACAAAACTTAAAGGAAATCAACGTTTTTTTTCCTTCTTTTTTTCTGGAAAAATCAAAAGTGTTTTCATTACCAAAAGGATGATAATTAATGAAAACTTTTCCTTTTTTTTTCTCAATCACATGCTTTTTTCTCACACATTTCCTCTTTATTGTGATCTTGATTTTCCGCTTTGATAACACCGAAAATGAAAAGAGAAAATTGTTCAAAACTCTCCGATGCAAGAACTTTGGCACCATTTGAAAGCATTTTAATTAACAGTATTAATCAAAATCCAGCACGATCTGGCCACGATTGTATGGGATAATGATGATGATGGTTCACCTCTTTTTTTCCCCATTTCGAAATAATTAAACAGCTTAGCAGCAGCCCCGCTTATTCATGTGTCTTCTGGTGAAGTTTCATGGGCCGTTAATCACATTCTCCAGTTCTCATTTGCTTGACGTCATTTCGTTTATCGAGAATTTCGAATTGATTGTTTGGTCAATCATTTAAAAAACATTTCGGTATTTTCATTATAATTAATATAATTTATTTATACGTGTGTATTGTTTTATATATATTTTCTAAATCAATCATTTCGTATTAATTCATAAAATCATGGGGGGATTTCATTTCGTATCATGTGTTCTGGTTTCTTGTGGTGGGGGTTTTGTGGCCGTAGGCAAAATTTTGCTAGAATTTTAATTACCATTGTTTTTTTTGGGGGGTGAATGAGTGTGTGTGTGTTCTAATGATATTAATAAATATATTTAACTTTCACAAGAAGTAAGAAAAACTAAAAAAATTGAAATGTCATAGACCACACAAAACACTTGTCCAAATATCAGAGCGGTGGGTTTTCGTTTTTTCGGTTTTTATACCAAAACATCAATTAGTCGAAGAATGTTGGGAGTGAGAGGAAGGGAGAAGCACGGGAAGAAATAAATATTTTAGTCATTAATAATTTTCATGGAACTCAGTAAACTGTGAAATTATCTGCTAAAATTATGGGCCTAAAATTCTAGTCCAAAAACTGGGTCGTTCAGCAAAAAGAGATGAGTTATGAGGAACCAGAATGCTCCATATATTTGAATATTAAAGTCAGAGAAAGTTGTGGTTTTTATTAATATTTCTATTGAACTTGTAAAACTTCGGAAACTGACAAATTCTCAACTCAGTTCAGGATAGTAAAACCTTTTAAAATGTTTTTAATATTATCAGAGTAAATGATGAATTTTATCACAGTAAATTTTGTCTGCCACTCGTTCTATTTTGGATTTTTTTCTGTTCACACTTTCCTTTCCTTTTGATTTCAAAAATACCCACAAGGTGTTTTTTTTTTTCAAATATCTTTAGGCTTTAGGCCATTTCCGGTTTGTAACCACAGAAAGCGTACATTTCAATATGAATTCCATGGCATAAGGTTTTACACTACTACTGTACGTCTACGACTGTCTGGCAATATCTTGTTTTATTTATTTGTTAATCTTTCACAGACTGTGAAAATGACATAATATCCCATAAATTTGCATAAAACTATGATGTTTATTTTTTGCTGTTGTTTGATTTTGAATTTTGAGATTGAGTTGGTGATTTTTTTCTCTCGTATCTTTGTTTGTTTGAATTTTCAATATCTATGTGGTGCCAGAGATTGTGAACATTTTGGCTGCCAATAAATTAATTTAATTTCATTTCATTTAGAAATGATCATTTGCTTTTAACGGTTGTTTAGGGTTTTCTGTTAAAAATGGTACTGTCAGTGGTGGTAGTTATTTTTTTTTCTT
Source organism: Hydrotaea cyrtoneurina (assembly GCA_958296145.1). Lineage (NCBI taxonomy): Eukaryota > Metazoa > Arthropoda > Insecta > Diptera > Muscidae > Hydrotaea > Hydrotaea cyrtoneurina. Next base: position 57,075,004 of record OY282516.1, on the reverse strand, counting down.
TGCCTTTAGGGTAATTTCTTTCGTTGTAAAGTCATTAACAAATTAAGAGAAATTATGTTTTGTGAATGTAATTGTGCTCATGTTATGGTTGACAACAATTGGCATTGAATACCGGAAAATGCCCAAGGAGAATTTCATTATCGAATTATAAACTTGCTTTCCTTTCTTAAGATTATGACCAAAATAAAAACGTATCAAAAGACGTTTTCAGTACAGTCGAATACGCTTTGTTGAAAATAGGCAACTCCAGTCTGAAGTTTTTAATAATTGGACTTCCAAATAATTGACAAAGCTTGCATTAACCCAAAGTTCATTTGTTCACATGCAGAGAATGGAGCCGGCACTAAACTTAAGTTCGGAGGCGTCACAATTTCGGCTCGTTTTAATATGAAATTAGTCACTACGTAACTCGTAACGTTGCCATGATTTATTGTTTTTTATTAGACGGAGTTGATATCATTGAAATGCGATTGTTTTAGAGTAATTTTGCTTCCTATTTAGCAATTTTTCAACAAAGCGTAGTGAAACGTATGAAAAATTGGGTGCATTATTTGATTGAAAGATAAAACTCCGTTAGATTTAATTTTCTTGTTGGAATTGAACTTTTGCAAAACATTTGTCGTTATCTACAGTGGGTCGCTATTAATTACACAAAAAAAATTTTTAATAGGAAACCACATTTCAGTTTTGATGTTCTAATCCTGATTTTTTAATAATTTTTTTACGATTTTTTTATAAATATTTTTTTTTTAAAGAAATATTTTTTTTAAAGAAATCTATTTTTTTAAAAAATATTTTTTTTAAAGAAATCTATTTTTTTAAAAAATATTTTTTTTTAAAGAAATCTATTTTTTTTAAATCAATATTTTATAATCTATTTTATACTAAAAATTCTATTTTTTTAAAAAACCCATTTTTGTAAATCCATTATTTTTAAAAATCCCTTTTTGTTTTTTAAAAATCCCTTTTTGTTTTTTATAAAAATATTTTTTTTATAATTAATTTTTTTTAAAAATAATGTTTTTTATAAAAATAGTCAGATTTTTTTAATAAAATCAATTTATATTTAATCAATATTTGAAAAACTTTTTTTTTTAAATACCTGTTTTTATAAAATATTGTATATTCTATTTTTTTAAAAACCCCATTTTTTTAAATCCATTATTTTTAAAAATCCCTTTTTGTTTTTTAAAAAAACCTTTTTTTAAAAAATATTTTTTATAAATCAATTTTTTTAAAAATAATAATATTTTTAAATACCTTTTTTTATAAAATATTGTGTTTTTTTTCCTAAATTTAAGTATATTTTCTCTATCACAATTTACATAACTAGAAAACGAGTTGTCCAATTTTGTTAAAATTTTTTTTTGAAAATTTGATATTTACTATTTATGAAATTAAATTAAATTTTTTTAAGATTTTTTTTAAAAGTATGTTTTTTTAAAATGAATCTATTTTTTTTTTGAAAATAATATTTGTTGTTAATAAAACTATTTTTTTAAAAAAAATCCTTTTTATTTTAAAAAAATATTTTTTTTAAAATCCATTTATTTTTTTAAAATCCATTTTTTTAATAATAATAATTTACATAAAGAGAAAACGAGTTGTGCGATTATGTTAAAAAAAATTGAAAATTTTATGTTTACATTTTTTTTTTTAAAAGTATTTTTTTTAAAAACATATTTTTTTTTAAAAGTATTTTTTTTAAAAACATATTTTTTTTAAAAAACATATATTTTTTTAAAATATTTTTTTTTAAAAACATCTATTTTTTGTAAATCCATTTTATTCTAAAAATTCTATTTATTTAAAAAAAAAACAAATTTTTTTTAAATCCACTTGTTTTAAAAAAAAATCTTTTATTTTAAAAATCTATTTTATCATAATTTACATAACTCAAAAACAAGATGTATATTTTTTGTCAAAAAGTTTTTTTTAAAAATGTATGTTTTTATATTTGTCGTCTAAACTGACTGACAGTTTCGGAGCAATAAAACCATTTAATTCAATGTCGTAAAGAAATTTTAAATGAAAATTAGTGGCTGGCAAACAATTGTTCATTTTCTATAGCTTATCATAAAGTCACACATTTATTTTATTTATATATTTATTATTAATTCCACTTCAAAGTGAATTTATATTCTAATTTTGGGTCCAAGTGTAAACCGGGTGACACAGACCATGTGGCTAGAGTTGTTGCAGCGATAGACCAAAGAATGGTGTGGGAATTGAACCCACAACCCCCAAGCCGATAGGCAAGCACGCTACCAACTCGCCTACCGAGGCGCTTTTAAAGCCACACTTGTTACAATTAAAATGAGATATAGTCAATTGAAATCGATGGAGGAATTCCGCTTTTACTCACAATTTAGTAATGGCCTCTTCCGGTACCTCTCATACTAACGCACCATTCCGTCCATTTTGTGTCTTAACCCTATTCGTACCCAGCTAAATTTGTAACGAAAAGTAACGCCAGTAAAATGCAAAATGGTTTATAAAAACAAAAAAATTAAACAAATTCTAATAGACATTTTTTTAAAGTAAACTATTTAACGGTAGAAACTTAGACATATGGGACGATAATGATAATGAAAATAAAATATATATAGATGTATACATTTTAATAGTGACCCCAAGTCACTGCCTGGTACGAATAAGGTTAAATTTGTTTTAATTCCAATTAAAAGTCCAATTAATTCCAAAGAGGTTAAGCGTAATTTAGTGGTAAATTTTTTTAAAATTTATTTCAACAAAATCGTATTAGTCAATATGGAATTATGACAATTTTTTTTTTAAAAAATTATAATTGAACTTTGAAATATATTACACACGATGGACTTTTGTTTTTTCAAATTTTCTCCATTGTTGACTGAGACAACTAACTAAAAAATAAAAAAATACCAAAAGACTGATTCTCTTTTGTTGTCTTAATTTCGCTCAATGAGAAATCATCCATCTTTCATCTTTAATCCTAATGAATTCGTAGAATTTAAATGTTTTTATTTTATTTTAAGATTTTTTTTTATAAGAATTACTCATGGTTTATGTGAAGATTCTGTTTAATTTGTGATGCTGTTGTTGTTGCTAATGGATGGATATTAATAATTCTTAATGATGATTTTTTTCAATGGTTTATAAATAAACCAGCAACGTTGATAAACGGACATTAACCAAGAAACCCAAACATGTTAAACATGTTTTTTCTTCATTTCGATTATTATTATTATTATTATTTTTTGTTTTATTAATACCCCCCGTACAAAAATACATGCATGACACGATAAACATTTTCAAGCAACAACAACACCGAAACACTTTAAATAAAATTTGTGTTTTAAGGTATTTTAAATTGCCGCGTAACCCAAATTTTTAAATAAAAAAAAAAAACAAGAAACATGAAACACCTTACACCAGACAGACCACACCGCCATACCACACCAAACCACACCTCACTTCGCAAACTGCCATTCCAACTCCACATGAGCCACGCACACACACACACACTCTGTCCATAAGTGGTCAAACTGATCACTCAGACAATCGCTGTAGTGTATTCCGGCGGACAGAGGCGCACGTGGAAAAAAAACAACTGAAACACGAAAAGTTTTATATGTTCGTGATACCAGCGATAAGTTACGTACCTATAAAAACCCCCACCCCACCCCAAAAAAAAATAAAATCGCTGCAGTTTGAAACATAATTATGAAGCTTAACAACAACCGACTCTATCGATCTATGTTTTTTGTTTTTTTTCCTTTTTCCCCCCACTGAAAGAGAGTTCACTAACTTCGTAGTCCATTCCAAAAGATATTCGAATAACTCAAACCAAATGTTATTGAATGCTGCTGACGCATTATCCGATCCGATCATTTAAAAAACATTTAAGCACTCAAACGTAATTTCATGTCAAACCCCACTTTTGCTGTAGATAATTTTCCAAAAACATTTTTCGTTGTCGTTTTACTTCTTCTCTCGGTTTTCTAATTATCGTTAAAATGTTCTTTAGCTTAACAAAAGCCCAAAGAAGAAAAAACGTGAGGCGCCTCTTATGTAAAATAGAATTTCTAGACTTTCATGTTACCGGTACCGATAGCCGCATTACACTGCTACACATTCATAATCAGCGGGCTGAACAGGGCAACACTGATAGCTGCTGCCCGGCTGGATGCATGACCCAGACCATTGAATTGTATCAAGTGAAAGAAGATTTAAAGCTTTCCCGCCCTTTTGGAGTTTGATGGGAATTGTGTTTTTTTTTCACTTCTCCTTAAAAAGAAAACTGAGAAAGACAACTCACTACTAATGACTTTGAAAAATGGAATTAGAATGATTTGAAACTAATGTGTGGCATCCACTAGGAGTATAAAAGCAGGCATTGGTCCTAAAGAGATCAGATAACTGAGCTTCTACATAATTAAATAGAAAAGCTTGTGAAAGAAAAATTGGATTTTTTTTTATTATTTATTTCTGAATTATGTTTTTTTTTACCAATATGAAATATCAGTAATTTTAGATTAAAATGATGTGTCCAATTATGAGTCAGGCTTTAAGAGTTATATGGGAAAATAATCCATAAAAAATTAATATTCTAAAAAATTGTTTTTTTAGAAAAATTCATATTATTTTTTTTAGAAAAATTCATATTTTTTTTAGAAAAATTAATATTTTTTTTTTTAGAAAAATTATTTTTTTTTTTGAGAAAAATCCTTTTTTTTTTAGAAAAAAAACTTTTTTTTAGAAAAATGAATTATGTTACGGCAATTTTTCCACATTTTTTTTAAAAAAAGAAAAAAAATTTTTAGTTTTTTTTTTATTCAGAAAAATTTATTGTGTTTAGAAAAAATTATTTATTTTAGTAAAATCCATTTTTTTTTAGAAAAAATAATTTTTTTTTGATTTAATATACGGATCAATTATACGGCAAAAAAAATTAATTTTTTTTAAGAAAAATTCATATATTTTTTTTAAGAAAAATTCATATATTTTTTTAAGAAAAATTAATGTTTTTTAGAAAAATTCTTTTTTTTAAACCATTTTTTTTTAGAAAAATTATTTTTTTTTAGAAAAATAATTTTTTTTATATGAAAAATTAATTTTTTTTAGAAAAAAATATTTCATGGCAAATCCACAATTTTTTGAAAAAAAAAATTTTTTTTAACTAAAATTTTTTTTTACATTTTTTTTATTTATACAGTTATTATAATACAGTTATTTTCAAAAATACAGTTATTTTCAAAAATCCATTTTTTTAAGAAAAATCCATTTTTTTTAGAAACAATTTTTTTTCAGACTAATCCATTGTTTTTTTTTAGAAAAATCCATTTTTTAAGAAAAAAATATTTTTTTTTAGAAGAATCAATTTTTTTAAAAAAAAAAAAATCAATTTTTTATGGCGAAATTATTCACAGATACCAGTGAGTACACCAGGAACTATACAGCTACCATTGCATTTACTTGTACCTTTTGATACTATTCGTCAAGGAAACTGCACACCCACGCGGTTAGAATGCAGAGCGACACATCAAAGGCTCTGTTGAGAATTGAACCCAGACCACATGCGCTGATATGGGGAAAATCACCTAGGTTTATTTTTTTGTTAATTCTTAGTTAGAATACAAAATGTATTCCAAATATAGACAGTGATATCTCACATAACAGACACATTCCTTGGACGGACACTGCTGCCTTTAGCGTTCCATAAGAAAATAATTGTCCCTTGAACGGACACTACTCTGGTACGAACACATTTCAATGGTCCCGTCGGTGTCCGTTACATCGCTGGTCGACACAAAGAGATCAGCCTTTGTAGGAATTCACTTAAATTAGTCTCAGATAAACTGAACAAATTTTCTAGACAGAAACTTGTAATTAAAAACATATTTACTTTAAAAATTTAATTTTAGGGTTAATTTAAAAATTACTTTAAACAATTTTGAATTGAGTTTATATTTTTTTTTCTACCGATCCAGTGTTTCTCACTTCAACTGAGATTGAGTGTAATACCTTCAAATTGTATGAGTACAAAACGAAACCCCATCTTAATTGATCGGACATACCGAGATATTTTAATGTTTGATAAAGCAATGACCTTGTCATGATCCACGGAAAAGAACACACCGACCTAAGAGACAGACCCAACTAAGTTTACTTCCTTATCACGAAGCAAAAAAAAAAACAATACCCGTCGTAACCAATTACGAATACTTAAGAGTACTTCTTTTTTTTCAAATATGTTTGATTATTAAGCTGAATATACATTTATCTACATATGTACATCCATTAATATTTACTTATTTATAGACATTATTTACTTTATACTGGTGTTAGCATACACTGTAAGAAATATTGACCACTTGAGAATAAAATAAAGGTAAAAATAATTGCCAACCAACAACATCATTCAAATGTGTGGTTATGTATGATTTCTAAAGAGGTCGGATCAGAGGATATCAGTAGGGGCCTTCATTCAATTGTGAACAAAGGCAAAAATCCACCATCGATATTTAAGGATATATAATTAATTTTAATTGTAGTTTATGTGACTTTATGATGAACTACTGAAAATGGTCACTTTTTGTAATTTTCGAATTATTAGGATTTAAAAAAAATTGCTATAAATTTGTTTATAATTCGAAAACTGTCATTCAGATTGAAAAACTCTGAAAGTAGTAATTAAAAATATTTTTTTTAAATTTATTTCAATCAAATCGGACCTGTAGTTCCAAACTTAAGAAATTATGTCTGAAAAAATTATCATTTTCGAATTTTTATGATTGAAACAAAAAAATCGGTTTAAATTTGTTCATAACTCCGAAACTGTTATTAATATGGAATTACACCAAAAGTAATAATTATTGAGAATTTAGTAATATATTTTTTAAAATTTATTTCAACCAAATCGGACTTGTCTTTTTCGAATTATGTGACTTGAGAAATTATGTGTGAAAAAATTGTCATTTTCTAATTTTTATTCTACAATTGTCATTTTTTTTTTAGTATTTTTTTTGTTTTCAGTGTACAAATTTATGTGAGTTTGCTCAACAACTTTCAATACAAATTACAAACGATGTTCAAAACCTGGCACAACAATTTGCACGTCATTAACTTTTTCTCTTTTTATAGCAAACAACACAAAAACACGTTTTTTTTTTCTCGGTTTCGGAAAAAATGACGTTTATTCTTTTCAATTGAAAAACAATGGTTGTTGTTGGTGTCTACTTTTATTTAGCAAATACTTGTTGGTTAGCGAATTCATACAATTGATAAATTTGTATTTCCATTATATTGGGATTTTTTTTATATTATTATTACGAGTATTATCCGAAGTACAGACATACAAATGCAAGAATTTGAATATAAAAATGTGTGCTCGTACTGGTTTTGTGTTGTTTTATTGTTTGCCTGGACTTTGAAACATTGAAGCTTAGCTGCCCACCCAATCACACAGAGAATTTGTTGGGGCCAGCAAATCTTTAAGACCTAATCTCACCTGAAGCTGAACAAAAAAAAAACGCTGACTAAGTTCTCGACCAGCATTTTAGAGATTGACGGCATTCTTCAATGGATTTTATCGTATGCGTTTAATTCATTCTTTCATTTGCTTTGAATTGTTAACGTGCTCTAAGGATTTATTGGACTGACGGTGGAGTTTTGGTTTTGGTATCTGGACTGGGGTGCTATTCATTTACCTCCCACGCATAAATGTGTGTGTTGTGTCTGCTTGTGCGGTTCATTCTTTGGTTCTTTGATTTCTTTTTTTTTTGTCGGTGGGTGTAGTTTTCTTTAGGGAAAGAATTCTTACCTAGAAATCTAGACAATGATATGAGAATTTATGTGTATAAATATGGTTGTGGATGATGGAAGAGTTAATGATCGGTTTACAGTGATAATATGGAATGGTTAGAGATCGAATACATGAGCGTAGATGTTAATAACTCATAAAGATTTAAAGACTTATTTTGACCAAAAATTCTTTACAAAATAAATGTAGGAACTCTTTTTGTTGGTCGCCGCACTGTGTTCCAAAATCCAATTCCATTGTCCAAGAGTCTATAACTGTGGATCTAGTAAACATTTTTGAATTTTGTAAAAAATTGCTTGTAGGCAAGGAGTGAATGAATTAACATTACAAATCAGACAATTGGATATATTTTGAAAATATTTCCAAAGTTGACTAATTTTCGTACTTTTCGATTTTAGGTTTTTTTTTTACATATTTTAATTACGCTCATATTGCATTTTGGATTTTTTTTTTTAGATTTTGAAATTAAAAAAAAAATTACATTATTCAATTTAAAATTTTATTATAAATTGCGTTTTCTTATCTTTATAGTTACAAAGTTGACTACTTTTCATACTTTTCGATTTTAGAGAGAGAAACAAATTTTTCTTATTTTTTGTTAGGGTTTTTTTTTACATATTTTAATTACGCTCATATTGCATACTAAAAATATTTTTTAGATTTTGAAATTTTAAAAAAAAAATCTATATTATTCAATTTTAAATTTTATTATAAATTGCGTTTTCTTATCTTTATAGTTACAAAGTTGACTACTTTTCATACTTTACGATTTTAGAGAGGGAAACAAGTTTTTCATATTTTTTGTTAGGTTTTTTTCAACATATTTTAATTATATTAAAAATATTTTCTAGATTTTGAAATTTAAAAAAAAAAAATTTTGTAAACAATTTTTTTTAAATCAAATATTAATATTTTTTTCCCTAACTCAAACCAAACCGAAATTAGGGAGTTATTTCCACTTATTAAGCTTTTTGTACATACAATTTAATAACAAATGTCCAACATTTCTATTTTAAATGGACAATATCCCCCCCTCAAACTTATTCCACAGACATGGCCACCTCATGCAACTTCATATCGTTTAACGGCTAATAAAGTCATAACCCCGATTTTTTGTTTTTTTTGTGGTACACAACCAATCACATTCATTTCCAAATTTGTTTTTTTGTTGTTTTATTTTACCTTTTTATATGCAAATTTTCGAGTTTGAATTATTTTGGCCACCACTTGGCTTCCCCTTCTCCTTTCCCCCAGCTGCATAGTTTGTGTAAAAAGAGGAGTAACGTATTTAGCCAGAAAACCCATATTCCCACAAACTAATCGTGTATAGAGGAGTTTGTGGCTTTGTCTGCCAATATTTGTGTTATTATCTGGCAGTTTGTCTTGCTGTCTTTTGGTTTTAGCCAGCCACATTTTTCAGTTAACGTCAATTTTTACATTACTATTTGCATATCATAATCATTATGAACAGCATCTAAGATTACGGACAACATAACCAAGTCATGTCATGTGTTTAACAAGCGGCCAACGAAACAGATAGAAAGACGGGGAAAAAGTCGTGGTAAATCTTTTGAATTTGATTGTTTTGAATTAACGAATATTTTAACGGTTTTTTTTTGTTTTCGGTGAAATATGGATGGTAGGAGATGAGTCGGTTTATGATAACATCATGAATTGGATTTGGTGGCCGAGGTGACGGTGATGATGACGTTTCCTTTTGTGGCGGATTTAACAGTTGACTGCGACTGTCGTGTGGAAAAAAAACGCCCGCTATTTGTGTTATAACGTTTTTGTGTATCTCCATGCCCTCATCAGCCGCCCTTTTCGTTTTGTGTTATCTTTGTTCGATATATTATTAATTATTGTGTAATATGTCGGCTAAAGGTGTTTTGGTTGGCGTGTCAATTTGTCATGCTACCGACTGCTGTACGGTTATGATCATTTGCCGGGCAATTTTCAATTTCCATGAATTCTAAAACATCTTCACTGCCAACCCACAATGATTACATTTTCAAAGTTGTATTTTGGTTTTCGTACGATTTCAATCATTCATCGTTTTGACTGAAGGTCAAATACATGGAAATTATCAGTCCACCACTAATGCGGACTGCATTACCGCCAACATACCGTATGTATTAATTAGCCGATAATTGGAGGTTAACTAGACGGCAACGATAGACGATAGACGCTAGACGTTAGATATATAATTATTATTTCGTTTGAAATGAAATTGCATAATGGCCGACATGTGTCTGTAATTTTTTTTTGGTTACTATATTATTACATTTGAACTGCAGTCAATGATAATTGAAATTAATGATTTTGTTGATGTTGTTTAGCTCTCTACCACAGATCATCCGATAACAATTTGCGATCGGTAATTTTGAACTTGAGAATTTACCTAAACTGGGGGGCGGGAGAAGAGAAGAAAAAATTCAATTACTTTTGTAACTTGACAAATACTCCACACAATTACTTTATTAATTGGTTCAAATATCCTTGTGATCAACATTAATTTATCTGTGAGGATGGTTAAAAACATGAATTCATTCTACCAGCAATTCTCTCAAATCTGTTGCGAGCATGGTTAAATACAAGAATACAACTCAATTTGTTCTACTACTGTCGCTTTCAAATCTGCGGTTGATAGCATTCTTCTCACTCGGTTCACAAGAAAGTAATTCTCATTCATGTTTAGGACATTTCCATACAAAGGAAAAAACGTCTCAGTCAACTTTTTTTTTTCAAAATCGATAAAATAGTTGCCACAACTTAATCCTCTTGATTCGAAAAAGTTTTTTTGGTTCAAAGTAATTTTTTTTTTAAATCGATTAAATAGTTACAACAACTAAACTATATTTGAAACTATGAAATGTTTCATTGAAACTATGAAATGTTTCATTGAAACTATGAAATGTTTCATTAAACCTATGAAATGTTTCATTGAAACTATGAAATGTTTCATTGAAACTATGAAATGTTTCATTGAAACTATGAAATGTTTCATTGAAACTATGAAATGTTTCATTGAAACTATGAACTGTTTCATTGAAACTATGAACTGTTTCATTGAAACTATGAAATATTTCATTGAAATATTGAAATGTTTCATTGAAACTATGAAATGTTTCATAGAACCTATGAAATGTTTCATCGAAACTATGAAATGTTTCATTGAAACTATGAAATGTTTCATTGAAACTATGAAATGTTTCATTGAAACTATGAAATTTTTCATTGAAACTATGAAATGTTTCCTTGTAACTATGAAATGTTTCCTTGTAACTATAAAATGTTTCATTGAAACTATGAAATGTTTCATTGAAACTATGAAATATTTCATTGAAACTATGACATGTTTCATTGAAACTATGAAATGTTTCATTGAAACTATGAAATGTTTCATTAAAACTATGAAATGTTTCATTGAGACTATGAAATGTGTCATTGAAACTATGAACGAATAGAGGATTAATATTCAATTTGTGGAATACTTCCATATTAATTGCAAAAACAATCCAACTGGCCTGAATATAAACAATATTCCGTTGTCTCATGGCTAAAATTCCAATTTTCTAATTAGCTAATATCGACATGAACTTATTAAAATTGAAACACGATATTCGTGATTGTGCAATATTGAGCTATTATCCCCAAAAACCATGAGATCTATTTTAAATCCTCTTTTTTAATAAGATCGAATTTCGAAAAACCAAACATATGTTTTGCAAGGCATTCATAGAAAATTAATTGAGTTTGCGTTTGAAATTCACACTAAATTAACATAATCTTTGTTTAATGTATTTCAGGTTAAGGTTACACGATTCCGAGGCATTCATTCCATTTTGATATCAAAAAATTATGAAAATAATAAAACAACTTAATGGTCAATAGTAAATACAAAAGAAAGATGAAGATAAAAGAAATCTTTGTAATAGGAAATAAATAATATTGGCAACATGTCCGCCCGTTGTTGGTCCATTGCATTTGTCAAAAACTACGTATTAAAATAACAAATAAATTAAATTTTTTTTTTTTTTGAAATGAAAACAAAATCGTGGATTTGAAAATCATTGTTATTTTTTTGCACTTTGATTGATTTTTAATTAGAGAGAAAGACAATCATGGAGAAATATTGTGATTTTCATGCTTTACAGCATAACAATAATAATAATAAAACAAATTTCAAAAGAGCGTTTGTTTTCTCTCTCTGTTTTGTTTTGTTTTGAAATAAACATAAAACGTGTGCCCAATACCTCGGAAACGCAGATTATTCAATTGATGAAACAAAATAAATATCAAAAAAAAAAAAACCTCCAAAGGCATTAAAGAATTGAACAAAAATTATCCACATTGTCTGCTTGGCCTCTTGAGAAACTTAATTATTTATGTAAAAAGCAACAATAACTTATTTTTATGGCCACAAAAGAAAGTGTTACGAATGTTGAGGCCACACCAAAAAAGGGAAACACATTTACAACGTTTAGAACCTTTTCTTTGTCGTACAGTAAGTGTGGCTTTCTTTATAATTTCGATAAGGGAAAAAATATTATAATTCATTTTTATTTCCCTGCTATTTCTTCTTCCACTTCGGCCAAGAATGTTTTCCACTGCGGCGACAACACACATTAACATGATTTCTGTCACGTTTTCTGTGACAGAAGAAACCATTAATATTTCTCTGTGTGTGTGTTTTTTTGCCGGTTTTCGTTTGTTTTTTTTCTCCATACACAAGAAATGGTTGTTACACGTTTTTATCAACGGCCGGTATGACCGATCACCGCCCGTTTTTTAACGTTTTTGTTTTCTTCCACCACACGGCCTCCGGTTCTTCTGCAGCTTCAGCTTCAACACGGTGTCGTTTTTGTTGTTGCTGCTGTTGTGTCTACTTCCCCGTAATGACACACCCATTAGTGCTTGATTAAGGCTTTATCTGCGGGGTTTTCATTCCATTGACTTGACATTTTTCAAGTCATCTTTCTTTTGCGTTAGGGCCGCGCGGCACCTACACTAATGCGCCACAACACATACACACACGTAAAGAATCATAAATATAAAATACAACAACAACAACTTATGTTTTTTTTACAAAGAAATATTAAGTATTATGTATGAAAAAAAATCAGGCAGAACGTTAATCATTAAAGACCTCAAAACCTACTTATTGTGTATCTGCTTTTACTTGATCGAAAAGTTTATTTATTTTTTTAATTTTTATGGGGAACACAACCTAAAAAACTGAAGATGACAGAAATAGGGCTTTGGCTCGAAAAGTATGACAGAAAAAGTGAATGTGTTGTTAAAATAAAATAAAATAAAATAAAATGAAATGAAATGAAATGAAATAAAATAAAATAAAATAAAATAAAATAAAATAAAATAAAATAAAATAAAATAAAATAAAATAAAATAAAATAAAATAAAATAAAATAAAGTAAAATAAAATAAAATAAAATAAAATAAAATAAAACAAATTATAAGAAAAAAATGAAACAAATTATAAGAAAAAAATAAAATTAAAAATAGACAAAAATAATGAATGAAATGAAACGACAAGCGAAACGGTAGGCGAGTTGAACTCTCGGACCTAAAATCTGTATATAAATGTACTTTGCATTGTAATTAAAAGGAAAGAATGAAATAAAAATTAAACGAATTGAAATAAAAGAATGCTTTCTTCGTCTTAAGATGACAGCAATACAATAAAAATAAAATAAAATATATAATAAAATAAAATCAATTACTTTGCAATTCAAAATAAATGAAAATTAAACAAACTGAAATAAAAAAATTCTTTCAAGAAAATAAAAATTAATAAAAAAAAAAATTAAATAAAAAATAGAATAAAATAAGAAATTAAATGAAATGAACTGAATTAAACTAAAATTGTTGAACGAATTTCAGTTTGAAGTGAAGGATATTGGAAACATTTGCTTTCAACAGGACGGCGCTACGTGCCACACAGCCGAAGCTACACACGATGTTTTGCGCCCTGTTTTTGAAGAAATTATTTGAATGAAATTATTAACAGGAAGGATTGTACTTTCAAATAAAAAAAAAAAATTTGGGAAAATATCCAGCAGTTTTTTTTATAGAATTTTCAAAAAAAAAAAAAACGTTATTTGGGGGACCCTATACTATCATTGACTATCTGAAAAAAAAAATCACCAAGTAATTGCATATTCCAACACGTGATATTTCCTTTTATTTTCCAAAAAAAAAATGCCCGACTGCATGAGATACTACTTGGTGCTATTGTTTTGACCGACACTGTATTGGTGAGGGTACCGGGTCAGATGACAGGAGTAGGGTTTGCATGCACTCAAGATCCAGTGCGGTTTGTTGTCAGACAATCGTTTCACTGATTGTCGTCAATCTCTATGTCGATTGGGTGTGGACATGAAACTACAGGGTGATGATTGTTGGACTAGCCACAGTTTCATAAGAAGCAATCAGGGGTTTGGGCTTTTTGAGATTGTAAATAGTACACCATGTGAAATTGTAAATATTTATTTTGTTTTATAAATATTAGCAAAAATGGAATATAGCTCTCTTATAGTGTTTCCCCTCTTAATGACCTCTAAGTTTTGTTGTCATTCCCATTTTCTAAAAAACCGCGAATTTTGCTTGTTTTTCATAAAAAAAAAAATCACGCTTAATTAACTAACCGTTTTATCTACGGGATGAAGTTGACTGGGAATTTCTCTGGCAATGGGCTCCGGAAGTAATATTTTACTACAGATCTGGCAACTACACACAGTTCCAAATTGTTTTATTACCTTAACCGGGATATGTACTCAAAAAACTTTGGATTCTCTGCAGATTCAACGAAATTGTTTGGACTATGTGGAGAAGTGAGTGGAGGGTTAACTAATTCTATTCTCCAAATTAATTCATTTTAAAATATATAAAAACAATATGTTCCCTTATGCAACATTTCATCTGATCTACAACAGGTTTCATCGAAATGTAAAGCTGTTTCACAAGACCTGTCTCGGAAATGCCTTTGTTGTGAAGAAAATTCCCCTCTCAGTTGTATTTATGGAAGATGAAAGTAATTTGGTTGTTATGTCGTTCAGAGTGAGATCATTAAACCCCCGAAACACATGCGAAACTAACATTACGAGCTGCAAAAAAAACGATTCTAAAGAAAGTGTTTGATTTTTTGCTTAGCCGACTCTAGTTTTTTGTTTTCATCTGATTAATGGCGGAGATAATATAATGACAGCGAAAACAACAAAACCCGGTGGGATAACCAACTAAAGCCATTAAAATTAATTACAAATTATAATCTGAAAAAAAAAACAAACAAAAGCATTTGTTTAATTTGCAAAAAAAAAAAGAAATTAAAGATAAAACTAGAGAAACTCTAATAAGAGATAACAAGCAAAGAAAACTAATATTTAATCGCATTATCTTATCAAAATCATAACAAATGATACACGGCAATGGCTGGCAGTGATACCGTCCGTCGTTGGGACTCCACTGCATTGACAGAGTCAATAGAGGAGGATCATAACGACGCTTTATTTCACTTCTAAACCAAATGTGTTGAATGGCAAATTGCAGAGCGAAAAAAAAAGTAATGGCAAATCTTTGAGATTTTCTATGACAATCAAAGATTGTTGCATGCATTGTGTGCCTGTGTGTGTGTGTGTGTGTGCTGCAATTTGTTCACCTTTTCTTTATTGGCAATAATTTGTTTTCAGCTTGTTTCTTCTTCTTCTTTATATGAATAAACATTGTCACTTTCTTTTTTTCATTGCTTTTGTTTTTCTTCTTCTTACCTCGGCCAAGTACTGTGCAATTTTACTTTGTATGTGGTTGTTTTATATCAAATTCAAACAAAAGATGCATGCCACCGCCCCATGTGTTCGCCAGTGCACAGTACTCGACAACAGTGTAAGGCTTTGAACTTAAGACAGCCCCTCACTGGATACTGCCAAAGTTGTTGCCTGTCGTCGTCTTTGACATGATATCATGTGCGAATGTCTGCCGGTCCCTGCTTATATCTGATGTACATATGTCCATATGAGACAATGCATACGATAATCATAATTATACAGACTTACTACTTTTGTTTTTTTTTTCTTTCTTTGCTGTTTATAAGATTTATCTCTGTCTTCTCTTACATGGTTTTGTGTGTTAATTTAAGATTTTTCTTTTTTTTTTTTTGCTTATGTTAGTTTTGTGTTTTTTTTCTTCTTTCAGTTTTTAATTAGCTGCTGTGTCGTAGTTGTTATTTTAAAGCGATTTATTCACAAAGCTTTCGATTTCTAAAAGAAACATTATTAACATGAGCAGACAAACGAACGCGGTGGATTGAAACAGAAAGTTGTACATACATTTTGTCAAAGAAAACGTTAAGGTCGTCCATGGAGAGATTTTGAGACACCGATCAAGGTAAAGGTTCATCAAACTGTTTATAAAACCAAAAAATCCTTAAATGTCATATAACCGGAATGTGTGATCGGTTAAGGTCAAAGACAGCTTGTATTTGACGTAAACGTATGAGATCGATCGTGAGATCTTTAAATAACATTTTAGCTGGAGAAAATTCCCTTAAAAAGCTCAACAAAAATTATGTTATACAGGGTCCGCCAAATAATTTTTTTTTTTTGAAAATTCTATAAAAAAAAAAACTACTGGATATTTTCTTAAATTTCATTTTTTATTTGAAAGTAAGGATTGTCCGGTTTTTTTCCATTAAAAAAATAATTTCTTTAAAAAAAATTTTTTTTTTATTTAAAAAAATATTTTTTTTTTGCTTTAAAAATCGTGAGATTTTTAAATAAAATTTTGGCTGGAGAAAATTCCCTTAAAAAGCTCAAGAAAAATTATGTTATACAGGGTCCGCTAAATAATTTTTTTTTTGAAAATTCTATAAAAAAAAGCTACTGGATATTTTCTCAAATTTCATTTTTTATTTGAAAGTAAGGATTGTCCGGTTTTTTTTCCATTAAAAAAATAATTTCTTTAAAAAAATTTTTTTTTGTTATTTAAAATAAATAAAAAAAATATTTTTTTTTGCTTTAAAAATCGTGAGATTTTTAAATAAAATTTTGGCTGGAGAAAATTCCCTTAAAAAGCTCAAGAAAAATTATGTTATACAGGGTCCGCCAAATAATTTTTTTTTTGAAAATTCTATAAAAAAAACTTCTGGATATTTTCTCAAATTTCATTTTTTATTTGAAAGTAAGGATTGCCGGTTTTTTCCATTAAAAAAATAATTTCTTTAAAATTTTTTTTTTATTTAAAAAAATATTTATTTTTTTTTTATTTAAAAAAATATTTATTTTTTTTTATTTAAAAAAATATTTTTTTTTATTTAAAAAAATATTTTTTTTTATTTAAAAAAATATTTTTTTTTATTTAGAAAAATATTTTTTTTTATTTAGAAAAATATTTTTTTTTATTTAAAAAAAAATTTTTTTTTTATTTAGAAAAATGTTTTTTAAATAAAAAAAAAATAAAAAAAATGTATTTTAAATTTCAGAGAAAGTCTTCTACAGGGTCCGCCAAATAACTTTTTTTTTTTTTTTAAAATTCTATAAAAAAAACTACTGGATATTTTCTCAAATTTCATTTCTTTTATTTGAAAGTACAATCCTTCCGGTTAATAATGGAAAATAATTTCATTCAAATGGCTGCCTCGGCTGGCCATGCAGCGATCTTCAGAAACAGGGCGCAAAACATCGAGTGTAGCTTCGGCTGTGTGGCACGTAGCGCGCCGTCCTGTTGAAACCAAATGTTGCCAATATCCACCTCTTCAATTTTTGTAAACAAAAATTCATTCAACATGGCCCGATAACGAAAATAACGTTAGATGGCGGACCCTTAGTTAATAGCAAAAATACCTATTTTGGCATTATTAGAGCTTTCAATCCATACAGATCAGGGAAGTTTATAATATGTAGTTTAGGTCACAAACTGAACATGATCTATAGGGATTTCCAACATGAGGTGTTATTTTTGGTATTCAAAGAAAAAGTGAATTTTTTCAGATAAATGATCGGATGTTTATTTCATAATAAAGAGCAAGGTATGCGGTTAATAATGAAAAACAATATCAGCCAAATGGCCACCAGGACCACGCTTACAGGACCATGGACATTTTCATGAAATTTTCCATAACCAAAAGGCTGCCTTATGTTCTCGATAGCTTCACGAATTCTTTTTTTGAGGTCTTGCTGGGCTGTTGGCGCAGACCTTACCTTTCACGTGGCCCCAATGGTGTTAAATCACAAGATCTCGGTGGCCAATTGTGATCACCTCTTTGAGAGATAACACGGTCTGGAAACGTTTCCCGTAAAAGAGCAATGGTTTTGTTGCTTGTGTGGGACGTAGCGCCGTCTCGTTGAAAGTAAACATTGTCCAGATCCAGATCATCCAACTGCGACCCTAAAAAATCATTAATCATCTCTCGTTAGAACAATCCATTCACCATAACTGTTGATCCAACCTCGGTTTCGAAAAAGTAAAGTCCAATGACCCCGCCTGGTCATAAACCGCCCCAAACTGTCACACGTTGAGGATGAAAATGGGCCCCATCAGTCAAGATGATTTTTCGATGGAATTCCGAATCATTTTCATGCATTTGAAGTACCCAATCGGAAAGACACGACGTTGTTGATGATTGGCCGGCTAGAGTTCTTGTGTTAAGTGAACTTTATAAGCCTTTAGACCCAAGTCGGTGTAATGACGTTTGTGGAATGCCCCATTCCAAAGAACGACGAGGAATGGACAAACCTGTGCTTTCTTCAACACTTTGGTCTACAGCAGCAATATTCTCAGTTGTTCTTGAGCAACGTGCATGGGTTTTTCTTCTTCACTAATCACTAACGTGTCCCGACAGCTCGAATTTTTCCAACATTTTCTGTATTGCGGTCCGACAAGTTGCTTCACGACGACGTTTTGTTTTGAGTGAAACAAATAAACGTTCATCAAAGTCAACCGCATCGTCAAAGTCCCTCATCGTCTGTGATGATGGAACAACATCATAATCGTTATCGTGTATCGGCGGACGCAAGTGCGCCTGCCTCAATTGTTTCTCGTTGCGAATCGCACTTGAAAGAAAGATTCATTTCAATTGATTACTGTTGAACGAACATGTAACTTGAATGTTTTGTATGTTGTGGTGGCTGTTGTGTCGGTCGTCATATTTATGTATTTTTCAATTAATACTTGATCATGAACTCCAATGAAAGTGAAAGGTTTCGACTATGAGCCAGTCATCGCTGGTCTTTTTTTGTATTTTGTATTTTGCTTTTCATTCATGAGGAGCTTTTGTTGACCAAATGTTGTCGTCGTTTAGCGTTTGTTCAACAACTTTGTCCGCTGTTTGCTAATTACTGTCACTGAACTGTAAATTGAGGCAAACACATACATACATGTTTGTCTAACCAAAACCAAACACAGCACAAACGTATGTATCCAAATGTTAGAGTCGATTTTTCTTAGTCTTGTTTTGGTGTTTTTTTTTTGTTTCTCTTTGACTTCTCTCCTCTTTTCGGCAGCCTTATTTGGTGAAGTGGGTGTGTTTCAATGCTACACAAGGCGATACTTTTCGAATGGGGTTCAATGGTTTCGGGTTTATGAGGTCAAAATGCTTATGGGGCAATTTGAACATGAACTGGGTTCAGTGGCTGTAGCCCACACTTTAAGATGATTTAATAGGTTTGCATTTCGAAGGTGTTGAGCTGATTAAGCGGCGGCACTGTGACACTTTCAATTTCATTTTTGGCGTTAGGTGTCTTAGGGTGTGACATAAATGGATTGTTTAACGTTGTTGTTGACAAAATGCTTTATTGCTTTAGTTTACAGAACATTTTATTATAGAATTGAATTTTCTGATTTACCGTCTTCTGGTTTGTGGAAATAATCGAAATGTTAAATAAACAAAAAAAAAACAGTTCTCAAACGTTTTGGAGAGAAAGTGGTCTCACTGAACTGATTTTTGATGTGGTCTAACATTCCCGCCAAAAAGTTTGAGAACTGATTTTATTATCTTCCTTTTCGATTATTTTCAAAAATAACTAAATACAGAAAATACATAGGCGAGTTGTTAGTGTTCCCTTTAGATGACGTAGTTTGTCCCCTGTAAGTGTTGCCAACTCTATTTGTATGCAGAACGAGTGACAAGTTTCAGATTGAAACACAGCGTAAGAACTATTGTTGGCAACCCTGCAATGGAGACCACTTTGATTACACTAGTCAACAGTCAAAATGTACTCGGGATGCGATAATTTTTTCTGTGTAGATAACCTTGACATGAGCTCGAAAAACGCAATAAAAAATTTTTTTTTCGTTTGGTTTTTTTTTTATTTTTTTTTTTTTTAAATTTTAAAAAAAATTTTTTGGTTAATTTGTTTCGTCCGGCATAACTCGGGAACCACTAGCCCGATTTAATTGAATTAAATTTTAAAAAATTTAAAATTACAATTCCCTTAATCTGTTCATATATTGTTTTCCTATACAAGCAACAGTTTCCAAGTTAAAAATGAATATATAAAGGAAAAAACTTATTTTTTGCCTAAAGATTAAAATTTTTTTTTTTTTTAAAAATCCATAAAAAATCCAAAATGAAAAAAAATGTCAAATCTTATTACTTTTACGTAAAGTCACATAACCTATGAGCAAAATGAGACAAAGATCATGAAAATCGATGCACGCGTTTCGCTTTTAATCGCAATTGAGTAAAGGTATGAATTTCAAAAATTTCAAATTTTCATATATTTTTGTCACCCAACAAATTTTAATTTTTTTTGTAATAAAAAAGAAAAAACCTTACCATAGACAAAGTTGTGCATATGTCGAGCAAATTTTTGAAATTCATACCTTTACTCAATTGCGAATAAAAGCGAAACGCGTGCATCGATTTTCATGATCTTTGTCTCATTTTGCTCATAGGTTATGTGACTTTACGTAAAAGTAATAAGATTTGACATTTTTTTTCATTTTGGATTTTTTATGGATTTTTTAAAAAAAAAAAAAAATTTTAATCTTTAGGCAAAAAATAAGTTTTTTCCTTTATATATTCATTTTTAACTTGGAAACTGTTGCTTGTATAGGAAAACAATATATGAACAGATTAAGGGAATTGTAATTTAAATTTTTTTAAAATTTAATTCAATTAAATCGGGCTAGTGGTTCCCGAGTTATGCCGGACGAAACAAATTAACGAAAATTTTTTTTTTAAAATTTAAAAAAAAAAAAATAAAAAAAAAACCAAACGAAAAAAAATTTTTTTATTGCGTTTTTCGAGCTCATGTCAAGGTTATCTACACAGAAAAAATTATCGCATCCGGAGTACATGAAATTTTTTTCATTTTGTTCAGTAGTGTTATCAGCCAATAGGAATACACAACGCGTGACGTCATTAGATCAACCTGTGCAGAACAACATTTTCTCTGTGCGGGATGGCGTAATCTTTCTTTTGTATCGTTCTTGGTAGCATGGGGGTTGTGGGTTCGATTCCCACCAGAGGCTTTGGCCTGTCGCTGCAAAAATCGAGTCACCCGGTTTACGCTTGGAACCAAAATTAGAATATAAATTCACTTAGTATTGTAATTAAATAAAAATAAAATATTTGTGGCATAATTTTTCATGTTGCATAGTGTAACAGTGTTCGCCATGAGTTCGATCATTTCAAATCCCATGCATTCTGAAGGATTGGGAAATTGCGAGATCACCATTTACAGATCATGATGTTTCACATGTATGCATGTAGACACACCGAGAAGAATGCAACAACATAACTGGTCAATGGTGTCGACCCGCTTCCACCTCACACACACGGCTACCCTACGCTCTCTGAGAGTAATACTCTCTAAAACTGTAGAAATAATATGTTCTAACATATTCTTTTGCCAAAAATATTTTAGGACCCAAACATATCGCTCATTTACTTGAATAGTGGCATAATTCAAAATTCACTTTATATAGTTTTGCTCTTGGAAAAGCTGTAAATCTCTAATTTAAATTGGCTTTTGTTCTACTGAGTATTGTGCATTCATATGACAGGTCTCCATTATATTGAAATAGCCTGCAGTTCTTTTTCTATATTTGGAAAGTACGACGAAATTGACGATTTTAAACGGCTCTCCTTACAAAATCCTATTTTGAGTTATGCCACTATTCAAGTAAATGAGCGATATGGTTTTTTCAATATGCTAGAATTGTGCCCCAAATATATAATGATTGTGTGCAAACATATATATGACTAGTTAGTTGTAATGCGCCTATGGCGCCCGTTGAAATATGGAAAAAAAATTTTGTTGAAAAAAAAATTTTTGTTAAAAAAAAAAATATTTGATGAAAAAAAAAATTTTGTTGAAAAAAAAAAATTTGGAAAAAAAAAATTTTGTAAAAAAAAAAAATTTTTTAAAAAAAAATTTTTGAAAAAAAAATTTTGGAAAAAAAAAATTTTTGAAAAAAAAATTTTGGAAAAAAAAAATTTGGGGAATACACAATTTCTGTACAAAAAAAAATATTATTTTTTTTATTATTATTATTTATAGAATTTATATAGAATATAGAATGCCTATTTAAATTCCTACGTACTGCGTGACAGAGTCAGTGAATCAGTGTATCAGTGAATCAGTGTCGAGGGTAAATATATGTGCAAACATATATATGATTGGGGCCATCTCCAAACATATATATGATTGCATGCAATCATATTTTTAACATACTTTTTTCTCCGTGTTGGTGGCGACAATGTCATGTTACATTTATAACCTTCAGTTGGTAAGCATCACCGGTTCTACTAGACCTCCAGTTTTTTTTTTAGTAACTGGGGGCGAATAACCCTGACAATGCATTTTTGTGTTTAGCCCTATTCTCATTCCCGGTCTAATCAAAATAACACGTGTTTTTCTACATTTTGAACATTATCAATCACTGCCAAGAAAAACCAAAAACAAACAAACGCAAACAATGAGCTCTAATTTAATTCTATCCAACTCCAGCAACAGTGCAAATCGTTGTGTTTTGTTTTCGTCTTTCTTGTCGATATTTACTTAAAAATCTACAATCAACGTATGGTGTAGTTAGTGGCGGGCTTAAAATACAAACAATCACAAACATTTCAAGTACAACCACTGCTAATTACAGCCATAAATTTACAACTACACTTTGGAAATTAATTGACAAAAAACCAAAGTAATTTTTACCGTCCGTAACAAAACAGAAAAAAAAAAAAAATTAAAACACCACAAATGGTAACAACTTAAATCGCTTAAATTGTTTAATGGCCATAATAAGTTAACACAATGCAAATCCAAGCGCAATAAAATCGCACGACAATGTGCAAATGGGAACAAAGTTGTAAACGATTAATACGATCTGAGCGTACAGGTGACACTCTTAACTATTCATATTCGGAAATGTTTTGTAAATTTATGTTATCGCATTTGATCGTCGGCCAAATCTACCGTTCACCCATCTATATTTTTAATTGTATCGCATTTCGTTCAATAAATTGTCCATGATGCACTCTCTCGTCGATTCATAAATTGTTTTACCAGCGGCCAACATGGAGACATTTCCTCGTGCTGTTCTACGAATTAAAAACAAATGAACCATAATTTTTCATTGACCACCAAACACAGCCAGCGATCCATACTTATCGCCCATAAAACGTAGAATCAATATTGGCATCGGCTGAAGCAGCAGCATCATCATCATGTGGCACAGACTCAATGCAGGGTGTAATTTAAAACTGATCATTGTCGCAGAGAAAAATTGGAAAACTCGTATGACATGAACATATAATGCCATTTGAATTTGATGACTATTTCACAGCGGAGAGACACAAAAACAAAACAAAAAAACGCAACACTTTACAGACCGTCTGTCTGTCTGTCTGACTTCAAGTCCGACTTGCTAAGACAACGCAGATTGTTACGGTTTGCTATAGTTTAGATTTCAAGTGAGTTTGCAACCGGGTTTGGTCATTAATACAGGAATTGTGTTTTTTATTACAAAAAAAAAACAGACAAAACACAGAAATCACCCAAAGATATCAGCACCGACACTGACAGCAGCGACAGCCACCAAGACTCAACACTGCTCTCATAAAGTAATCCGAGTATGGTAGCATAAATTGTGGGATATCATTTATTATTTGTCCGAGGCACGCCTCAGTTACACCAGCCGCAGCCGCTCGGACATGGATTACATGGCAAACTGAATGACGAACAGGCCGGACGACAGTTGCCAACTTCATTTGTTCATAACCGAATCTATTAAGATTTTATGTTGGCTTTTGCTACTTGGTCGGAGATTAATTGGTCCCTCTCCTCAGCGCCCTTTATCAGGTGATTATCGTTGAATTTTTTCGTATAGCATTTTTTGGGGGAAGTGATTTATTTGGTTTTGCTCAAGCCGGACAATGACAGTTCGCTAAACGATTCGTCTGTAGATTTTTTTTAAAGTCTCGCTAATGGTTCTATTTAGTTGTTCTTTATTAACGTGAAGTTAATACGAATAGGCAACATATCACTATCGAAAAAGATTAACGCGAAATCTTTTAAAATGTTACCTTGTCAGAAGAACACAAAAATATTCTAATTCAACTTTTTTTTTTTATTTTTTTTTTAAATTAAGTTTAAATTTTGTTTTGCAAGAATATTGTAATTAAATTTTTTTTTGTTATATTATTCTAATTTGTTATTTTATTTATATTTGGGCTTTTTCTACCAAATTTGGCCGTATAGATTTTTAATTTTAAGATTTGGTCGGATGGTCGGTCCAATACGGTTATGGCAGATTTATGGCGTAATCGTAAGTTGTTTAGAATTTCATAAACTAGCCAAATCGAAAAAATTTCTTTTACAAAAAAATTTAGAAAAAAATATCCATGCAAAGAAAATGTCATCCATTTTTATACAATATTTCATTTGAATAGAACTTGAAACGAACTATTCATTGGATTTTAATATTAATTTTTTTCAATACAATTAGTAAATTAGAATTGCACTTGAAATGAACTTTTCATTGGATTTTAATATTATTTTTCTGTGGATCTTTTGACGTAAATTTTCTTACATTAGTTTTCGCCACTTTCTTTAATAAAAACTAATAAACAAACTGAACTAAATAGTACGATTATTTATTTATTTATTATTAATTACAATACAAAGTAAATTTATATTCTAATTTTTGGGTCCAAGGGTAAACCGGGTGACACAGACCATATGTTTAGATTTTGCAGCGACAGACCAAAGCCTCTGGTGGGAATCGAACCCACAACCCCCACGCTGATAGGCAAGCACGCTACCAACTCGCCTACCGGGGCGCTTTACGATTATTTAATTCCATTAGTGTTACAAAATCATCGAAGTGCATTTTGATTTATTTTGAAAATTTTGGTAGGCTACAAAGGATTTTGGTCGGTTGTTTGGAAATTTTTGGTAGAATTTTTTTTTTTTTGTTAGTGGCAACGCTATTGTATTTATTTTATTTTGTGTTATTTTATTTTTTTTCGTTATTTTATTTTATTTTATTTTATATTTTTTTTGTTATTTTATTTTATTTTTTTTTTGTTATTTTATTTTGTTTTATTTTATTTATTTTACTTTATTTTATTTTATTTTATTTTATTTTATTTTATTTTATTTTATTTTATTTTATTTTATTTTATTTTATTTTATATTATTTTATTTTATTTTATTTTATTTTATTTTATATTATATTATTTTATTTTATTTAAATTCAGATTTTTGTTGTTGTTACTGTTGCCTATCCCGAGGCTGTTTTTCTTATTTCCTCTCTGGTTTTATTTTATTTTATTTTATTTTATTTTATTTTATTTTATTTTATTTTATTTTATTTTTGTTATTTTATTTTATTTTATTTTATTTCATTTTGTTTTGTTTTATTTAATTTTATTTTATTTTATTTTATGTTATGTTATTTTTTTGTTATTTTCTTTTTTTTATTATTTTCTTTTTTTTTATTTTACTTTATTTTTTATTTTTTTTAAATTTGTTTTTATTTAAATTTTATTTTAATTCTATTTTAATTATTTTTTTCATTTTATTTAAATTTTTTTTATATATTTTAATATTTTAAAGTCAACAAATGTGCGCTCCGACAAGAATGTAACTCACGATACCCGAATGCTATCTCTACCTTCTCTTAGCAGATGGCAGACCCATGAGATGGAGAGAGAGAAAAAACAACGGTCCCTCATAAATAATACACTCACCACGTCTTGTACAAGTATTTTCACTCAGAATACTTGTCCAACTTCTGCTTTGACTTAGACTCATTCACAATAGCGTCTTCAAGCCTTCTCGAAGTCCGTGTACCATACGCCACTCCAATACTTTTCCAAATGCCGAATCTGACACCCTTTTTAGACTTGGAAATTACCCGATAAACCAAACCAGCCATTTCCCAACTTCTCAGCGACCGACACGTTTAAAAATATCTTACATATTTTATTTGCCAGCCCATTGAGGTATCTTTGCAAAATTAGCCACAGCCAAAAAAAGAAAAAACTTTAAAAATCTTCAAACTTCACTTGAGTGAAACGCATTCGTAGCCGCAGCCGTGGCTGTTGCTCAATCGCAGCAATGGCACGTTCCAACTATTAAAGAAAAACCAAGCAAAAATATTTCTGTGTGAAACTCGGTGAAACCAAAAGCCCGACTCTCCAAAAACAAACACCACAAACTGACTGCATTCGGCAACATGTGAAGTGCATTAGAGATAATTAAAAATACAATTTTGTGTTTCACTACAATGACACTTTTGCGCAACACAACTCGAGTCGGTGGCAAATAAAAGGTGCAACCGGGGTAACCAGCAACCAGCGATATGCTGCCGCTTGAGAAGGAACATAATATTGAATTTGCCCTCGGAAAAAAAAGACACGTTTCAGAAATAGGTGTTATCGCGACCGTTCTGTTGTTGCTGCTGCAACACCAATCAATTATCCATAATTGCAACAAACCGACCAAAAACAACAGCGGCACCGACACAATCATATAAAATTACAACATTTTTTTTGTGGTAGTTTTTTTTGTTTTTTATTTGTTTATTTTTTCCGATGAAATACCCACAAAAAGAAAAAACCAACACGAAGTGATTTGGATTTTGTTCCGCCTGCTTTGTTGTTGTCGGTTCTATCGTTGAACCGTGAAACTAAACACAAAAGTAAACGTCAAAATACGATAAATGTATGATTTCTGTATCGAGGTGCACAAATATGAGTGACCTGCTAAGGGAAATGCCAAAATATAGAGGGGTTGGCGGTTATAAGGCCATCGAATTTGAAGGGGGGGCCTTAAAGACATTGTGAAATATTTGCATAGATTTGTGTATATTTGAAATCGAGGTGTACAAACATAGGTGCAGGTCTAAAGAAAATTCCACAATTTAGAGTGGTCGGCGGCGATAAGGGCAGGTTTAATATTTCAGCAATTTTTCAGCCATAAGTTTGAAATGTGATTTTTAGAAAATCGAAAAAAAGAACAGAAATCAATTTTTTCACACCATCTACGGAAGACGAGTTCATTCATGTAACTGCCTGTAAATGCATCCTATCCACCCAATTTTCGAAAACCTTGGCTCTATTAAAAATGTCCTAAAAAAATAGAGGAAAAATTCCCCAAACAGGCCAACATGAAAATTTTTTCCAAAAATTTGGAAATTTTCCCCCAAATAATTTATTAAAAATAATTCCCCAATTTTTAATCCCGATTAATAGCTTTGACTATTTCCCCAGCAGGAGATATGAGGAATATATTTTGGGCAATCCTCAAAAAATTTGGGAATTTTTCGATGTTTCAATTTTGTTTTATTTTTCATATAAAAAATGTCCCAAAAATTAAATATTATGATGAAAATTCTCTGGGGGATTTTTATAAAAATTACTCCACTTTTTATGGGATTTTTTTTGGTGGCCATTTTTTAACTGAGTTAACTGAAAAGGCTTTTTTAGCAGAATTTTGAATTAAAAATAACTCTGTGATGTTGTTCACTAACATGTCATTCTCAAGAAAAAAGCATTTTTGCCCAAATTTTTGAGAATTGATTCCCAATATCCCAATATCCCTAATATCGACACTCTTAAAGTTGCAAGCGTAAATTGTTTTTAGTTATTTATTGTAAATTTCGCAATAATGGCACGTGATGGAAAAATTTTGAA
This sequence comes from Hydrotaea cyrtoneurina, assembly GCA_958296145.1. Classification (NCBI taxonomy): domain Eukaryota; kingdom Metazoa; phylum Arthropoda; class Insecta; order Diptera; family Muscidae; genus Hydrotaea; species Hydrotaea cyrtoneurina. The sequence goes on along the minus strand of OY282516.1, from coordinate 57,047,045 downwards.
CACATACTTTGATTTAGCTGTCTGAATCCTAGAAAATTCTAAAAATTTTGAATTTGTTGCGCAGTCTAGCAAAATTCTTCATTGGCTTCTATTATTCAGTTATGTTCTTCGCCAGCTACATGTGGAGCGGGGCCCCTCGCCTTATTCAGGGCCCTCCAAATCCAGCATCAGAATTTTCGCTCCGCTTGGGTTTATCCTACCATTTGATGACTATGATTGATGAACAATTGCAAGTATTTATTGATACAACCACACAATGACACAATGCCTCAGCATTAAAAGTAATAATTGTCTTTGGACCTCAGAAACAAATCAACAACATTTGTGGCCACAATCAGTCAGATGATGTGTTGCAGTCTGTAGTCGTTCAGAGTTGTTCATTCATTGATTCATTCATGCAATGCTGAGACATGTTGTTGGTTTTTTTCGTTGTTTCTCGGGGAACCTCCAATATACGTAATACTAGATGATGGAGTTGATGAAAATATAATAATGATATATAATCGAAAAGATGTAATTAATTAGAAACGCTTAGTACATTTTCGCTCTCTCTCTCTCTCTCTCTCTCTATAATATTTTTGAATACAATCCACAAACACATCCAGCGTTTAATACACATATGCGTGCGTACGTATGTTGACGCGTCACAAATGAGTTTTGTGAACGGAAATGCATCGTAAGCTGTGTTAACAGCAAAAAAAAAAAACAACAACCGTCTCTTATTGGAAGCCGTAGCTCGGCAATAAAAGTTACTCGTGTTGTATTGAGCTGCGGGTACACTCGAACAAAAGCGTTCATTAAATTGCTCACAACACGAAAACGAATCTTTCGATTTTGTTGAAATAAACTTTTAAAAAATTAATTACTAAATTATCTATATTCCTATATTAACTATTGAAAAAAGACACATATGGTGATTTTCGAATTGTTATGATTAAAAAGAAAAACAATGTTTGGTAAATATTATTGATAATTTGTTGATTAGTTTCCTAAAATGTATTTCAACAAAATTTCTGTGCATATTTGTCACAAACAAATTGTTTTCATCATTAACGACATGTCACAGTTCAATTGCTTTCTCAAATAAAATCATATACGCACATAAGTTGTTACTTGCGAGAAAAAAAAATGTAAATTATGAAAAAATGTTCAACTACTCCAAAAATGCTGAATATTGTGTATTTTGGCTCTCCTGAAAAAATTAATTTTACGACTTACGCGGTTTGTTGTGAAAACTGCAGAATTGACTTCTGATTTCCGAGTTATGACAAATTATTTGTCTAAAATTTAATTTAAAAAAGAAAATTTTGTTTTTAAAGAAATAATTTTTTTTAAAAAAAATACTTTTCTTTATTTTAAATTTCACAGAAAGTTAATCTACATATTTATATTAAAAAAAAAATATTTTGTAATATTTTTTTACAGGTATATTTTTTTAAAAGCAAAATGCTGAAAATGTTTTCATTTTTTTTTTTCAAAAACATTTTTTTTTTAATGAAAATATTTTTTTTCCTTTAAAAAAATAACTTCTTTAAAAAAATATTTTTTTTTCCTTTAAAAAAATAAATTCCTTAAAAAAAATATTTTTTTTCCTTTAAAAAAATAATTTCTTTAAAAAAATATTTTTTTTTTTCAATAAATATTTTTTATTTGAAAAAATAGTTTTTTTGTTTAAAAAAATATTTTTTTTTTCTTTGAAAAAATAACTTTTTTTTTTAAAAAAATAATTTTTTTGTTATTTTAAATTTCAGAGAAAATCTTCTACAGGGTCCGTCAAATAACTTTTTTTTTTTGAAAATTCTATAAAAAAACTACTGGATATTTTCTCAAATTTCCTTTTTTATTTGAAAGTACAATCCATCCGGTTAATAATGGAAAATAATTTCATTCAAATGGCTGCCTCGGCTGGCCATGCAGTAGCCTAACGACATCAGCTCTGCGGCTGATAATGCGATCTTCAAAAACAGGGCGCAAAACATCGAGTGTAGCATCGGCTGTTGAAACCGAATGTTGCCAATATCCTCCTCTTAAATTTTTTTAAACAAAAATTCGTTCAACATGGCCCGATAACGAAAATAACGAAAACGAGATAAGCACTAGTTGAAAAAAGAAACTTTAAATGGCGGACCCTTTATATATATTTATATTAAAAAAAATTGTTTTTAAAGAATTGCTTTTAAAAAAAATTATTTTTTATTTTAAATTTCTGAGAAAATCTTCTATGCATATTTATATTAAAAAAGTATTATTATTTAAAAAAAATACTTTTTTTTTATTTTAAATTTCAAAGAAAATCTTCAATATATACTTTTTTAATATAAATATACATAGAAGAATTTCTCTGAAATTTAAAATAAAAAAATGGTATCTTAAAAAAAAAGTATTTTTTAAAAAAAATTTTTTTTATAGGATATCTCTTTTTTAAACGGCTATTTTTTATTTTTTTAAAAATAAATACAAAATTTAATTTCAATTTTAGAGACAAAAATAAACCATTTTGAGCCAAAGTAGTTTATTTCTAAAGTCAAAGCTGGCATATAGATGGCGTTGCTACCTAAATGCAACCAAAATACAAAGAAAAACATGATATAAACTAGAAACATTTACCAATGTGGCACTTGTCATGTTAAAGTAGATGCTCGTTTAAAATATCATAAAAATTTTCTTAATTTATGTCAATTTTAAGTAAATTTTTCTCCTGAATGGTGTGGTCCCAGATTCAACAAGGAAATCTGGCAAAAAAAATAAGGCATTAGAGAAATTGACATATAGATGACCATAGAATTTGAAATTATTATTCAAATACAGATTTTTTTTTTTTTTGAATACTTTCCCAAACCACTTTGACGGCAAGCAGTTCCTGCAAATGTTTACAGCTAAAAAAAAAAACATTAAACGTGTGCTTTTCAATTATCATAATTGTGCAATTGACGGAGATTTTTCTTTTGGCGTTTGGGACAATCCGTAGACGCACTGTTAGTAGTGACCCACATTTGAAAGCAATTAATAAAGTGTTTATAACATTTGACACACTTTATCCTCTAAATTGATTTAGTTTGCTTCTAATTGCACCTATAAATTGTTAGATAATAATTATTGGTTGGTTTTTGTGTTTTTTCTATAAATACAATGTTACTGTTGTTGTTGCACTATATTATGCAATATTACTGGGGTATTGTTTTTTTATTTTTAGTAGTTTGAATGCAATTCATTTATATTAATTCATCTGCACTTGTGTGTGGTTTTTTCTTTCTTATTTGTCACTCATTGCAGATACCAAGATGTTGTCAATATTTATTTCCATCTAAAATGCTTCATTAGCGTTTTATTTGCAAGACAAAACAGTCGATCGTTTTATTTCCTCACCATCCTCATAAGCAGCAACATCATCCGCAGCGCCACCTCTACGTTGCAGTCTTCCGCCATTTGATACCTCACCATTGGGTCGCAGTTGTATTTATTCCGTTCGACGGACTGGCGGCATCGGTGACAACAGCATCCCAGTGATATCGTTTTTTAATTAGCTCCTTAAATTACACGCACCGCTCACTCACTACACCACACCACCATAGCTATCCATCGACATTTACATACCACATCCATATCCACAACCATACAAAATGCCATATTTTCCCAATATCAGTAAAATGAGCACTAAAATGAGCAGTAACACGTCTTTGGACAATAACTCCGATCAGGATTACAGTGAGTTCCTCAATGAGTATCTGCTGCATACTCATTCGCCGCACAACGAGCCGGAAATTCAATATGAAGGTAAGTCCAGTTACTCTCTTCAAATGCCTTTAGCGGTTCTTTAATGATTCATTAACATTTAACGCTTTGTTTTTTCTTTTCTGTTCTGTTGCAGAGGGTGAATTAGAGGCGGAGTGGCTGATATCCGCCGGTTTTCCACAATTAACCAAACCATTTGAACAGGTAAGATGACATTTTAACAAATTGATGGTCGATTAGAAAACGTTAAAACGTTAAATGCATGTTAGCACCACTTTGACATCATTAGATTGTAAATTTAGAAAGATGAAAACGATTGCATGGACATTGTAGATACAAATTAGACTTGAGTTTGTGATCTGAAAGAAAAAAACACAATAAAAGTTCTTGTTCGCATATTTTGGGTAATCAGAGATTGTCTGATTAGCTGAGCTTAGTTTAATTTGGAACTACTTAAATCTCATTATGATGAACACAATATTTCGAATGGGAAATATATTTATCCGACAATAGCCGAAGACTACAATGGTTTCGAGAAATAATTCTTAGAATTTTTTGGAAAAGTCTCTCCTTTTTTAACTCTGAAAGAGAAAATGAACGTTCAAATGTCTGCCAAAATGTTCCACTTAAAAAAATCAACGTTTAATACGACAAATACGTTTTTTTAACACACAAATTATTTTGGGATGTGTTTGTATATACTTTGTTCGTTTATTCGCCTATCTGTGTAAAAAATGGCAGACGCAACATACTACGACATGAACAAAAACAAAATTTACACAAAAATTATTTTTCGAACAAAAAACGACAGAAGTTTTATTCGAAATTAACTGCATGTTTCCATAAAACGAATTTGTTCGTTCGTTAAAAATTTTAAAAATTTAATGTCCAATAAAATTGAGTTTTATCAGCGATGAGACCTTATTCGTTGGGGATTGTGCTCCATATGTCGATATCTAAAATATATCTGAAAATCGGAATTCAATAATGTCTGAAACCTATTTTATAGCGCTTCCAATTTTGACGAATTTGTAACGAACGAACAAATTCGTTTTATGGAAACAGGCAGTAATTTTTTAAAAAATAAATTACCATTTTTGATTTCCCAACTACACATACAACATTTTGGCAAAACATATTTGGGAAATAAAAAGTGGCCTCTTATTTTTAAAAAAATAATTTCGAGTAAAACTTCATTCAGTTTTTGTTTGAAAAATAATTTTTGTGTTGAAAAATATTTGAGTTAATGTCGTAGTATGTTGCGTCTGCCATATATTTGTTAAAAAAAAAAAATTTTCTTGAAAAAAAAAAAATTTGGAAAAAAAAATTTTCTGTTGAAAAAAAAATTGTGTAAAAAAAATTTTTTTTTCTTGAAAAAATTTTGGTAAAAAAAAATTTTGGGAAACCACAATTTCTGTACAAAAAAAAAATATTTTCTTGAAAAAAAAAAAATTTGGAAAAAAAAATTTTTTGTTGAAAAAAAAATTGTGTAAAAAAAAATTTTTTTTCTTGAAAAAATTTTGGTAAAAAAAAATTTAGGGAAACCACAATTTCTGTACAAAAAAAAAATATTTTTTTTTATTATTATTAGTTATAGAAAATTATAGAATGCCTATTTAAATTCCTACGTACTGCATTATTAGTTTTTTACACTTTCATGGAATTTTAAAAAGTTATAAAACGTTTTTTTGGCAGTTTACGTAAAATTTCCCAAAAAAAAAAAAATAATTTATTGCAGTCAAACGACGAAACAAAAATGTCAGAACATATGATTTATATACATCAAATTAAAGCCCCAACATTTTTCTTTAGAAATAATGACTTAAAGACCTAGAAAAAACTTTTTATTGATCAACTTGTGCTTGAAATATGAAAAACCTCCGAAAACCCCATTTTTTATGCATAAAACCGGTTTGCGGCACATCTAAACCTTTTCCAAAAAATCTGAAAAAATTCTCAAAAATACTTTGGACCATAGGCTATCAAAATTAGGTTGAGCCCGTATGGAATTCGATTTTGTTTTTAAATTTTTTTTGGGCACTCTAGTATACACTTCAAACTAATTTGTTGCTAACACTTGAGAATTATTTTCATCAGCGCCTGTACTACAGACTATAAGTTGTTAACCCTTAAATCATCAAAAAAAGTCTAAATAATTTCATCAATATTTTTAAACAAGTATGTTGTAATGCGCCTATGGCGCCCGTTGAAATATGAAAAAAAAAATTGTTGAAAAAAAAAAATTTTGTGCAAAAAAAAAAAAAATTGTTGAAAAAAAAATTTTTTCTTGAAAAATTCTGTTAAAAAAAAAAAAATTTCTTGAAAAAAAAAAAATTTGAAAAAAAAAATTTTGTAAAAAAAAAATTTTTTGTTGAAAAAAAAATTGTGTAAAAAAAAAATTTTTTTCTTGAAACATTTTGGTAATACAAAATTTAGGGAAACCACAATTTCTGTACAAAAAAAACTATTTTTTTTTTATTATTATTATTTATAGAAAATTATAGAATGCCTATTTAAATTCCTACGTACTGCATTATTACTTTTTTACACTTTCATGGAATTTTAAAAAGTTATAAAACGGTTTTTTGGCAGTTTACGTAAAATTCCCAAAAAATTTAATATATTACAGTCAAACGACGAAACAAAAATGTCAGAACATATGATTTATATACATCAAATTAAAGCTCCAACATTTTTCTTTAGAAATAATGACTTCAAGACCTAAAAAATGCTTTTTATTGATCAACTTGTGCTTGAAATATGAAAAACCTCCGAAAACTCCTTTTTTTTTGCATAAAACCGTTTTGCGGCACATCTAAACCTTTTCCAAAAAATCTGAAAAAATTCTCAAAAATACTTTGGACCATAGGCTATCAAAATTAGGTTGAGCCCCTATGGAATTCGATTTTGTTTTTAAATTTTTTTTGGGCACTCTAGTATACACTTCAAACTAATTTGTTGCTAACACTTGAGAATTATTTTCATCAGCGCCTGCAGCATCGCCCTTTATCTTCAGATGGTAAAGTGCGTGTCGCTGTAAAAACCTGGCATTGCTTGTTGACTAATCGTCAACTTTCAGGCTTCCTCAATATTACTTTGAGAAACACCCTGTTGAAAGAACGACTTTCAGACTACACAGGATGTCCTAACCATAGTAACCATTAACCTTATGACTTCAAGTCCTGTTCAAATGTATGACGAAATTATAAAATACATGTATGGCTTTGGGAAAATTGCTTTCGGCAACCTCGTGTTAGAACACAGGGTGTGCTACAGATAGCCAATGTTGACTACTTCACTTCAGAAAGTTCTCGAAAAGTCTGTAATGTTTGATGCGACACAGAGTGGTCAACTTGACAACACCATGTACAAAAAAAACCCTTTTCTATCAATTGTGAAATCATTTCCAACACAAACAATTTAAATCTACCTAAGCCTTCTTTAAATTTTGAAAAAATAAACCCAATACTCAACTTCATTCGACTCGATTTTATTTTGTTTTATTTAAATTCATGAAGTAACCGAGCCTTTGGGCCGTTATTTTGGTATTCAAAGAAAAATGTCGTTTGTTGAGATAAATGATCGAATGTTTATTTCATAATAAAGAGGAAGGTATGCCGTTAATAACAAAAAACAACATCAGCCAAATGGCCGACACCACCACCCTTACAGACCACATTCTTTAATATTAATATTAATAATTTCTCAAAATCTCAAACTATTCGTTTAGATCCCTCATATAGTTTGGATATATTTGTTGCCAACTGTAAATCCAAATTATGTTTTGTGTAATTTTAGATTTTTGTTTTCTCCAAAGTGTGAGAAACTAGTAATAAACTAGACCTTGATAAACATTCCAGGAAGGAATAACATGTCCATTAGGGTTAGTCATTTTTTTTAGATTCAAAATCTGTGGAAATAGCATATAGGGCAGGCAAAAACAAGCAGAATTGCGTTTTTACTTTTTCGAAATTGTGAAAAAACGTTCCGCACAAAATGCAATTACTTTAGCTGAAGACCAACTTTTTTATTTGAATTTTTTTGTGATTTTTAAAATTTGATAATACTTTTTTTTTATAAAATTTTTTTTATACTTTTTTTTTAATAAATTTTGATAAATTTTTAATAAAATGTAATTTGATCCAAAATATGTCATTTATTTTTCGAGATATATCGATTGTAAAATATGCAATATGAAATGAAACCGAGTTGCAAATTTTAAAATCGATGTAGCTTAAAAACGAATGACAGATTTTTGATCAAATTGCATATTTGAAATCGATGCAAAAATAATAAGAATTGCGTTTTTACTTTTTCGAAATTTTAAAAAAACCTTCCGCACAAAATCCAATTACTTTTTAAATTTGAGAAATTTAAAAAAAAGTAAACTAAAAAAGTTTGTTTTTAGCTAAAGTAATTGGATTTTGTGCGGAAGGTTTTTTTAAAATTTCGAAAAAGTAAAAACGCAATTCTTATTATTTTTGCCTGCCCTACATGCCATTTCCACAGATTTTTGATATTCGAAAAAAAAAATGAAAAAATTACTAACCGTAATGTCCATGCCATGTGTTCCACTGGGCCTCATACAAAAGTCATAAGTAAACTTTCTTTTCGTATAACAAGAACACTTTTCAACATCTCAAATATTTCACAGGATGAAGTAATTAAAACTTTTTTCAATGATCTCTTTTTTTTTAAAAATTTCCTTGATCCTATTTTAAATATCAACCCATATTGTACATGTTTCCACTAAAGTTGACATGCCAAAACTCTCCTTTAATTTCTTTTTACACTACCTGGAACATTTTTCTATGCAACTTGTACAAGAAGCTTATCAAATTGAAGTTGCAATTACTTGTATGTCAAACTTGAGGCCGGTCGGGCGTTATCTCATTTCGGGGTGATTATCTACTTTCTACATGCAAGTGTTGGACAAACGAGACACTCAACGATTTTAATTAAAATTGACACTTTGTAGAGATTCCAATTACACACACACACACAGCGACGGAGACGGAGACAGGCAGCACCACTTATTTGCATTGTTTATTAATTATTGTAAAATAAATATTTTTGCATTGATCCAAATGGAAAAACAAAGAAACGAAACACAACAACAACAATAAGCACACTATGAACCGAGTGTAAATTTTAGCGAATTAGAGAATTCATGTTAAATGAACGACATTCGATTCGCCTCGACTTGAGGCTACACGGCCACAATGACTCCACTTGGCAAGTTCAAATACATTTCACAAATTGCACAATTACCGGCGACCGCCCGGCCGGCCGGCTCCCTCTCCGATAGGTGGCAAACATAAAATGAAATGTAAAATAATCGCCAACAAATCCAATCACTTGTTCCAAATGACAGTTGTAAATTGGACATGGTGGAGATATGCCAACAAAAAGTTTAATGACTCGGGGAAACAAAACTCTATTAAATTTCTTTAGTTTAAAATGTTCGAAGAGACGTTTGTCAAACGCAATCGTTGGAAAGTTTTCATTTATTGTTTTATCATCAGATCCCAAGTAAAACCATTTAAATTATTGTTAACCTTTGTTGAGATTGCATGTTAACCTATTTAGTTTGTTTGTTTGTTTGATTTGTAGGGTCTTGAATTGAGAACCTCTGAATTGGAACCGATCTTAGCTTCTTTGTCGAAACCTCATGCCGATGCCATCAAACAAAGAGTTCGCACTCTGAATCAAACGGTCCGAGGTCGTACCAAGAATCGCCAGAAACGTAAACCCGATATCAGAGATGTTTTTCGAGACTTTGATGTAAGTTGTGAAGCTGAAGTAAAATCGAAATTTCCCACAAACTATAATTGTATTTCTCTGTTGCAGGAATCAAGTACTGGCACCCGGTCACGCAGTGCCACACCCGATTCATTGGATTCCATACAGGGTGACGAAGTATGGGGCAATACATCCATGTAAGTACATATATGTTGTCAGTGGAAATCTGTAAAAGAAACTTTTGAACTGTGAAATGAAAAATATTCAATTCAATTGGATTTAATAGAAACCAATAATAGTTTCACTTATTCCTTTCGATTTGTGTTAAATATGTCGATATCTAACATATATCAGAAAACCAGACTTGAATAATGTCTGAAACCCATTTTATAATGCCTCCAATATTGAAGATTTGTAACGAACCAACAGATTCGTTTTATGAAAACATGCAGTTAATTTTATTTCTTGATTTGTATGACAGTTTGAAAAAAGTACCAACTTGCAAGGTGTTTCTATTGCAAATCGATTCTTTTTCAAATTCTTCTCATTCAAAAGTTATTCTGCTAAAGAACAGTAGAAATTTTTCAAACCCCGTTTCTCGTTTCCATCAAACTCGCTTTAGAACACAGTCGTCTACAAATTTTCATTCAACAATTAATTTTTTTGGAATTATTTGGCATTCCACAATTCATCGCAACAGCTCGTCTACGAAAATGTGTCATTTTCACTATAAATAAATGCCTTTGAGTTTTTAAAATTTATTTGTTTTTTTCTTTATTGTAATTAATAATGTTTTCGTCTTTGTCCCGCTTATGTAGACCCAGTTTTGTCAGCATATTCGATCATGGTAATGCTACGGATAATGGAAATGGTCACTCACCCCTGTTTTTGGGTAAACATTTGAAACAGAAATTACGCCGGACACCAAGTGCTCCCCTGAAAGGTTCTACCGACATCTTCCGCGGCAATCATGTACGCTGTGATATTCCCATGTATTCGGCCGAGGGTATAGAACTATTGGGATTTTCTCGCATTGGCACCATACACATACCGAGAAATAGAAATCGTTCCGGCTCGGATCCCTCATGTTCGGTGGGGTAAGTCGATCAAACAACGTGCCCTTGTGACTTGTATTCGAATTAATTTGTTCTCTATTTGCATAGACGTGCCCGTGGCGAAATGATGACCCAAGATTCTCAGAGTGATAACAATACATCGTCGGGTGATTCTAGTGATGAGTGCCTGTCGAATCACAACAGATTATCGAATTCTTCGTCACCTGAAACTTCGCCACAAAAGATTTTGAATAAAATCCATTTGGATACTCCGCCACAAAGTGTACAGAACTCGCCCTCGTCCCGGGATGGCATAAGTTTTGAGAGTATGTGCCGTGAGACCTCTAGTCAAGATGGAGTGGTGAGTGCTTGTCCACTCTCTGTGTGGAATACTTTTAAAATGTCATTCCATTTGTTTCTGTAGGATACTGTCGATAGCAGTGATTTATCATTGGAATTTTACTCCGACATTGATACTATAAACGAGACCGAATTGAAGCGTTTACAACCTTTATTTTGGTTGGAATTGGCTTCTGTATTCGATCGCAATCATGTCCAATTGGATAAACGGAAACCGGTTAAGCGGCGCCGCAAAGAGGAGGGCCATCTCTTCGGGGTCTCTCTGAATGCTCTAATACGACGTGATCAACAGATCACCGGTACAGATTCCACATTGGTGCCTTTATTTCTGGAGGGATTATTGGATGAATTGAGTAAACGCGGTGCCCGCGAAGAAGGTATTCTACGTGTCGCCGGACACAAACAAAAGGTAATCGATCATTTGTACTTTTCACAATTTCACGAAAAAATATCATAAAACGTCATTTCTTTTCGTTTAGACTGAATTACTTTACCAGGAACTTGAATCGAGTTTCTATCAAAAACCAAAAAAATTCCAACAGCTCCTGAGCTCGGCTAGCGTGCACGATTTGAGTGCTCTGCTCAAGCGTTGGTTGCGTGAACTACCCCAGCCCCTGCTCACCAACGAACTCATACAGTTGTTCTATCAGTGTCATGCTCTCCCGCCCACAGATCAAGCCCAAGCCTTGACCATCATTTGCCAAATGTTGCCGCACGAGAATCGCAACACGCTGCGCACCCTGCTGCGCTTCCTCAGCCATGTGATTGAACATAAGGATTTGAACAAAATGAATTTACACAATGTGGCCACAATAATAGCGCCATCATTCTTTCCGCCGCGTTTTGTGCATCCCATCGATAAGAACAGCATAGAGGATCAGGTGAAAATGGCCGCGCAATGTTGTCGCCTGACCAATGTCCTGATAACGCGCGGCGAAACGCTATTCCAAGTGCCAAATAATCTGATAGAGGAGTCCAAAGCATCGAATAAGAGACAGGTAAGAAAGGCGAAGACTATACAACTCGGACAGAGCGAATTATTTTTGAAGTAAACAAAATAAGGTTGAAACAAAAAGTGGTAAAAAGTGTGAAAGAGACTAATTTTATTTAAAAAAAAAACCTTCCCTCCAAGACTTTTATAACGATAAACCCTCGTTCTCGGGGAGCCTTTGCAGACAAAGGTCTTAACCATATTGGTATTTAATGGATAATAATATTAGACGAACTAACTAATATTCGAAAAATAATTACGAAATAGGCGAGGATTAGTCTTTGAATCAAGTTAGATTGCTAATCTGAAAAAGTTGGCTTACTTGGAATATAATCTAGACCATGAAAACTTACGACTGTCGCTGTTCTTCTTTTCTCTTTTTCAAATTACAATTGACAAATATATTTGAATAAATAGACTTCATTGAAAACTGTAATACTCTTAGTCCATCCCGTTGGACCATTCAGAGCTCCGTTAAAAGACTTTAAGTAATAAGACAATATCTATCAGTTGGCATAACTCCCTATTAATGTAAGAGGGCCTGATGAAGTCTCCCCCTCTAATCTGCACAGATTTCATTGCATGAATTCGAATCATGAACGCTGACATAACGACAGCAGTTTGTAAGATCAATTCCAATCAATGTGGATGAAGGCTATCTATCAGTCAGTTTCTCTTAAAAACTCAACTACTCAAATTTTTCTAAATAAGGCAAACGTTGAACTGATAGATCAGCGGCAGTATAGCATGACTGAATCCTTATAGCATGACTGTGGCCTTATTGACAGGCAATAAATTTTTGCTCACTGAGATGAGAATATTTTGTGATTCAGTCATTCTGCTACATCTTAACCTTCGGGCCACATGCCCTTTGAGGTCACACAACAAACCCAGATTGCAATCAAGGGAAAATCAAACTGTGATACTTTTGAAGACATCAAATGTGGACTCTGCTTAAGCTTCACACGCAAGTTTAAACAATAGTTCACAATCCATGAGCAAAGCAAGTTCTCACGGATTTGGTTTCTGTATAGAATAGTGAGGGAAATACGTACTAATCGTTTCTTATAATGGACAGCGGAACCTACTTGACTATTTAAATGAGAGATTTGAGTGCAGAAGTTGACATGCAATCTGATATCATAAGATCGTTTCCAGCTTGGCAGTACTTTTTTTCTCCCAATACGATTCAAACCAAGGTCCGCATCCTTCATCTTACTATTGCAGAGTCGCCAGTCTGTCTGCTTATAAGGTCAAGCGATAGGAAATAAAATCAGTTGGATAGTGTGTAGGGTATCGTCTGACTTTTCTGATCGAATTGTTGATTTTCTGTGTTACATGACTGCTAGTAATTGAGGGCTGTGGCTGAGCACTCAGGCACAACAGTGGACAAATCGTGCATACAAGGAGTACAAGCAGTAAGTAGCTGTCGATAGATCCACACCTCCAGCGCAGTGCCCAAATCACCGCTTTCGTTATGGAAAAGATTTTCGTGTCGACATAATTGTAAATGCTTGGACTTCATTGGATCACGGCATCCGATCGACAATTTTCTCTGTTTGTTGTCCATTTACGTCGAATAGAAACGGAGTTGTCGACGGATTTCTCGAAAATGACTGCCGGGATCCAAAATTCGAAGTTCACGATCGACAACTGTCGATAACGGATGGCGTGATTAGGTCTCTGGCTTCGTTTTAGAAATGTTAGTTTCTTTTTTTAGAAATCGCAATTGGTTTTGTTGGCAACTATTTTGTTTAAGCGGCCGTTGTCTGATAGATAGTGTGTGTGACTATCACACAGCAAACCCAGATTGTTATCCTGATAAGACCATCAAAACATTTTTAGCGGCCGTTTCCATGTCGTTAAGTAAGAGGGTAATTTCTAATCTCTAGGAACAGCATACGCTGTTCAGAACTGGCTTTATATAGTTGAACACCGTTTTGTGAGGATACCACGTTGTATGTTCTGCACGGCTCAGTGATTTGAAAGAGTTTACACGTTTGTTCCTTTATTGAATTTTTTTTTTTTTTAGAATTCTTTTTTATTTTAATTTTATTTTATTTTACTTGGGAAATTCCTTTCTTAAAGACTTTTTGATAACAAATACCTCAAACAACGGTTTTTTTTCTTTATTTTTCAATTTTTTTTTCATCGTTTTAATGTGAATTGTTTTCTTTTTTCTTCTCCAGGGCAAACGTGGTCTACATCGACGTGTCAAGGCCACCACTTCCCTGTTGCATGTGAGCAATTCTTCAACAAACAACAACAACAATAATAATAACAATAACAACAACAATACCAGTACGATTTCCATAGGGGAGAATGGCAATATGGTGACACGCCAACAGTCAATAAATCCAAGTCATGTACATCGTTTAATTATTTAATTAATTCTCTTATGTCGCATCATCCAAAATTGGACCAAAGAGTCAGCTCTTCAAAGTACTCGTAACAAATCAAAAAAAAAAACATAATTCAACTTCAATGTTGTTAGTTAGCATAAAAACAGAAAAGGTGTCTAAACAAAAATTTTGAATAAATAAGAAAATAACAAAAAAAAAAGAGTTAAATCACTTCATTACAAATTTATGTATTTCGAACTTTGTGTGCACAATTGTTAATGTGGCAAACTCAAATATCATCATATTTTCATACATACACATACGCATACGTATATATTGTAATTATATTATTAGCATACCATAAGCTACTAAATAGTAATTAGCGACACACGATATCTCTGTACGATATTCGTGTATTATGTACATTTCATTACATATAGTAATCTTTTTTTTTTCTTTCTTTTTCTTTAAGGACAATTGTAACTTGTCTCCTTATTATTTTGTTTTTGTTTTCGGTAGCCTCTTAAGAAACTCCCTCCTTAGAACAAACGAAATGTAGATTTAAATTTTTGAATATTTTGTTTTAGGCAAATGTCCGTCGTTTGCCCTGCATTAAGCTTTAGTTTGTCTTTTAAGAAAATTCAAAATGTTGGAATGTGTGTTGAATTGAAGAGGCGTCGCCCTCACACATTCCCACCATTACCATTTGATTGGCTTTAAGTGATCATATCAATCTTTGTTGCCGTATTCTTTTTTAATTATTGTTTTAGTCTTTCTTCCCGTATCTTCCATTTTAGCTTTTATTTCACCCTCCCTCACATATACGATCAAAATTGTATTAAAATTATTTTAGATTTTTAATTTTTATTGTAGTTCTAATGCAAGGTCTAGCTAAATATGGAAAAAGTCGCTTTCTTTTTCGCGTCTCTTTCTGAAAGTTGCAATTTGAACGTGTATCGTTTGAAAATATTTCAAAAAAAAAAACAAAAAACTTTAAATTGTGTTAATTTTTTATAAAATAATTTTCATTTATTTTGTCAGTCTTTGAATTCGTTGATAAGTTTTAAAAGATATTCATATTCTGTATTATATTCTGGCCCACTGGGTCATTCGCTAAATGAAAGTGCGATTTTATTTTGTTTAGTCGTCTAATTTAAGTTTATTGCGAGATGATGCTTATCGTTGTCCTCGTCTTTATTTTGCAGAAATATATATGTGAGATATATTTAAAGAAATAAACATAAAGTGTGTACATCTAGTAATTGTGTCTTTGTGTACATCAGGAATATTAAACCAATAAAAATTGCATATATGATATTTTTTTATAATAATAAAATCCACGCTCTCGAGTTTTATTCAAAAAAAAATCTTTGAATAATGTTTTAAACAAAGCACAATAAAAAGTCGGGTAAAATGACAATTCAGAACCTGCTTTTTGCATTTCTACTTCCAATGGCAGAGTTTTCAGAGGTACTGGCGGAAGAGGCGATGATAAGATGAGTCGGCACCTGGCAGCGTGAACAGCACGTCAGTGAGGTCACCTATGGTCGTTCTTTTCGGAAGTTTCCCAAAAGTTCTCCGGGCTATTAGGAACAACTGAAAACCAATTTGAACCAAATGGGTCCAGCCTATCTCAATGGATGAATTACTATAAATTGTTTACACCATGCACAAACAAATATTTTTTACGAAATTGAACACAATTAATGAAGACATCCTTAGAGTGATATTGTCGATTAGAGGGTTAAAGTAGTTTAAAGAAGTTTTACATGGCGTAGAGATTGCTCTCTTACTCGTAAAGTCGCCAGCCAGTGATAGGCAATTTGCCCGCCCATCACACCAGAAACCCAGGATTTAGACTCAGACATCCTTAGCAATCACCATGGGCTACAGTTCAGTGGACCAAATCATAAAGCTAAATGTAACAGTTGCCAAGATATTAAGCTTTTTCGTAGATTTCAGTGAATTTCCATATATAGGCGTCAAGGTGGGCGTGTCCTACCATATACATCCGATAGCCAGACCTTTGCTCTATCTCTCGAAAAAAGTTTCATCTCGATATCTGCAGTCGTTATCGAGTTAGAGCGTTTTCAATTTCATTTATATGTAACAAGTCGCCTGCTACAAATTTCTGGGCGCCTGGTAGCAGGAAATTTGTGAATTTATTCATTGCTGTATCTGCTGACATGTGCAGGTTTTTTATGTCAGAAATTTACAGCATAATGTTAGGCGCGAAAATAAACAAGCCAGCCTTAAGATATGCTTTGAATTGCAGGCTAATAAAAGAACGCACACACATATGAAAAAAAATAAAAAAAAAAATCACCAACTCACTAGTCAAAAACACACAATTTGCCATTTTCTGATACCAGGCGCCCAGAAATTTGTAGCAGGTGATTTGTTACATATAACTGAAATTGAAAACGCTCTAACTCGATAACGACTGCAGGTAACGAGATGAAACTTTTTTCGAGAGATAGAGCAAAGGTCTGGCTATCGGATGTATATGGTAGGACACGCCCACACTGACGCCTATATATGGAAATTCACTGAAATCTACGAAAAAGCTTAATATCTTGGCAACTGTTACATTTAGCTTTATGATTTGGTCCACTGAACTGTAGCCCATGGTGATTGCTAAGGATGTCTGAGTCTAAATCCTGGGTTTCTGGGGTGAAGGGCGGGCAAATTGCCCATCACTGGCTGGCGACTTTACGAGTAAGAGAGCAATCTCTAAGTCATGTAAAACTTCTTTAGAAAAACATTAGCCGTTTCCAGCCGATTTTTACCCACTAATCGACAATACCACTTTGAGAATGTCTTCATTAATTGTGTTTAATTTCGTAAAAAATATTTGTTTTTTCTTAACTGGTATAAAAAAAACGGGTTGCAAGGATTGTCCAGTATTTCTGGTGATGAAATTAAATACATTTATTGAAGACCGCCTTGTGGCGGTCTTGCCGGTTAGAGGGTTAAACAATAGGTGCCGGTCAATGGGTATACAAATCAGAGCGTACACAGCTCACTGATTCGAGAAAAGTACCCCGTCAGTTCCGTCATGGATTGTTAAGGGAAATAAGTAAGTATTCTCTGGCGAAGAGATGAAATGATGACCATTGCAGAGTTCCATGAGAGTGTAGGAACATGACTATCGGCTTTGCTGGCAGATGGTGAAAAATGTTGTTACCCGCCTTAATGTATCTGCTATCATTCCTAATACTATGGAATTACCGGCGACATCTGTTGGCTGATAGACGTAATCAATAACTACATGTACTGTACACAGTTAGTACTGCATTGTAAGGGTCGTGTCTGAACTATGTCAAAGTAATGGTTGGCAACATATTAAATAATGAAAACCTTATTATGCAGCATACGTTCAGGCGATGTTCTTATTAATAAACTAACACATGTGGACGGGTACATCCGCACTTTGTCAGAAGGAATCCTTGGAACATTCAGACATGCCATCATCTTCGACAACTGAAACAAGTTACTTATCAAGAACACCACAGAATTGTGACTATTTTTTTTTGGCGGACTAACTCGCCAGTCATTTTGTGGCTAAAGATGTCAAGCACCAGACAATCTTCTAGCCAATTTGCCAATACACATTCGTTAATAATTCTCGTGAATTAAAAAGTCCTGGCTGTCCAAAATAAGGAAAAATAATGGATATTCTGTTGGAAATATTGAATACAGACCTTGTTTTGGTCGAAAAGATGATATGTTTTTAACTGATTGTGGCAATAATTCAGAGAAATATTTGTAGTTTGAATAACATTTTGTACTTGAAAAAAAAATATAAAATGAGGGTTAGCGACTCGCTAGGCGAGTTGGTAGCGTACTTGCCCATCAGCAAGCAATTAATAATAAAGAAATGCAAATAAAATACAATTTTGTTTCTGTTAGTCGAGTTCGAGATCATTGATAGTTTATATTTGTTTGCAGAAATAGAAATGTTTAAAAACGGTTTCACGCATTGTGTTTTCTTTGATTGCAGGCAAAGTATACGGATGCGTTTCAGAAGCTGTCACACTTCTTCATCGTTACCCATTTGCAATGA
Source organism: Hydrotaea cyrtoneurina (assembly GCA_958296145.1). Lineage (NCBI taxonomy): Eukaryota > Metazoa > Arthropoda > Insecta > Diptera > Muscidae > Hydrotaea > Hydrotaea cyrtoneurina. Next base: position 57,028,757 of record OY282516.1, on the reverse strand, counting down.
TTTCTGCTGCAAATTATTGGTCCAATAAACGCATAGTTCTGGCAATTGAATGAGAACTACCACTGGCCTAGGCAAACACAAATGCTTGTAACTATTTTAACAGATTTCTAGTTTTGCAAAAGAATCTAGATCAACAATACATGAATAAATTAAAAATAAAATGAGCAAAACAATGTGTTTTTTTGTCGTTTGGGAAAACCTTCACTGCTCTGGAATGGTTTGACCGATCTTTGTCATTTTATAGAGAACACATCAGTCAATGTAATCTGATTAACTCTCATTTAAAAAAAAATTTATAAATTTTTTTTTTCTTAAAAAAATTTAATTGAGAAAAAAAACTATTTTTTTGCAAAAGAATCACAAATCCAAAATAGTAAGTGTAGAGGTGTTATTTTAAATCACCTGGTCACTTTTGAAGCTTTCATTCTAAGACATTTGACAAGTATTACTAAAAACGCAACGATACACGATTCAACATCGCACTGAAATTATTAAAATTCACTACGAAAATGGTGAAAATCTTGCAGTCACACAGTTCGCAAAACTAAAAAGTTTCCGGACCGTGTTATCTCTCGACGAGGTGATCACAATTGGCCACCGAGATCTTGTGATTTAACACCTTGCGACTTCTTCCTATTTGGAGCCACGTGCAAGATAAGGTCTACGCCAACAGACCAGCATCGATTCTAGACCTCAAAGATAGAATACATGAGGCTATCGTGAGGGCAGCCACTTTGCGATTTGGTTATGGACAATGTCATAAAATGGATATGGTCCTGTAAGCGTGGTGGCCAAAAATTAATCAATGCGAAGCCTACTTTTTGTTGTTGTCAAATTCCACAGGAGATCATCCGTTTTCTGGACGTATTTGGGGTCGAGTATTTTTTAATTTTTGTTCAGATTTTTTGGAAAAATTTTAAAAACTTTGAAAATCAACTATTTTTTATCAGCTTTAAAACTGCATCATTAGTTTTTTAAGCTTTCATGGAATTTTTAAATGTTATAAAATGTTTTTTTTTTGGCGAAACGTGCAAAAACAAATTACAAGACTTATAATTTATATATATGGTGGCGTAAAAGTAATCCTCCTATCAGAAAATGCTATAAATTTTGGCAGCGGCCATTTACATGACATCGTATTCTCGACTTGATGTAAAAAAAAATTAAAAGACCAAATAAAAATAATCCACAAAAGAATCAAAGATTTTCATTTTTTTTTTAAATACAGCCAAAAAACATCGGAAGTTTACTTTTGCGCCACCTGTTGCATGGAATTAAAGCTCGAACAGTTTGCTTTTGAAATGATGACTCAAAGACTTAGAAAATAATTGTTATTAATCAATTTGGAAAACTCACAAACACCAATTGTTCGCAAAGAATTGGTTTGTGGCTCTTCTAAACTATTTCCAAAAAAAAATTGAAAAAAATTCTCAAAAATACAAAATACATCATAAACTATTAAAATCAGGTTGGGCCAAGAAAAATATTTGATTTTTTTGTACACCCTAATGTGTATGTGCCTGCGATTGACTTTTTTAATAACTCTATGGTCACCTTATACTGGGTCGGCCCAATGATACCAATCGACGACTGAAGTTTTACAAATTTCAGGCGAAAATAAGAACATTTCATTTGACTTTGCTCTTACCTTCCCTATGATATTTTAACACTGATTTCGTATAACTTCAATTTTGATTTTTACCAGGGCTGTGGCTGACAAATTTGCCCAAAGTCGTAAAATTTGCTAAACATTTCACCAAAAAAAAATATGAATCTTCTATTTTTTGTTTTAATTTGAAATATATGGAACTTTTCATTTTCGATTACTGAACGATGTGTCTTTTGGATACAAACGCACCATGAGCCTGAGATAGAGCCTAAGAACACTGGACGAAAACAAAATTTTCTAAATTCTCTTATAGAACAACTAAAGTCAAAGTCGAGCTATTTAAAGATGCCGTAGTCACGCAATTTTGCCTCAACTCCACAGCCCTGATTTCCATACGTCCTCATTGTTCCATTTGTATTTTTCGAAACTCATTCGAATTTTCTTAAAGAAACTAAAACGTTAGCAATTCCCTGACCTACAATTATAACAGATGGTCGCTCTCTCATTCATTTCGAATATAAAACGAATTTCACTTCAGACGGAAGTCCAAGAATTAAATGTGACAAACACATACATATGTGTGTGTGTGTGTGTGTGTGTGCGTGTGTGTATGGACTTTGTGGAATGTTGTAACTAAACTAATAATAATCATAACATAGCAAACAACAAATTAGTCGAAATTCTTAACTAAATAAATGGTCACCGCAACTAAATGCCAAGCAATTTAAATGAAGTTAAACTGTTTAGATCTACTCACAACTATTTAAATATCACTACTAATTTCCCTGATGACAATGTTCCATTAAAAAAGAATCCGAAAACAACGCCATGGACATTCCCATTCATAGTAAGTGTCTACTTTGAGAGGGGCGGGGGATGAGTGAGTCAGTCCGTGTGTTAAACTATGTTGTATATGCGAGGGTGGCAGCAATAGTTTTGGTGAGAAGAACTGCTTCGTTACAGGTCACTGGCTGGAGGTTGCAGAATAGTTTGGAGAATAGACGACGGGCATCCGAAGGACAAATACCATTGAAATATTTATAGAACAGCGATGGTCAGATGTTCCAGTGATTCGTCCTCTTTGAGACAGTGGTCATTCAGAGATATACCCATATGATTTGCCATCCTACAGCACAGTGGCCTATGATGACTTCGGTGATAAGACTAAATTTCTTTTTGCCAAAACCCATTAGGGTTTATGTCTGGCCATAAAGAGCGATTTATCTTACAGGTATTGAATCCCTTCGTCGTTAAGGTGCCACATTTGTGTTTTGGTCATTATCTTGTAAAAATTATGCAAGAGATTTCCAAAACACCCGCCAATTCAGAGCACTTCCTTGGACATATGTATTCTATTCCGTTTCCCCCCTTCTGCCGCCATGTTGCCCTGTGTTACTTCTCTCGGAAATCTGTTTGGCTGCCACTGGTTGAAATTGATCAAGTTTCCTATTAAGACATGTAAAAATAAAAGTTATATTAAAAGTTATATAATAAATATTTGTTTGCTTAGCTAAATGTTTTGGAAATGTTGAAGGAAGCTGTGCGGCTGCCTGTTACAAATGATCCATCTGTCTGAAATCGTCGCTGCACGGGCCAATTCAGAATACCGAAGAACAACATGGCAGAGAATTTTAAATACGCACCAGTAACTCTCATTTGGGCATCTCCCCCCTGTATCAGGGCTGTGGAGTCCAGTTCGACTCCGTAGTCGACTCCGACTTCTGCTGTTTAATAACAAAAAATTTCGAAAATTGTATTTCCATCCACAATTCATTTACTTTATATTACACAGTTGCATTTGTATCTTAAAAATAAAAATAAAGTTCATAAAATCGAAAAGCATTAAAGATTTCCAAAAAAAAAAAAATTAACAGATTAACTTGTTTTCAATACATTTTACTTATTCTATAGGAAATGTGAGTAAATAAAACTGGGTGTCCATGGCGAGCAAATTTTTCCACTTCAGACTCGGACTGCGGGAAAATTTGTACGCCGCCTTGTGGGCAGTAGTACAGGGTTCTCCAACAAGAGATATTATTTTGGTATTCAAAGAAAAATGGAATTTTTTGAGATAAATGATCGCATGTTTATTTCATAATAAAGAGGAAGATATGCCGTTAATAATGAAAAACAACATCAGCCAAATGACAACCACTACCACGCTTACAGGACCATATCCTTTTCATGAAATTTTCCATAACCAAATCGCAATGTGGCTGCCTTATGTTCTCGATAGCCTCACGAATTCTAACTCTGAGGTCTTGAATCGACGCTCTTGACGTAGACCATATCTTTCACGTGACCCCAAAGAAAGAAGTCGCAGATCTTGTGTTAAATCACAAGATCTCGGTGGCCAATTGTGATCACCTCTTCGAGAGATAACACGGTCCGGAAACTTTTTCCCGTAAAAGAGTTGCTTGTGTGTCTTGTTGAATGTAAACGTTGTCCAGATCCAGATCATCCATCATCCAACTGCGACCATAAAAAATCATTAATCATCTCTCGTTAGAGCAATCCATTCACCGTAACGGTTGATCCAACCTCGGTTTCGAAAAAGTAAGGTCCAATTACTTTGCCGTACCAAAAACCGCACCAAACAGTCACACGCTGAGAATGGAGAGGCTTCTCAACAATACCTCTTGGGTTTTCCGAGCCCAAGATGCGATAATTTTGCTTGTTGACATGGCCACCGAAGTGGATGATTCTCAGTCAAAATATTTTTCGATGGAATTCCGTATCATTTTCATGTATTTCAACTACCCAATAAGCAAAGACACGACGTTGTTTGATGATCGGCCGGCTTGAGTTCTTGTGTTAACTGAACTTTATAAGCCTTAAGATCCAAGTCTTTAGGCAAAATCCGGTGTAATGACGTTGTTGGAATGCCCAATTCCAAAGAACGACTAGGAATGGACCAACCTGGGCTTTCTTCAGCACTTTGGGCTACAGCACTAAATATTCTCAGTTATTCTTGAGCAACGTCCACGGGAATAATTCTTCACATCACTTACATGTCCCAACAGCTCGAATTTGTCCACCACTTTCTGGTTTGCGGTCCGACAAGATGATCCACGATGACGACCCAAAAATGCCTTAGTTTTGCGAACAGTGACTGTAAGATTTGGACGGCCGTGGGTAGTGTGTGCGACTATCACACAGAAGAACCCGAGTTCGAAACCGGGTAAGACCATCAAACATTTTTCAGCCGCTGTTTCCACCTCGTAAATGTTGGCGACTTTATGAGTAAGAGAGTAATCTTAGAGATTGTAAAACTTCTCTAGACAAGCATTAGCCGTTCGGAGTCGGCTTTTAACAGTAGGTTCCGGTCAGTGAGTATACACAATTATATCGCACACAGCTCACTGATTCCAGAGAAGTTCCCCGTCTGTTGCTTCATGAAATGTTAGGGAAAATAAGTAAGACTGTAAGATTTTCACCATTTTTGTGGTGAATTTTAATAATTTCAATGCCTTGTTGAAGCGTGTATCGTTTCATTTTTAGTAATGTTGTAGTTTCCACTTGTCAAATATGAAAGAACTAGTAAGTTGTAATACGCCTATGGCGCCCGTTGAAATATGGGAAAACAATTTTGTGAAAAAAAAAAAAAAAATTTTTTCATGAAAAAAAAATTTTTTGTGGAAAAAAAAAATGTTGTTTAAAAAAAATTTTTGTGGAAAAAAAAAATTTTGTTGAAAAAAAAATTTGTAAAAAAAAAAATTGTTAAAAAAAAAATTTTGTAAAAAAAAAATTTTGTAAAAAAAAAATTTTGGAAAAAATAAAATTTTGGTAAAAAAAAAATTTGGGGAAAACACAATTACTGTACAAAAAAAAAAAAATTTTTTTTTTATTATTATTTATAGAATTATAGAATGCCTATTTAAATTCCTACGTACTGCGTGACAGAGTCAGTGAATCAGTGTCGAGGGTAAATATATATTAAGATAAAAGCTGCAAAAGTGACAGCTACCGAAAGACCGGATTATTCAAAATAACACCTCTTGTTGGAGAACCCTGTATATAACAGGTGGCGCAAAAGTAAACTTCCGATGTTTTTTGGCTGTAATTAAAAAAAAAATGAAAAACTTTGATTCTTCTTGTGGATTATTTTTATTTGGTCTTTTAATTTTTTTTTTACATCAAGTCGAGAATATGATGTCATGTAAATGGCCGCCGCCAGAGTTGCCACTGACATTAGGGGCCAATCGCAAAATTTATAGCATTTTCTGATAGGAGGATTACTTTTGCGCCACCCTGTACATATGATGTGTAAATTGTTTGATGAAATTTATTTAAATTACCATTTCTGTTCAGCGTGCATCAACACCTCAATCCTGGTGAAATATTCACAATCAGTACGGCCCTCGTACTACTTTAACATCACTTTCCATAGGTCCGTCTGTTCGATGTCAGAGAACAAAAAAAAATAAAAATGATTTCGTCAATTTTCATTTGATTCGATTAACAAAGCACCACCACACTCCCTCGCATGATGCTGGAACCGTGTTAAGCTTTTTGAGAGCGCTAAGATGCCACCAAATCGATCTCATAGCACAAACACAACAAACAATGGAAGACCGAGAGTAGTTGTTCACTTCATACTAACAGCGCATTCCTCTGGCATCAACATCAGCATCGACCACAAACATCTGCATCATCTTTGCCACTGTCAGTTGCCAGTTTTACATCCACCATCCACCTACATCAACTCGTCCGAGCATCATGCATTTTCCGTTTAATGCGACGCGATTGTAACTTTGCAGAGGAGGAAGTAATTGGAGCATAAGATCATTTTAACGAAAGGCAAAAAAAAAAAAAAGAGCCATTGTTGTCTTTTGTTGTTGATGCTGCTGCCTATGTTGCTGTCATTTGCGCTGAGCGTATAGCGAACGCGGGAACAGGCCACAGGCCCAAATGGGTGTTCGTTCATCCATTCGCACACCATCGCATATGTTCAGATGCGGTGTCATAATCGTCTTTAGAGTCTGCCTGAAAATAAACAAACAAAGTTAATTAATTTTATTGTGGATTGTTTGGAATGGCATCAAAATAATGCAATAAATCTTTTATGTTGGCGCACGGAATTGATATTTTTTTGAGGGCCGCTCCAGTGACACTTTTCTTTTTTAAGTGTTATTAGTTTGTGGCACATGTTTGGTATGCTTGGAATCCATTTAAAATGGATCATTACCTGTCTGAGATGAATACGGCGCAGAAGAGCTAAGTCGATAAATTGCCAATTGTTATGGTCGAAATAAGTTCATACAAATTTAGAACCGCCATGCTAAGCTTTGTAAGGAGAAATGTGTGAAAATTGATTTTTCATTTCATTTATTAGTTTGTAATTCAAAGCCTTGTGGCCGATACTACTTTCATATATTTTTCATATTTATTAAGTACAATCCAAAGAAAATGTCTGTTGTAATGTTGGATTCAAGGGTAAAACGGATGACACCGACCAAGATTTTGACACAGACCTCTGGTGAAAATCCAATCCCCACGCTAATAGACGTCTATCGAGGTGCCTTTTAAAAGCTCTTTTGAATTTGTATGACTACGGGGGTTAGAGTCTACGATATGCTTCAGATATCTGTCCATGTCGCCAATATGAAAAAAAAAACATTTTCAGGATGTAGTAGAAGGGAATGCGTTAATTTGATATCCTCCACAATAGAATTTGGAGTTTGACATTCTGTTTGTCACGTTATGACCAAATTTCACTCCAACAATCGATCAAACCGTATCCGTAGACTGCGTACCCGTCTGAAAAGCAAAGACATTCCGTATTTTTCATGGATAATAAAGCCGCCTTCGAAATGTAGGCATGTGAGATCCCTTTGTTACGGGTGTTTCTTTTTTTAGACGTGTGGTTTTCAATCAGATCATACTTGTTTAAAATCATATCCCTATTCATACGATGACTGTTTGACATGACTTTTTTTTAATTCTCTTTTGGATTTGCTCCCAAATGGCATATGAATTTATAACAGGTGGCGCAAAAGTAAACTTCCGATGTTTTTTTGGCTGTAATTAAAAAAAAATGAAAAACTTTGATTCTTCTTGTGTATTATTTTTATTTAGTCTTTTAATTTTTTTTTACATCAAGTCGAGAATATGGTGTCATGTAAATGGCCGCCGCCAGAGTTGCCACTGATATTAGGGGCCAATCGCAAAATGTTTAGCATTTTCTGATAGGAGGATTACTTTTGCGCCACCCTGTACGTTGAACTCATGGCACAATAAGTAAAGGTAGGCGCATGCAAACAGCTGATTAAAATTTTTTCATTTTGACAGAATTTTAATTGTCAAACTGATTGTTTGCATTTCCATTGTTCGTTGAGTTTTTTTTTGTTTTTGTTTTCAAATGTCGAAAACATTTTCGTCTTAAACATTTAAATCAAATAATTAGATTACAAAAAGCCAAACAAAGAAGTTGGGGGGTGGGCTTTCCAAACTATTGCAAATAAAGTTATAGTTCGCTACAAATTGTGTCCCGAGTTGTAATTGTCTGCTGTCTGCCAGTTATATATCAGAATTTGACAATCAAAATACCCAGGGTTGTATCTGAGTTATTGTTGTTGGGCAATTGCCACTACATTCTATTAATGTGCCATGTGTTGAATTTTTGTTTGCGACTTTGATGTCTGTTGAAGCATGTTGATGTCGTCACAATGTCGAAAAGCAAAATGTGTGAAATCAAAAAGAAATTTAAAAAAGAACCCAAAATGTTTGAAGTCAATAAGAAATTACAAAAAACATCTCATATTTGTGATTTGTGGCTTTTTTTTCTACCCCACAATCTTCTCTACATCTTTCGCCCACAAAGTGGAAAATCATAATTTCAAAATCAAGCAAAAAGTCATCGTATAAATCGGGTACATGTCTGCGCGTGAGAACCCTTTGTAGCGAGTGTTTTGTTTTTAGATGTGTGGTTTTAAATCTGGCCACACTTTTTCCGCAGTTGGTCTTTTACACAGCTGTCAGTTGATTTCTGTTCAGTTAGGTCTGCCATTTGCTAATGAATAGAGCTTCTCCGGATCAACGTTTGCAAATCGTCCAAATTTATTACCAAAATAATGGCCACCGAGCCTGATGTTCACAAGAAATTTGGGTCCAGCGATGAAGTTCACTTTTGGTTGAATGGGTACGTTAATAAAGAAAATGGTCGCATTTGGAGTAATGAAAATCCATTGTTGAGACGCGGTTACATACTCAAAAAGTCACCGAAACATAAAAGATCGTGTAGAAAAATTGATCAGAATGAAGAATATGAAAGAAGAATATGAATATGAAAAAAATGTCCAGGACCTTCGATAAAAATAGGGCCGGTCACCTTATACAAGTGGGGGTACTCAAACTTCAGCAAATTGCATAAATATGCATTGTATTTGACAGCTGTTATATTTTTTTAAAATTTTATTTGCAACTGTCATTTTATTTGATAGTTGTCATTTTATTTGACAGCTATCATTTTAATGACAGCTGCCATTTTATTTGACAGCTGTTATTTTATTTGACAGCTGCCATTTTATTTGACTTTTGTCATTTTATTTGACAGCTGTTATATTTTTTAAAATTTAATTTGACAACTGTCATTTTATTTGATAGCTGCCATTTTATTTGACAGTTGTAATTTTATTTGACAGCTGCTATTTTATTTAACAGCTGTTATATTTTTTTAAAATTTTATTTGACAACTGCCATTTTATTTGATAGCTGTCATTATATTTGACAGTTGTCATTTTATTTGGCAGCTGCTATTTTATTTGACAGCTGTTATATTTTTTAAAATTTTATTTGACAACTGTCATTTTATTTGATAGCTGTCATTTTATTTGACAGCTGTTATTTTATTTGACAGCTGCCATTTTATTTGACTTTTGTCATTTTATTTGATAGCTGTCATTTTATTTGACAGCTGTTATATTTTTTTAAAATTTTATTTGCAACTGTCATTTTATTTGATAGCTGCCATTTTATTTGACAGCTGTTATATTTTTTAAAATTTTATTTGACAACTGTCATTTTATTTGATAGCTGTCATTATATTTGACAGTTGTAATTTTATTTGACAGTTGCTATTTTATTTGACAGCTGTTATATTTTTTAAAATTTTATTTGACAACTGCCATTTTATTTGATAGCTGTCATTATATTTGACAGTTGTCATTTTATTTGACAGCTGCTATTTTATTTGACAGCTGTTATATTTTTTTACATTTTATTTGACAGCTGTCATTATAGTTGACAGATGTCATTTTATTTTAAAGCTGCTATTTTATTTGACAGCAGTCATTTTATTGACAGCTCTCATTTTATTTGACTGCTATCATTTTATTGACAGCTGCCATTTTGTTTGACAGCAGTCATTTTATTGACAGCTGCCATATTTTTTACATTATATTTGACAGCTATGAGGTACCATGAGGTAGAAATCTTATTGCGTTTTTTTTTTTTTGAAAAACAACAAGACTGAAAAGGAAAACAACCATAACTCCATGTACAGGGTTCTCTAACAAGAGGTGTTATTTTGAATCACCCGGTATTTCGGTAGCTGTCACTTTTGAAGCTTTTATTCTTTGACATTTGACAAGTAGAAACTACACTATTACTAAAAATGGAACGATGATATTGGTCTGGACAATGTTTACTTTCAACAAGACGGCACTACTATGCCACACAAGCAACGAAACCATTGCTCTTTTACGGGGAAAAGTTTGCGGACCGTGTTATCTCTCGATGAGGTGATCACAATTGGCCACCGAGATCTTGTGATTTAACACCTTGCGACTTCTTCCTTTGGGGCCACGTGAAAGATAAAGTCTAAGGCCAACAGTCGAGCGTCGATTCAAGACCTCAAAGATAGAATTCGAGAGGCTATCGAGGACATAGGGCAGCCACTTTGCCATTTGGTTATGGAAAATTTCATGAAAAGGTCGTGATGGCCATGTGGCTGATGATGATTTTCATTATGAAATAAACTTCCGATCATTTATCTCAAAAAATTGCATTTTTCTTTGAATGCCAAAATAACACCCCTTATTGGAGAACCCTGTATATAGCAGGCTACCATTATGACCTCATCAAAATCCAACTTTCAAAGAGTGGTTAAACAATATTTATGTGCGGCAATATATTTCCCTTCATTCAAAGACTTTCTCCTCTACTAAATGAAACTATCTGCAGTGACGGAACGCTCTTCCATTCAACTTTGGTTGAGACAATTAATTATCATTAAAACATAATCTACAGAAATATTCATTATCAAATGATCCATTGCAAAAGTGATAAAGTGATCGGAACACAATTTCCGTTGCAACACACAAACCACTGAACAACTGACAACAACTACAACATTCGAATATTTCCGAAAACCTATTGTTGGGCTTAGTGTTAATTTGTGGCATTCAACATATGGCAACAATGACGACGACAATGAACATGATCATGAGTCCATCATTGCCATTGTCGTCGTCATCATCCGTATCCCAAACTATGGATCATTTAGAACTCAAAAGAAAACAAAAAGAACCAGCGAGTCTCTACACTCCGTCAACTGGGAATTCAGCGAAGAGACGACAATTCGTAACACATTTCATGCACCAGCACCAACGAACCGGCCTTTCATTATTATTGATCTTTATTTATGAGTTCAACAGTTGCTACTCCCATTTCTGGCGGCAGCAGGCACTCATTGCCCGGATTCGCTTTCGGTCCGTGGTGCATGCAACTGCTGCAGCAAGCAGCAGTAATCGGTTTCGCATTTTTGTATTTGTGTGTGTGTAACTTTTGTTTTTCGTTTCTTTTGTTTCTATTTTTACTTAACATGTTTTCCACCTTTCTTCTCTTAAGAGTTTTTCTGTTAACCAATAACAAAAACCGTGAATCATTTTAAGGAGGTGGAACTATCGGAACAAAAAAAAAAACTGAAAGGTAAGTATTTAGAGCAAGTGTGCTCGCCTAAAGGCGTTTTTAAGAAAAACTGCACGAATTTTTCACGGTACTCACTCACTGGTTTTTTTTGCAGCATCAGCATCAGCAACGTAACCAACGACAACAAAAATCGAACATGGAGAAAAATTTGGAATTCCTTAAAAGACAATAAATGCATGTGCAATTTGCAGATGTTTACCAGAGGTACGAACGAGGTAGGTATGCTGTAAGGCGGTTGGAAAATTCCCCTTCAGCTCATACAATGTTGATAGTTGAGTGGTTCTACAATCTGGTTTCGGTCTCGGCTTCAAAGACCAAGAATTGACAAGTTTAACTATCGTTGCTGTTCCGATCGAGTCTCTTCCAGTGGTTTTGCTTCAAATCGTTTTATCTTAGTTACTTATATTGGCTTTATAACCCATTGTTGGTCTAGGCCTGCTGAAAAATGATTGGCAAGCATTCCGGTCTTGTACGAGCTTTCACCAAGGATTTGTACGCCTTGGATCTACATCCGGATCTAACGACATGACCGAGCTAGGTGTTATTTTATTTGACAGCTGTCATATTTTTTTAAATTTTAGTTGAAAGTTAACATTTTATTTGATAGCTGTCATATTTTTTACATTTTCTGTGACAGCTGTCAAATATAACGATAGCTGTCATATTTTTTTACATTTTATTTGACAGTTGTCATTTTATTTGACAGCTGTTATTATATTTGATAGCTGTCATATTTGTTAAATTTTATTTGACAGCAGTCATTTTATTTGACAGTTGTCATTTTATTTGACAGTTGTCATTTTATTTGACAGCTGCTATTTTTTAACAGCTGCTATTTTATTTGACAGCTGTTATATTTGTTACGCCTTGGATCTAGCTGATATTTTTTTTGACAGCTGTCACATTTTTTTAAATTTTATTCGACAGTTGTCATTTTATTTTTTTATTATTATATTTGATAGCTGCATATTTTTTAAATTTTATTTGACAGCTGTCATTTTATTTGATTGCTGTCATATTTTTTTACATTTTATTCGACAGTTGTCATTCTATTTGACAGCTGCTATTTTATTTGACAGCTGCTATATTTTTTTACATTTTATTTGACAGCTGTCATTTTATTTGACAGCTGGTATTTTATTTGACAGCTGCTATTTTATTTGACTGCTGTTATATTTTAAAAAATGTATTTGACAACTGTCACTTTATTTGATAGCTGGTATTATATTTGACAGTTGTCATTTTATTTGAAAGCTGCTATTTTATTTGACAGCTGCTATTTTATTTGACATCTGTTATTTTATTTGACAGCTGCTATTTTATTTGACAGCTGTTATATTTTTTAAAATTTTATTTGAGAACTGTCACTTTATTTGATAGCTGTCATATTTTTTTACATTTTATTTGACAGCTGGCATTCTGTGTGACAGATGTCATTTCATTTGACAGCTGTCATTTTATTTTTTTTTTTTTTTTTTTTTTTTTTTTGACTAACACTCAGGGGATGCCCCCTATAAATGCAATGCACTGTGTTAGAGATGGGAAATAAGGGTATTGGAGGGAGGAAAGAGGGAGTAGTGTTTGTTGACGTTGGCCTTGAATTTGGTAATGTCATAACAGGCAGGAAAAACACTTGCAGGAAGATTATTCCACAAACGAACAGTCCGGCTGAAGAACGAATTTTCTCTATAGTGCGTCGTCCGGTCAACCGGCCATTTGACAATGAACGGATGAGAGACCCTGGATAGCCGAGTATTCCGGCTAAATGTTCTAACGTCAGGGACCAGACGACGGATATCTTCTGAACAGATACCATTAAAATATCTATAGAATAGCGATACACAACCCACATTTCGGCGATGCTGTAGGGAGACAATAGAGCTGGATACCCTACCATCCCCTATCATCACCACCGCTCTCCTCTGTACACGGTCCAGAAGCTTCAAAGATGTTAATGGAGCCCCTGCCCATATATGCGAGTTGTATTCCATTTTAGGCCGGATGTAGGTGGTGTAAATATTTACGAGATCAGATGGGGTGAAGTATTTCTTGCACCGCTTTAAAAAGCCCAAACACTTGAATGCTTCTTTCGACACTTCGAATATATGGCTAGCCCAGCGAGCATCACCCTGTATCTTCATGCCCAGAACATCAAGAGTATCTGATACGTCGATATCCACACCACCCATAGATATTGACGACGGTGCTGGATCAGTGGAACGTTTGTGTGACAACAAACAGCACTGGGTCTTTTGTGCATTAAAATCTACTCTGTTCATTTGGCCCCACTCACAAATCGTCGCCAAATCGCGGTTAAGTGAGTTATTCATCGTTCGCCTTTTGTCCTCTATCTCCGAGGGACTTGGCCGATGATCAAATGAGTACGAATGACAGAGGTTGCTGTCATCCGCAAAGGAGTAGATTGGGTTCACAGTCTGCCCCAACAGGTCGTCAATGAAAATAAGAAATAGAGAAGGAGAGAGGACAGAGCCTTGTGGGACTCCTGCGGTCAACCTATGCTCGTTGGATGAGACGCCATCTATAACAACTCGTATAGAGCGATCCCTGAGAAAACTCGATATGAATCGAGAGAAGATATTACCGACACCAAATGCAATAAGTTTTGATATGAGTGCTCCGTGCCAGACCCTATCGAACGCCTTGGAAATATCCAGAGCCACGACCTTACTTTCACCAAGGCGGTGAATGGATCGACTCCATCGCTCCGTAAGGAACGCCATCAGGTCTCCAGTAGATCGATTTCTACGGAAGCCATACTGTCGATCATTTAGAAGGCCGTTAGACTCTAAATACTTAACAAGATGGTGGTTAACCATGCTCTCCATAACCTTCGAGAGCGCAGAACATATTGCAATTGGACGGTAATTCGCAGGATTAGTAGCCTCACCTTTCTTGGGGATCGGCTGAACATTGGCAACTTTCCAACGTGAAGGGTAAATACCAGCACGGTACGACATGCTGAAAAGATTGCGCAATGGACGAGCTAGCGTCGAAGAGCACTTACATAGGACAAGTGCTGAAATGCCATCCGGGCCCGGAGTTTTATTTACGTTGAGATCTGTAAGAACCCTTTTAACGCCACGTGTTCGAAAAAATATCTGAGGCATCGAACTAGATACGTTCTCGATCACGGGGAGTGGTTGACTGCTGTCTGGCAAAGATGAATTCCTTGCAAAAATTTCAGCCATAAGGTTAGCTTTGTCAACCGGGTCAGTGAATATCTGGTCACCGTTAACGAGGGTTGAAATAGAAGATGAAGAATTGTTCCTTACCCTTTTAACAAATGACCAAAAGCTCTTACTTCCCCTGGGAGAAGAAAGAACTTTTGCACGAAGACGCTGTTCGTGAAGAAGTTTTTCGCGCCTAAGTACTCTGGCACAATTTGATCTAGCCTGCTTGCGTAGCAGTTCAGTAGTGGTATTTTTATTTAAACGCCATTTTCTGAATGCTTCCTCTTTGGATCTGACAGCTTCTTTGCATGTCTGATTAAACCAACAATTTTTTGGAGGTTTAATCGAAGTAGTCTTCGAGGGAATAAACATGTTTATGCCAAGAAGAATTATTTTCTCAACCATTTCAGCAGCAGCATCGACATTATTGTCTAGGAAACATAATTTCCAGTTAAATTGCTGATAAAAATTGTTGAGCTCGGCCCAACGTGCCTTTTCGTATATATACATTGTCCGCTTCGTGACTGGTTTTGAAGTGGCTCGAAGATCGGAGAACGAAAAGGATGCTGAAATGGTGCAATGATCCGAGTTACCAAGAGGTGCAAGAATGTTAACCTCATACTTTTCAGGGTGAGAGGTTAAGAAAAGGTCAAGAATATTTTGATGTTGCCCTTCAACACGCGGAATGTGTGTTGGTTCATTCACTAATTGCGCCAAGTCATTGTGCGCGGCAAATAACTCAGCGTACTGGCCCTCCGGAGATGTATGGCTCGAATGGGAAAGCCAAGAATTATTATGGACATTGAAATCCCCAGCAACTACAATTTCACTGTCCGGATAATATTCTAATATTTTCGAAATTGAGTCAGAAAGGGCGTCGAAGCCATTCAGGGTAGCCTCCCTTTCCAGGTTTGGGCTTCTGTAAAGAAACCCGAAATGTAAGGTGTGCGATCCAATCCTGAACTTAACCCAAAGGGAGTTAAATTCTGGATCTAGTGAGTTCAAATGTTGCTGACTCTGGAACACAACACCATTACGTATGAATACCACAAGGCCTCTGTGTGAAGAAAAAGAGGAAAGAGTGTGATAACCAGGAATGTGAAAATCCTGTGGATCAGAATCCTCACATACCTGGGTCTCACATAGAGCGAGGACATCCGGCCTATGGAAATTTATGTGTGCATATACCGCAAAAAAATTCGTCCTCAACCCGCGTATGTTCGCGAAGTGAATTCGAAACCTACCTGCCATAACACTACCAAATAACAAGATAACGTCAAAGCAAAACACAAATACTACTGCACCCCTCCCGCCGCTGTTATTTCTGTTAGTTGTTCAGTGTTATACCTACAACAACTAACAGAACAGCGACAAGAAGAGCGCAGTATTATTTGTATTAAGCGAAAAGGTTAGGGAAGGGGGGAAACACAAGTACAAGACAGAAAAGGGAACATAAAAAAGCCCTTAGTGTTGTCTGTTGTGTTGGATGCGTTTGGAGTTGAAATTTGAGTTCTTGTTGTTGTTGTTGTCAATGTGCGTGGGCGATGGTGATTGTTGTTTTGTAGGTAGCCGGTTTATTGTTTTGTTATTGGAGTATTGTTATTGTGTGTTATTATTGTGGAGTTTTGTTATTATTGTTGCTGTTTTTTTTTTTTTTTTTTTGTTATGTTTTTAGTTTTCTTAGTTTTTTTTTTTTTCTTATATTTTTAAAACAGACGACACAGAGAAACGCGACGGACGGAACAAATTGTACGTGCACACCGAACGAGGGACAAACAAATTTGACAGCTGTCATTTTATTTGACAGCTGTCATTTTATTTGACAGCTGTCATTTTATTTGACAGCTGTCATTTTATTTGACAGCTGTCATTTTATTTATTTATTATTAATTACAATACAAAGTAAATTTATATTCTAATTTTGGGTCCAAGGGTAAACCGGGTGACAAAGACCATATGTTTAGATTTTTTGCAGCGACAGACCAAAGCCTCTGGTGGGAATCGAACCCACAACCCCCACGCTGATAGGCAAGCACGCTACCAACTCGCCTACCGGGGCGCCTGACAGCTGTCATTTATATATAATCTGGTGGTAAATGGATATGGTGGGGGAAATGCGTTTATATGGACAACAAATCTTCTAGACATTTGCTCCTGCTGTTTGTAGAACATTGATTGGGCCTTACAACAGTCCCAAAACAGAGACCTCTTATAATGTAACCCACCGATTAAAACTGCTTCCTTTTCGCGTTACTCGAATCGACCGGAAAACTCTTCGTTAGGCATTAAATTGAAAATGGTGTCATGCCAACTGTATTCATACTTTGTCGCCACAAATGCCACGGGTGCATATCGAATCCTTACAAGAGAGAGGATCTCAATTATGAATTATTTTCACACACCGAAACAATTTACCGATCATCCGTAATAACCGGCTTTTCAAATCGTTGCACTGCCAGACCTATGACCTTTAATTTATTATTAGATTGTATGGGCTTAGATTAGTTTTGGCTGCGGATTGTGTGGATACTGTTCCACAAATCGAAATCAATTTGTGTTGTGCCTTTTTTTAGGCGAATTCAATCGCTCATAACACCGTGTTACAAAAAATAGTTTTTTTTCTGTCCTATGAACCAAATGCCCATATTCGGAAAGGGGGGAAAAAATAAAAATACACGTGTATCGGCGATTTTCATGTACACGTCAGAATTCTTTTTTTTAAGTTTGAAGTATGAAGATCGTAGTGGCCTGTGTGAAAGCCTTCGGACCGATTTTTAACCCTTTTTCAGTGATCCAATCGAGCTGATTTTTGGCAGACAGAATCGTGGAAATGTCTGTATCACGTCAAATTTTTTAAAAACAATTTTTATCAATTCTCAGATTTTCCCCAATTTTTATTATTTTTTTAAAAAAATATTTTTTTCACTTTTCTTAGCATAACTTGAAGAGACTGCAAATTTTTAAACTACTTAAGCGTTACGAAAAAAAAATGTTTTTTGAACTGAAACCTTAAAAAAAAAAATTCTGACGTGTACATGAAAATCGCCGATACACGTGTATTTTTATTTTTTCCCCTCTTTCCGAAAAAGTAAATTTGGTCATAGGACAGAATGTGTGTAACACGGTGTAATTTATGCGAATGCCTTCAATGTGGCCGCAATTTCTCAAGTTGTCTCTGTTTTCAATTCAATGAAAATTCAATTCTTGCGTTTCTTTTATTTGGCGTGGTACTTTGATCTGCTCATTCTCTCTCTCTCTCTCTCGATTCATTTCAGAACTTTTAGCTGACATTACGAAAACGACAAAAAGTCCAGAAGTGGCCGCCGCCGCAGCGGAAGGAAAAAAATAAATAACGAGTGCTATGGAATAGAGACCCAATTAAATTTTCATCATAAAATGAATGTGTGACAACAGCGCGGCTGATGGAGAACGACCGAACGGATGATATTCTCTTTTCTGCTCTATTCATGAGCTGTGTTTTTTTGTGGTCTTTTGCGACTGAAAAACGAACGGAACGGAATGTCCGTCCGTCCGTCTGTATGAATGAAGACTGAATGGAACGGAACAATTGTTAAAAGATTATATTGACAATAAAGTTTATATGCGGCTTATAATGGCAAACAGAATTATACCAGAGTACACATGGAGTCATTGAAATGCATTGTCCGTGTTCGTGTTCCCCTGGTGCTGGTCGAGTGTGGTTGGTATTGCATATGTAAGGCTGACGTGACGTCCAACCTCTTGGGCATTGCAAGGCTTTAGGATAAGGCCCTGGATAAGCTATGGAGGTAACAATTTCTAAATGGATTTAATTAACTAATTTTGCAGATTTGATTACATTTTAATGGGGCTGAGTTGTGATGAAATTCAAATCTTGACAAGTAGGAATGAACCATGAGCTACTTATATCCTATAGTGGATGTTGTGAAGAGTTGAAAAAACTTTCCGGGAAAAAAAATTTCAAGAAGAGCCCAGACTGTGAAGTCGGCAACGCCAGTGAATGTAGCAAGTCGAGGCGGAGTGTGAGTCCTTATTACAAATAGTGAAATAGTAAACGTGTGAGCAGAAGGAGAATTTCTAGGAAGGAAATGGTTCTGAAATAAGCAAGATGTATATGATATAATTGGAATAATGAACTTTTCTATAGATATTTAACATGACTTAAGAGACTAATCATTCAATTTATAGTTGCCGGCCTTCACTAGGAGACAACTCCTAGATATTCTACCAGTCAGAGTGTGCTGGGCTTGAATTGGAAGTAGTAATGCTACTCAGTCTTACACGGGAATTTGGGTAAAAAAATAAATAATTCAGTAAATAATTATTTTAATGCCGCACAGTGTTGCGAAAGCCGAATTTTTTGGAAATCATATTGCCTAAACTGTATTTTTAATTGTATCGATGAGAAACTTCTACAGATTGGTCAGAATGAAATCCCAAACAGAATGAGTGAAAAAAAAATTTACACCGAAAAAAATTGTTGGGTCAAATTTTCAACAAAAGTCAAAAAAAAAAAAATTGTTCGAAAAATTTACAAAAAAAATTTATTTTAATTCTTTTTTTTTTTTCTGATAAATACCCTATGATTAGTTTTTTAAATAAATTATAGGGTGGTCCGAACAAGAATTATAAACGTCAAATTTTCATGATTTTTCGATATTTGTTGAAAAACTCTGAAATTTTATAAAAAACCAAAATCTATTTCATATTTCTTATTTGAAAGGTGGCAATCAAAGCTTTAATTTGATACCGGTTTGAAGTCAATAGCTTCAGTTTTAAGAGAGTTATGCTCATTTTTGTCACCCGAAAACCAATATGATTAAATTATTCAATAAGTGATTCCGAGAATTTCCGTTCTATTTCTATGGAATAAATACTGAGAGTGATATACTAAAATCGCTATAACTCCCAGGAGGGCAGGTATGGGCAGCTGATTTTTTCACAGTTCGTTGAAAACAAATTATGTAACATTTCTGTAGTGGTTTGGAACTGGGACTCTCTGGGACTTTTTAGATATTGCTTACCTAACCCAAATTTAAAGGAAAAATGGACCTTTAGTCGGGTTTTCGTTCTAAAAAAGGTGCATATGAAAATGTCTCAAACAACATTCCTTTTTTTTACAGAAGATACTTGTCCTAATGCAGATTTTTTTTCCGAATCAAAATATCTGTCACCAAAATCAAATGAGATCATTTTGAATACAGCCCTGAAATCCCCTCTTTTCGTGAAAATTTTGTATATTTGACTTCTAAAATCAATTAAAAATCAACGGGCCAACATAAAAATAAGCTTTATGTGTTTTTTGTTTACTTGGAATGTCTGTGACAAAATTGCATCATTAAAAACACTGAAAAAAATAATCGGAAAAAAGTTACTTTTCCACTAGCCGCAACACAGTGTGCCGCCGAATTTCCCGTTCCAAGACTCAAATCTCCGAAATGTATTCTATGTCCTAAGCAAACATGCATACATTGAATCTCAGATGACTTCTGTTTCTATTGCTGCGCTATTTACTTTGTTGAAGAACCATGAAGTTGCTATGGACCCTACACCAGGGAACGTGTCCAAACATCATATAGCCCATCCCTGCTGTAGCGTCTCTATTACATACAGATGGGATTCGGTGAATGATACTCGGAACATTTCATTTGTTCCACCACCACTATCACAATCATCATCATCATTGTCGTCATCTTCAAAGCTTATTATGATGGCGACCGCTACAAGTTTTACGTCATGAAATGTTTTTGATCTTGCGACATTATGTCTCTAACGTCTTGCCACATTCATATGTGTGCTACATACATACATATGTACAGACGTCTGTGTGTGTGTGTGTACTACATGTATACAGTGACATACCGTTGAAGAACTTCTTCGTGTTCTTCATCTATTGTCCGTTGTTGTGTGTCATTGTTACTGTTGTTGCTGTCAGCATTTCAGATACAATGCAATCCAATAAATTACAGATGGCTCTGACCATTTAAAGTGAAAATGTCACAAAACTTGAAATGCACACTTCACAGCACAGGACAAGACAGAACGGAATGGCAGGCCGGACCGGGCCGGCCACAGGGCACCGTTCGGTCACACGCCACTCATGCGACACACGTTGGTCTTCCAGACGCAGCCGATGATGATGGACCTGCACCAGCCGGACATGAAGTTTGTCATGCATCCAGCACACTGACATACACATACCCGACTGTGCAAGTGTGTGCAGTAATAATTGTAATTCGCTTAAAAAGCTTTTTATTGGAAAATGTTTATAGCGTAAGAGCAACAACGACGGCGTTAAGTTTTGTGCTCTTCATTATTTTTATTTGGCCTTTTCCGTTAACGTTGTATTTGTTGGGGAATCTGTTCGAGACGAATCCTGTGATCACTTTTTTCAATGGACAAATTCGATATTTCCTTGGAAAATATCAAACAGCCATATCCCAGTAAATAAGCGTCTTAGAGCCACCATCTCAACAACAACTCTGGGGTTTTCCGGTCACAGATGCGACCATTTTGCTTGTTGACGTAGCCACCGAGGTGGAAATGGAGGGCCTCATCAGTCAAGATGATTTTTCAATGGAATTCTGGAACATTTTCAGGCTTTTCAAGGACCCAATCAGCAAAGACGGGGCGTTGTTGATGATCGGCCGGTTTGAGTTCTGGTGTTAACTGAACTTTTAAAGCCTTAAGATCCAAGTCTTTATGCAAAATACGGTGTAATGACGTTTGTGGAATGCCCAATTCCAAAGAACGACGGGGAATGAACAAACCTTGGGTTCTTCAACACTTTGCCCTACAGCAGCAAATATTCGCAGTTGTCCTTGAGCGTGATGACGGATTATTATCTCTGAAGGATCTAATTGCGTTTTGACTGTCTGTGTAAAATACAGATAGTTTTCCCATCAGTTTACAATTACATTCCGTTTATGAAACTGTAGCCATTAGTCTAAGGTAAGACAAAGTCGTCGTTGACCATCCGTATGCATTCAGTATCTCCGTGGCTGGCCACGATTGTTTATTGTATAAATCATCTCACTTAAGCCGAACTTTAAGCATTTGAGTTGCTTTTTTCGATATAAATTGTATTTTAATGCGTTTACCTTGTTAAAGTACCAACGGACCGGACAGACAATACAATCGAAGTACGAGTAAATTCATGAGAGTTTCGTTTTTTTTTTGTGGCCCAACCGGAATACAACAGAACAACAACAACGTCAGCCAACAGTATACAAATAAATCAGTTAATGGCTCAGTTGGTTTACTACCTGAACAATAAAAATAACAGCAACAGCAACAACGACATGAAACATCGTACTCACCTCACACATGGTCGTAAACTTGGTCAATACTTAATGCAGGATATTACGAGACTTGTTGTTGTCGTTCGCCGTCTTCTTCTTCTTCGTCGTATTGTTATTGGTTTATAACGTACTTTTGGTTTGTTCATTTGTTTGTGCCTCCGTTCCAAAAAAAACCAAACGAGATTTGTGATTTCATGATTTACAACACAAGTGCATGGCCACCACATTCTCCACCGGGCACTGGAAGAAAACTGCTCAATTTTTAGTCACATGGAAGGGTGATTGTTCGTCAGGCAACGTGTGTGTTCGTCCCTTGCGTGATTCATTTCTTTTTCTCCTCTACTGCACGAGTTTATGTTCAGTTTTGTGTTTGTTCCATGTGTCACTTGGAATCATTACTACGCCATAAAACGGTGAGGTGGCGAGGACTGCGATGTCTGTCACGGTTTATGACCCAGTTATTGTTATGAAGACTAACAGGGAATTTGTTGATCTGTGGGGATATGAAAATATTAGATATATTAGAGCAATAGTCGGAGGTATTGTAAAAGAAATAAAGGCACAGCCGACGAAAATGAAAATTTTAAAGAAATTAAAAAAAAAAAATTGAGAAATTTTTTTTAAAACAAAAAAAAATTGAGAAATTTTTTAAAAAAAAATAAAAATGTGAAATTTTATTAAAACAAAAAAAAAAATTTTAAATAAAAAAATTGAGAAATTTAAATAAAAAAAATTGAGAAATGTGAAAATTATTGAAATTTTCCGAAAATGCATAAAAAAAATAAAAATGTTTTAATTTAGTTTCATGCATTTGGAGCGAGTAAAGGGCGCCTACGACTGCAAGTATTTTGATTTGATGCTTTTTAGAACCGCTGACTATTGCAGTGTTGCCAGATGCTGCAACGAAGTGGTCATTTTCAGATTTTGTGGACTTTTCAAATTAATATAATCAGCCCTTGTCTTTCGTTGGACATATTTCGCAAACCAGACAAGCTATCAAAGTGCAATTGAGGGGGTTAGAAGCAAAGGGGTGTAAGTGACAGAAAGTTAATTTCGAGATATTCGCCTTCAAAGTTAAACTTCAATTGCAAATTCAGTTATTACTTGAGTTACTTTAGTTTTTGTTTCCGCTATATATCACCACTGGTAATAAAAATTGATCTCATCTCATGCTAGTAGACAGAGATGGTGTCAAGGAACACAACTGCACACTTATCTCAATTTTTGTCAAAATGTCACTTACACCCCTTTGCTTCTAACCCCCTCAATTATCCTTAAATTAAAGCTTAAGTACTGTACTACAATAGATGTAATAGAACTACTAATGAAGATAAAGTCGCAATACTTTTTTTTGTCACACATACAAAATTTTCAGATTTTGTGGACTTCCAAATTTTTATAAATTTGACCTTGTCTTTCGGTGGTCATATTTCACGAACCAGTCAAGGAGAATGTCACCGTTTAAATCAAATCTTAGCTATTCGGAAATAAAATAAAAAAAAATTTGCATTTTTTTAAATTTCTTATTTTTTTAGTTTTTTTTTTTAAAATTTTCTTTAAATTTTTTATGATTTTTTTCGTGCCAACAAAAAAAAGTGTCTTTGATTTAATTTTCTTTAAATTTTTGACGAATGAATTAATTTCTTAAATTTTTTTTATGCATTTTTTCATTCAGGTCGCATGACTCCTTCCAATGTTATCGTAATAAATTTAAAACAATTTTTTTAAAAAAAAAAAAATTTAACTACAAATATTTTTTTAAAAAAAATTTAACCACAAATATTTTTTTAAAAAAAATTTAACCACAAATATGTTTAAAAAAAAAAACAACTAAAACTATTTTTTTTAAAAAAAAAATTAAACTATAAATATTTTTTTTAAAAAAAAATTGAACCATAAATATTTAAAAAAAATTAACATAAATATTTTTTTAAAAAAAATTAACACAAATATTTTTTTTAAAAAAAATTAACCATAAATATTTTTAAAAAATAAGAATTTTTGAAATTCAGGCACACATCAATAGTTCTCGTGCGAACAAAAAAGTTTTAATTTTGCCCACTGCTCCTCAACATTTGTTTTTATATAAAGAGCATGTTCACCATATTGTTGGCACATCTAATCTTCAATTTGATATATTATATTGTTTGATCGAACGTCTTCTTCCAAAGTTATAGGAAGAATTATATATGTAGGTACATCCGACAAAAAATTAAATATTAAAGAAATTTAAAAAAATTAATTTTGTTTTAAAAAAAATTTGACCATAAATATTTTTTAAAAAAAAATTATCTACAAATATTTGAAAAAAAAATAGCCATAAATATTTAAAAAAAATTAACCATAAATATTTTTTTGATTTTTTTCTCAAGTTCTGGGCGCCAAAAAACAAGTATTTTCCAAATTCAGGAACAAATCAAAAGTTTTCGTGCCAACAAAAATATTTTCTTTACATTTATTATGATTTTTTTTGTTCGAACTTTTGTTTTTTTAAATTTAAATTTACCCACTGCTCCTTAACCTTTGTTTTTTTTTTTATTTTTTTATTAATTGCAATACAAAGTAAATGTATATTCTAATTTTGGGTCCAAGGGTAAACCGGGTGACACAGACCATTTGGCTAAAATTTTGCAGCGACAGACCAAAGCCTCTTGTGGGAATCGAACCCACAATCCCCACGCTGATAGATAAGCGCGCTACCAAATCGCCTACCGCATGCATGTTTACCATATTTTTGGCAACCTACCGTTTGATCGATAAAATTTAAAAAAAAAATTACCATAAATATTTAAAAAAAAAACAAAAAATAACTAGAAATATTTTTGGAAAAAAAAATTAACCATAAAAATTTCTTAAAAAAAAAAATTAACCATAATTTTTTTTAAAGAAAAAATTAACCATAAATAAATTTTTTTAAAAAAAATTACCATAAATATTTTAAAAAAAAAAAAAATAACCAGAAATATTTTTTGAAAAAAAAATTAACCATAAATATTTCTTAAAAAAAAAATCAACCATAATTTTTTTTAAAGAAAAAATTAAACATAAATATTTTTTGAAAAACAAATTAACCATAAATATTTTTTTAAAACAATTAACCATAAATATTTTCTTAAAAGAAAAATTAACCACAACTTTTTTTTTAAAGAAATTTTTGAAAAAGAAAAATTTCCCCCATACCAATTTTTTAAATATTTTTTCCAGTTCTTTTTTTAAGAAATATTTATGGTTAATTTTTTTTTCAAAAAATATTTCTGGTTATTTTTTTTTAAAATATTTATGGTAATTTTTTTTAAAAAAATTTATTTATGGTTAATTTTTTCTTTAAAAAAAATTATGGTTAATTTTTTTTTTAAGAAATTTTTATGGTTAATTTTTTTTTCAAAAAATATTTCTAGTTATTTTTTGTTTTTTTTTTAAATATTTATGGTAATTTTTTTTTAAATTTTATCGATCAAACGGTAGGTTGCCAAAAATATGGTAAACATGGTAAACATGCATGCGGTAGGCGAGTTGGTAGCGCGCTTATCTATCAGCGTGGGGATTGTGGGTTCAATTCCCACAAGAGGCTTTGGTCTGTCGCTGCAAAATTTTAGCCAAATGGTCTGTGTCACCCGGTTTACCCTTGGACCCAAAATTAGAATATACATTTACATTTCCAAAAAAATAAATATTTTTCATATTCAGGAACAAATCAATAGATTTTATATGGATCTGGGTTTATTTGGGAATTTGTTTTATACGACTTTTTTTTGCCAAATGAATGGAAGAACATTGATTGACTGGCGGACTCCTAGATTTTTTTTTTTAAATATTTTCAACATTTCTATTTTTGCAAAGAAATAGAAGTAATAAATGATTTCGAACACGACTAACAGAAACAAAACTGCATGAAGAATATAGATCGACAAAACATAAACAAAAGTTTTTCAAAATATGTAAAAAGAGAACGTTAATTTCAAATATTATAATATTCCAAAATTAGTTAATTTGAAATCAATCCACACAAACAAGACATCATTCCACCGTCGAAGTCTGGCCACCTAATTAAGGAAAACACAGCCGTTTGAAGACAATATCCTTTTATTTTCGAGTATCTGTGTACTGTTGTCTCCAATTAGTAGTGCTCCTGGAGTACTCATCATACTTGTGGCATAATGATTCCAAAAATAACACTTAAAACAAACGAAAACACTGCAATGGATGTAAATACTGCGTTTGTTGGGCCAAGTGGATAATGGGCATTCCATGCATGCTGAATAATTGTTTTTTTTTTGTCCCTGACTCCGACGCGGGCAGCAGGCACTGGTGCTTGACACTTTTTTTCTTATTTCATCATGCCCGTCGGTGGTGTCGCCGACTTATGGTGCATTTAACAAAGGTGCTAATTGTTTTCTCACGTAATACATTTCAGCGATTCAGCCTGAGTGAGTGTGTGCGGACTGTTATGGCAACCGCTCTGTTTGTCTTTTTTTTTAACATAAACACGTTGAAGAACGGAAAGAACAAACAGGCGATCGGACGGACGGCTGCTCAAGGCAAATATCAAGTGGCGTCAAATTGCATCGGATATTTTTCCAAATGGAAAAAAAAACAAAACATACGGGTTTTCTACAATTATTTCTCTCTTAGATGAAATGCTCGTTGTGACTTCATTAATGTTTTTCACAGAATGGAAAATAATTCAATGAGTTTCTGTAGGAAAACTTGCTGAACTGGAATTAAGTTGTATGCTGGAAAAGATTTTGTAATATCCAAAAAAACATTCTAAACTTTCCATTAAACGTATAAAGGGTTCTCCAACAAGAGTTGTTATTTTGGTAAAATATGTTACAACTAGTAAGTTGTAATAATAATTTTGTTGAAACAAAAAAATTTTGTTGAAACAAAAAAATTTTGTTGAAAAAAAAAAATGTTGTTGGAAAAAAAATGTTTTCTTGAAAAAAAAAATTTTTGTTGAAAAAAAAATTTTAGAGGAAAAAAAAAATTTTGTTGAAAAAAAAATTTTGTGGAAAAAAAAAATTTTGTTGAAGAAAAATTTTTGTGGAAAACAAAAATTTTGTTGAAAAAAAAATTTTGTGGAAAAAAAAAATTTTGTAAAAAAAAAATGTTTGTTGAGAAAAAAATTTTGTAAAAAAAAATTTTGGAAAAAAAAAATTTTGGAAAAAAAAAATGTTGGTAAAATAAAATTTGGGGAAAACACAATTCTGTACAAAAAAAAATATTATTTTTTTTATTATTATTATTTATAGAAAATTATAGAATGACTATTTAAATTCCTACGTACTGCGTGACAGAGTCAGTGAATCAGTGTCGAGGGTAAATATATATTAAGATACGCCATTTCATAGTTGACAGAGTCGTACAGAGAATATATTGACTAGGGAGCGTTTGGTTTAACCATGATATCCAAACAGAATACAAATTTTAGGGCATCAGAAAAAAGTTGCGCTTTCTTTGAATACCAAAATAACACCACTTGTTGCAAAAACCCTGTAGTTCAGGATTGGAATCCAATAAATGATTGCGGATTGAAAGTCATTTGAATCATGGAAAATATATTTTCCAAAACAAAAACATGTTTGAAGAGGACATGGAAATCATCAAACGAGTTTTTCAAATTATGTTTTCCAATTGGATATCATTTAAAAAAAAACTCGTTTGATGATTTGCATGTCCTCTTCAAATCAGTTTTTTTTTTGTGGAAAATATATTTTCCATGATTCCAATGACTTTCAATCCGGTATCATTTATAGGATTCCTATGCCAAAGTACTTTCCGTGAATCACTACTACAACTACTTTGTACAAATCTTTAAACGAGTTTTGTTTTTTAATTCTATTTTCCATGATTCAAATAATTTCCAATCGGATATCTGTCGGTATTTACAATGGAATATTAAAATAAAAAATACTAATAATTCGATATGAAGATAATCCTCAGACTTTAGAATGATCATATCATAATATACTGCAGTATTCAAATACAAAAAAACGAAATGGAGTCATGATTCATCATGAAATTCTATACGATTTCATTGTAGTTTCGTTGTAAAGCCTTACCAAGAAATCCCATCAACCGTAACAAATACTCACAGTATTAGAATTTCATCTACAAAACAATTCACATTTCATTCTATTAATCATTTTCGTTTTTCAAAATTTACAGATCGAAAATATAATTTAAACAAATGACTGTTAATCCCTTTGTCCGCGTATCGGTTTTCGGTGCATCGTCTGCCCTCATGCTTATCTCCGGCAATGGACGGCTGAGTTGGAGTTGTCTTTTCTAAGGTCTGATCGTTGCCCGTTGAGTGCTATTCTATAATCCCACATAATTGGTAGAATTAAGTATTTTGCTAAGTAAAAGTTGTCAGGGTTTCGATGACAAATTACCGCACATTAACAGATCGATTTCAAATAATGAATAGACGACATTAATTAAAATGTGACAATGTTATGACTCAGCCGGTGGTAATGGTGTTTGGCCATAAAATAAGTCTAGTGGAGAGATGGAGAGAGAGGGAGAGAGAGAGAGGGGGAGAGATATGATGCCCCTTTTAAAATGGTTTATTCAGTGACGATCATTGGGAGGTCACCAACAAATCGGGAAATTAATTTGTGGCCATTAAAAAAAGTTATGGTCTATCACAGTTCATGTCATGAGCAAATGGAAAAGACATTTATTGTCTTAGTCCATGTGGAAAATGATAGACGACTGTCTGCATAAAAATATCCCCTTGTCTGGGGATTGAGAAAATTTGATGAAAAGGTTTTGTCTGATCGTTCTTTAAGAACTTGAATTGAAACCAGACAAAGTCTTAAACAAACTGGAAGAAACACAATTGTCTGATCGTTCTTTAAGAACTTGAATTGAAACCAGACAAAGTCTTAAAGAAACTGGAAGAAACAGACATAACTGTGGGTAGTTTTCCATGTATTTCTGGGGAAATTTTCATTAATTTGAGTAGTTTTGGGTTCATACTAAATGTTAGATCATTTTAGGACCAACCGCTCAAAATGTGGGCAACTGTTAAAAGTAATTCATATTTTTCGATTCGTATGAGAAGTTTGATTCAGTTGACTACAAATGCTTCCATGTATTAAATTTAAAAAAACTTACGAAATGGTTTTCATTAAAAAGGACTTGGGATAATTGAACCTTCTGAGTATGTACTCACTGGTGGAAATAAGTAGTCCCCCCGATAGATTAATAAAATACATATTTACGAATTGTCTTCCATGCACGAGAACATCTTCAAATTGCAGACATTTAGCTTCCTAGTTATTAACTTCCCTTCGTTTCCACAAAAATACCGCTGCAACTTCTTCTGCGAAACTCCAAAGTTATCCATTAAATGCGTTCCGATCTTCCTAGTTAAGATTCCGCCAACAATAGCACACCAGCAGAAATGGAGCAACACCAGTAAGTTCTTTGTTTTGTGGAAGCTTTTTTTCAAATCCCTAAAGCACCATTCATGCGTACACAGACACACACGCACACATAAACACAATCGTTGTAAGGCTATAATTGCACTTATTACAAAATACACCAACGACCGACCACCGGCACGTACAATGCAATTACGCTGCCAGCCGGAATTGTATGAACGAAAACGGATAGCCGAGCAGCCAATATCGGTAATTATGTTCAATAGCGATACAATAATTATGGATGTCTATCGGTCCGTCTGTCTGTCTGCCTGTCCGACAGTCTGTCCGTCCATCTGTGTGCAGTCACGAGTACTCTCCATTGTTTGTACATTAACTAACTGCGTCGATAAATTCAACTGAAACTTGGCGGTTTGCAGGATACGAAACGAGCGCAATATCGTAATGTACCTCTAAATGCGTGGGGGGAGGGGGGGGATAAATTGAAATGTTCGGTAACATATTCAAAGGAGTGTTTCCAATGATAGTGACTGGCGTGGCATCGTTGGCGAGGTTTTCATATTTTGTTACACCAGAACAGAAACGTCGTTGTTGATATTTGAAAATGGGAAAAAGTCTCTACGGTAGATGCGAAGATTTGGCAGTTTTAATTGAGCTGAATGAGAGTTTTTGTACTTTATCAAATTACAGTCAATTGTAATAATGTGTATGCATTAAAAAAATGTTAACTCATAATCTGGACATACTCAAGCATGCGCTTGATGTGCATGAGAAGCAACACTGACCAGGTATGATAAATGGCCCAAATGCAAAATTCACTTAAACTAAAAACGATAGGTGATCCCAAATGAAATTGCCTAGTATTCTGAAAAAAACCAAAATGCTGTATGAAAAATGTCCCAACAAGAAAAAACAAAGATTGCAAAAAAAAATATTTGGGGCAAAATTTTCTGGGATTTTGAACTGAAAATGCATTATTATTAACTGTATGCAAATTTTGTTGGCTCAATGAGAAATTCCCAATTAAAATTAAAAATGCCCCAAAAATAATTAAAAATTTTCCCCCGAAAAATAGACCAACACGCAAATTTCCCAAAAATTCTGAAACGTCCCCCAAATAATATATGAAAAATTCAAAATCCCGGAAAAGTTTAACCAAACATTTTTTTAGCAATATTTCTTTTTTTGGTGCATTTTTCATAGATCGTTTATGGATTTTCAAAATTTTTTTGCGGAAATTTTGCATTAATTTTTGGGTATTCTTCCTTTGAGGGCATTTTGCATTTGATATTTGGGACATTTTTCATACAGACAACAAAAATATACATACAGATTGTAATGAATTTTTTTTTGCCATTTTTTCGTTTTTATTTTTGGGGCATTTGGGATTTTTCAGTATTTTTGCTGAAATTTTATTTCATTTTATCATGTTATCCATATTGGCTGCAATGGCTCCGTGAACAGTGGCCCCTATGAAAAATGGACCCAATTCAATAATGAAGAATCGCTCCAAACTTGGGGTGATTTATTTTATAATGTTTTGGTATTACAACCCTAATTATCACAATTGAAAAATGACCCCAGTTTCAAAATGAACGACAACAAAATATGGAAAATCACCCCAAAATTATGTGTTGTTGTGGTCAATGTAACATTTTGGGGGTGATTTTTCATTTTTGAATTGGGTTTATTTTTAAAATGTAATAATTAGGGCATAACCCCCAAATATTATAAAAAAAAAAAGTCCGGAAAAATCTCCAAAAATTAAAAAATTTGGGGAATTTTTCCATTGTTAAATTTTTGGGGCGATTTTTAATTTTTGAATTGGAGCGATTTTGTGATCGATACATGATCCCCCTAAAATAAAAAATTGGAGAAATTTTCGATTGTTAAATTTTTGGGGCGATTTTTCATTTTTGAATTGGAGCGATTTTGTCATCGATAAAATTCCCAAAAAGTCCCCCTAAAATAAAAAATTTGAGAGATATTTCCATTGGTACATTTTTGGGCCGATTTTTAATTTTTGAATTGGGGCGATTTTGTGATCGATATATAATCCCCGAAAAACCTGAAAAATCCCCCAAAAATAAAAAATTGGAAAAAATTTCATTGTTCAATTTTTGGGGCGATTTTTAATTTTTGAGTTGGAGCCATATGATCCCCCACAAACTTCCGAAAAACCTCCCAAAAACAAAAAAATGGAAAATGTTTCATTGTTCAATTTTTGGGGCGATTATTAATTTTTGAATTGTAGTCATTTTGTGATCGATACATGATCCCCCTAAAATTCCCAAAAAAGTCTCCCTAAAATAAAAAATTTGAGAAATTTTCCATTGTTCAATTTTTGGGCCGATTTTTAATTTTTGAATTAAAGCGATTTTGTGATTCCCATAAAAACCTGAAATATCCCCCAAAAATAAATAATTGCAGAATTTTTCATTGTTCAATATTTGGGGCGTATTTTAATTTTTGAATTGGAGCCATTTTGTGATCGATACATGATCCCCCTAAAATTCCCAAAAAAGTCTCCCTAAAATAAAAAATTGGAGAAATTTTCGATTGTTAAATTTTTTGGGCAATTTTTAATTTTTGAATTAAAGCGATTTTGTGATTCCCAAAAAAACCTGAAAAATCCCCCAAAAATAAATAATTGCAGAATTTTTCATTGTTAAATTTTTGGTGCGATTTTTAATTTTTGAATTGGAGTCATTTTGTGATCGATACATGATCCCCCTAAAATAAAAAATTGGAGAAATTTTCGATTGTTAAATTTTTTGAGCGATTTTTAATTTTTGAATTAAAGCGATTTTGTGATTCCCAAAAAAACCTGAAAAATCCCCCAAAAATAAATAATTGCAGAATTTTTCATTGTTAAATTTTTGGGGCGATTTTTAATTTTTGAATTGGAGCCATTTTGTGATCGATACATGATCCCCCTAAAATTCCCACAAAGTCACCCTAAAATAAAAAATTGGAGAAATTTTCATTGTTCAATTTTTGGGTAATTTTTTATATAAAATTTGTTATGAGATTTTTTTTTTTTTGGGCATTTCACATTTCAGGCATTTTTCATAGAGCCGCAATGGCCTGTGAATAAAATACACAAAACGAAAAGTCGTTTGCTGCAGCTTTAGAGAAATGTTACATGTGGTTATCTGATTAGGTAGAAAGGAAGGAAGACATTTTTCCCTCTAATCGTTGCCAGCTCGTCCATTGAAGAGAAACTATTTGCAAACTACAAATTCAGGCGTCTGGAAGTGCTCCGACGAAGGTCACGAAATGTTAGAGAAATTTATCAAATGAAGTTTTTCTAATCTGTTGCAGATATTTCAAGAAGATTTATTTAAAAACACAGGAGTTTATAGAGGGGACATAATTTGTTTCCTCTTTTCATTTTCAGTAATCCTGTGGCCCTTTATTTCGATACGTTGCTGTTGTTGGCAAGTCACAAGTCATTCGAACAATAACACCAACAATAGCAAGAGCGGACAACCCACCATGTAACAACTATATAATCAATTAAATTTTAATTTTCTTATCATCTTCACGTACTGACAACGGATGGATGGGTGGGTGTGTACTCGCGCACAGAAAAGGAGCGCCCTGCTGATGCAGCAGCAGCAGAAAAAGTCAGAAAAGACCTACAAATTATCTAGCACTGGTAGAAGTCAGTCGCATATTCCAAGGAATCGTGCCTTTGACAGCAACACACGCACGCACACTCACACACACACACACCCATTCATCTACACACAGACAATGTTGCAATGATATGCAGAAAGCAAAGTGGCAGACTCACAGACGTCTGACACTAGGGCGAATACGTTTGCCAGTGTGTTCCCTGTAATTGATAGCAAAGTTGCAACGCACCAACAACAACATGACAATACCACAAACTCCCACGCACACAAACACCCGTATACTTGCACATACACATACACCAGAGACCCAAGAAGACGAAGGTTGCCACAAGTGTAGCAACTATTTTGAACTTTGCAACATAAAGTTGCCGACAACCACGTACTGAACACAACAACGCCACAAATTACTCGTACATTCGCAAACACAGCACACGACAACAGGTACGCTCGCATACGACGCTGTGGTGGGGGTGAAGTCATTACCGGGGACACATGAAACATCTTCTGGCTTCTGTGCGGCTGTCGGTGGTAGGTGGTAGGTGCAAGTGTAAGTGTGTATTTCACGCAAACAAGGATGTGGAAAACTACGAGTTCTCCGCTCCTATTTAACAAATTAAACTGCTCATTTGTCCTTCTTTTGTTTTGCAATGAAGTGATGTTGATATGGAGCGTGTTGTTATGTGTGAGCAGGGATGACAATTTCGCAAAGGTAGTGGGAATGACTTCCCAACGGAATGTGTCGATTGCGATATTAAGACAATTTAGACAAAGATGTCAAGTGTACTAGATGAAGGGGATTAGGATCAAGGCTGATCTCTGAAGCCTCATCGGACTAATGTCAGGTCGATGCCTAAGTTACATACTTAGGTTGGCCCTACAACCTGTTGTTGGTCTTGGACTGGTTAATAATTATTATATATTATAATAATTATAATAATATATTATTATATATCATTATAATTGATTTCCAATTGCGTTAATTGAGTTTGTGATACCAATCACCTTCATGTCCTCTTCCACTTGGTCCATCCACCAGAGTCTCAGTCTCATCCCTGTCTGCGCCTTCTGTGGTAGTTGTCCTGCAACGCCTTTCTGGTTGGCATGCCCCAACATTTATGAAAAACTCGGGCGACGATAGTCGAAACGAAGAACATTGAGGCATGAAGGACTAGAATAAACGTGTGGAAGGCCGGACTCAATGGACGAGCTGGCAACGATTAGAGAAAAAAACGTCTTCCTTCCTTTCTATCTAATCCGAAAACCGCATGTAATTTAATTTTCCAATTTCCCATGAAACTGCCATCCTAATCTTCTAAAACTCTTCATTACCTTGAAGTACTGCAAAAGCGACCTCTGCTAAACGGAGTTCTTCTCTTAGCGACTTTTCCTTTTTGCCTCATCATCACCATCATTGCCAGCAGCAGCCGCTGCAACTCTTTATCACATAACCTAAGGGGAATAATTAAAATTTCATAGTAGATGCCCGAGATACGAGTACTCGTGCACACACAACAGCGGTTATGTTGACTTTGCAACGACAATTATTTCACTACATGCCGGAATGTCATCACTGTCTGCTGCACTTTGCTGTCATTCCCCACCCAGCCGCCCTCTCCTTGTCACGTCTGCCAGAAGCGAGTTTAAAGTTTACGAAAGAATCAAAAAAAAAAAAAAAAAAAATACAACAGCTCAGGAAAATTAATTTGTTTCACTTGAAAACCCAAGATTATGTTCGGCGAAAAGCGCATCAAATTTAATTAGACAGGTAACCGTAGTAATCTTTAGTCACTTGATGATGACTGGCTGACGATGCCGACGCAGACGCATTTACTGACGAATGCACCGGAGCCGAGCAGCAAGTGGGTATTTGTGTTAAGAATTCACATTAAGATAGTGAAATGTTATGCGGGCTAAGCCGACTTTGTAACGGATAACGGACTGTGTGCTGAGCACAAAGGGTGTTGTTGGGGGGAGTGGTTGAAGTTGGATTTTGTTTAGGCAGTATTAGGCAAATAGTATAAGACGATTGCGGATGACCTAAATGGTAAGACATTATCTGTTACTATCCCAAGGCAAACAAAAGCTGGCTTATAAAGATGGGCCCTGGAGTAACTGAGGACGACGAGCTAAGGGTAGTGTTAATGGGTTAAGTTAATATGCCCGAAATGTAGCTACCTGTAGGGCCTAAATTTACTAAAATTACTCAAGAATGCCAGGTGCCTTTGGAGAAGATAGCGCAACATTTCTCGGTTACCCATATACTATTTGTTTTTATTCCAAAAATATTTTTTTTGTATTTCGCTTCCTATGACTTTATGACGCCTATTTCTGATAACCTCTGTATATATCCTAGAAAAAAATTTGACATTTTTGTTTTTAAAGTATTAATTTTTATTCATAAAGAAAAAAGTCATAACGATGTTTAAAATCTATAGATCACCCTACACACCACCGTACAGTGTGTGCTGTGTTGTCATGATGTCCGTTCGAAACACCATGCACATCGTTATTCATGCCTATCCATGGATGCCCGAATCAACCTTTTTTTTGGTCCAGATTTTGAATTTCATCTCCAATTCGGTCATCCCCAACCGCAATTACCCTTTCCCCACTGACATTCACAAATAATACTAAAAAAAAAAACAACAAGAAAAATGCCTTCCATCTACTTAAGTGTTGCTCGGAAATATTATTTTTTTTTTCAGAGTGAAATAGGGAAAAAAAATAAATGAAAGGGTTTCACTTCAATCTCCAGATAACCAAAAAACCAACCACAGAGAAGGCGAAGAGGAATGACGGAAAATCGCTCATAAAACAAATTAAATTTTCCTGTTCAAACCCCACGGTAATGTTTAGAAGCCATAAAATCTTGGACAGATAAATATCGGTTTATGTTTTTTTTTCTTTTCATTTCATTTTACGATTTCAATTTCAAATATATTTTATGGCATTTAAGTCGACAAATTCAAAGTAATAGGCCGAATGTAGGAGAGCAAGACTGAGGTTAAGGTTAATATTAATCCGTATATGCAATGGACGGTGAAGAAACGAAAATAGGAAATTTGGTTGAATTATTATTTTGTAGAGGAATGCATCAGAATACTGTTTGAACAGAACCATTTCCAAGTAGGACTGTAATAAAATGAAATGGTAATAAAAAATTAAAATTAAATATAAAATATAAAATATTTTTTAAAAATATAAAATATTTTTTAAAAATATAAAATATTTTTTAAAAATATAAAATATTTTTTAAAAATAAAATTATATAAAAATATAAATATAATATAAATAATATAATAAATATATAAAATATGAATTAGTAATAAAATGAAATTTTTTATAAAAAAAAGAAATATTTTTAAAAACGAAATATTGAATATGAAGATTATGTAATAAAATTTAAATATTTTTTAAAAATATGAATTTTGTAATAAAATTTAAATATTTTTTAAAAATATGAATTTTGTAATAAAATGAAATATTTTTTAAAAATATGAATTTTGTAATAAAATGAAATATTGTTTAAAAATATGAAATATTTTTTAAAAATATGAATTTTTTAATAAAATTAAATATTTTATAAAAATATGAATTTTTCAATAAAATTAAATATTTTATAAAAATATTTAAAATATTTTTTAAAAATATAATTTTTTTTAAAAAATATGAATTAGTAATAAAATGAAATATTTTACAAAAAAAAGAAATATTTTTTAAAAAATATTTTATATTTTTAAAAAATATTTTATATTTTTAAAAAATATTTTATATTTTTAAAAAATATTTTATATTTTTAAAAAATATTTTATATTTTTAAAAAATATTTTATATTTTTAAAAAATATTTTATATTTTTAAAAAATATTTTATATTTTTAAAAAATATTTTATATTTTTAAAAAATATTTTATATTTTTAAAAAAAAATTTATATTTTTATAAAATATTTAATTTTATTACAATATAAATATAAAATATTTTTTAAAAATATAATTTTTTTTAAAAAATATGAATTTAGTAATAAAATGAAATATTTTTAAAAATATTAATTTTGTAATAAAATAAAATATTCAATAAAAATATGAGATATTTGTTAAAAATATAAAGTAACAAAATTGAAATATTTGTTAAAAATATGAATTTTGTAATAAAATTGAAATATTTTTTAAAAATATTAATTTTGTAATAAAATTAAATATTTTATAAAAATATGAAATATTTTATAAAAATATAAAGTATTTTGTAAAGAAATGAAATTTTTTATAATAATATTAATTTTCATATTTTCAAAAAATACTGGTTTTGTACACAGATATTTTTTTCAGTGTATGTTTTCACAAAACGATATAAACACCCCTTTCATCCTAATGATGTCAGTGAATTTAAAGGTCTGGCCACTGGCAATGGGACACCCTAAAACTAAACAGGTTTTTCTTTCCTGTCTAAACTTAAAATTCACTATGGCGGATTGCCACACATGACTCACTACACAGTCATGGCTGGGAAGTAATAGGGAATATTGAATGCAGGACTATTACGGTCCTATCATTGAACACAGACAGCTCAAGTTAAGAACAGATACCAACGATCAAAAAATCCAGAGTAAAAAAACTTAATGGGGCAAATAAATGGAATGTGTAGTCAATACGGGCAAATGGTCAAAATACAGCAACTCCAACAGGGAGAACAAAAACAATACGCAATTGTCTAAATGCCCGTTGTCTGCTCGGTCCTGTTCGTCTGTCATTTACAACTGCAGCATTATTTGCCAAAGGGAGCAAACAAAACAAAAAAACAATCGGCAGAATTGAAGAAAAGAAAAAGCAATAAAACGGCTATGACGACGACGAGGACGAGGAGGACGAACCAAAGCAATCAGCTTTAAGCGTGTTAAACATGTACGTACAACAACTTGGACAACACTCCAAGAAATAAAAGTTTACACAGCATCAACTGCAACAGCAACAACAAACTGAACATCATCGGCAAAAACAACAACGGGAACAACATTTCATATAATCGCAACAATTATAACAAAAGAGTGCAACATTAAGACCGAACCAGCAGAGACGAGACGAGCCGTTTCGAGCCGTACTACAGCAATTCATGAGAGCATGGCCATGGCCATGGCACGGATGGCCTCTTTCGGATGAGTAACTTTTTGTGGCCAATGTCAATGTCAATTTCACGAAAGTAACATTGAACCAAAACACTAACAGCAACAACAAACGAGAGAGAGAGAGAGTGAGTGAGG
This sequence comes from Hydrotaea cyrtoneurina, assembly GCA_958296145.1. Lineage (NCBI taxonomy): Eukaryota > Metazoa > Arthropoda > Insecta > Diptera > Muscidae > Hydrotaea > Hydrotaea cyrtoneurina. Next base: position 56,990,440 of record OY282516.1, on the reverse strand, counting down.
GAAAAAAGTAGAAAGAAAATTGTTCATGTTGCACAGAAACAAACAGCAAACAATCCAACGGATATGCATACACCCGTACACTCGGAGTGTGTCTGTATGTGTGCCCGTATAGACATGCGGACATTGGGATGTCTGGAATGTTGCAACATTCATTCATTGATTATCCAACGGAGAGCTGTTGTAAAAGCAGTAGTTGCACGATGACAATCCATTTATCACCAGCGGCGGTTTGAAGGCATATCGAGCCCTTGCCGCGTAAAAGATGTAAGGGTAATTTTTTCCCAAACTCGAAAAGATATACCTAGAGAGAAGAAGAAGAGGAGAAGACGTTGTGCATGGAAGGTCTGGTAGTGAAGCGGATATTATACAAGTATGTATTCCTAGTTGATTATGTTCAGCCAAGTTCTAAAATATGACATATTTTATAAAAACATGAAATATTTTATAAAAATATGAAATATTTTATAAAAATATGAAATATTTTTTTTTTATAAAAATATGAACTATTTTTTTTATAAAAAAGTATAAAATATTTTTTGTTATAAAAATATGAAATATTTTTTGTTATAAAAATATGAAATATTTTTTTATAAAAATATGAAATATTTTTTTTATTTTATGAAATATTTTTTTTATTTTATGAAATATTTTTTTTATTTTATGAAAAAATTTTTTTTTTATAAAAATATGAAATATTTTTTATTATAAAAATATGAAAATTTGAATATGAAATATTTTATAAAAATATGAAATATTTTATAAAAATATGAAATATTTTATAAAAATATGAAATATTTTATAAAAATATGAAATATTTTATAAAAATATGAAATATTTTATAAAAATATGAAATATTTTATAAAAATATGAAATATTTTATAAAAATATGAAATATTTTATAAAAATATGAAAATTTTTATAAAAATATGAAATATTTTATAAAAATATGAAATATTTTATAAAAATATGAAATATTTTATAATGAAATATTTTATAAAAAATATGAAATATTTTATAAAAATATGAAATATTTTATAAAAATATGAAATATTTTATAAAAATATGAAAATTTTTATAAAAATATGAAATATTTTATAAAAATATGAAATATTTTATAAAAATATGAAATGTTTTATAAAAATATGAAATATTTTATAAAAATATGAAATATTTTATAAAAATATGAAATATTTTTTTATAAAAATATGAAATATTTTTTTTATTTTATGAAATATTTTTTTTTTTATAAAAATATGAAATATTTTTTATTATAAAAATATGAAAAATTTTATAAAATATGAAAAAATTTATAAAAATATGAAATATTTTTTTTTAAAAAAATATGAAATATTTTTTGTTATAAAAATATAAAATATTTTTTTTATAAAAAAGTATGAAATATTTTTTGTTATAAAAATATGAAATATGTTTTGTTATAAAAATATGAAATATTTTTTTTATTTTATGAAATTTTTTTTTTATAAAAATATGAAATATTTTTTTTTATAAAAATATGAAATATTTTTTTTTATAAAAATATGAATTATTTTTTTTTATAAAAATATGAAAAAATTTTTTTTATAAAAATATGAAATATTTTTTGTTATAAAAATATGAAATATTATATATTTTATAAAAATATTATATATTTTATAAAAATGTTGTATATTTTATAAAAATATTATATATTTTATAAAAATATTGTATATTTTATAAAAATATTATATATTTTATATTTTATATTTTTATCTTTATTTTTATTTTTATTTTTATTTTTATTTTTATTTTTATTTTTATTTTTATTTTTATTTTTATTTTTATTTTTATTTTTATTTTTATTTTTATTTTTTATTTTTATATGTCGTCATTTCAATGAAGAAGGGCCTCAGAGATGCTGGAAGAAGACCACCAAATATCATCGGCGGCTGGGCTCATTTTTAGCTCAAAGGGTAATTGCCGATTTTTGTCCGCAGCCCAGCCTGAGTTTTATGACCCGGCGCCCTTATTCGAAATGCCCTCCCAAACTCCGCCACTGCCTGCCAGCCATGAGCGAACGCTGGACGACCACATAGTGCAACAAACACACATATCTACAGCATGGTGGAGCCGGGAATTCCAGTGATAAAGAACTTATGTTTATTGGCCATGTGGGTCGACCTTGTTGTTCGCTGCATACTTTCGGAGTTTGAGGTAAAACCAGGACGAGACTAATTAAGGACAGAGCGAAATGTGTGGGGGCCATCATTACATGGTCTTACATTGTTATTAGTTGAAACATTGGAAATAGTGGATGGCTGGCTGAAAACAAGGACTAACGAGAGGTAATTGTTCCCATTAATACCCGGCCATGGGTGTAGGGAAGAACAAAGGCGGGTGGTTAAAGTTATGCATAGCCTCCACTCTGGGATAAGGGTTCAACTATTATGTCACTGCGTTTGCAAGGCATTGAAATAATTACTAGCTGTGTAGGCAGTACGACCTGTTGCCGGTCTGACTAAGAAGCTCTCGGAGTTGTAGTACGTAATGCCCAGATGTGAGTGTTAACTTGTATCTTTTATCGGGGTTTCGGTGAACACTTTGTGGAAAGTTGTCGGCCTTTGTCTTGTTCGGGCTTATTCTGCTAGGATCCCTTCAGTCAACCGACTAGCCATGGAAATATCGAATATGCGGTCATTGTTGTTAAGTACAGGTGCCAGAAGTCTGGCTCTGCCGTTTGATTCGCCCGGGTGTATTCCGGGTGAACGTTACGAACTTACCCCTTACATTTAAAGCCCTGATGTAGCGTCTGCCACATAGCCCAGAGGCACACACAAAATCAAATTAAAGGTACTTACATTTAGAAGTACGACCCACGAACAACCACAGCAATTTTCGTGCAATGCGCGAAACAAAATCAAATAGACGCAATCAGGCAACAACAGCCCACAAACTAATAAATTGCAAAAAGAAAAAAAGGTTGCTACGAAAAAAAAAAACAAAAAAAAAACGTTTTATTATTGTTCGTTTGTTTGTTTGCGAAGATTCAATAAAGGAAATTGAAATTCGATTTGGAGTTGTGCTATTAAATTGAACACAAGATTGCACTCAACGACAGAAGTAACCAACAACAGTAACAAGGCGGAGCACAGAACAACACCCCCCCGGAACAACACCGCAAGGAATTGCTGCCTGGTTACATACGGCAAAGGAGACAGCAACAGCAAAACAACCGCCAGCAACAACATGGGCATCGTCAGCCAACATCTTGAAGAACTTTTTCGTTTACTTGCAGGCGATGCATCTCTGGGATTGTAACCCCCCTCCCCACTTGTGTCCTGTGCTCTGGCATTTCTTAAGCAATAACGAGAAACGACTGGCAAATGTGGTGGCTGTTGCTGGTGGCAATGGTAATGACTGTGTGTGCGTGTGTCGCTGGCTGTGGCATCAACTGTAGTGGTGACAATATGGTAAAAGTTTACTCATTCATTTATCGGTCTAATGATTTTCACTGATGCATGCAACACACACAAACACACACACACACCCGGCCAGCAACAACATCAATGGCCACACTTAAACTCCCAGTCACACGTTACGCCAATCAAAAAGGGAAAGAATGTTGCACGGAAAATCAGGTTTTTCCATTTCAAATGCACTCATCTCAGCTCACACCCCCACCACTACCACCTACAAGTTGGTCTTTTGGGTGGCTTTGTTTCTTTTTCTTTTTCTTCTCCCAAGATTCCTACTGCAGAAGTACCTTCTGTTTTGTTTGTTTGCCAGTTCGTTTGTGTTGTTGTTTTCTTTATGGACTCAATCTGGTAATGTGTGCTCAGGAATGACGAGGACAAGGGCACTGGGGAAAGAAAACGATACACTCACCGATAGTCACACACTCGACGAAAGTGCATTCCCGAAAGTGTTGGGGTATGCATATTTAATAAGGATGTTATGCCACATTGGAGTTTCAACAAAGCGTAAGTTAGTCCGAGTGGTACACGAGTAAGTAGGATATCTTTGGAAAATCTTTTCTTAAATCCGGGACATACAATCATCCCCTGGAGCTGGGGGCCAAAGTATGAGCTAGCGTTGCAGCAGGGAGTACATTAAAGGGTTGAGATCAGTCTGTGGATGGGCGCCAGAAAGATTCACAGCCATTAATGGGTACATTAAATGGGGTCGCGGTTTACGAAAAAAAAAAAATGGTGAGATATGATGTTGTAATAACAAGTTTACATGAAATCAAATAATTTTGAAACATCATTTTCAGATTTTTCCAAAAAATCCGAAAAAACAATTCATGAAAAACTCTGTGAAAAATGCCCCAATATTAAAATTTCCCCAAAAATTCTGAAAAATTCCCCCAAACAATTCATGAAAAACAATCTGTAAAAAATGACCCAATATGAAAATGTCCACAAAAATTCTGAAAAATTCTCCTAAATAATTTATGAAAAATAATCTGTAAAAAATGACCCAATATGAAAATGTCCACAAAAATTCTGAAAAATTCCCCTAAATAATTTATGAAAAACAATCTGTGAAAAATGCCCCAAATCTGAAAATGACCCACAAAAATTCTGAAAAATTCCTCTAAATAATTTATGAAAAACAATCTGTGAAAAATGCCCACAAAAATTCTGAAAAATTCCCCTAAATAATTTATGAAAAACAATCTGTAAAAAATTACCCAATATGAAAATGTCCACAAAAATTCTGAAAAATTCCCCTAAATAATTTATGAAAAACAATCTGTGAAAAATGCCCACAAAAATTCTGAAAAATTCCCCTAAATAATTTATTAAAAACAATCTGTGAAAAATGCCCCTAATCTGAAAATGCCCACAAAAATTCTGAAAAATTCCTCTAAATAATTTATGAAAAACAATCTGTGAAAAATGCCCACAAAAATTCTGAAAAATTCCCCTAAGTAATTTATGAAAAACAATCTGTGAAAAATGCCCACAAAAATTCTGAAAAATTACCCTAAATAATTTATGAAAAACTATCTGTGAAAAATGCCCCAAATCTGAAAATGCCCACAAAAATTCTGAAAAATTCCCCAAGAATTTTGAAAAATCCCCTAAAATAATTTATGCAAAATCCACGAAATATTAAGAAAAATACCTCAAAAAACCAACATTATAAAAAAAAAAAAGCGCGCCAAAAAAAAAACGAAAAAATATCCCCACCACAAAAAAACAAATTGGGAAATTTTTCATTGTCCATTTTTGGGGGAATTTTTCACATGAAAAATGCCCCAAAAACAAAAAATTAATGTTACCTAAAAATTATGAAAAATGTATGCAACTTCAGCTTTACTCTTTCCAATTTCAGAAACGAATTCGCGCCCAAAAAAAAGAAAATAGCGCACCGAAAAACAAAATAATATCCCCATTGGGAATTCGTCATTTTTTAGGGACATTTTTTTATAAATAATATCCCCATCCAAAAAAAAAATTGGTACATTTTTCATTGAAAAATTCCATAATTTTGTATGAGAATTTTTTTTTGGGGAATTCTTCATTTTTTTAGACACATTTTTCATAAATAATATCCCTACCCAAAAAAAAATTGGGAAATTCTTCATTGAAAAATTCCATAATTTTGTATGAGATTTTTTTTTGGGAATTCTTAATTTTTTTAGGGACATTTTTCATACAGCCGGTAGCACTCGGGAAACGTATCTTTAGTCACTATGTCTTCATATTCCGCTAAAGTGTAAGCAGAAATTTGACTGAACATAAAGAATTTGGTCTTAATGGGGATTGTGGCGAACCCAGTTGCTTGTCCCTTGGCCACGGCAAGCTGAGCCGATCAGTAAACTGGCAAACTCATGATGCAGTGGATTCCTGGCTGTGGTCAACGTGTCATGTTTACTCATCCCTGTTACAAAGTTTTCTTTTAAAGTTTCATTCAGTTTATTTGTCGTCGTCGTCACCATCACAATCATTGTCGTCCTCGTGATATTTGAGATGTAATCATCGATGGATGTGCACCATACCTGGCGTAGATACATATGTACGCATTGAATGGATTGGTCTGGTCTGGTCTGGCATTCATTTCTGTAGTTGCTCTCCGTTGTTCTGCAGCCCAACCGACTGCATACCTTTGGTCTGCTTTCATGTGGAGCTTATTGTAAAGTCCTCGCTTGTTATGTGAATGTGTGTGTGTGTGTGGCAAAGAGTTCTTAAGGACGTCTTCGTTTAGTATTAAAAAAGGATTTTCACTTCAGTTTGCCAGAGCAAAAAGATTTAGTTGCATCGACAAGCATTATACCGAATTACAAAGTGATTAATCTTGTGTAATGTGGTCCATTGATTTTGAGAATTTTTCAAAAGATTTGCTTGTACTTTTTTACTTTAAACAACAGCGGAGGGAGGGGAATGGCCAATAACCAGAAGGTATGGCGGAAATGAACGTAATAAATCGTTGAGGGGAAATGTACCAAATAAATTGAAAGAAATACTCGTGAAGTCTTTAATGAAATCGAGTTTTTAATTTCTCTTCCAACAGCAGATCATATAACATCCTTATTAGAAGTCTCCACTAGGTTCACTGATATTTTTATATTTTCAGCCGTAAATGTTGTTGGTCCACATAAATATTCATTGACAAATTAATGGGCTTTTACTTGCCATAAATCTCTCTAAACATGCCATAATTATAGTTTATTAAAAGCAGCAGAAAAACGCCTCTTCAAATGCGTCGTCTTCTTTTTCTGCCTCTGCCTCTTCCACTGTGTCTTTTATGTTTCTAAACTCAACCATCAACAATCTGTGGGCACTTTGAATACTCCAACCAATAACAATGACTTTGTTGGTTAATAATGGATGTCTTCCTCAGAAAATTGGCAGTTTATCATCTTAATAACGTAATTAATATACAAACATTTTATACGCAAGCGTGTGTGTATGTGTGTGCCGGTGCGTTTATTGCCGTCCATACATATTTTGAGCTAAAAAAAAACCCACTTGAGCGCAGACATCCAACGTCCGTCCCAAGATGCTCACATGAAACCACCAAACGAACTTGAGAGGCTGACAACCGCCACACAGAAGCCAAACGTTCGTTCCCATTTTAAATTAAGTTGTCGTTGAACGTACAACAAGTTGCGCAAGCGCCACAAACTCATTTAGTTTTCAATTATAACGAAGATGATAGGGGACCTGTGCAGATTTACTAACCTTCAATTTATGCCGTAATGGCAAATCATGCATGCAAATAGATAACTCCTTTATGGGAGATCTCTCCATAGCGATTAGTTTCAGCTAGCTTTTTAGATGGATACAAGCGGATAACTGACAGAGTCAACGATAGTCTTTTATGGGAATTCTCTCTATAGAGATTAGTTGAGCATGCTTTCTTGAAATACTATTGGACTAAAAGCTCAGGACAAACGAGTCCAAATCTATTTGGATAAATAAAATGACAGCTGTCAAATAAAATGACAGCTGTCAAATAAAATGACAGCTGTCAAATAATAAATAAAATGACAGCTGTCAAATTAATAAATAAAATGACAGCTGTCAAATTAATAAAATGACAGCTGTCAAATAAAATGTACAGCTGTCAAATAAAATGACAGCTGTCAAATAAAATGACAGCTGTCAAATAAAATGACAGCTGTCAAATAAAATGACAGCTGTCAAATAAAATGACAGCTGTCAAATAAAATGACAGCTGTCAAATAAAATGACAGCTGTCAAATAAAATTACAGCTGTCAAATAAAATGACAGCTGTCAAATAAAATGACAGCTGTCAAATAAAATGACAGCTGTCAAATAAAATGACAGCTGTCAAATAAAATGACAGCTGTCAAATAAAATGACAGCTGTCAAATAAAATGACAGCTGTCAAATAAAATGACAGCTGTCAAATAAAATGACAGCTGTCAAATAAAATGACAGCTGTCAAAAAAAATGACAGCTGTCAACAAAAATGACAGCTGTCAAATAAAATGACAGCTGTCAAATAAACTGACAGCTGTCAAATAAAATGACAGCTGTCAAAAAAAAATGACAGCTGTCAAATAAAATGATAGCTGTCAAATAAAATGACAGCTGTCAAATAAAATGACAGCTGTCAAATAAAATGACAGCTGTCAAATAAAATTACAGCTGTCAAATAAAATTACAGCTGTCAAATAAAATTACAGCTGTCAAATAAAATGACAGCTGTCAAATAAAATGACAGCTGTCAAATAAAATGACAGCTGTCAAATAAAATGACAGCTGTCAAATAAAATGACAGCTGTCAAATAAAATGACAGCTGTCAAAAAAAATGACAGCTGTCAACAAAAATGACAGCTGTCAAATAAAATGACAGCTGTCAAATAAAATTACAGCTGTCAAATAAAATGACAGCTGTCAAAAAAAAATGACAGCTGTCAAATAAAATGATAGCTGTCAAATAAAATGACAGCTGTCAAATAAAATGACAGCTGTCAAAAAAAAATGACAGCTGTCAAAAAAAAATGACAGCTGTCAAATAAAATGATAGCTGTCAAATAAAATGACAGCTGTCAAATAAAATGACAGCTGTCAAATAAAATGACAGCTGTCAAATAAAATGACAGCTGTCAAATAAAATGACAGCTGTCAAATAAAATGACAGCTGTCAAATAAAATGACAGCTGTCAAATAAAATGACAGCTGTCAAATAAAATGACAGCTGTCAAAAAAAATGACAGCTGTCAACAAAAATGACAGCTGTCAAATAAAATGACAGCTGTCAAATAAAATGACAGCTGTCAAATAAAATGACAGCTGTCAAAAAAAAATGACAGCTGTCAAATAAAATGATAGCTGTCAAATAAAATGACAGCTGTCAAATAAAATGACAGCTGTCAAATAAAATGACAGCTGTCAAATAAAATTACAGCTGTCAAATAAAATGACAGCTGTCAAATAAAATGACAGCTGTCAAATAAAATGACAGCTGTCAAATAAAATGACAGCTGTCAAATAAAATGACAGCTGTCAAATAAAATGACAGCTGTCAAATAAAATGACAGCTGTCAAATAAAATGACAGCTGTCAAATAAAATGACAGCTGTCAAAAAAAATGACAGCTGTCAACAAAAATGACAGCTGTCAACAAAAATGACAGCTGCCATTTTATTTGACAGCTGTCATTTTATTTGTCATTTTATTTGACAAACTGACAGCTGTCAAAAAAAATGACAGCTGTCAAATAATGTGACTTGGAACCAAGCAAAGATCCTTTCCAAATGATCGAGTAAAGTGGAGACGCCCTTTGTTCTTCGTTAACTTTTATTTGAATTTTCAAACACTAGCACTAAATATTTTTTTTAAAATAAAATGACAGCTGTCAAATACAAAAATTGGCGGAAAATCTGAATGTGACTAAGGTCGTCTGTGTTGAAATTGATTTCCACTGTTCGTAGAGATAACAATTCGCAACTACATACCGATCAAGAACTCTGCCTGACGTTGCGGTAGTCTATTCACAGCTCTCAAAATCCCATCCAAAACTATAGACCTCTTTGAAATCCTATACGGTTGATATCAACTGTAATTATCTACCACCAGTAGAGATTCTTATTTATTTCAATAAAAACCCTAAAACGTATTGTGGTTTTTAACAGTCGCTGTTCCACAAAAAACGAGCAAATTGGCATTTACATCTTCTGCGGTTGGCGGCGGCGTTGGGCCACCCGTCGCCAGTCCTCCGTCCCCACTAACCCATCAACAATGAACCTTTTTTTTGTTGTTGTTTTGTTTTGTGCTTTACATTTGGTGTCGTCTTCTTTTGTTTCAGTTTGGAGCAATTTCTTGGTGCAAGCTTTCAAAAGTTGTCGATGCAACACAGAAAATGTTGTCCTCGACATCGTCGCCAACAACATTGGAATCATTTGTGTTCAGGTTGCCCGACGTTACTTCGGTGGCAAGAGTGTGTGCGCGTGTGTGTTGCCATCAATGTCAGATGCAGCAGTTGAATGAAATTCAAGTAAAATCTACGGTTGTTGTCATCATCATTAAGTGTGGCATGTGTACTTTGTGGCATAAACAAGCAGAGCAACCAGCCATGAACAGTAAATACACATACCTCCAATCGTCTGCATGTGTGCATTGTAAATCGCTACGATGTTGACTCAACATTGATATTCGCCTCCAAGGGAGGCCTTCCGTAGGTGAGGCTTGGATTTTGTCCCTTAAAAAAAATGTCGCTTTTGTTTCACCTTCGCACAGAGAAGATCGGAGTAAATTATTTCTAAATAACTCCAGCTGCTACTCGTTCAATACTTTATTTGAAGGTGAGTACAAATATTTGATTGGAAGCAACGCCCATCCAAATATTTATCCTTGGATCCATAAATGCATTGGTGCTGCATTTAATCAAAAAAAAAACAAGAATTTATGACTTTTGCCATCGACGGGCCCCTCCTTAAGACCATAATTATTTTTTTGGCCTTCAGAACGCCTTTATTAACCAACACTTTTGAAATGGTCTCGATTGTGGATCATTTATGGAATGCCTTCTTTTAAAGCGACAACGGAAGTCATCCCTCTCGAATGATCACTCCTGAAATGCCATTATTTGCCGTCAGTTTTGAACATCATGCATTGCAGAATTTCTGGGAGCTCCCCCTTTGCAGCTAATCTCCTAGAACCCATGGTCTGGTCCCTCGTCTCACTTGAACCCTTGACAGTATTTTCAATTTTTGAGTCCTTGTACGGTCAGAGCGACTGAACATTTTCGGAAATCTCAGAAATTATGATGGAAGGCCTCCCAAGCCCACCCAAGTCCTCCACCTTTTGAGGATATTCCAGTAAGCGAGTGACGGCAATTTATAGACGTTGCATATGAATTTTGTAACGTTGAAAACCTCAACAACCGCATGGAAGTTATTTACGCGAATCTGTTTTGGAATCCCTCCTCGGTCGCTCACGTGACAACGTATGTGCGAGCGTCTGTGTGTGAAAGTGAGTAAATGCAAGTGTGCGTGTGTGTGAATAATTTTAAGACAAATATCTCAGACAAAAAAAAAATATGTCGCATATCATTGATATACAGCCATGCACAGATTGTTACATATCCACTGTGGTTGCAATGTATGAAGGATTTCGCGTAGAATATTTTCAGCGTAATGGAAAGGACATACAGCGATTAGTGAAGTTACTATGGCTTATCGGAATAACCTGGCGGCTGTCAAATAATGTGACAGATGTCAAATAATGTGACAGATGTCAAATAAAATGACAGCTGTCATATTATCATATGTCAAACATAATAACGGCTGTCAAAAAAAATGAAAGCTGTCATATTATCATATGTCAAACATAATAACAGCTGTCAAAAAAAATGAAAGCTGTCAAATAAAATAAGAGCTGTCAAATAAAATGACAGCGGTCAAATAAAATGACAGCTGTCAAATAAAATGACAGCTATCAAATAAAATGACAGCAATCAAATAAAATGACAGCTGTCAAACGAAATCACAGCTGTCAAATAAAATGACAGCTATCAAATAAAATAACAGCTGCCAAACGAAATCAAAGCTGTCAAATAAAATGGCAGCTGTCAAACGAAGTGGCAGTTATCAAAGAAAATGACAGCTGTCAAACGAAGTGGCTGCTGTAAAATAAAATGACAGCTATCAAATACAAATGTCAAAAAAATGACAAATGTAAAATAAAATGACAGCTATCAAATACAAATGTCAAAAAAATTACAGCTGTCAAATAATATGACAGCTATCAAATAATATAATAGCTGTTAAATAACTTGAAAGCTGTCAAATAATACGACAGGTTTCAAATAAAAAGACTGCTGTCAAATACAATGACAGCTGTCAAATACAATGACAGCTGTCAAATACAATGACAGCTGTCAAATACAATGACAGCTGTCAAATACAATGACAGCTGTCAAATAAAATGACAGCTATCAAATAAAATGACAGCAATCAAATAAAATGACAGCTGTCAAACGAAATCACAGCTGTCAAATAAAATGACAGCTATCAAATAAAATAACAGCTGCCAAACGAAATCAAAGCTGTCAAATAAAATGGCAGCTGTCAAACGAAGTGGCAGTTATCAAAGAAAATGACAGCTGTGAAACGAAGTGGCTGCTGTAAAATAAAATGACAGCTATCAAATACAAATGTCAAAAAAATGACAGCTGTCAAATAATATGACAGCTATCAAATAATATAATAGCTGTTAAATAACTTGAAAGCTGTCAAATAATACGACAGGTTTCAAATAAAAAGACTGCTGTCAAATACAATGACAGCTGTCAAATACAATGACAGCTGTCAAATACAATGACAGCTGTCAAATACAATGACAGCTGTCAAATACAATGACAGCTGTCAAATAAAATGACAGCTGTCAAATAAAATGACAGCTGTCAAATAAAATGACAGCTGTCAAATAAAATGACAGCTGTCAAATAAAATGACAGCTGTCAAATAAAATGACAGTTGTCAAATAAAATTTTAAAAAATATAACAGCTGTCAAATAAAATGAGAGCTGTCAATAAAATGACTGCTGTCAAATATAATGACGTTATCAAATAAAATGACAGATATCAAATAAAATGGCAGGTATCGAATAAAATGACAGTTGTCAAATAAAATTTTAAAAAATATAACAGCTGTCAAATAAAATGACAGCTGTCAAATCCAATGACACCTGTCCAATAAAATAACAGCTGTCAAATAATATGACAGTTGTCAAATAAAATAACTGATCTCAATCAAAGTTTGCATATGTGTCGGCAAAAAGTTTAAAATTTCCAATCGAATATGAAGCCGAGAAATTGTTTGAAAAGTGGTCTGTCAATCACTTCATTTGATGATCTTTACTTCTGGCAAGTACGGTATTTACTTAGTCTCCTTGCGAGGTCCTTGAAGTTTACCAAATAAAATTCTTTCAAGTTTTCAAATCGTTAAAATTCTTGACATCTAATACACATTTTCAATTGGTTCGGGTTTGGCATTTGGTCGACAGACTCGCGTCCCATTTCCCGTTGATTAACCCATATGTCTATGTGAAAATTTGTTCAACATATACGCAAACTCTCCTGAACGACTACTACACATGTTGTGTGCTGTGTTCTTCCTTCCAGCTCCAATCCAATCAATTACAAGACGAACAAACAGCGAAAAGAAACGATAGCAGCGCAAAATGTTGTCATAACAACGGTGTAAAATTGGTTTATTGTGAATATGTTTTTTTTTTTTCGTTTTTTTTTTTTGGTTTCATAAGGATCGCCCGGATGCCAACGATGGACAGACTGACTGACTGACTGCCGGTAAAGACTCACCGTGGAAATGTGTTAATGTCCACCCGAAAAATGCCCTTAAGCTGTTTAATGCTTTTTAATGGATTCGCATTCGTTGGTTCGTTTGATTTCCCACAGAAGCGTCATGTGTTAACACACATGTACTACGGTAATATCGGAGTAATTGGTTTTGTAATGATTTAAATATTCAAAAAGAAAAATACAAATAATCACATGATATCGACATATGTACGGGCGGTATTTACAAACGCACACACACACAGAAACGGACATTTAATTATTTCAATAAAATATGTTGCGGTGAGACGGGGAATATTTCTTGCAGTTCGTTGTTGGGTGATTGGCAATACCAGCGGCAATTATCGGTTTTGAAATAATTCAAACCAAATTAGGTCAAAATGTTGAATGGCCAGTGAAAGCGTGCAACTTTTATTTGCCACATTAAAGCGGCGATTTAATTTTTTTTACTACAGATTGCATTTAAAAAAAAGAAACTACATGGTACACTGGGTAAAGCTAGGTGTGAATTAAGTGATTTTTTTCAACGAGAATAGATCGTGCTTTCAATATAACAATAGTGTATAATAGACAATACACTATACACCATTGTTGTATTGAGGGGACGATATCACGATTAGGATTTTGTTTTATCAATATCATTCCTTAACAAGGAAGAGACTTACAGCCTGACCGAGGACGTCGACTGAACTGTGACTGGCTAAACACTCACTTTCGCATAGAAAAGCGACCCACTACCTCTTGAGTGGTCGTTCTCATAGCCTTACGCTATCTGAATGAGTTCAGATGTGGCCAGGTGAATAATTAAAAAAAAGAGGAAATTTTGCCCCATAAAACGCCAAGTTGACGCCACTGTCCTCGGCTGTAACAACAATAAAATTAATGAAAACAAACAATATTTTGTGGTTGATTTTTTGATTAATCAAAAATAGGATTACTACTGGCGCCGTATTGTTTTGCGTGTAGACTGAAGTTTTCCGTAGGCGGATAAGAGATGTCTCAAACGTTCTCGGGATGCTGGCAGCCACGGCTGCTACCATTAGGCTAGAGAATTGCCTTTGCCTCACACAGCTCCGGGAAATGAACGTAAACAAAATAAAGCTTTTTCTCGACTCGAAGCGACTTCCAGGATTAATAGGATGTGTTGGAGGAAACCACATCTGTGTCTAGTCACTAGAAGACGACCTCAGGCGTTTTTTTTGTTTTTTTTTTTTATCAAACGAAAGACAAAACACCAGTGAGTACTTCTGAAAAAGTTGGTGTGACCCGAATTTTCACAGCTTGCATTTTTCTGGACCACTAGTGGAACGAAAATCAGCTGTTTGTCGTGTAAAAGGCATGCGAACCCTAACGTTCGCTAATGCGGGACAGGCTGATAATCTAAAAAAAAAAATTCTTTATAATTTATTAGAATTATTTTGAGAAGATTTGGTGGCTCAAATATGAACGTCCGTGGTGTGCGACTACCACACAGCAGAACCCAGGTTCGAAACCTGGTAAGACCATCACACATTTGTCAGCGACTGCTTCCACCTCGTAATTGCTGCACGCTGAAAAATATATATTTTTTTAATTTTTGCACACAAATAAAGTCTATTTGCTTCTAAACAAAGTTTATTTGGCTGCAAACATAACTCATTTGTTATTATCATTACATTTGTGGGGCAGAAGTAATAGCGTGTTTGCGAACAAATTCGCAAAATACTTCGCAATAAATTCAAAAAAAGGACAACAATTGAATGCAAATAAGTCTGTGTTGGCAATTTTTTTTGAATTTTTTTCTGTCTCTACGCTCTTTAAGATGTAGACAACAAGTGGTGTTGAGATAAATCATCGGATGTTTATTTCATAATAAAGAGGAAGGTATGCCGTTAATAATGAAAATAATATCAGTCAAATAGCCACCGCGACCACGCTTATAGGACCATATCCTTTTCATGAAATTTCCCGTAACCAAAAGCGCAAATTGAGTGCGCAAATGTCCGCGAGTAAGAGAGTAATCTCCGAGCCATGTACCACTTCTTTGGAGAAGCTGCAGCCGAAAGAGAGCGAACAGGTCTTTTCAAACACGGTTTACAATCATAGTCGCTATATACCGCTGCCGTTGAAGAACAGCTCTTCCTTCATAGTTCAAACGAAAATCTCATAAAAAGTCTATTCGATTCTCGGTACCACATTTTACCAACTACTGTCACAATTGCTCAAACCGCCCTCAATCACCCTGTCCCTGTGCTGTGGCTGGTGTGAAGTATTTGGTAAATAAATGTTCCATTTTTAATTAACTCAAAACTTGTTAGCTGACTAACTAAACCCTCCTCCTCGACCTGAGTTTTGCATTTTTCATTGAGTTTGTCAATTAAAATTGGGAATGCCGGAGAGTGTGCGGGGCAGGTGCATTACAATGGCTTAGGTTAAGCCTGTCGAAAGATCAGTTTGTTTAAGCCAGGACATATCAAAAAATGTTTTAACACATTCCATAAATCCGACCAGAACAAATGTGTGACTACCAGACCAGGCCAGCACTAGGAGGATGCTGGTGCTTATGCACTCCTTGGTACACACACACACACACACACACACAAATATACTGTACACCCAAATGGTATCTGTCGGGCAATTTCCGGTTTCGGTTCTCTGTTTTGTTGTTGTTCCTTGCCATGCAATTGTTGATGTTGTGCTGTTCATGGCTTATGCATGGACCGTTTTAACCATGGCCAACTCTACATTTATTTATTGTGTCCATTTTGTGGACAAAGCTGAAGCTGAAGCCAAAGCTTAGCCATCATCATCTGCAAATCAACTTTATGTTCAATGTTATTTAGTTCATGTTTGTTGTGGCCAAGCGCATGGGGCATGCATCATACATACTGTGTGCCATGGAAAACGAAATTGTTGCAACATGAGCTGAGTGGCGCATTTATGGTGGTACGTGTAGAGTTGGACATAAACACACACACAGACACACACAAAGGTCTGGTGATATTGTTCGGAATCCCCATGAATTTGGTTGCTGTACAAATCATCTTTGCGGTTGCTATACCTGTGACCGAGTATGTTCCGTTTGCCATGGTGTTTGTCTCCATCGAAGGGTGACCAATCAGTTGTCATAGTTAATGTGACCACAAGGCAGGGCAGTCTAAAAAAGACAATCAATCAAGAATATTTATGGAATACAATGAAAATCAATTCTTTGGGCTGTCTGACGGCTGGTTTGACTGGGAATATTTCGCCCGGCTCTTACTACCAACGGGCTATTCGCATGAAAAAGTCAACTACATCCAGTGACTGTGATATTCTACAATACATGGGTTCTTCCGTCTTGTTAGGGAATTTCGGGTTTCTTCTCCCCAGATGCAATGATGAGGAAAATTGGCCGAACACATCCAGTTCGGAATATGTCATGTCTATGGACCGATGGCTGCTGCTTGAAGAACAAATACTGTGACCTCTACTGGAAGCGCTTAAGTACAGTGAGGATGACTGTGACTGTGAAGTTACCAAATGACAGTAGAGGTCATCGACTGCCGTAATAAGAAAGCTTTGGAGTTTCTTTAGACATACATACATGACTCCGAGATCTAGACAATCTCTGGCCAGGCCTGAAAACAGAGATTGTCCTCAGTCATATAATTCCTTGCTGGTCGATGCACAGTGGCGCCCGAAGAGCAAACGAGTTTGCAAAAATCAACATTTTCATGAGGGTGTACGATATTTTTAATAAACCCATATTCTAAAAAAATTCCAATAAGTTGAAAAAATAAAATTGAAAAAAAAAATATTTTTTTTTAATTTGATGGGTAGAAATTTTTGGAAATAAAACCATTAAAAAAAAGGAAAAAAAAAATTTTTAGGTTTTCATTTTTTATATTGACATTTTTTTTTTTAATTTAAGGACTTAAAAACCTCAAAAAAAAAGCTAAAATTGGTAAAAAATATTTTTGTTAATTTTTGGATTTTTCCTCAAGTTTTGCATAAACCCATCTTATAGAAAATTTTTCATCGATTCATCGATAAGCTCAAAAACCAACATTTGAAACATAAAAAAGAAACAAAAAATCTAAACTTGGTAAACATTTTTTTTTTAGTTTCTTATGGAAAATTTTCAATGATTTCAAATAAGCTATAATTTCAAATAACATAAATTAAAAAAAAATTAATTTGTTGTGTAAAAAATTTAGGACATAAAAACTATTAAAAAGACAAAAAAAAATCTAAAATTAAATATATTTGTTAATTTTTGGATTTTTCCTCAAGTTTTGCATAAACCCATTTTATAGAAAATTGTTCATCGATTTCAAATAAGCTCAAAAACCAACATTTGAAACATAAAAAAAGAAACAAAAAATCTAAACTTGGTAAAAAAAAAATTTTAGTTTTTTAGTTTCTTATGGAAAATTTTTCAATGATTTCAAATAAGCTCAAAAAATAAATTTAAAAAAACATTAATTTGTTGTGTAAAAAATTTAGGACATAAAACTATTAAAAAGACAAAAAAAAATCTAAAATTGGTAATCTAATTGGTAATGCAAATCAAGTTTTGCATAAACCCATTTTATAGAAAATTTTTCATCGATTTCAAATAAGCTCTAAAACCAACATTTGATGATTTCAAATAGGCTCAAAACATAAATTAAAAATTTAGGACATAAAAACTATAAAAAAAAAAGATTAAAAAAATCTAAAATTGGGAAAAAAAAATTTTTTTTTAGTTTTCCAAAAATTTGAAACCTGTTAGCCTGCAAGTAAGCACGTACAAGGTTGCAACCCACAGTGGCTCCCGTATAGAAAACGAGGTTGCAAAAGTCAGCATTTTCACGAGGACGTACAATATTCTGCATAAACCGCTTTTAATGGAAAATTTAAATATGCCAAAAAAATTAATTTAAAAAAAAATATTTTTAGGTAAAAACTTAAAAACCATAAAAAAAATCTAAAATTGGTAAAAATATTTTTTTTTTTTTTGTTTTTGATTTTTCCAAAAATTTAACCACAGCGGCACCCGTAGAGCAAACGAGGTTGCAAAATCAATATTTTCATGTGTGTGTACGATATTTTGCATACATATTTTTAATAAACCCTTTTTCAACGATTTAAATGTGGAAAAATAAATTTAAAAAAAAATATATTTTTTAAATTGTTGGGTAAAAATTTGAGGATTTTTTTTTTAGTTTTTGATTTTTCCAAAAATTTTAAGTAAGAACAAGGCAAAGTACCCTATTCCAAAAACCCTATTATTTCATAGGCTGAACAATTATTACTCATATGCCATCTTTCTTAATATATATTTACCCTCGACACTGATTCACTGACTCTGTCACGCAGTACGTAGGAATTTAAATAGGCATTCTATAATTCTATATAAATTCTAAAAATAATAATAATAAAAAAATAATATTTTTTTTTTGTACAGAAATTGTGTTTTCCCCAAATTTTTTTTTTACAATTTTTTTTTTTTTACCAACATTTTTTTCCATGTTTCAACGGGCGCCATAGACGCATTACAACTTACTAGTTTCAAATATTCGATTATCTTGTTCGGTTCGAAAGATATGACAAAAAACTCAAATTGCGCCACGTTGCCGACGTTGACAGTTGACAATTCTGAAGGACGAGTTCTGATTAAAAAACAAAACAAGCGATTTGATCCTGATAATTGGAAAACGAGAGAGTAGGCAAGGATCTATGGTTTAGGATGGTTTCAGAATCCCTGTGCCTCCTACGTCTTCGAAACGAACATGTGAATAATCTAAAAATGATTATTTCAAGTTTTGACGTTCGTGGGCGTTGTCACATTCCAAAGAAACATTTTTGGGCATTTTTCCAGAACAAATGTGCGACTAAAACAACAAAGTTAACTAAAAAAAAAAAAAAATTGTATGGCTTATATGAAACGCTCCACTGTGCGGCCTGAAGTTGGTGTAGCTTAATGTGGACCTCTCCAAAAAAAGCCTCCCACTTGGAATGTATAGAACGTCCTCATTGGTCAAATTCCATCCTCGACGACGGCGACAGCTCTGATGTATAGTCAGAACAAGAGTTTTGATCTTATTGCATGGAAAACGAGGGAGAAGGCAAGGATCTATGAATTAGGGCGGCTTCAGAATCGCCCCTGTCATCACAGGGCGCTGTGAAACAGAATTTCCCAACGATCCCAAATGACAGGCGGCCTGAAGTTGGTCTCGCTTAATCTGCACCAATCCTGAGCTTCATACGGCGAGAATCTGCTTTGTATGGGGAGGAACGAGAACAGAATCTCATTCCCCGTGAACAGCCGGTCACTGCACCTCTGAGTTCCTACACGAACTTCATCGATAATTCCAAATGGTTCTACTCAAACAAGAGATCATAATATGTGATTTCGCCCACCTAAGTTACATGCGGATTATGCCAACAAAGGATCAAATCTGTTCCTGTATGGAAAACGAGTATGAGAACGACAAAGTTTTCCCGTCGCAATAGGATGTCAGTGCAGCCGACCACAACCATTGTGGGGCGGGCAACTTGTTATTCATATTCCGATGCACGTACATGCCATTGCCTTGGTCAATATTTTGTACTAATATATGTTTTTGTAATTAAAACTTTTCTTCTTTGCATCCTGGAATTCGACTAGCCGATATGCAAGTTAGATAAATGTCTGCCGGACAGACAGACAGATGGCCGAACGGACAGACAATTGGAATATGAGGCTTGACCACATAGAATGCTGCATGCAGCTTATCATCATCAACATCATTTGGTGGTACGTCCGTCCTTCATCCAGGGTGTGTGTGTGTATTGACGATTGCGTAGGTTAAAGCTTTTAGCCAAATTATATTTCGATATCGTGTTGCGCTTTTCATTCACAAAAATTTCAACTTTTCCATGGTTTGATTTATGACAGCTAGGTATTCACTCTAAAGAGTTTCCATACAAATCGATTCGTTGCGAAACTTTTTGTTATTGTGGCAATGGGTACAGCGGCTGCGGCTGCTGCCGTTGTCGATGTCGTCGTTGTGGTATCCACACACACACACAGACACCAGTGCTCACTGGGGCGGAGCGCCAGTGGTAACGATTTTAGATTTATGGCAAATAAATAAATGCAATTTCTAATCTCTTCGCAATATAATTGCGTGACTTGTGCAACAACAAAAGCCAGCATCTAAATAAGAAGAAGAAGAAAAAAGTAC
The DNA here is from genome assembly GCA_958296145.1 of Hydrotaea cyrtoneurina. Classification (NCBI taxonomy): domain Eukaryota; kingdom Metazoa; phylum Arthropoda; class Insecta; order Diptera; family Muscidae; genus Hydrotaea; species Hydrotaea cyrtoneurina. The sequence continues at coordinate 56,969,990 of OY282516.1, read as the reverse complement.
ACATTTGACTGGATTAGTTAGCTAAACTGGCCAGCCGGTCGTCGCTGTTGTGGTGTGGACCTGTAGTTAGGTTTTCATTTCACTTCGGTTTGGTTAGTTTCAAATGCTGGTAAAACAACCATTGGCCTGGTTAAGTTTATTAACAAATACCGTTTGTTTATATTTGATTTATAAGATGTTGTGAATATATTGGAATGTTAAATGTCATACATGAGATATGTATATTGATATTCTTGGCAGAGATCTGCCCAGGGGAACTAAACTACATCGTTTTCATATGTGAAGACAAAGCAGGTAGAATATTGGCTGTTAAGAAAAGTGTAAAGCCCTAAGGAACTTTTGATAAGCACATGTGTGGGGGATTTTTTTAAAAAAAAACAAACATATTTATGTGTTTATTTAAAACTCTAATATGTATGTTTTCCGAAAATATTTTGTTGACAACTTTTTTTTTTGTCTGGACAAGCTGAAATTGAATTATTTCCATTTTATTACAAAATTTAATTTTCTAGTAATTTTCATTGCAAATTCATTGCAAATTTCTTGTTCTTTTTATAGTTGAATGTTCGATTGGGATGTGCATACATATGTCAAAAGGTTGAACTTGGAGAAAAAGACGAAGAGACCATAGATACGATTTACGGGCGACTGTATGCCAATAAAATAAAATTGTTCTTAGGCATCTCAGTTGCAAAATAGGCAGGGAGAACGTCATTGGTATGATGGTCGCACACAAAACACTGTAACTTTTGCCCCGGTGGGCGAGTTGGTAGCGTGCTCGCCTATGAGCGTGGAAGTTGCAAGAGCAATTCCCACCAGAGGTTTTAGTCTATCGCTGCAAAAAACCTAGCCATATGATCTGTGTCACCCGGTTTACCCAGAATTAGAAGGTAGCCAAAAGGTGTATTTTTGAAAATTTCAATTTTAATAAAATCTTTAACCCCTTGTCGACCAAGACTCGAAGGGATTGAAAAATGAATATTTTCTTGGAGAAATCTGAATTGTTATGGCATTTTAAAGATAAATTAAAGGTTTAAAAAATTTTAAGGACTTAAAAGTACAGGGTCCGCCAAATAATTTTTTTTTTTGAAAATTCTATAAAAAAAAAAACCACTACTGGATATTTTCTCAAATTTCTTTTTTTATTTGAAAGTACAATCCTTCCGGTTAATAATGGAAAATAGTTTCATTCAAATGGCTGCCTCGGCTGGCCATGCAGTAGCCTAACAACATCAGCTCTGCGGCTGATAATGCGAACTTCAAAAACAGGTCGCAAACATCGAGTGTAGCTTCGGCTGTGTGGCACGTAGCGCGCCGTCCTGTTGAAACCAAATGTTGCCAATATCCACCTCTTTAATTTTTGTAAACAAGAATTCGTTCAACATGGCCCGATAAATAACGAAATAACGAAAACGAAATAAGCACTAGTTGAACAAAAAACGTTAGATGGCGGACCCTTTAAATTAATGTATTTAACCATACTGCGAAACTCCCTTTTTAGACATTGATAAAATCACTCTTTCTCCAAGACAACTATTTCTGACTAATCGAAATTAGTGCCACGTTCTAGCAAAGCAAAACAAAAATATTTTTATATTAAAAAAAAATATTTGTATTTTAAAAAAAAATATTTTTATTTAAAAAAAAAATATTTTTTTTGATGCCTAAATTGTCATAACTCGAAAACAAAATGTCCAAATTCTTTGACATAAATTCTAAAAAAAATTCTAAAAATTTAAGTCAAAAAATTTGGACATTTTGTTTTCGAGTTAAAAAAATTCTAAAAATTTAAGTCAAAGAATTTGGACATTTTGTTTTCGAGTTATGACAATTTAGGCATCAAAAAAATATATTTTTTTTATTTAAAAAAAAATATTTTTATTTAAAAAACAAAATATTTTTTTTGATGCCTAAATTGTCATAACTAAATTGTCATAAATAAAAATATTTATTTTTTAAAGTAAAAATATTTTTATATTAAAAAAAATAATTTTATTTTAAAAAAAATATTTTTACTATAAAAAATAAATATTTTTATTTCAAAAAATAAATATTTTTGTTTCAAAAAATAAATATTTTTATTTAAAAAAAAATATGTTTATTTAGAAAAAAAATATTTTTATTTAAAAAAAAAAAATTTTTTTGATGCCTAAATTGTCATAACTCGAAAACAAAATGTCCAAATTCTTTGAAATAAATTCTAAAAAATGTTTCAGAGTTATAACTAAAGTAAGGATTTTTTCGTAATTTTTGTTGTTAAAAAAAATGTAACATATGTAACAATTTGTCTTCACAACTTTGTGAAGGTCCCATCTGGAATATCCCAGACAAAACTTTAATAAAAGTTCGAGCCTGCGTTTTTCACCTTAGTAGACGAGCTTTGAAAATAAATGTACTCGTTGGACGGATTTCTAACAAAAAATCCGAAAAATTAAAAATTGCAATTCTTTTAAACAAAGATCTGTCTCTTTTTTTTAAATTAAAAAAAATGTAATCTACTACAATTCTGATGTACAAAATTTGCCGACAGACAGATTTTTTTTAATTTTTTTTTTGTCATAAATTGTCGTTGCCCTATAACGAAAATGAAATAAATTTTAGAAAATATAAACAAATTAAATCTTCGCTTTTAGTACATTCCGAATGTCAACAATCCGAATGTCAGTTTCGGAGTTATTAACAATGTTAAGTCGGAAGAATTTTGTATATTAAAAAAAAAAATCTTAAAAAAACAAAAATGTATAAAAGCGTTTAGTTTCTGTAGTTTTTCATAAAGCCACAAGTTTTACAATTCGCAATAAAATATAGTTCATTAAAAACGATGAAAGATTGTCGATTTTATTCACATATTAGTGAAGGCCTCCCATACAAAAGGTAGTATTTTTGAAAATTTCAGTTATAATGAAAATCTGAAAAACATTAATAAACATTCGAGCTTGTGTTTTCTCCTTAGTAGAAGAGGTTCTAAAATAATTGTACGGGTTTCTCACAGAAATGATCAAGTTGTCTTAAATAAATTATACATCGCTAGATAGGTCTAAGTTTTTTATTTCTATATCTGTTGATTAAATGAAAATCGTTTAAAGGGGCTGCAAATATATATCCCAAACAAGCAAATATATATCCCATATGTTTGCATGCAAACATATATATAATTGTATGCAAGCATATATTTGATTACCTGCTCACCTATTGTATTTCAAATACAATTTCATAATTTAGATATACTTTAGAATAACATTCAGTACCGCCAGTGTTCCGGCACATTTGTAACAAACTTAAAAAAAAAACGAAAAGTCCGCGTTCTGTGAAATAAATTTAAGAAAAATGAAATCTTCTCTTTTTGTGCATTTGAATCTCGCGAGCGGCGAGAACATTTTCCACTGGGACGAGAGTTTAGACCAGCGTTCGGCAAACACATACTACTTTATTATTATTTATTTTGTGTTTGTATTAGTGAGATGCTCTCTCAATGCACTGAAAGAAATTGGTGTGTAATTTTTTCATGCCCTTGTTTGGAAATGAGAAGTAAAGATAAAATAAAAATAAAAAACAGAATTCAAATCTGAATTCAATTCCTGGTAAAACTTCCCATCATACATTGGACGGCAACGTTTCCCAAGCGCCATAGCGATAGCATATGATGCCTTTCTTTTTAATAAACATTCATTCATTGCTTTATTTTCCATTTTAGATTTTTCAAAATCTGCAATCATTTTTTCATAAAATGGTTTTTTTAAATGTATTATTAATGATTCCCTTGCCCCATTTGTAACATTAGTATATTCCCTATGACATTGTAAATAATGCCTCTGAAAATAATATTGCCGTAAACGTGGCAATGTACGCTAACAAAGTAAACATTCAGCTTTCTGCAAAAAAAAATCATATTCCCATTTGATATCAAACATTTTGGTAAGTGTATCGCTTGTAGCACGCGACTGCACAACCTCTTCCATTGAATGCTCAAGCGAGACTAAATGAAATTTGGTTTTTGTTTTCAATACATGAGAGAGCGTACATGTGAGAGAGATGCCCATGGGCGGGTGTTTGCCGATGCCTGGTTTAGACTAAACAATTCAACATTGTATTTAGACAATTCTTAACTTTGTTCTTTGCAGCAAATACCCGCTCATACCATTAATTTGCCGCCATTTCGGTTTAAATAAATTGCGTTTGGCCTGACATACAAATCGCTGTTTCTTTAGTGTCCACGTACTTCTCCCATCACTCCCCTCTCTCTCTATCTCTCACCATCTGTCTCTCTTCTTTTGACTTGGTCAAATTAAAAGAAAAAAGTATCGTAAATTAACCGCAAAGTCTTTAGAATTTATTTTCAATTCCGCAAAGACCATTTTGCTGTTTTGTGGTACGTTAGACTATGAAATTCTTAATAATTTTTTTTTGTCCATGTAATAAAAAAACAAGAAGTTTTTGTGCTTTCTCTCCGCCGATGGAATGGATGGGAATTGGTAGTGTGTTGCCGGTTCAGCGGCGGACTAAATTAATTCGTTGGGCCTTTGGGGGAAATTACAGGTTTAAAAACGATTAAGACCATCAAACATTTTTCGGCGGCTGTTTTCCTCCTCATAAATACTGGCGACTGTACGAGTAAGAGAGTAATCTACAAGCCATGTATAACTTCTCTAGAGAAGCTTTCGCCGTTCGGAGCCGGCTTTGAGCAGTAGTTCCCGGTCAGGGAGTATACAAATTATATCGCGCACAGCTCACTGATTCGAGAAAAGTTTCCCATCTGTTCCGTAAGGACGTAAGTAAGTGTCGGAAACTTTGCGAGTGAAACTTCTCTAGAACTCTGTCTCGGAGTTCTGAGACAGCTTGGAGCAGTGAGTATACAAACTATATCGCACAGAGACCGCTGATCTGTTCCTACATACAATGTTAAGCGATAAAGAAGTGTGACACAGTCAATACGTTGCCTTTGGGTGTCCTTTGGATGATTTTCGGCAAAGTAAATTCTCTAACATATCGAGCACCTCCGATTGTCCGTACATCTAATTACCCTGGAAGCGTATCTTCAAATTTAATATTTTAATTTTCTATTTTAATATTCACATATTTTTTAAATATTTTTTCTTGGAATTTTACAATCAACCTCCTTCCATTTTTCAGAAGTATTTTTTGTAAAAACAGAATTTTCGAAGAACAAAAACTATCCAAAGAAGTTTTCTCTCCCAATGTTGGCATTAAAATCGCCAGATAGATTTAATCAGAACATCATCAGCATCGCTGCAATGTGGGTTGTATATCGCTGTTCGTCAGATATCGGTTGTCTGGTCCCAGAAGTTAGAACATTTAGACGAAATACTCGGCTATCCAGGGTCTCACATCCGTTCATTGTGAAATGGCCGGTTGACCGGTCGACGATCTATAGAGAAACTTCGTTCTTTAACCGAACCGTTCGTATGCGGAATAATCTTCCAGCAAATGTGTATCCTGCCAGTTGTGTCATTCAGAAATTCAAAACAAATGTCAACAAGCACTACTCCCTCTTTCCGATACCGTAATTTCCTTCCGTTAACACAATGCATTGCATTTATAGGGGGCATCCCCTGAAAAAAACACATGAGCCCTAGGCTATTCTCAATTTTGGCCTAGAGCCTAATCCGCCCCTGGGTCAGCCGGTGATGACGGTGGAATGGTTGTTGTTTTTCCAGCCATCTTTCTAATGTATTGTTGTTTCCTCGAATCGCTAACCCAAAAGAAGACGGCAAAACACACACAAGCGTTGAATAACCACACAGACGAAAGGCAAAAGGAATGAAAAGAATAGCAGAAGAGGAGAATGATAAGTCGACATACAAAAACTTGACCTACCATCGGCAGTGGCCGTCCGTCCGTTGCTGCATGCCAGACCACGGCAATGCCACCATGATGTTGGTGATGGCGGCTTTCATTCGTACGCCGGTCGAAGTCTGGTTGGCGGTCTTGTGATGACAGCTGTATTTCTACTTTATGCCGACTGGCCCAGGCGAATGAGATATGTTTGGGACTTACCAGTGTGTCGTTGGCTTTTTTTCGTTTTTCTCTATCTCTCTCTCTCTCCATTTTCAATTTGCTATGCTGCGGCATATCTTGTTGCAATTATCTTAATTACAACAATCAGTATACACCTTCAGTTTTTTTTTCTTTCTAGTTTTCCCCTGTGTTCGTATGTGTGTGTGTGTGTGCCACATCGTTTTTGTGGTCATATCTTTTGCAAAATGTTCAAAAAGTCTTTATTTGCAGACAGCGAAGACAATTTAGGGGCAGTTCCTCCTCCTATCCATGATTTAATGTTGACTTTGTCTGTTGTGTCGGCATCGGCTCGCTCCACTCAACTTCTAGTTAGCCAATACTTCGTCCACATCTACATCGACTCAGGTGGCAATTGCAGTTGCCATTATTGTTGATTTCATTGTTGTGATAACACCGAGAGCTCAACAGCGGCTGGTTGGGAAAATGAACAACAACAACACCAACACCAATAAACATAAAAATCTTTGCTGGCGATAAATGCTGCCTGCAAGACTTTGTTTGGCAATAGGAACGAACGCACGACGAATGGTTGGCCAATAAATTAGTCCAAGAAGAAAATCCGTTTGCCCTCCTTGATTATGGTTAAAGTATTTATAGTGGGAAGATTTATGGGCTCAAGGCTGCCTCCGTATAATCTGAACAATTATGCGAGGAGTTAAATGTTTTGTTCTTCTTCTGTTTTGGTTTACTTTCCAGTAAAATCCTTCAGTACAATTTCTTTTACAGACAACAAGAAAGCCGAAGGACCACATACACGCCATAGAGTTGGATGATGACAACCCGTTGGATGCAGCAGGGGAAAACTTTATTCGAAATTCGGTTCATATTGTGAAAAGGACATGGCGCTGACAATGAATCAAATGTCTGGCAGTGGAAAAGAAATATTTATGACAGAACAAGTGAGAGGGGTAACCCCCACTTAACTATGAGGCGCTTAACCATATTCGTACCAAGCCACATTTGTAAAGTAAAGTAACCCCAGTAAAACGCAAAATGGTTTATAAAAACAAAAATTAAAAAAAATCCAATGGGCATTTTCTTAAAGTAAACTATTTAAAGAAAATAAACTTAGACGTATCGTACGATAACACCGTGTTATACACATTCTGTCCTATCAACCAAATTTACTTTTTCGGAAAGAGGGGAAAAAATAAAAATACACGTGTATCGGCGATTTTCATGTACACGTCAGAATTTTTTTTTTTTAAGTTTGAAAGCCTTTCGACCGATTTTTAACCCTTTTTCAGTGACCCGATCGAGCTGATTTTTGGCAGGCAGACTCGTGGAAATGTCTGTATCACGTCAAATTTTTTAAAAAAAAAATTGTATCAATTCTCAGATTTTCCCCATTTTTTATTATTTTTGAAAAAAAAAAATATTTTTTTCACTTTTCTTAGCATAACTTGAAGAGACTCCAAATTTTTAAACTACTTAAGCGTTACGAGAAAAAATTTGTTATTGAACTGAAACCTTAAAAAAAAAGAAAATCGCCAATACACGTGTATTTTTATTTTTTCCCCTCTTTCCGAATATGTGCATTTGGTTCATAGGACAGAAAAAAATCTATTTTTTTTAAAAAAAAAAAAAAATTAGGAAAATCTGAGAATTGATAAAAATCTATTTTTTAAAAAATTTGACGTGATACAGACATTTCCACGAGTCTGCCTGCAAAAAATCAGCTCGATTGGATCACTGAAAAAGGGTTAAAAATCGGTCGAAAGGCTTTCACACAGGCCACTACGAGCTTCATACTTCAAACTTTAAAAAAAAAAAAATTCTGACGTGTACATGAAAATCGCCGATACACGTGTTTTTTTTATTTATTATCCCCTTTCCGAAAAAGTAGATTTGGTTCATAGGACAGAATGTGTGTAACACGGTGTTGTCAGTCTGACTAGAGTGCAACAAAGGAATTCTGCGTACCAGCTAGGCGCCTCACCGAAGGTATCATCTGTCCGACTTTTAACTGTTTTCTCTGTATGAATCGGGCAGCCCTTGAAGGAGAAAACCTGCTACTTGTGTCAGAGCCTTAATTTTTTCTTTAAGGAATACCAATTTGTTGCCATGAGGAATACCACTTCGAGGTTGTGTTTTCTTTTGGCGTTCATTGCCATGAAATCAATTAAAAAATATTACTTCTTTCTGTCAGCTAAACTAACAACGACTAACGAATACCATTAACAGCATTTTATTGCCACTTATTCCGGTGACTCGAAAAATACATTTCCCTCTCTCTCTGTCTCTCTATGTTTTTACACACACACTTTAATGGTCCACCCGTTAACACACAGTCTTTGTGAGGGGCTATTAAAAAGAGCGCGTAGTAATTAATACCTAACGATAAGTTTCCAATAATTTCTAATGTTGTAAAATCAAGCATCGAAGTAAACATCATCATTAACAGCAGCGCACATGTGTGCATACTACTTACATGGATTTATGGGCATGACTACGAGTGGCAGCTTGGAGGAGACTCGAGACTCATGGTGGCATCAATAGGGACACCAGTGCAAAGTACCTTTGCACTCACACAACACTTTGTACTAATCCCATTGCCCAGCAAACATTTTCTATTGAATCTCCGGGGAAAAGTTTTCCAATTGCGGCGATTGTCATGTGTGTATTTATACAATTGCTAAGATGATGGTGAGACGATTAATCTTCAAAGTCACTTTTTAAATGTGTCTTGGAAGATTGTAGTATTCTTTTGTTTGCATCGCTTATAAAGCTCCTAGGTAGGGTATAATTGTTGGCTTCAGAATCTTCGAATTGTTTGCTGGGTCATATTCAATTTGTACAGCATTCAACAAATTTCATGGTGCTAATCGCGCAGGCTGCCTGAGAAATTTGCGACCTCCTGCCTTACGACAACGTTGGCGCCTTTGACAGCAGGATCAACAGTTGCTGTGAAGTCCGTCGTCTCATTGGTCCATGGATTGTTTATTCATAATTTTTACAATTACAGGATTTTATGGCTCAAGTGTTAATGTATGCCCGGTGTAAACCGAATACACATTAAGCACTAGTAATACTCTTACGGGTACGTGTGTGTGTCTGTGGGTGCGCATTCGGTTTGTTGTACACAAACATACATATGGCTGCATGTGTTGGTAACGTAAGAGAGTGTACGAGTACATCTCCATTGAATAGTAAAACTATTAATGAATCTTATGATATTGCCATCATCATCATTTTGGCATGAATGGAGTTAAGGCTGGTGCTGTTGGTGCTGCTGTTGCTTCTGCAGATGTTGCTACTGCTGTCCTGGCTAAACATTGCCAGCATCAGCACCAGCACCAACATCATCATGAGTATGTGAGTATCAACACCAGTCAGACGGCCAATGGTTATTTGTAGAATAATTACAGTACGTTCGTTAAATGAAGTACGTTTGTAAGTGGATTTGTTTGGTGTTGTTGGTCTATCCAGAGTGTGTGTGTGTGTGTGTGCGTTTCCAACGAGTGTGGCTTCCAACTATGGCCAATGCCTCTGCGAAGAGTTTCTAATCAAAAATTACTCGTATGTGCATTCCTTTGGCATGCATATGAGACATGCTATTATGCGGATCCGATTCAGCAGTTGCAGCAAACCATCTGGGCCACAGTTTTTCTGTTTGTCCACACCGACCAACAATGCTTGAAATGCCTGAAGTGCTGAAAAATATTGTGTATATGTGCATTCCCGTCCAAGGAACAGATTAGACAACATTTTTGCATTTACAGGTGGTCAAAAATTCCTGTGGCTCGAATACTTCGTCGGTGCAATCGCAATTTCTATACTCCCCCCTCCACCATGAATGCTGGGGCATGGAGTGTATGTAGCAGGAGTTCTTAACCAAAGTTGGTTGGAAACTTATATCAGTTCCTGAGTACCTTAGGATCAGAGCTACCATGGTAGTCAAACCTTAAAAAAAAATCCACGGATATCAACTGTAATCCTACCAAATGTCATTGAAATGTAGTAAATCTGCTTACAGTTGAATCCACTTAATAATTAAATTAAAAAAAGATCCCAAAAATTTGCAGTGTGGCATAGTTTCATTAATTTTTTTTGAAGGTATGAAAATATACGCCCAAAAACAGGCAAAGTTTGGCGTAGTTGTACCCAGTTCAAAATTTATTTACTTATTTATAGTCCAGGGAAAATTACAATCCTTGCAGACTAGCTTATAACTAGGAGTAAAATAAATCTACAATTTCATTAAACTTATTAAAACTTATTAAAAGAAAAATTGGAGCCTATATCCATTGTAGAGGTTGGGGAAAACATTGGAAGTCTGATTTCATAATGGAAATAAGCTCCAGCAATAATATGAAATTAAGCCCCCAAAAAATCATTAAAATGTATACTAACAATTTAAACAATTCTAATTCTTGGAAATCATAGAATTTATTAAAGAATTCATTTAATGAATCCCAGAAAAATATGGAAAAAAAACTCCAGAATTTTTTAAACAAATCCCAGAGTTTATTGAATCATTACATGAATCCCACAATTCATTCAATGAATCTCAGATTTCATAAAATTGAGCCTAGATTTAATAAACAAATCCCTGAATTTAATAAACAAATTCTAGACTTAGTTAAACGAATCCGAGAACTAATCAAACAAATCCCAAAATTCAATAAACTGGACCCACGATTTATTAAATGAAGCACAAAATTAATTAAACGAATCTAAGAAAACAATTTAAAAAAAATCCTAAATTATGGAAATCCTAAATCATAGAATTTATTAATGAATTCATTTAATGAATAACAGAAAAATATGGGAAAAAATCCAGAACAAATGCCAGAGTTAGTTAAACGAATCCGAGAACTAATCAAACTAATTATTAAATGAATCACAAAATCAATTAAACGAATCTATATGGAAATCCTAAATCATAGAATTTATTAATGAATTCATTTAATGAATCCCAGAAAATATGGAAAAAAAAACTCCAGAATTTTTTTAACAAATCCCAGAGTTTATTGAATCACTTATAAATCATTAAATGAATCCCACAATTCATATAAAGAATCTCAGATTTCATAAAACTAATCCTAGATTTAATAAACAACTCCCAGAATTTAATAAACAAATGCCAGAGTTAGTAAAACGAATCAAACAAATCCCATAATTCAGTAAACTAATACCATGTTTTATTAAATGAAGCACAAAATTAATTAAACGAATCTAAGAAAACAATTTAAAAAAAACCTAAATTATGGAAATCCTAAAATATAATTCATTTAATGAATCCCAGAAAAATATTTAAAAAAAACTCCAGAATTTATTAAACAAATCCCAGAGTTTATTGAACATATCCCAGAAATCATTAAATGAATCCCAGAATTTGTTAAACGAATCCCAGATTTCATAAAACTAATCCTACAATTAATAAAGAAATCCCAGAATTGATTGGACAACCAGATGAATTCATTGGCAAATTCCAGAATTAAAAAACGAATACCAGAATTTAAAAAACAAATCCCAGAATTCACAAAAAGAATTCCAGGATTTTTTAAACGAATCACAAAATAAATTAACCGAAAAAATTATAAAAAATAAAACTCCAGAATTTATTGAACTAATCCCAGAATTTAGTAAATAAATCCCAGAATTCATTAAACGAATCTCAGATTTCATAAAATTGAGCCTAGAATTAATAAAGAAATCTCAGAGTTTATTAAACGAATCACAGAGTTCGTTAAACGAATTACAGTTTCATCGCAGATAATGGTATTATTTAAACCACACAGAAAAAAAGACAACCACAAAATTTCAATGAAAATATTTGTACAAGAATTTCATCACTTCTCAATGAAACTTTTCGTTAATATGCTAATGAATTTTTTTGTTGATCCCATTTATCAAATTTCGTTTTAATATTTGATACATTTTTAGCATATTTACGAAAAATGTTATCAAATGTTGAAAGAAATTTGATAAATTGAATCGACAAAAAATTTTATATTTTTTATGATTTGTATTTTGGTTATCTAATTTATAAAATTTACAATTTTTTTTGTAGATATGCGAATTTTTTCATCGAAAATATATTTGATAAACAACCTACAAATTATTTTGTTGAATGTGAATCAAAAATATTTTTAATGAACGACATACAACAGTATACGAATATTTTCTTTAAGTTGACAAATTGTTTTATCACAGGATTTTCAATGAATTTTTTGTTTGAATTCGTGAATATTTATTGAATTGAAAAATTATTTTTTTCTGTGCAATTATACAATTTATAAAACAAATCCTAGAATTCAGTAAACAAATCCCAGAATTTGAACAGAAACCATTAAACGAATCCAAGACTTCATTAAACGAATTTCAGTTTTAACGTAGTAAAACGAACCCCAATTACTGAGTAAAACCAATCTCCCAAAATATTTTGTAAAGCTCTTTTTTTTAGTCACTTAGTTGGTATACAAAAAAATATCAAATTATGATTTTTGTTTTGAATAGATATGATTGTCTTGAAACTGAAATAATGCCCTGTGTGTTTTTTCCTGCCCCAGGGATTTTTATAACTTTTACAGAACAGTCCCACCGTGGCAATCACTTCCCGGTTTCGAATATAAGGCAGCTAGTATGTAGATTTTTCAAATAAATCACTTTAAATGATCACATCGTGCGATATCTGAAGGCAGGCAACAAATGGAGCAATTCATTTTATGATCTGTGAAGAACTAGGGTATTGGACTTCAAATATCTTAACATTACCACATCACAAACTTTTCGCCAACGAATGACTCATAATGTTGCCATTAAAGATGCCACACAGATTGAATGAGTAGTATCGAACATAGAAAATAATTTCCAACGAAGATACATTGAGATTTCAACAACAGGAAATCAATTTGTCGGCCGGTGTGTTCTGTAATGTTTATTTGCATAACTTGTCGATTTCTTTGTATTGTATTGATTTGACTATAATTTGAGTGTAATTAAAATGAATCGAGTAAACATTATCATCTACATTGGCATCAGCATACAGATAGAGATTAATGTCAACATCCAACATCATCTTCATCAAACAGGCTCAGTGTATCACCACTGGTTGTCATCAATAGACAATAAATACGGATTCGGAAAATATACAAACATTTGTTGGATCAGCAAATTGCCTGCACATGTGACATTTGTGGGAAGTCAGTTAGTCTTACGGGATTTTAGTTGGAACCCGTTTGGACAGTGATTTCATCATATTTCAAATTGTATCTCTTTTAGGCTGTCATAAATTATTTGTTTACAGGAACAAACGAAATGTCTGAGAAAATGAAGTTTTGCATGAGAACATTTAAAGGGTAAACGCTGTCTGGAACGAAAATAGACGACACACGTTAAGAGGAAAGTAACTTCCTTATCTAATCCTACGAAGTAAATGAAAATAGGGTAGTCTCCGAACTTCCGACTTTAGCTTTGACTAAACAACTGTTTCTTTGTTTAAAGTGTCCAATAGAGTTGTATAAGAACGTAGAAGGCCAGCTGATAAGCTGCATCCATCAGTTAGTCGGCACCATGTGGGAAAATCAAAGCATATCCGATGATTCTTAACCTCAGAGTACTGGCTCCGATTCAGAAGAAATAATAGAAATAGTTTGCCTTTAGGTCGACTAAATCAACTATCGACCAAATCGACTATCGACCATGATTTAAGTATTAAATCGACACGCATAACACTTTTAAAAGTAGTAGGTGACCTCAGCGAATCATTTAACACTAGATTAGGAAAAATAACTCCATGGCAAAATGTCTCCTAATTTTACAAATTTTTGGTGTAATTTTTTTGGTTCCATTAAGAAATTTTTTTCCATTTTTGGGCCATTTTGGAAAAGTTCTATATTATTATAAAATAATTCTAATTTATAAAACATAATTCAACATTTTAAAAAAATAATTCAAAATTATTTTTTAATAATTTTGATTTAAAAATAATTCTAAATTATTAAAAAAATAATTCTGAATTATTAAAAAATAATATATTATAAAAAAATAATTCTAATTATTAAAAAGTAAATCTAAATTATTAAATAATAATTCTAAATTATTAAAAAAATAATTCTGAATTATTAAAAAATAATAAATTATAAAAAAATAATTCTAATTATTAAAAAGTAAATCTAAATTATTAAATAATAATTCTAAATTATTAAAAAAATAATTCTAAATTATTAAAAAATAATTATAAATTATAAAAAGTAATTCTGAATTATAAAAAAATAATTATAAATTATTTAAAAATTATTAGAAAAAAATTCTAAATTATTAGAAAAAAATTCTAAATTATTAAAAAAAATAATTCTAAATTATTAAAAAATAAAAAATTATAAAAAATTATTATTATGTATTATTAAAAAAATAATTCTAAATTATAAAAAAAAATAATTCTAAATTGCTAAAAAACAATTCTAAATTATGAAAAAATAATTCTAAATTATTAAAAGTAATTCTGAAATATTAAAAAATAATTCTAAATTATTACAAAATAATTCTAAATTATTAAAAAAAATAATTCTAAATTATTAAAAAAAATAATTCTAAATTATTAAAAAAAATAATTCTAAATTATTAAAAAATAACAAATTATTATTATTACTAAAAAAAATAATTCTAAATTATAAAAAAAATGCTAAATTATTAAAAAATTATTCTAAATTATTGAAAAATGCCTCTAAATTATTAAAAATAGTTCTAAAATATTATAAAAAATCCTAATTATTAAAAAATTATTCTTAATTATTAAAAACTAGTAAGTTGTAATGCGCCTATGGCGCCCGTTAATTTGCTTGAGAAAGTATTTGTTACTTAATTTTAAAAATTTTGTAAAAAATATTTTGAGAAAACTATTTTGTAAAAAAAAAATTTCGAAAAAAAATAAAATTTGTGGAAAAAAAATTTTTGTTAAAAAAAAAAATTTTGTTGAAAAAAAAATTTTTGTAGAAAAAAAAATTTGAAAAAAAAAAATTTGGAAAAAAAAATTTTTGTAAAAAAAAAAATTTGCAAGAAAAAAAAATTTTGGAAAAAAAAAATTTTTGCTAAAAAAAAAATTTGGGGAAAACACAATTTCTGTACAAAAAAAATATTATTTTTTTTATTATTATTATTTATAGAATTATTATAGAATGCCTATTTAAATTCCTACGTACTGCGTGACAGAGTCAGTGAATCAGTGAATCAGGGAATCAGTGAATCAGTGAATCAGTGTCGAGGGTAAATATATCTTAAGATTAATTTTGAATTATTAAAAAATAATTCTAAATTATGAAAAAGTAATTCTGAGTTATTAAAAAATAACTCTAAATTATTAAAAAAATAATGCTAAATTATTAAAAATAAATAAATTGCTAAAAAACAATTGTAAATTATTTAAAAATAATTCTAAATTATTAAAAAATAATTCTAAATTATTAAAAAATAATTCTAAATTATTAAAAAATAATTCTAAATTATTAAAAAATAATTCTAAATTATTAAAAAATAATTCTAAATTAGGAAAAAATAATTCTAAATTATTAAAAAATAATTCTAAATTATTAAAAAATTATGCTAAATTATTAAAAAATTATTCTTTATTATTAAAAATTTAATTATGAAAAAATAATTCAAAATTATTAAAAATTAATTCTAAATTATAAAAAATAATTCTACATTATTTTGGTACCATTTTTCGAATTGTTTTTGACTCAAACCGGTTTGTCTTACTGTGACGTCTTTTTGTTATTTATTATTTCATTTATTATTTGTTGCATTGAGACCATTTTGCATTGGGGCAATTTTTGCTGCTACCCAAAGAGCATCAAAACAATTTTGCAAGAAGCGTTTCCGTTTTAAACTAATGGTCTGGCATAACCATTACTTGCCGTTGATCATTTAAGATATTTTCAAGAGATGGTTAAGATTTAACATGTGGCCGACCACAGGTACATGTTGAAATCTACGAAACAACCCCCGCATAAATTCAGTTTGTTGTGACTTGAAATAAATTTTGTTTTCAAAAATTTCAATATAACCTTTCCGAAAATCAAAATAATCCAATAAATCTATGTATCAAATCAAAGGGCAATAAATTTTGATTTAAGTGCATTAAATCGACACGCATAACACTATTAACACATACACAGAGACACTTATTCAAACTCGCACACAGTGCCCTTTACTATCACCCATATCGGCAGATCGAAGAAATGCATTAAATTCACACATAAATTATGTCGTTGTCATTGGGTTTTCTGTCTCTCTGCGTCTCTGCCGGCCATCCTTCGCCGCTGTTGTTTGTGTGATGTGAGTTAACCTTATTTGGTAAATTAACAAAACCACAAATTTAAAACAAATTATTGCCTTAGAAGTCAAAGAGGCAGACGTTACGATGCCAGGCCGCCCGTTTGTCACTGGCTGACGTCTGTTCTTGAATTGAAAGAAGGAAATATTGTAAATGTCTCCTCCGCAGATGAATCTTTGTTTCGTTTCGTTTCGATTCTGTTCAGTATTATTGTTATTATTATTATTATTCCTATTCAGATTCATTCATTCCTCCATTCTTTATGTGATTCGCCGACGACGACATCGTATGGAAGACACACACACACATTCCAACATATTTAAATGGATCTATAAAATCGTATTTAGGCATTCAAGTAGATGTACCCCCCGCATCGTTTTTTTCTCTTTTCTGGATATGGATTGAATAAATTAACGAGATAACAATGTTATGTGAATAATAACATCTATCGAACAACAATGACATCAATTCAAACATTGATTTGGTGAATTTAACATGACTACCATTTTCCAAGTGACGAACAGACGGACGGACGGACGGACGGTTCGTGAGGGTGTCCATGTCATGTTTGGAATCTATAAAAGGTTTGTTGTGGCCACCCTAATACAGGTATCTGCTATTATAGGTCAGAGGTAGCCGTGTGCGGGTACTAATGTATGCATGAAGTGTCTCTTAAAGAGTATGATTCACTTTTGAAGTGTTTGGCAAGGAAACGTTTGGAAAAATGTGTCACGATTATCGGATAGACATCGTGTCTGCGACAGATCCTTATATGGAATTGTTTTTGTTTTGGAAATTGTTTTTTGAATTAAATTTGTTTTCATAAACTTAAACGAAAGAACAGGAGACTGTCAAATACTGTGGGGAGGTAACTAATCAGGAATTTCAAAAGAATACGCCCGTCACCCAATCCCCGGAAGGACAAAGGGAACTATTACACAGCGTCATCAAAAACGAACAAAAATGTCAGAAGTTCTCACTTGTTCTTTGTCTTTCGTTTGAAAAAACGCTTAAGGTCGTCTCCAGGCGACGTAAAACGGATATGAGTTTCTCGTCTACGGGGCTTTTCTAGGCGAAAGTGGGGTCTGGCTTTCGTTCGCATATATTCTCGTTCGGCATCTTGGGTCGAGCAGTAAAGGAAAATTAGACGGGGTTTCTGTAGATTTGACTTTCCTTTCAAAATCCTGGCTTCCGATTCCACGTGAACAGATCCCACACGTTCTAATAAACAGGGCAAAACGCAAAAAACTATTACACATCTCGTGGTTTCCAATACAACATGAACAACATGACAGCAAAAACAAATTGATGTCTTGTGAGGTGGAAGATTAATTTATAATTATTTTTTAATAATTTATAATTACTTTTTAATAATTTATAATTACTTTTTAATAATTTATAATTACTTTTTAATAATTTAGAATTATTTTTTTATAATTTTTAATAATTTAGAATTACTTTTTAATAATTTTGAATAATTTTTTAATAATTTTTAATAATTTAGAATTACTTTTTAATAATTTTTAATAATTTTTTAATAATTTAGAATTACTTTTTAAAAATTTAGAATTATTTTTTATTTAGAATTATTTTTTAATAATTTAGAATTATTTTTTTTTTATAAATTAGGATTATTTTTAATAATTTAGAATTATTTTTTTATAATTCAGAATTACTTTTTAATAATTTAAAATTATTTTTTGATAAAATAAAAATTTTAAATAATTTTTTAATAATTTAGAATTATTTATTACTAGTTTAGAGTTATTTTTTTTAACTTAAAATTATTTTCAATACTTAATTATTTTTAAATAATTTAGATTTTTTTAATAATTTAATATAAATATTTTAAAAAAAATTATAATTATTTTTTAATAATTTATAATTTTTTTTAATAATTTATAATTATTTTTAATAATTTAGAATTACTTTTTAATAATTTAGAATTATTTTTTTATAACACTCTGCGACAAATGGTAAGGGTCAGTGATCGGTTTGGAATGAAACCACCGGGGAAAGTTATATCGGTCAAAAAAAGGTCATACGTGTTCCAGCGTTTCGCTGGGTCTCATCTAGGAATCGAGAAATATCGATTTGAAGTTAGTAAGTATCGTATAGGGGAATTTGTCACGTTTTAGGCTCGTTTGTTTGACATAACTCGAGAACCACTCGTCCGATTTAGCTGAAACAAATTTAGAAAAATTAAGAATTACAATTCCTCTAATCTGTTCTTAAACCGTTTTCCTACTTAAGCAACAGTTTCGCAATTATAAATAAATGTATGAAAAAAAAAAATTATTTTTGCCTAAAAATTAAAATTTTTTTTTTTTTAATTCATAAAAAATCCAAAACGGTAAAAAGTGTCAAGTCCTATTAAAATGTAAATAAATGTATTTAAAAAAAAAATAAAAAAAAAAAAATTTTTCTTCATGCGCTTATTTTTAACTTGGAAACTATTACTTGTAAAGGAAAATAATATATGAACAGATTAAGAGAATTGTAATTCTTGGTTTTTTAAAATTTATTTCAGCTAAATCGGACGAGTGGTTCTCAAGTTATGTCAAACTAAAGAGCCAAAAACGTGAAAAATTCCCCTATACGATACTTACTAACTTCAAATCGATATATCTCGATTCCTAGATGAGAGCCAACGAAACGCTGGGACACGTATGACCTTTTTTTGACCGATATAACTTTCCCCGGTGGTTTCATCCCAAACCGATTGTGGCTGTCGCACAGTGTAATTTTTTAATAATTTTTAATAATTTAGAATTACTTTTTAATAATTTTTTAATAATTTAGAATTACTTTTTAAAAATTTAGAATTATTTTTTATTTAGAATTATTTTTTAATAATTTAGAATTATTTTTTTTTTTTGTAAATTTTTTTTTAAAAAATTTAGAATTATTTTTTAATAATTTAGAATTATTTTTTAATAATTTAGAATTATTTTTTAATAATTTAGAATTATTTTTAAATAATTTAGAATTATTTTTAAAAAATTTAGAAATATTTATAAATAGTTTAGAATTATTTTTTATTAACTTAAAATTATTTTCAATAATTAATTATTTTTTAATAATTTAGAATTATGTTTTAATCATTTAGAATTATTTTTTTATAATTTAGAATTTTTAGTAATTTAGAATTATTTTTTAATAATTTAGAATTATTATTTCATAATTTCGAATTACTTTTTGAACATTAAAATTACTTTTTAATAATTTAAAATTATTTTTTAATAATTATTAAATTAGGGGCCATTTTGCCTATGAATTATTCTTCCACTTCTAGTTTTTGAATGGTTCCCTGAGGTCGCTTCATATTTTTTACTGAGGATCTGCTATCACACAGAGTCTGTCTACTAAGACGTTGTGCTGGGATCTCATAGACTCAGCTACGTGGTTTAAAATAGATTTTCTCTTATCGGGGTTTTTAAGGCTGCTGTCAATGAAAATATGGAATGGGTCTTTTCCAGGATTCGGTCCTATGTTCCCCACATGAGTAAAGCCAAACGATGGAATCTTATGGACGAGACCTTTTCCGTGGTAGTTGACGCAAACGGGTTCTGTCACCTTTCTTATGAATCGGACCAAGTAAGCTGAGGTTCCAAATCATTTGGAATGCTTTCATTTTCCCAAAAGGTGCATTCTAGCTTAAGCATGTACCTTATCAGCTGATCTCCTACAGTCCCATACAGCACTGCCTTCACTTTTAGTAGGTTTCAGTCGAATGAGAAGTGTTTTATTTTAAAGAGTTTTTAGACAAATTCCTTTAAACCATCGAATTTAAGGAATTTAGCCGTTTTCCAAAACATTTCAATCCAACGTTTTAAATTGTTTATTAAATATCATGCAAATAAAAAATCGTGACATAATTAGTAAATTAATCATCAACAACTTGACAGTTACAGCAACGAAGAACTGAAGAGAAAACAAATCCGAACCTGCATTGTTATCGTAGCTGTAATCGAATCAATCTCAATTTGTTTGTAATTCCACACGCCCCGGCACACTAAGTCTTAGACCGATGCATGTATTCCGAGGAACGTTGTACAACATATGAAGAATTTCTGCAATACAACACATGAAATGCTAAACATTGTCACGCCAGTAATCGAGAACATCTGGCACGCCAAAGTAAATTGTTATCGCCCCAAAGGATCTAAAAAAGAAACTTCATAAATTTGTACTCCAACATAAATGGTGAAAGGACCTGTGCATGCATGCATGGTTATGTCATAAAAAAAGTGTTCAAATTATAAAAAAAAACCACACACACACACAAAACCCTGCATTCATAGTCATAGCCTTGTCGAGCGTCGTTTCTTAGCCATGCACAGACGAACGCCCCCTTTCACAAAAGAGGCCTGATTCCCGGTTAGGCAAAGGGTCGCCATGCACAACTTAATATGCACACACACACACACATACACTGGCATGGAAAATGCACGTAAAAAATGGCTGTACGTTCTGCTCATATGAAAATGTTAAAATTGCACTTATCAAAGTGTAACGATCATCTTATACTCGAGTAAAGCGAATTTAGGTCAACAGCGTTTTGTGAAACTTTCAGCCAGCAATTTTTTGTTACCGCATATTCAGTTCTCCGTGAAACCAAGAACATATTTTCCTTCACACACACACACACGAAGTAATATACGTAACCGTAGGAAAAACAAAACCAATACTCATTATTTCATGTGGAAAATCGCAAGAGTGCGCGTGAGTGTATTTAATGAACTCTATCGAAGTGAAAAGCTCTTGACAAGCGAAAACAATGAAGGATTCGCATGTAGGCGCCTGAAACGAATTTCGACTACTCTACTGATGAGGTGTCGAATTGCAGTCTATGTTGTAAGATTGAGATAGGTGAGGTAGGTTAGGTAAGGTAAGATTAGGTTAGGCAATTGGGGTCATTGTAGTAAGAGATGCACGAGCAGCAAATCTGGAGAAATGACACAAATGAGTACGATTTAGTGGCAATCTTGGACGTCAAAAACGCCTTTAAGTCGACCAATGTGACTGGATACACCAGGATATCGATAGGCAAATATACAGGACTACTTTGACTATTTCATGTATACAAGATATCCTTCGTCCTTTAAGGGGGGGGGGGGGGGGGGGCGCGTCTCACACCAAAGGATTTTAGACCACTCGGCTCAGAATCAGAAAATCTGTTAACCGAATCCCACAAAAATATTAAAAAAGAAACTTCTGAATTTATTAAAAAAAAATCCTAGAATTGTTTTAGCAAATCCCAGAATTTTTTTTTAACAAATCCCAGAAAAATAATGAAAATGTCCGGAATTTATTTAAAAAAAATCCCAGAATTTATTAGACAAAACCCAGAAAACGAAAAAATGAATTCCAGATTTCAAAAGGAATTTCAGATTTCAAAAAACTAATCCTAGAATTAATACAACAAGTCCCAGAGCAAATGAATCAAATTTATTGAACAAATCCCAGAATTCATTATGTGAATCCCAAAAAGTATTGAAAAAACTCCAGAATTTATTAAACAAATTTGTTTATTCAAAAAATCTCAGAATTCATTAAAAGAATTTCCGATTTCATAAAACGAATTCTAGAATTAATAAGAAACCCCAGAGTTTTTAAAGCAAATCCCAAAATGTAAAGTGAATACCAGAAAAATATTGAAAGAACTCCAGAATTTATTTTAAAAAATCCCAGAGATCATTAAATTAGTCCCAGGATTCATTTAACGAATCCCAGATTTCATTAAATTTGTCCCCGGATTCATTTAACGAATCCTAGAATTAACAAACATATCTTAGAATTAGAAAAATCCCAGAATTATTTAAACGAATCCCAGATTTCAGTACACGAATTCTATGATTAATAAGTCACTCCCAGAGTTCAATAAAGGAATCCCAGTTTTTAAGTAGTTTGTAATACATCATCATTGATGTATGCATCATCATTAATGTATACATCATCATTAATGTATATAACATCATTGATGTATACATCACCATTGATGTATACACCATCATTGAGAGAGTAATGACCACACGGATGGCGAACGTGGGTAGTGCTGTCGAGTCGTCGATATCCGGCACCTGTAATATTACCCCAATAACCATGGGGTATACATCATCATTCATGTATACATCATCCTTCATGTATACATCATAATTGATAACCATGGGGTATACATCATCATTGATGTATACATTATCATACATCACCATTGATGTATACATCATCCTACATGTATACATCATCCTACATGAATACATCATCATTGATGTATACATCACCATTGATGTATAATCATCATTGATGTATAATCATCATTGATGTATACATCATCATTGATGTAAAATCCTTCATGTATACATCATCATTGATGTATACATCACCATTGATGTATAATCATCATTGATGTATACATCATCATTGATGTATACATCACCATTGATGTATAATCATCATTGATGTATACATCATCATTGATGTATACATCATTGACAGTGGGTCATCAGTACAAATGGGATGCGACCTCTACGAATCTCAGAGCACTACAAGAGATCTCTGACAGAGTGAAGGCTTATTGTAAAAATTCTTCAACCTACTGATAGAGGAAATTAAAAAAAAAAAAAAAAACAGAACACCGCGCATGTGGATATGGGCATGATGGACATGGTCGAAAAGGTGTTTTGTCCTTAAGGCGAATGGCTATGAAACCTACGGGAGATAACGATTCTCCTGGGTTCAGGACGATTCTCCGGGGTTCAGGCGATCGATAACTCCGCCTTATGGCATTTACCCCCATGGATCACATTTTATTTTACTTCTTCTTTATCGAAACTACAACGAAATCGTTATCACTCAGTGTCAATTAAATTATCGATCCAAATATAACAAACCGTGCAAAGCACTGGATTTTCCCCCCAATCTCTGCTACGATCTAATAAAAACGAACGTGATTTTACCAAGCGGCTGTTCAATACCATAAAAATTGAGATGTGAAAAATAACGAAAGTATTTGCCACAACATCTCGTACCAGTACAAATAATCCTTCACATGAAAATGCAGCACTTGACACCTGGACATGAGCGCTTAAATCACACACTCATACTCTGGCACACACATAAACAAACAAACAAGCATTACTCTCACACACACACACACGCACGCACGCACTCAATCAATAAGTCGGTGAGAGAGTGAAATGGAATAAAAAGGGTTTTCATTTGACCGAAAGAAAAATACAAAAACCAAAAAAAAAAAAAACTCTTGTGCATGTAAAAAAATGTTCACAAGGTTTATTTGAGAAATAAAATAAATAAACACAAAATGTTTGAGAACAAAAAAAAAAAAAACGAATAAAAAAGGACGAGATAAAAAACAGAACAAGAATAACAACAACGTGAAAGCGTAACACAAAACAAAACAAATGTTACGCGTTCAGAGCTGATTGTGTTGCCCGTTTCGGTCGGGGTGCCGATGAGACAACTCGAGGGCAATTGAATGTCATGCATTTTCACAAATGGTTTCAACAGGGCGGACAGACAAAAGAGAGAGTTTTTGTCCTCCACTGGCAGCAGAATCAAATTAATGTGTTAAACAATGAATTGTGAAATGTGATGTAAGAAGGAAAAGGGTGATAATCACCCGAAACTCGGAACGGCAATAACAAGAACCACCGAAGCATCAGCAGAAAAACGTCGTTACTTCAAGACTTGACTGTTTTTTTCTCTTCTTTTTTGTTGTTGTTGTCGTTGTTGTGGACAGACGATGCAGGAGAAAAGGACAGGATAACAAACATTTTCAGTTGAGCGATGCAATGAAATTTCGATGACTGTCTGGGCTGGGCGATGCCTGACTGACTGACTGACTTTTCTGTGGAGGATGGTTGCAGTTGTAGTTTGTTGCACAAATGGAAAATACAACAACAACGACAACTACACGAACTGTAACATACCATGACATGTAGAACCGTCCGTCCGTCTGTCCATCCTCAGTCTGTCCGTCTGTCCGCTATTCATTGCTTGGTGTTTGGTTGTGAAGATAATTACGATGACGTTAAAAAGATGACAATGATAAAGCACATCGTCCTAGCGTGCATGTATGTATGTGAACATATTCCTATCTATCTGTGGGTATGTTGTTGTAATGGGACACAAAAAACAAATGACAACAACAACAATGGCATGAAACAAAGAACTCGGAATATATTGTGTGAAGGAAGCAAGAAAAACTGAAGCATATCGATAATGATCACGATGATAAGCAAATGAACGGACGGACGAACAAACGGACGGATGAACATAGCGTTGGACGGCGGCCGTTAATAAGGCCCAATGGGGCATAGTGTTCCCATGTCATTTCATATCGTCACCATCATAGAATGGGTGGAAGAGAGTTTGACTGTCACACCGCTGACAGTTGAGTAAAATTCGTAAAAATCATAATTGTGGTATTCGTTTCAAAAAATGCTGGCATTAGTTTACCGAATATTCGGGCTGAATACGGGGAATTGTTTATGGGATTATGGATTTGTCTAATACACTTTGGGATTTGTTTTATTCATTTTGTAATTCGTTTTGTTATGTTCTAGAAGTCATTTATTGAATTCTGTGATTTGTTTACTAAATTTGGCATTCGATTATTTAATTCGGGGAATTTTCAGAGTTGTTTATTAAATTGTGGATTTGGTTTAAACTTTAAACATTTTTCTATTTTAAAACTGGGATTCGGTTATTGAACTCCTAGCTTTTGTAACTATAGGATTCATGTAATGAAATCGGGTAATCGTTTAAATAATTCTGGGTTTTTTTTTAATTCTGGGATTTGTTTGTTAATTCTAGGATTTGTTAAATGGGAATAATTTAATGAAATCTGGGATTAGTTTAAATACGTCTGGGAGTTTTTAATGAATTCTGGGATTTGGTTGTTAATTCTAGGATTCGTTAAATGAATTCTGTGATTCATTTAAGGAATTCTGGGGTTCGGTTAAAAAATGCTGGGTTCTTTTAATTGAATAATTTAAATAAATTCGGGGATTTAATTCTGGAATTTTCCACTGAATTCTTAAATTTGTTTAATGAATTCTGGGATTCGTTTATTAATACAAGGATTGATTTTATAAAATCTGGAATTCTTTCAATGAATTCTGGGATTCAATTTTTCAACAAATTTTTGTATTTGCTTAATAAATTCTGGGATTTGTTTATTAATTCTAGGATTCGTTTTATGAAATCTGGGAGTCTTCTAATGAATTTTGGGATTCATTTAATAATTTCTCGGATTTCTGGGATTTTTTTTAGATAAATTTGGGACTTTTTCATTATATTTCTGGGATTCATTTAATGAATTCTGGGATTCGTTTAAAAAAATTCTGGGATTTTCTAAAACAATTCTAGGATTTTTTTTTAATAAATTCTGGAGTTCTTTTTTAATATTTTTTGATTCGTTTAATGAGTTCTGGGATTCATTTAATCAATTCTGGAGTTTGTTTCTATAAATGTTTGGGATTTGCTTCATGAACTCTGGGATTTATTTATTAAGTCTAAAATTCATTTTATGAAATCTGAAATTCTTTTAAGGAATTCTGGGATTCATTCAATAATTTGTTCAATCAACAATTTGTTTTATAAATTCTGGATTTTTTTCAATACTTTTCTGGGATCCACTTAATCATTTCTGGGATTTCTTCAATAAATTTAGGGATTTGTTTATTAATTCTAGCATTAGTTTTTTGAAATCTAAAATTCTTTTAATGAGTTCGGGAATACATTTTTTCATTTTCTTGGAAAAAACTCTGGGAATAAACTCTGGGATTTTTTTAATAAATTCGGGAGTTTTAATTCTAGGATTCGTTTTATAAAATCTGGGATTTTTTCATGAATTCTGGGATTCATTCATTTATTTGCTGAGATTTGTTCAATCAACAATTTGTTTAATAAATTCTGGAGTTTTTTCAATACTTTTGATTTCTGGGATTTCTTCAATAAATTTAGGGATTTGTTTATTAATTCTAGCATTAGTTTTTTGAAATCTGCAACTCTTTTAATGAGTTCTGGAATTAATTTTTTCATTTTCTGGAATTTAACTCTGGGAATAAACTCTGGGATTTTTTAATAAATTCGGGAGTTTTTCCATTATTTTTCTGGGATTAATTTAATGAATTCTGGGATTGGTTTAGCAAATTCTGGGATTTGCTAAATTAATTCCAGGAATTCTGGAGTTTTTATTTAAATATATTTCGTGGATTCGGTTAACAAATTTTGTGATTCGTTTAATAAGATCTGGGATTCTGAAACTGTTCAATACATTTTGGGATTGGCTTCATAGACTCTGGGATTTGTTTATTAATTCTAGGATTCGTTTTCTAAAATCTGGGATTTTTTCATGAATTCTGGAATTCATTTATTTATTTGCTGGGATTTGTTAAATTTGTTCAACAATTTGTTCAATAAATTCTGGAGTTTTTTCAATACTTTCCTGGGATCCACTTAATGATTTCTGGGATTTCTTTAATAAATTAAGGGATTTGCTTCATCATCTCAGGGACTTGTTTATTGATTCTAGGAATTGTTTTATAAATTCTGGGATGTTTTTGATGAATCCTGGGATTCATTTAATGATTTCGGGGATTTGTTTAATAAACTCTGGGATTTGCTTAATAAATTCTGGAGTTTTTTCAATACTATTCTGTGATCAATGATAAATGATTTCTGGAATTTGTTAAAAAAAGTCGGTGATTTGCAAAAACAAGTCAAGGAATTGTTAGAAAAAAGATCTGGAGTTTCTTTTTTAATATTTTTCTGGAGTTCGGTTAACAAATTTTCTAATTAGTTTATTGATTTCTGGGATTTGTTCTATACTGAAATCTGGGATTCTTCTAATGAATTCCGGGATTATTTTAATGAATTCTGGCATTCATTTATTTATTTTTCTGGGACTTGTTTAATAAACTCTGGGATTTCTCATTGATCCTAGAAATTATATTGTGTAGTGTTCACAAATTTGATATAGATTTCCGAGTTAAGGGAAAGATGTGCCATCTACGAAACATTCTTCTGGTTTTATGTTCGTTATACATTCTTCATAAGTAAAGAAAAAAAAATTAAATAAATTTATTCATTTTCATACACTTCCCATTAAGTAATTCTCATTCATGTTTATGAATTACTTTCGATTCTAACATGCGCTGAAGTATTCCCAAGAAAATCCCAATGTTGGTATTCCTTTCAGCTCTCCAACGACCTCAGAACATCGCTGTCATATCGAAAACATCGGCGAGTCGACTTTTTTTTTCCTTTTCACGCTTAAGCTGATACGCAAACAATAGTTCAGCCTTTTCCCCACAGAAAAACAGAACACGGAAAGTCAAACAAAAGGAATCAAACGAATCGAAATGAAAACTAACAATTAAGTAACAAAACATTCATCAGTTCCTCCTTTCGTTAGAGTTGAGCGTTTTCTTGGGCACGCTGGCAGGCAACGAGTAAACTCTCGAAGGAATTGAAACACAATTTTGATGCAGGTTTCCCTGGCAAAAATATGAAAATTGTAATAGAGAAATTCAAATTAAAAACGCTTCAACCCAGAAACACCAAAAAAAAAACACACACACACACAATAAAGCAAGGCAAAGAAAAGAACTGAAAGAAAAGACCAGAGAAGTAGCAACCACCACAGCAGATACTAAAAATTAACAAATGGCCAACATTTTTGTACATCAAAACAAAATGTACCGCACCAAACACACCACAAAGAGACAGACAGACAGATAGGCGTACGGCCAGACCTGGCTGGCAGGCACACGGATAAACGCTGGCAGGGTGAGAGCCTTCCGTCCCGGCAACAAAAACCAATAAATGCCTTTTAACAAACCATTTACAGTGCTGTTCGTTAAGACCACAAACCCAGCTACGTAAGACTATGGAAATACTCCAGTACCTTTCACAAGGCAAAGACAACAACTGAAGCAGGGATCAACACAAACAAGTAGGGGGGGGGGGGGACAACCACATACTGACCATGCCCACTACGTGTATAGTCCGTAGGCCAGTTAGCAACATTTAATCACCACAAAAGGTCACATCATAAGCGCCGTCTTCTCTTCGGCAAAAATACACAAACATTTCTTTCTTCTGCTACTTCTTCTTTCTGTTGGTGTCTAACAGGTGTGCATGCCACACCAATCTTGGGGAGGGGTGGGGTTCAGGCACATGAATGCTCGACTGTAAGTGGAGAATTTAAAAAATTTTAAATGTGGACATTTTCGGTTAACACTGACTAATGTCTTGGTCATTAGCCCGGACAGTGCATACTTCAAATACTCCAAAGGTAGAGAGCGAGAAAGAGAGAGTGGAGGCTAAATGATTTAAGGGGGACATAAACGATAAACACAGAAACCCGCCAGGGAATTGAGGGAAGGTTATTGATAAACTTTCAAGTTTAGACCTAATACAAACGGTACGGATTTTGTCCTACTTTTTGTACTGGATGTTAAGACTTATTTTCGTAATCCCTCTGTTTAAGGCCAGCAAGTGTGTCTAATGGTCTCACGAAACAGCCACAGACTAAGCCGTGTAATAATGGGGGGTAATTTATTTGAACAAAAGGAAATCGTACGATACTACTTACGTACGCTAAATGTTTTAACCCTGCCATTACACGTACAATTGTCTTCGAAACAAAAGAACAATATTGAAAATTATCTGAAAGAAAACCTGAGGATCTACATGTGCACATGCATCTTCATGTGAAAAATATCGTCGCAAGAGTATACTGTCTCAAGAATTGTTGCCGTCCGCAGCAGTAAACAAAACGACAATGTTGCCCTACACCACAAATTGTCAAACATATAAATATATACATGGGAACATATATATGATTGTATGTAAACATAAATATGTTTATGCGCAAACATATATATTTGTACATATAAAATCTTAACATATATTTACCCTCGACACTGATGCACTGATTCACTGACTCTGTCAAGCAGTACGTAGGAATTTAAATAGGCATTCTATAGTTCTACTAGTAAGTTGTAATGCGCCTATGGCGCCCGTTGAAATATGGAAAAAAAAATTTTGTTGAAAAAAAAAAATTTCAAAAAAAAAAATTTCAAAAAAAAAAATTTTCTTGAAAAAAAAAAATTTTTGTGGAAAAAAAAAATTTGTTGAAAAAAAAAATTTTGTGGAAAAAAAAAATTTGTAAAAAATAATTTTGTAAAAAAAAAAATTTTGTTGAAAAAAAAATATGTAAAAAAAAAATTTATGTAAAAAAAACAATTTGTAAAAAAAAACTTGGGGGAAAAAATTTTGGTAAAAAAAAATTTGGGGAAAACACAATTTCTGTACAAAAAAAAATATTATTTTTTTATTATTATTATTTATAGAAAATTATAGAATGCCTATTTAAATTCCTACGTACTGCGTGACAGAGTCAGTGAATCAGTGAATCAGTGTCGAGGGTAAATATATATTAAGATAAATAACTAGTAAGTTGTAATGCGCCTATGGCGCCCGTTGAAATATGGAAAAAAAATTTGGTTGAAAAAAAAAAATTTTTGTGGAAAAAAAATATTTTGTTGAAAAAAAAAAATGTTGTTGGAAAAAAAATTTTTTCTTGAAAAAAAAAATTTTTGTAAAAAAAAAATATTTTTTAAAAAAAAAAAAAATTTGTTGAAAAAAAAAAAAAAAATTTGTAAAAAAAAAATTTTTGTTGAAAAAAAAATTGAATCAGTGTCGAGGGTAAATATATATTAAGATAATAATAAAAAAAATAATTTTTTTTTTTGTACAGAAATTGTGTTTTCCCCAAATTTTTTTTTTTCCAAAATTTTTTTTCTACAATTTTTTTTTTATTACAAAAATTTTTTTTTTTACAAAATTGTTTTTTCAACAAAAAAATTTTTTTTTTAAAAAATTTTTTTTTTCCAATATTTTTTTTTATTACAAAATTTTTTTTTTTCAACAAAATTTTTTTCTTCAGCAAAATTTTTTTTTTCAACAAAACTTTTTTTTCCACAAAATTTTTTTTTTCAACAAAATTTTTTTTTTCCACAAATTTTTTTTTTTCAACAAAATTTTTTTTTCAGCAAAAATTTTTTTTCCATATTTCAACGGGCGCCATAGGCGCATTACAACTTACTAGTATATATATGATGGCCCAATCATGTATATATTTGGGACCTGCTCCAAACATATATATGTTGCCAGCAAATATGTTAGATAGACCGGGTTTTCCTCCGTGTCAGACAATCAGACAATGTCTTGATGGCGTCATCATTATATGAGAACGTTCACTATCAAATAGCGGCCACATTTGTCTAGAATGTATGTAGCCTCCTAACGTTTGTTACTCTGAAGGATCCAGTTTGCAACTGATTAGAGCCTACGTGCGGAATCCTGTTTGGCTGGAATGTGTAAGGCAGTCCCGAGTCTTGTTAGCTCGTCTGTTCTGCTGCAGGTCCCAGTGGCCCGGCATCGACATAAGGTGACTGCTGAGTCATCTCATCGAGTTCAGAAAGACAAAATCCACAGATTTTATGACAGCTTGAGCTCAGAGCATATGTCAGCGACTATCTCAGTCATTCTATTACTTATTAAAAGGTCAAAACCTTGGCCTGCTAAACGCTACAGTGATTGGATAGATTTTGAGCTATTTATAGATATTTTTGGTCTTTGGAGTAGACCACGAAACTTAACAAATTAGTTTAATTTAGAGCCGTCAAATATAGAAGTCGAGTCCTGTACCGGGAGTTCTGCATTTTCACGCATCCTATGGTATTATTCACGCTTACCTCAGCCCTTTCACAGACTCTCTATGGAATAAAGTCATCTCCGGTTTACGGTTCTTGTTATTCCGCTCATATGCTTTTTCCCCAACACTTGTCTTCGCCCAAAGCTCCGACAATTTTTCACTGACATTTCGGCACACAGCTTTGGAAGGGGACTATAAACTTATCTACGAATTGTAACGATGGTATTTAAGACTTCCTAATCATCTCCGCTTTAATTATGAATATTCGGACTGTGTGGTGTTATTTATGTAACATAGTTTGAGTGAGAGTACGTGGGTGGGAATTGGAATCATGATGATGACACAGATACACACACAATTCGGCAATAAATCACCTCCCAGACCAGCGGGTGTAAAGTCACCAACGCATACGCTACTGTGACCAGACATTTTAGATAATGTTGACCTCCCTCGGCCACACTTACACTTACAACATGGACTGTCCGTTGGTTCACTGGTCAGCCGGAATCTCACTACTTAAGCTGAAGAATTACACATATTCGAATACAAATGGAGGCTGGACAACTGGACAGAGCAGAGGTGAAGACAAAACACATCGTCATCATGATAATCGTCATCACCGTCGTCGGTTGTAGCAGCATCATCGGGAATACCTTAGATAGTGGTAACTAAACAAGACCATAATGTTTAAATGCATCCATGCGTGTGCCGGTGTGTGGTTGCCCCATGTATGGATGACTTGGATGGATGGATGCTGGAGCTTGGAGTGTAATTGTGAGACCGATCCATACGTGTGTTTGACCAGACCACAACACGCAATACACATACCACAAGTTGTCATGTGGCAACTTTGTGTTTTTTTTTTTCATTTTGTTGTTTTCTTGTCGGTACACAGTGGTTGACTGTTGTTAAAAACGTACTTGAATACTACTTGGTTTACAGTTGGCTTCATCAAGGACTGACGGGATTTCAAAGAGTTTTAATGTTATAATATTTTAAACGATATTAAATACTGCAATGTCAATTTGATTTCATTTGACAGCTGTCATTTGATTTGACAGCTGTCATTTTATTTGACAGCTGTCATTTTAGTTGACAGCTGTCATTTTATTTGACAGCTGTCATTTTATTTGACAGCTGTCATTTTATTTGACAGCTGTCATTTTATTTGACAGCTGTCATTTTATTTGACAGCTGTCATTTTATTTGGCAGCTGTCATTTTATTTGACAGCTGTCATTTTATTTGACAGTTGCCATCATTTTATTTGACAGTTGCCATCATTTTATTTGACAGCTGTCATTTTATTTGACAGCTGTCATTTTATTTGACAGCTGTCATTTTATTTGACAGCTGTCATTTTATTTGACAGCTGTCATTTTATTTGACTGCTGTCATTTTATTTGACAGCTGTCATTTTATTTGACAGCCGTCATTTTATTTGACAGCCGTCATTTTATTTGACAGCCGTCATTTTATTTGACAGCTGTCATTTTATTTGACAGCTGTCATTTTATTTGACAGCTGTCATAAATACGTTTCTCTAAGTCTACTATTTTTTCCTTCAGCCCCTTCAAAGTTTTAGCCAAATTTCCAATTAGAGCAATAACATCTCGCTAACACGTCGAATTCAAAGACGTCGTAGTCAGGACAGTAAAATAAGTGAAAACTCATTTTAAGAATGATGTCTTAATAATCTTGAACCACTGTCTGAAATGGAACCACTGTATACCATTCGAGTCTTCAGCAACAGTTCGTACCATGACACTGGTACGTACTAGTGGCACTAACAAGTACTTGGGAGTAGTAGTAGCCGCCACAGACATACTTGCAACAAATAATACAATCATCTTCATTTGAACACAAGAGTTCGTTCGTCTGTCTGTCTGTCCGTCCGACCATCCGTCTATACATCGGTATGAAGATGCATGATGCGTGTGCAGGAGGGATGTAATGAAATTGATTGCTACCTGTTTTTTTTTTGTTTTTTGTGTGGTACTTCTTTTCTTTCGGAATCATATGTATAATCTGTTTCCATAGACAGCTTTTATGCTGCACCAGTACCACCTGTTTTCTGCCCACAGAACGCCCCCACTTCAACAGCAGCTACTGCGACCACACATACATATATACATATGCATGTGATGATGTCGGGATATAAACCTACATTCCCATGTGGTTACCCTTTTGTGTCTCACACAAAGAGCTACAAGTACGAAAATTCCCAACACAGGTCAACAAATAAATGTATGCTGCCAGTGGCCTCTAAATTTGGTAGATTCCTAGCGGCACACACGCACACACACACACTCATACAGGAGTTCTCATAAGCAATGAGAGGAGCTTTGGTTGGACGGTGGATGATTAGTGGGCATGGGACTGGATGGAGGGATTTGTTATGGACCGAATTTTGCAGCTTAAATGCTAAAATGTGTTGTGGTTCATTTTGGTTTCAACAATTCATGTTTTATTAACCGGAGATGCAGCGCTGAAGACAAGCCACATCATGATGATGATGATGATGAGTATGTTGCCCTAACAGTGGCCAATTATGCTGCAACATTGTCGCTTCAGAATTTCACCTTGCCTGTAGGCAAAGTTGCTAGCAACATGTTGAATGGAATAAACATGTTGCCTTTAGAATGTTTAGCAACATTGGAATCCTTTATTTCAATTCGATTTAACATTTGTGTGAGTGAGCCTTTGCTGTTGACTATTGTTTCCCTTGGTTTGGAACAACATCTGCATATGATTGATTGTAGGTTTTTTTTTTCTTTTTGTTGTTTGTGCGTTGGTCCCCTTCTCTGCTTGGCAGTGGAGTGGATCAAACAACACTCCTACACTTCCGGTTTCGTCGTATTTGTTCAATCGTTCTTCCTCTTTGGATTCCATGACTTTTGTTAGTTCTGTCAACAACAATAACAACAACAACAACGGCCACAAGAACAAAATGATAGAAATGTTTTTAGTTGGTATTCATACATTAAAAGTTATGACTGTCAATTAATCTACTGTGGTTAACTGACTATTTATAACAAATTGTTGAATTGTCACAAGGACAAGTGTGTGGCGTGCAAGGGCAACTGACAGTAAGTAGCCAAACTGGTGTATGTGAAAGATTTCAAAAAGTAGTTTGTTGATAGAACGGATAATCCATCATGGAAAGGATGTGTACATTAACGTTGTCACCTTGAGATAGACATGACCGAGGGTCTCGATGGAAGATTTAAAAATAGAAAACTTGGGAAATGTTTTCTTTAGCTCTCATCCTTTCTGGGTTGATGATAGACGTTAGGACCGGTGTGCATCTACATGTACATGGGTCTTCTTACCGAGAAGGGAATAAAATATGTTGTATATAGAGTTGGGTATTTCTCGAAAAAATCCCAATCTCGAGATTCGGGATTTCCCGAAATAACGAAAATTTCAATTCTCGAGATACGGGATTTCCCGAATAACGAAATTTCAATTCTCGAGAATTCTCGAAATATCGGGAAAATTCAAAAAAAGTCTTAAAAAATCTAAAATCAGTGTAAAAGCAATGAATTTCATAAAATATTCATTTTATTTATTTGTATTACTTACTTCAATAGCGTGACAACTCAAAATACGATTTTTTGTGGAGAACCGTTAACAGATCTTACTTAGCCAGTATAGGAAAACCTCATGGGTTTCCCGAATAAAGTGCAGCCCTGAGAAATGTTTGTACAACACACGCAGAATAAAAATCAACTTAAAGAAGAGATTTACAGCTTTTTAGAAAACCTAATTAGTTATATAAGGGGTATTAGATGGATGAAGGACGGGGATGCGGGTACCCGATAGACTGAACAGACTGCTTACCTAACATAAAACAGTACTCCAGTTACTCTCACCAGTTTTCTACTTAATATATCTTTAACCGAAATGTTAAAAATTTCAATTCTCGAGATTCGGGATGGGACAATCTGGAAAATTTCTCAAGAATTCCCGTCGGGAATTTCCCGAAGCCCAACTCTAGTTGTATACTAAGTGGAAAAATTCTGCTCTTCACATTACAAATTGCATTCACGAGAACAAAAACAATTATCAAAGAAAAAAGAAAAAATCTTTAACGGGAAAAATGTTGGATTCGTTTGGTATCTTTTTATAAACTTTTTATGTAAACTAAGACCCGATTTACACCGATGACTTTTTGCTTGATTTTTTCCTGATTTCCAAGTTTTTGGGCGAAGGGTGTAGATAAGATTGTGGGGTAGAAAAAAGTCACAAATCAATAATTTGAGTTTCTTTTTTTGGAAATTTCTTTTTGACTTCACAAATTTTGAGTTTTTTTTTTTTTAAATTTCTTTTTGACTTCTCACATTTTGCTTTTCGTCAATTTTACAAATCAACAAGACTCATACGTTTAAATTCATATGACATTTGGAAGCTAAAAAAACAAGTCAAGCCAAAAAGTCATCGTTTAAACTGGGACTAACTGATCGGGACCTTGTGTCTGAAGCAAACACCGAACGGCAAAATGCAACGTTTCTGTTAAAATCGGTGTAATGACGTTTGTGGAATGCCCAATTCCAAAGAACGAAGAGGAATGGGCTTTCTTCAACCCTTTGGGTTACAGTTGATCTTGAGCGACGTGCACGATTTTTATTCATCACATCACCAACTTGTGCCAACAGCTCGAATTTTTCCACACATTTTCGGTATTGCGGTCCCGACCCAAAAATGCATTAGTTTTGCGAACAGTGACCGCAAGATTTTCACCATTTCGTAGAGAATTTTAATAGTTTCAATGCGGTCTGGAAGCGTGTATCGTTCCATTTTTAGTAATGGCGTAGTTTCTACGTGTCAAATGTCAAAAGTGACAGCTACCGACATACCGGGTGATTCAAAATAACACCTGTTTTGGAAAACCCTTTACTTGAAAGCATTAAAAGGACTAAATTGATCGATTTAACTTTGATTCAGAATGTTCCATTTGGCTTAGGACCTTGGTGATCTCATGGCCTCTATTTTTTCTAATTAGCTTGTCATTTAATTACAAGTTAGTTTTGTTAAATAAATAAAATAACCTTTTACTGTGGAGGTGCATTTTTTTTTTCTTTTTAGGAAACGTTTTGGACGTTTCGTTTTACAAAATGAGGACAATTCTAATAAATAGGAATAACAACAACACCACTGTGTCTACTCGTTATAACACTCTTCTCAATTACAGATCGTCCGATGTTAATCAGTACTTAACTTTGCCTTCTGAGTTCAGCTAAAAGTGCTTAACATGTTTTTGTTTGCCTAAAATCCTCTAGAATCCATTTCAACCCGAAGTCAGTAGAGCAACATCATAATGTACTTTCCACCTATGCTGCATGTTGGTTGCATCAGGCATGCTGCATGCAGCATGTGATATGCGTACATGCCGACGACGATGGCGACGAATGAGGACAGAGCTGAAACACACCACGGCCCCTCGAGAACAGGCAACATTTCAAAGTGTAGAAACAGGCAACATTTGCAACACGCACGCACACAATCTCACATTTGGAGAGGAAAAACTCACCACTAATAAAACATGAACGACGACGACAACAACACCAACGACGGCTGGACGGACGGATATGAAAACAAGTTTCAGCTTTGCTTCGGCGGCCAGTTCTGTTTCAGTTGTTTACAAACACAGCAATTGGATGGTTGTCGTGTTTGAACGGTACGGATATAAATTCTTTGAAAACGTAACGTAAAGTAACGCAACGCAACGCGCCGCAAACCCCGTCTATAACGAATGGATACAAATGAAAAGTGTTTTGTGATTTCATAAATAAAGCCACAACAAATTTACGAAAATAAAAGAATCAGCAAAAAAAGAAAATGTGAATTTCGAATTTAAGAAAAATACAAGAAAAAAAAATCAGATAATTTGAAGAGAAAAAGAAAACGCCGCGTATTTTAAGAAAATATTAAAAAAAAAAAACATAATTTATGATTACGAGTGCATTTAAATACATGTGAAATAAAACGCATCACAATACTACGAAAACAATTTTGAATAATCACAACATCTTTGGTTAAAGCTAAAATTGTAACAAGCAGAGTTTGAAAGGAATATATTCTAAAAAATTCGACAAGCCTTAAGAGGAAAAATCATTTATTGCAAAAGTTAAAAAAATCCCCGATTTCCCTAAAGTTAGAGTGTAAGTGTTGAAATTAAAACAAAAAGTTGGCAAAACAAAACCAACAAAATATGTGTGATTTCGCGCTCAAAACAGAAATCCCCCTCCGCAAAAATTAGCCATTTAAGAAAAGGAAATTTGGTTTACGGCCTTTTAATGGCCGGGAATGATGATGGTGTTGTTGTTGTTTTTTTTATATTTTTTTATTGGTGGTGGTGGTAGTGTTTTTGTTCGTTTTGGTTTTGCCACCATTCCCTGCCAGCCAGGGCTTTCCATTGCCATTTCCCTGTTCCTTTTGTTGTTGTTGTTGGCCGTGCCGCCGCAGTCGACAGCAGCAGCAGCCGTGTGCAGTGTATAGTATGTGCAACACTAATTGCCTCATGTCGCGTCGCATTGCAAACGCGTATAAGGATTATTCACGTGTAAATGTGCGAGCACTGCTGTGTGCTTGCGTGCGTGCGTCTGTGGCATTGTGTTGCTCCGGCTGGCTGCATGTCGATGGGCCTGCCTGTGTGTAACATGATAAGTTTTCAGTTATCCCGAAAGGGCGACGGAGTGTACAGAGCGTACGGAGCGTGTTCATTTAAATAACAATAAAATCCATTTACCCAAAATACAAAGATTTACAGTGCAGCAGCAGCAGCAACGACTACAGCGGCGCGGGATATAAAAAAAATTTAAATAAAGTTTTTTTCTTTTTCTTTACACATCCAAAACATCGGGTTACAAACACACAGAGAAACATACCACCAATATGCACACACACACACACAGCACAACACAACAAGAACGAGGAGAATAGCTGCCTCAGCGGGCCAGGATTCTCAACCATAAAAAGGATACAAATTCAAAGGCCCGGTCATTGCACACAAAAAAGTAACGTAACGTATCGAAATGAAACGAAACGATAGCAGGCGAGCGGAGAGCGCAGAGCAACAACACATTAACATACTCGATTTCTTGCTGATGATGATGTTGTCGTTGTTGCTGCTGCAAAAAATTTCACAGGATAGCAGCTTTTTCCCTGTCTCTCGGACTCTCGCTCTGCCTTCCCGCCAGTTGTTGGTGTGGCCATTAAAACAATTGCGAAAATGTTTGCGTTTGATATCCCACGTTTGTTAGACAGACAAACACAAGCCACACGGCTGGACGGACATACACGTGCTCAACATTTTGCTGTTGTTGTTTTTCTTTGCATGCATGTGAGTATAGGTAGAGAGGGGGACCGCCGTAGGTCATCATCCAGCGTCTACCCCCCACTCTCCCCCTGACAGACCACCCTTTGCCAAAATGTGCTAAGGACACTGCGTTGTCGAATGACAGCAAATAATAATAAAAAAAAGAAAAACAACAACAGAAAAAGTAGCAACAAATTTGTTGTTGTCCTTGTTGCGATAGGCCATAACGAAGGATTATAGTCTTTGAAAGTGTTTGATGTGGAGTCTATGAGGGATATCCTATATGCTCTCTCTCTCTCTCTCTCTGTGTGTGTGACAGGGATTAAAATATTTAAAATACAAATGTTCAACTGCATTCTGCTACAATTGGTTGAGATATGCATGAATGTTGTATTTTTTATTTCTTGTGCTCAAATAATTGAGGTGGCACTTTTTTTTTGTTTTGTTTTGTTTTGGTGGAGTAAAGAAAGAAGTAGAAGGGATTGAAGGGACTGAATAAAAGATGAGACCTATAGTTTTTTTGTATTCGATTGTAATGAATTAACCTGACAGGTGAAGTAATTCTATTTGGATTAGCCAATTCAGATGTTGCCTCTCAACTAGGTTTGTATAACCCATTCATAGCCAGCGCTGCCATATGGCAGAGTGAAAAGGATTTCGTAAAGTTAAATATGTCAACGGAGGCGAACTCTACTAGGACTATTTTTTTTAATAAAAAAAAAAATTTTTGTTTTAAAAAATTTTGTTTTAATAAATAATAATCGTCTGGTGAAAAAATAAATAAAATAAGTTATGTCGATCAGTGAAGCGAATATTATGGCAGCAATAAGCGAAGAATTTGGGCAGTAGGGTGGAGTGAAATTCAAAAAAAAAAGTTAACCTCGGAAAAAGATGTAGTCTGGGGTCCTAATGAGGGGAAAAATAAAGAAAAAAATTTTAAAAAAATTTTAGTGGTAGCGCCTCTCCCTCGAAATTTGGAAATTATCGCTATTTTGGCGTTGATTTTAGAAAAATCCTAAAAAGTTGTATGTCAATAAATGTTTGCAATAGCGTAAACAATGAAATAAGGGCATGAAAAAATTTAAAAAAAATTTTCTCATTGTTAAAAAATTTCAAAAAGTAAAAAAGTCAAATCGTCCCTTCTTCAGAAAATTGACTGAACAATGAAATCGCCACCAAAGCTACAAATATCAGTCGATTATCCTCATATTTGCCTCAAATACTTTTGTTTGGGCCCTGAACAAGCTCAAACTTTTAAATTTCGAATAAGTTAAGTCGTTAATTTTTAGGATTTTTCTAAAATCAACGCCAAAATAGCGATAATTTCTAAATTTCGAGGGAGTGGCGCGACCCCTAAAAATTTTTAAAAAATTTTTTCTTTATTTTTCCCCTCATTAGGACCCCAGACTACATCTCTTTCCGAGGTTAACTTTTTCAAATTAAAAAAAAACATGTTTTCACTCCACCCTATTGGCCAGTGAAATTACATTTAATATTTCGGGCACAACATTCACAAAATTGTCCAAATGGAAATGAAATATACCAGCAACTGCTGCTGGACATGAAATCTACAGATTCCTGGTGATTCTGACGAAGAGAACTGTTGTTATGAGTAAGGCTACACCTTCTGAAGAGGCTCCTTGTGAAGGGAAAAAAGTATGGTTGGCTTCTTAAGGAGCATTGAGGTGCTTACTAAAGAACTCAAAGATCCTCGAAGCCGTTATAGGTTAAATAACCAACAAAAAAGTCCAGACCAGGTGTAAATATTAACCAGAGTTCCTCTCAAGTGTGTAATGATACAAGTTCACGATCCGAAGCCCCAAATATGCTCACCGGAGATGAAATTGGCTAACAGACATTTGGAAAACTTGTATGCTGAAAATAATGTAACTCTTAGCAAATGTATTCCGATGGTAAATGTCTGTTCGTTCAAGGAACCTTCCTTCGAACTATGGGTTCAAATCCAAGTAGACATTTTGTTTTATATACCATCAAGTGCAACTGAATTGATCGCCTGCTTTTTTTTATAATTTTTTATGTTTTACTATTGAATTTAGTTTAAAAGTTTAAATAAAAGTTTAAATGAAAGTTTAAATGAACGTTTAAATAAAAATGTATTTTCAATTAAAAAGACGACTTTTTAAAATCGAAAATTCTGCCTTTGGTTGCAACTATATAACCCTACTCTCAACTTGCGATTAAGGAACTTCAACACGCAAGGAACTTCTCTCAAGCCAGTGAGTTGAGCCAGACTACGATAAAATCTCTGAAATCGAGATTCCTAAACGATAGATGGTCTGGGTACAGAAAATACCGGAACACCAGACAAATTCGGCTATGTCATGAACAAAATCGCTCGAGAACTTTCACATCTAGATCTAGACACTGATAGTCATGCAGCCATGCTGTGGGAGTCGCTGTCCCTGCTGTAGAACGACGAGGAGGACGACAATATTGTCGAACATCTCTGTTTGAGTAGATGATTTAAGGTTGTAGGAGGGTACAACCATGTCTGGTAAATTTCTCCCCAACACATAACTCGATCAGAGCTTTGAGGGCCAAAAAAAATGTGCGAGTTTTTCAAAATTTTTAGGTAATATTTCGTTTTTGGGGCAGTTTTCATACGAAAAATTCGCGCAAACGTTTATGGCGTTTCTTGACATTTTCTAAAGACAAGTCCGAGTGTAAATCAGAACTAAATCCATTATGCAAAAGTTTTCTTGTCCAAGGGATGTTTATAATATTTGCAGGTATATTTCGGCGACCTGAGCTAAGGCCGTGGTTTGGTAGGTAGTGTGTGCGACTATCAAACATTTTTCAGCGACTGTTTCCACCTCGTAAATGTTGGCGACTTTACGAGTAAGAGAGCAATCTCTAAGCCATGTAAAACTTCTCTAGAAAAGCATTAGCCGTTCGGAGCCGGCTTTAAACAGTAGGTCCCGGTCAGTGAGTATACAAATGAAATCGTACACAGCTCACTGATACGAGAGAAGTTCCCCGTCTGTTCCTTCATGGAATGTTAAGG
This sequence comes from Hydrotaea cyrtoneurina, assembly GCA_958296145.1. Lineage (NCBI taxonomy): Eukaryota > Metazoa > Arthropoda > Insecta > Diptera > Muscidae > Hydrotaea > Hydrotaea cyrtoneurina. The sequence continues at coordinate 56,928,578 of OY282516.1, read as the reverse complement.
GAAATAAGTAAGTAAGAGCTCGGATGCAGTTTTATTATGTTGACTGTTTTGGAAGGAGTTGTGCGATCAACCCCTGCAGTATACCCAATTAATGGTAATTGTAAGAGCTAAACATGTTGTAAACATGATCTATATATAGAAGAAATGGTGGGCATTTTCGCTTTTCTTTGTAATTTTTTGCACACTGCTCTTTAACCAATGTTTTTCTGTACTAATCATGTCAACAACATATTCAGCTCATATAATGACCTTTCATTTGGCATATTGTATTTTTTGATCTGACGTCTACTTCCAAAATTATAGTAAAAATAATAAAGGTATATCTGAGGAAAATAAATTTTTTTCATAAAAGAAAAACGAGTACCCACAAATTGCAAACACAAATTGCAAAATGCAAACACAAATTACTAAATAAAAAATTGTAGACACAAATTTTTAAAAAAATTAAACACAATTTAAAAAAAAAAATTCTGACATCTCCTTCCAAAATTTTAGACTAAATAAAGATAATAAAGATATACAGGCAATATCCGCTTAGCGCGATTTCGTTTTAACGCGGTTTAAATATTTTTCGGTTTAGCTTGATCTTGCTTTGCAAATGCTCACGAATTTGTTTGTTTGTTTACTTTTTACACATAAAAACATAATTTCGATTAACAGGGTTTCACTTTACGCGGTATTCTTGAGGAACGAATTAACCGCGCTAAGCGGATCTTGCCTGTATATGACGAAAATAAAAATTTGGAAAACAATTTTTTTAAAAAAAAAATGCGTAACCACAAATTTTAAAAAAAAATTTAATCACAAATTTCTAAAAAAAAAAATTGTACACACAAATTTTTTAAAAAAAAAATAAATTTACATACTGATTTTTTAAAAAAAAAAAATTACCCACACAAATTTATAAAAAAAAATTTTACACACAAAAATATTTTTTAGCTGGTTTAAGGAATCTGTTTTCTCAAAAAAACAAAGTTATTTTTTTTATGTCATTGCCATGGGACGCATGTTTTTTTTTAAAAAAAAAAAAATTAAATCACAATTTTTTTAGCTGGTTTAAGGAATCTGTTTTCTCAAAAAAACAAAGTTATTTATTTTTTTATGTCACTGCCAAGGGACGCATGTTTTTTTTTAAAAAAAAAAAAATTTAAATCACAATTTTTTTTAAAAAAAAAATTTACGTACAAAAAGTCTTTTTGGGAACCTTTTTTTCTCGCAAAACAAAAATTTATAGTTTCCAAAAAACAAAATATTTATTTTTTGATTGAAATGTCTTTAGACGCCTGTTCGTAGTCCCGATTCACAATATTCCCGATTCAGAATTTTACTTGCGGCAATTTTCATCATTCCTTTTTGAACTTGCTTCTTGTGTAAATAATTTCTGTTTTCATTACTGTCTTTTCAAATACAAATGCTTTTCAAAATACGAAAAAAAAAGGAATTAAGGCCCAATTAGTCTTGACGGCTGACGGTAGACGATCAGCTGTTTGAGTTGGGATTGCATTTTGCATGTGTTAGAGAGAGACAACTAAAATTGACGGTAGACGACGGTAGACTTCTGCAGGTTGCAGAATCAACCGTCAACCGTCGAGACCGATCAGCTGTTTATTGTTATTGATTTCACTTCGACATTTTGCGCGCGCTAATTATTTATAAGTAGTAAATTAAATTTTATAGTTTAAAGTTATGAGTAATGTATTTATAAATGAAGTCAAGTTATATTGTGTCCAAATGCTCTTCAATTAGCTGTTTTTGTTTTGTTTTCTCTTACCGTCGTCTACCGTCGTAACTAAACGCACAATATTGAGCCTACCGTCAACCGTCAGTCAAGACTAATTGGACCTTTACCAGCAAATGTTTTCCTTTTCCTTTTCCATTCCCCTTACCTCTCTTTCCTACAAACTGAGAATTTGGCAATTAAAGTTGCCTGGTGAATTGCGACTTATATTCCTAACAATTTATTCAAAGACCTACAGAAATTCCGGCTCCCTAAACAAAAATTTGTTGTTTAAAAACAATGTTTAATTTTTTTTTACATAAATTCAGGCTCACTAAAAAAAATTATAGTTTTTTCGTGGCACTGTCTTGAGACACCTGTTCCTATAGTCCTAACAATTTATTCAGAGCCCATATATTCTCCATATTTGGATCATTACGGCAAGCTGGCTTCGAATGGCTCATGGTTGAGAGATGCATTTCACACTTCAATAATCTGTAACAAATGTCGAATATTCTTACACGGATTTGAACCTGGATTTGTTGTATGGCACTAGATATTCTATTGGAGAGCTGCCAAAGTCTGTAGGTTGTTAATATAAATCCCTGACTTTAAATATATTTAAATAATATACACTCGGATGGTATTGTAGACCACTGACGATTTCCTCGAACTGGAAGCAGTTAGACTAAGTGGTCTCACCGTTATCTTATACCGCGAGGAGACCAGAGCCTCTAGGCTTTTTCTCCTAGCCTGAACAACTGAGAATGCCGCTTAGGCGAATTTTGCGTTGGCTGTGGACTACCGCCCAAATCGAAGGGCTCGGCAGGGTGTTGCGTTCTCAGCCGGAGATGCTACGAGCCAAAGAGTAGCTTAGGTGTTTGGTTGGCATACACCCCTAACCAATGGGGTGGATTCGCAAACACAGCGAATTCTCGCATTGGCTCCTCCGACGTACCTGAAGTGCCTGGGGCATCACTCCAACGAAGCACTATCTTAGTAAAATATATAACAATTATTACATCCAGACATTATGGCGTTATATAAATATGTGATGTTATATCCCTGACGTCTTTATATGAAAATGGGCAGCATTGCTTTCAACAATGTTTTTCTTTCAATTGCTGGTCATCTGTGTGAAGTTTTTTCCCAAGTCATGCTCGATTTTTAAGGAAATTCACTGTCGGAAAAAAGAGGATGATTTTTAAACGAAAAAAAAACAAAAAAGTTAGTAGAAAAAAGTGGCCTTTCAAAAACTGAATTAAGTCTGCTTAATTCCTTTGTAATGAAACTACTTCATTGTTACAGAATTCCAAACATAATTTTGGCGCCAAATGCCAATCACTAACAATCCTTAAAAATGCACAAGTACACTCAAATTGCCTAATCTCCCAATTCGTACTAAGACCAAGTTCGTGCACTTAACAAGGATCACAAGACAAAGTAACAGCGTCACAGCAACAAATTATGTTGGAACACGCCATTATCAACGCCTTTCATCAGCATAACCACCACGAGCAGCAGCCGGTCAACAAATAACGCCAACACTATCTGCCACCAACCGCAACAACATCTCTCTCACCTTTTCTCCCTCCTTCGCCCCCAAAATTGTCATCATAATCGAATTCTTTCATTTTTCCATACCCATTGGCCTTCGGTTATTCACTCAAACAATTGAATTCGTTTGCCATCACCGCAAACAGAAAAAAATTCACATTCATTGTTATTGTAACGTGTAATTTCTGTTAAAATCGCATTTTTGTTTTCAGTTTTAAAGCTGAGCCCGCGCGAAAATAGCGGCGCAGCAGATTGCCAAGTGATTTATGACCATAAAAAAGGATATTTTGTTACGGCCGTTTAATACGCCAACTTGGGAAAGGGGGGGGGGTGTGTGTCTGGGTTGTCTGCCGTTCCGGCGACGGGTCTGAATTACTGCCTGTGAATACATAAATGCGGGGAAATGCAAAAAAAAAAATTTTTTTTTTTGGGCGTTGAAACATTATTTCGCAAAGTTTTGTAAAAGGGCATATGTTAATTAAATATAATGCAGGTAAGTTTAGTGAAATGTATAATTGCGATTTATTGTTATTTTTTTGTCCTTTAGAGGGCATTTATGGTTGATTTAACAACTGGCTGGCGCAGTGGGAGTTTCGAAAGGATTCGCTGGCAAAGCAGCAAAAAAAATTTAAATATTTATTTTAAAAAATTCTCCAAAAATAATTGGGAAATTAAAGAGTTCATAAATGTTTCGGTACATTAAGAGGAAATAATTTTCGAACAAATCGTTGATCTGTGAACAGCTTAGAACGTCGCCAATTGTTTTCCAAAATGCGGTGGCAATTCAGATTTGTAATACAGACAACTGCAACTAAGCTGGAGCATTTGCCCTGTAGGCTTTTTAATTTAAAAAAAAAATCATGGATCTGCCTCACATCTCTCCAGAATTCCTTAGAAATCTACAAATGTTTGATGTGGTTGCGTTTGTAAAAAATAACAGCAGGTAGCTGCCGAAGAAGTCGCCCAACCGGTGCATGTGAGTGTGTGTGTGTGTGACAACCTACAAGAGGCATATCAGCATCCTCAGTCATTTGCACCTGCAGTTTAATTCAAGTACCTGCTTATACACTTAACGCCAACGATAATATCGTTAAACGATATAATTGCTTTGCCACCTTTATCTGTACTACTTAATGCCAAATGCTAAGAACGGCTGACTGCCTGTGGCGGCGCCCATCATCAAGTGGTTGCCACACTCGCCACTTCGCAGGTCAATCACAACACTAGTCATTTGATGGTTTAGGCTTAGAAGAGCCATACTATTTAAATGGCTTAACGGGCTTTTTACGTCTTGGCATTCTCTTGGCTGAGTTAAGGATGTGTTCATTTGGTGGTTCAGATTGAGAAGAGCCATACGATTTAAATGGCTTAACGGACTAATCGTATACAGAGCAAGGAGTACAATAATTAATTATATTCTTTCCAAATAGCTGGACATATGGACCAGACAAAATTATTGGGAAAAAGAAACACAGCTCACTTCTTCTGGGAAAAATATCGCAAACCATACGAAACATAAAGCAGTGACCTGTGTCACATGTAATTACGAAGCTACATTGGACATACATATGCATGTTGATGTGTGTATGCTTGTATATATCTCATATAAATTAATTTTCATTAATTATATGACAGATTTTTGTTTTTTTGGGGGGTTTAATTACTGAAAATTGCATAAGCTGAGTTTGCCAAAAATTTGCCAAACACACACCAAGGACATTGTGGACGGCAAACATATGTTTGTGTGTTTGTGCGTTCACCATGACAAATTGTGTTGCCTACTTGTGTGAGTGTAACCTAAATTTACTCAAGTAAAACGAGCAAAAGTAAAATAATACTGGCTCAAATATGTCGTATGTAGAATATCCTAACTGGCTCTACTTGGAAGGAAAACAACAACTCTATATGTGCAATGACAACATGTTGCTGTTGATGTTTTTGTTATTGTTGCTTTCAACAATGCAAAGTTTTCAATTTAAGCAAAATGTCCCTAACAAAAAAAGGAAAGGAAACTGTATGTGTATGTTTGTGCCAGTATGTACGATGAGATATTTACTACCATCAAACATAGAAACATTTGCATTTTTCTTCCTTCACATTCACAAATTATCCTTGTTGTTGGTGAAACTAAAAACTACAACTAATTGCCTTTCATGCAGGCAATAAACATAACAGACTACATCAAAGTTATTAAAAACCAACCCATTTGGAAATTTGTCTTAAAAATTTTGTTTAAATGAATTTACCGAAATTCACTGGGGTGAGAAAAAAAGTAATAAAATCGAGTAAATAACAAAACAAAGACAAACAATTATGAAATGTATTCGGCGAGTATTAGTCCGACTGTATTGGTTTAGATCACAGCGCTGGTAATGACAGTTCGCAATATCCCATTAACCTCTTCAGTGCAGGCCATCTGAATTGCAAAAAAAAAAAATTGTTAAAATGTTAATGATTTTTTTTTAATTTCAATAATAAATTCATAAATAGTTCTATTCAATTTTTTAAGATATTTTTGAAATACGATTTCTGTTTAAATCGAGAAAAAAATACTCCATCGGGGTTCGAACTCGATAGTCTGACACCACGGCTGATCCTTAGGCCTTAGGACTTTTCTCCCCGTCTGATCGATTGCAAAGCTGCCTTCGGGGAGTTCCATGTCGACTGTGTTGTATTGCCTTAATCGCTAGGAGAATTTCACCGGGCGTGGAGTTGCGATTTCAATTGGGTATTATGACCTCAACAAGAGGGTGGGAAGTCGACACATTCTGGCTCAGACATTTATGATCGACCGGCGACTTTTTAAGTAAAAAGTTATCTCTAACTTATGTAGAAGAATCATTAATCATTCAACCACTAAGACGGCCATTACTAATGTTTAAAGGGATTGATATCAGTGGTTAAACGGTTAACCGATCATGTAGTAAACAAAATTATATCGTTGACATGTCACTACTTTGTGAGAACTTTGAAGAGAAAGCAGGAAGAGAGGAAAGTGAGGAAGAGAAAAAAATTAATTAGCCTGTATTTCCCACCCATCACTACAAAATATCAACTATCTTTTATTACTCGAAAATTTAAGGCAATTTATTGTCATCTTTAATAAAAAAAAAAAGAAAAAACCCAAATTAACTTTCAAAATAAAACAAGAAGCCGAGTTAGACCCGTAAGAAAGTGTTAAATTCCTCATTAGCAACCAGCGCCACACACCGAGTAAAAAAGCGGCATAGAGATTTTCAGATAGTCTAAGGGAGGCTAGCACAAAATGAGGAAGCAAAGGAAACGGAAACAATTTCCCATTTTCTAAATTTAATTTATATTTTTTCCTGCTCTGATGAGCATATCTGTTTGCTTTCTTTGAAAATGTAATTTTTCACATTTGTTGTAGGTGTGTTTTTTTCTCTTTTTGCATTGTTTTTGTGTGCAGGTACACATGACATAAATACATACATACATATGGCATGTACAATTCAAAGAAGTTCAACGTTTCTGCGTCAGGCGAGTTTTCATCTCGTTTTTTTTTTAATTCACTTTTGTTTGGTTGCCGTCGTGGCATTCGAGTGTGTCGCCGAGTGCCAGAGTGTACAAATACTCTTAGTTTAGACTGCAACACAAATTAACAATCAACATTATTTTGTCACCTGTCAGGCTAAATTCATTCATTCATTTGCTACACTCACGCCCCGACATGAGGAGGATGCTGATGCACATAGATACCCACCTCCTCTAGCTATTCATCCGGACACTTATTCTGTTGCACGGCAATGCAGTGTTCGGCTGATGCCAATGCTGCTGTTGCTGATTCGGCTTATGTTGGTTTTTGCTGCTTTGCTGCTGCTTTCCGGGCTACAAAAAGATAGAACATGAACCATCAACGACAACATTAGCAGCAACAAACAACATTGGCCGTATCAGTGACGGAGTGAAAAATACTCACAGATAGATTTCATGCAGTTGGTTGTTGTCCAGCCACGAGGCTGTTATATTGAGTGTGGTCAATACGTTGGCTGGCCTAAACAGAGGAATAGAAGATAATGAGTTCTTAAGTGAGTGTGGACTATAAATTGAGATCCCTAGAGTTAGTTGTCTGATTTCTGAGGTAACGATGGCGTCAACAATCCATTGCAGGCAAACATTGATCTGTGAATTCGTGTATCCGAAACGGTTTCAAAAGAAATGAAGTTAACTTTAAACATAAGAAACGGACGCTGGGCAAAAGTCGAATTTAATGAGATGACAAGGGTCTACCAAAGTCCCTGTTGTTCGATTAAATTGGTTCCCAGGAATATTATTTTGATATTATTATTATCAATAAATGTTTATCCTTCACCAGAGAATGAGGGTGTATATTTATTTGATCATTTAACAAATATTTCCCGGGAATTCTATAAAGTTATCGGCTCATATTCATAAACATTTACCAAAAGTTTAAAGTTCAAATTTCCTTTGTAAAAACATACTTCAAATCGATTGTAAATATTTCTGATTATCTTTCGTTTGGACGGTATCTTTTGCCCGCCCGAAATTGCACACTTGAAAGGTTTATCATTTAGTGCAAAACTTCACGTTTTTTGTCTTAAAACATGAATTAATTACTTTTCTTATTAACTTTGGGGGAAAAAGGTACGCAGCTAAAGCAAATGCTAAATTGTATCCCAATCGGGGATACGGTGTTTTGGCCAAAAATATTTCCACATCTGAGAATTTAACACCAGCAGGCTTTGCCACAAATATTTAATAAAAACCGGTGATCTTTGCAAAAGTTGATTGTGTTCTTGACCAAATATCTCTTCACTCTAACACAAAAAGTCCAAGATCTTCTCCCTCTCCTTCTCATCCTTATAATACCAGTCTTTTTCATAGACCCAGGCCATCACTCACTCGGCACACAAACAAAACAAAAAACAGCATATCCTACCGTACAAACATTTGAAGAAAACTGAGGGAGAGGAAAAGGACAAAAAAAACGAAAACAGAACACACACTCGCGCAAACATAACTCGCAGATTACAAACTATTGACTTTACAGTTTGTTGCTGTCATGTTATCTCGCCAAATGTCTCCCAAGCGCTCGCGTGTTTGCGCCAGAGTTTTTCCCGAACTATGTCCTGTCTGGTTGGCGGAGAGTTTGTACTTTTGTGTGTATGTGAGCTTATGTTATTTCGTGCAATGAATTTTCGCTTGTCTCTCAGTTCGGGCTGTCCGTCCAAATGTCTGTTTCATGTACATTGGACTTGTCTAACATACATTATATCTATCTGTAGCAAAGTCTGTCTTTATGTGTGTGTGTGCTACGGTGTGCACTGCATCTGTGCTTTTGTCTCTAGCTGCAACTCGGTGCTTTTTGTTGGCCTGCCCCTCTGCCGTCTGCCGTCTGCCTCCGTATCTGTTACGAAATCTATGGATATTTCGTTAGTACACTTTCCTTCATTAAGTTAAATCACATTATTTCATTTGTTCATGCTGTATACGAATATTATTTCTTTGCTTCCTGCTCCTGCGTTGCCCAACATCCCTCTCTCTGCCACGCTCTTTGTAATTGTATTTTTCACCTTTGTTTGCCTTCTTCAGCTTCAATGCTGTTGAGATTGAATCCATATTTTATTCATAAATTCTCTGTAAATTAACGTTATTACCGGAGCACCGGAGTACAGTAGATAGATTACTGCAAACGGAATTGGAGAAATTTTATAAATTGCGAGGATAATGCGAAGAATGTAATTACATTTTTCCTAATTGTACAATATGTGTTGGGTAAGGACCAAAGGCAAGCAAACGAAAAGTGCAAAAGAAGGATTTAAAGTTGAGGAATTATTAGAAAATATGATATCGTCCCCACAATAAAATACACTATGGTTTTATTGAGGCGACGATGTGAGACTCAAATGACTCTGTCGTTACAACATCTATCGAAAATTAGTCAGCTTGAAAGAACAGCCGCATCGTTCTTGTCAGTCCCTTAATAAATAAATATATTATAAATGTTAGCTGAGCTCAAAATATAACTCTGCTAAGCTGGAATCAAAAAGACGAAAGAAATGTATTAGTTTAAATATGACCCTGAAGTTTTAAATATGACCCTGCAAAACAAAGATCCAAGTGAAGACTCTGTTAAGCTGAGCCAAAACTCATGATTCTGAAACCTAAAACACCATCTTGCTAAGATGAGACCAAAAATATACAACTGAGTCCAAAAATATGCCTGCCTTTGCTAAGATCAGCTTTTTTAAAAATAGATCCCCATCAATGGATATAAAAACATAAAAATTATACAGTCAATGGGTATACAAATTATATTATATAGAGCTATAAAAATTGTATGTGTAGACGTTCTCTGTTTGTTTGCTTCATGGAATGTTAAATATGTCAGCTTAGACACAAATATGCTTCGGTTAAGCTGAGCTTAGTGTTAAAGAGTTACACTTTCTTATTTCCCATAACATTCCATGAAGGAACAGACGGGGAACTTCTCTCGAATCAGTGAGCTGTGTGCGATATAATTGTGTATACTCACTGACCGGGACCTATTGTTTAAAGCCGGCTCCGAACGGCTAATGCTTTTCTAGAGAAGTTTTACATGGCTTAGAGATTGCTCTCTTACTCGTAAAGTCGCCAACATTTACGAGGTGCAAACACCTGCGGAAAAATGTTTGATGGTCTTACCCGGTTTCGAACTCGGGTTCTTCTGTGTGATAGTCGCACACACTTCCTACCACACCACTATCAGCTAATCAATTATTTTGTAAATGAGTTCATCGCTGGTTTATCAGCAACGTTAGCGCGTCCCGCTCTCGGCCATTGACCTTATGACAAAGCTAAAGAGAAACTCTTGTTTTTTTTTTATATTAAAAAAGTCTTTAAAAGAAATTCAAAGTGTCGTGAATTCAAATGTCTTGCACTAGAGCTTTTGCTTTTTGTTTTGCGTGGGCGCCCGAAACCACTCTTAGCTCTTGATTTAGTCTGGGACTCATACGAATCTAATAACATCAGGCATGACAACACATGCATACGATAGCTTACTCAGAGGTGCCCTTCATCCTTAAATGGGGGAGCAGCCATCTTACATCCTTGTTTTGGCCAACCGGAACAAAAAAATACATTCGTTTGTCACTTACAGCTGAGGCAGAGAATAGTCTGCCAGCACTCAGCATTGATAAAGTTGTACTTGAATGCAATAACATTTTCTTGTTCTTGTTCTTGGTGTTGTTGTTATCTGTTGTTCTTTAGCAGTTTCCTTTTGGCATTTGTTTTATTTTACTTTGCGTGTGTGTGCGCGCCGAAGAAACGATGTATAATGTGCACAAAATATGCATAATATGCACATTATGCATATTATTATGACCAGATACCAATGCTCAATGCATTGGGGAGGACAAGGCACCAGAAAGGCCGGACAGACCGAAAGGCATGGCTGGATAGATGTCTGAAAGAACCGACAGCCTTTATGGAGATTGAAGTTCATATTAATGTGTACTCCTCGCATGTACTGTTAATGGTTTTGTACTGCTGCTGCAAGAAGTCTACCCACCTTGACAAAGGGGCCACACGGTGTGCGGTGTGTGCGTGTGTGTGGCATTTAAGTGGTTATTGTTCAATGGAAATACTTTACCTTTTTCCGGTTTTTCTTTATTTTTGTCCTGAATATTGACATGATTTATTGGTGGTGATCCGTTTGCGGTGGGCATGTGTAAGTAATGGGTGGTTGTGCAACGTTGTTCTCCTCATTTGCTTCGTCTTATCTTTCTTCGGCTCGTCCTCCTGATCCTGATGAATGAATGCATGTCTTTGTTTTCCAGGTGATTACAATACAGAAAATGCAAATACCGAAATGTTACAAAACAAAATAAACACACAACCACAACAACTTGAGACATTTTTCCACAGCAACCACCACTCATTCTTCTGCTTCGGTGGCGTTTTGTTGTGGTCAAAAAAAGGTTGTAGCCTCCAATAACTCAAACCCCGTTGGTTTGGTTTGTCTTACTTGTGTTGGTTTTTTTCTTCTGTTTAATGGCATTATTTCTTTTTTTTTCCTGTTTTGGGGATTTTCAGTTTGAAGTATCTTTGTCAAATGTGTGGTGAAGACACATATCTCGAACCGGGATTCACATCACTTCTCAACAACAAAACAAAACCAACCCAGACTTTGAGAGAAGGCAAGAATAAACCCACATAAATAAAAAAAAAATATTGGCTCTAAAAGGTTTTACCCCTCAGAAACAGTAGTTAAAAACGGTAGGTTCATTATGGCCACAAAGTCATAAATTAAATGGAATCAAGAAAATGCATTCCGTTGAAAAGGAATAAAGACAAGAAAAAAACAAAGGAATTACAATAATTCATTTTTTTAGGGATGAAGCTGAGATTGGGTGACCAAGATTGGGACACAAACTAACGACAATGACCAGATCTTAGCTGTCATCAGGAATAAATGGAAGAGGTGAGGGCAGCAACACGATCATCTTAAAAATGTTTTAACTGACATTTTGTCACAAGCCAACAACAGAACAGGTTTCTTAATAATAAAAAAAAAAAAATTTCGCATCTTTGTAATTGGGACAACATTTAAAAATAAATTAAGTATAGCCGGCAATATACGAGTAGATGTTAGCTTGTCAGCCAAACGGGTTGTTTTTGGACATGATTTAAAAGTCTACGTTTATTGCAAAATTCGGTTTTGGTTAAGGGCCGATGCTTCGGTTTTGTGCTAAGCGGAGTTGTGTTGTATACTAAGGAATTTTATAAGGATTTTCATTGTGCCCCTTTATATTTCCAGCACGTTTTAATTTAATGCTATATAAACCTGATGTCTAGGTCTTCCTATGTTCACATCTGTATAACTTTGAAAGATATAATCGTTTAAAACTTAAGTTATATGGTGGCCGCCAAGCTTCTCTGTCCGCTCCTTGCGCTTTGCGGCTTACTTAGATGATTTGCATTTGTGTCCTACTCAAAAACTTTTGTGGTTGGACTGACCACATGGCTTGGAATACGACCAAAAAGTCTCACGAATGGTTTTTGTAAGCAAATATTTATGACCTTCAAGTTCTATTTTACACTCCCTGGCAGCATAAAAAACATTCCATTAAAAACATCACTGCAGGACAGTGACGGTCGTTCCGGAGTTTTCGCCTAAATACCTCGTCGGACCAATATTTCTTTAGAGAAGGCAAAAAACAAATTCATCCTTATAAATGTAACATGAAGTTTGAGTACCCACACTTATATAAGGGAAGGTGGGCGGCCAAAATTTTTTATATTTTCCATCCTCATGTTATTTGCCCAAGTTTAAGTACATTTTTTAAGGACATTTTCCGCCTTCTTACATCGATTTTCTTTGTTTGTGGGTTATTTGTACGGGGTGCATATTTGGTTTTTTGGGGGCATACGCCAAATAAAGCGCATTTCAACCAATTTATTTAGCGGAAAAAATTTAAACAGTACTCACCAGAGTTTAATCTTTCATTTGATAGAAAAAAGCGGACAAATCAAATGTCTTTGGTGACTAGATACGGACGTGGGTTCCTTCAACACATCGTATTATGGCCGACAATACTTTGAGTCAAAAAATGCTTCTATTATTTGATGTTTATTTCCGTGGCCAAGCTTCACATCCATATGCAGCAAATCCCATCTTCATGGCAGATACGGGGACACATTTCAATTACTCCCTTTTTGCTGGTGGCTCAATGTTTCTACCACCACCTTATTTAAGACGTATCGCAGGCGCTGCCGGAAAACTTCAACACCAATTCTCCGCCCAAAATTTGCAATGAAAAATTATTTCCCTCCAAATAGTTTTCATTCACGATTATTTTGTTACAGCTGATTCGAGTGGCGTCAACTTGGCGATTTATATTGTAAAATAACGCTTTTTTCTTGGGAAATTTGGCGAGTTGATAGTGTGCTTGCCACTCAGTGTGGGGTTTGTGTGTTCGATTCCTACTAGAGGCTTTGGCCTGTCGCTGCAAAAATCAAGCCAAATGGTCTGTGTCACCCCGTTTACCCTTGGACCCAAAATTAGCATATACATTTACTTTGTATTGTAATTATTTAATAAATAAATATATAAAAGGTGTACCTAAAAACATGAAAAAAGTGAATCATTAAAATGAATATTTTCCTTAAGAGAGTACCAAACTTTAATGTGGAAAACGAAACTTTTGTCCAAGAAACAGAAAAAATAGCTTTAGCCATTTCTTTAAATCATCATGCTGATGTATTTCCCAAAATTCAAACATTCTGGCGAATTAATTTTATGTGGTTCTCGGTTTCTTTCGAAGTGTTTTTTTTCACAGTGCTTTCATCCACGATTCGATTTACAAACAAAAAAACAAAACCGTTTCGGTCAAAAGATAGTGGATCGCTTTTCCAGGCGAAGGTGAGTGACCGGCTTTCGTTCGCACAGATTTCCGTTCGCAATCCTGGGTCAGGCCGTAATACATCATGTATGCGATTTTACTGAAAGTCTGAGTACACATTCTTGGTTAGGCAAACCAAATTTGCACACGGAACTGAACACATAGTTGTGAAACTTTGCCGTCTGTATAATTATTTCATACACAGTAAATACGACCACAACACATAATTAATTCCTAGCAAAAACTATGGGCAATTACTTAGTAAAAACGAAAACTGCCACAACTTCTTAAAATATCTGAACAGCGAGAACACCGAAAAGTAACAGACATAACCAACAAAACAACGAGACCAGTCAAAGGCATCATTAGCAGCATTAATATCCTCATTATAGTCAGCAACACCAAGCGACAGGCATGGCCAATATGACGATGATGAAAGCAAACTATCAGAAGTGCAGACGGCGACAGCAAGAGGATGCGAGAGAGTGAGAAAACACGAAAACATAAGAACTGAACTAAAAGAATAAACAACAATACTTTACAACTCAAATATTTATATATTTTCATCATTACCATCAGCATCAACATTCTCGTTTACAATTTTATTTCATTTCGCTGCATTCAATATCAATATTGTCAATGCAGCATAGGTTACACTCAGAGAAAAGGTGGAAATACAAATGAAACATTTACCTAAATGACCTGACAAATGCAACCCTATAATTAATAAAAAAATGCATATCTGGTTGGAATTCTAAATTTACCCCCAAGTAATCTACGGAAAATTATGCGATAATGGGAAATATGAGCAAATTCCTATATCTGCTAAATGCAACCCTGATCTCAATGTTACACGCAAATGTCATTTGAGCTATCATTATTTAATCAATTTTGTATGAACTTTCAAGTGATAGTACCAGTAGTTCAGTCACGTCTTTTCTTCGAACACATGATAATGACAATTCCTCAAGATCAATAAATGCACCTCTGGGCGGAATGTTAAATGCAACCCTGTTCTGATACAATTACTTTATAGTGTCAACCGATGCATATCATTGCGTCAGCTTCCTATCATATTGCAAATAGTTCCGACACATTCTACGTCATCTTTTCTCTATGCACACGATAATGACAATAATGACGATAATGCTGATGGTGCTGCTGAAATGTCTGTGTAATTAGTTTGTAACACACACTATTTTGTGGTATGTTGTCGGTACGTATTACGTTCCTCCGATGCTGATGATATGACAACCGCCACTGAACAGCATCAGCTCCAGCCCATGTGCAACTTGGAAAACAAACAATTAGTAGGGTTGTTATAATTACCACATGTAGCACACACACACTATCACAGCCAACAAGGACAGACACCCTCGCTCGCACACTTGGAACACTTACTCGAAGCGCTCTTTGTCTGGGACCTCAGCCATCCTACAGTGGCGGTAGCCATCGTTTTGCTGGGATTCCATATAATTGAGCAATGGCAAACAAACAAAATATGGAAAATGGATATGAAATGACATAAGAACGTGCACATGAAAGTTTGCCGGGAACAACAAAATCAAAGTAGAAATAAAAATAAAAATGCGAAAAAAGATAAATATCAAAAAATGTTTTCATTTCATAATTATGATGGCAACCAACAGACAGACCGACAGTAACTTGCCTCACTTGACTGCATTGGCTGATGCTATTTACAGCATAGCGTGTGTCCTGTTCGTCTGCAATGTTTTTATTTCAATATTAAAGGAGCCGACGATTTCTGGGAATTGTTTGAGGATAAACAACGTAATATCTCAGTGCAATACTATGGAAACATTTATATTTCAATGGAGAGTTCTCACTGATAAACATTTAATATCGAAGTAAGGTCGACGAGGTAATTGACTGCCACGTACAAATACTCCTTTCCTGTGGGAATCACTCTTTATCAGGAAAGCGGTTCTCCAGTGTCATTCAATAGGACTGGCAATAATTATGTTGAAATGGTAGTCACATTAAGGGCTCTACTTGATACACCCTGTTTCGTTATACACTGGGTGGTATGCTAGTAGACAATACACCCTGTTCCGGAATCGGAAAGCGCCTACTTAAAGCCAATTAATGAGTCGAGGTTGATCTTCGTTTAAACTGAATTTAATCGTCGAGAAGCCAATCAAATAGTGACAGTTGGGTGAGCCATTGGGATCGGTGGTATAATTAGCCCAATTTTCTTTGAAAATTGTGCTGGAAACGCTAATAGGCGATTCAAATCAGAATTATGTACTTCCGGGAGACCCAACTAAACCACTCTGTCTTTAGAAACATTTTTGCTACTATCCCTACCTGTGATAGTTCCAACCAAGCACATTTGGTTTTCAATTCTTCCTATTTACGAAATTGCACACAAGTTTTTTTGTACTTGATATCACAGATACGTATGTACGTATAACAAATAAAAATAATTTTGAGTATCTCCCAACACTCAAAGTTACTTAAAATGACGTGTGTTAGTGTCATAAAAAGATTTGATGACATGATAAACGTTTTAGGGTCTGCTCTTCTTTTGTTTAATTATTTTTAATAAAATATCAGAAAAAGTACAACAACGTGTGTATAACATGACTTTTTGTTTTCTAATTTAAACATTTCTCTGAGATGATGTGGTCATTTAAAGCCATACAAATGCGTAACTATGGAAATATATATTTTGTTTTGCTTGATGCGAAGACAAAAGAATTTCTGAAAACTGTCCATCTCTGCCATACGTTTCTCTTTTGTCTATTCAAATCACTTGGGATGGATATGTGTTTATGTTTTTAAGAAGATATACGTTTTTTTTTTTGTTTGTTTATCGGAGTAGTTAGGATCCTTTAAAGTGGTTGCATAAACTGTAATCTTTTTTGGGTCATATATTCCATTCTTTGCGAAGTTAGGCAGATTTGTTACAAAATGCCAATGGGGCATGTATTTTCTTGGTTACTCCATGCATTTAAATTGATTTTGGGACCAGTGACAATTGCAATCGAAATGTTTAGTTTTAGTTCAAAGACAATTTTTAGATGTCATTAATTCTTTATAGGCATTCATAGGTACGTGCGTAGACTAAGTAGTTAGCAGCTGCAATGGTCCAGTAACACGGACTTTGGTGTCCATAGCATTACGTTTTGCGAGTGAGTGCAAATGTTGCCAGATAGAATTTCAAACGCCACTGTCATCCGCTTTAGTTTTTGCTATGAATTAATCACGTGTTATGGTCATACTTACTGCGTATAAAATAAGTATACAGACTACAAAGTTTCACATCTATGTATTCTGTAGAATGGTCCGAAACGAATTAGTTCCGTGTGCAAATGTGGTCAGGCTAACCACGAATGTGCACTCAGACTTTCAGTAAAGTCTCATACATGATGTCTTACGACCGGACCCAGGATGGCGAACGGAAATCTGTGCGAACGAAAGCCAGTCACTCAACTTCGCATGGAAAAGCGATCCACTATCTTTTGACCGAAACGGTTTTGAAACGAACCATATCACCCTTTTTTTGTTTGTAAATCGAATCGTGGATGAAAACACTGTGAAAAAAAAACACTTCGAAAAAAACCGAGAACCACATAAAATTAATTCGCCAGAATGTTTGAATTTTTGGAAATACATCAGCATGATGATTTAAAAAAATGGCTAAAGTTTTTTTTTCTGTTTCTTGGACAAAAGTTTTAGTTGATAGTGCATTTTCTACACTAAAGTACAAACTCTCTTCTCTTAGCACAAATATTGATTATATACCTTTTATTAATTAATTAAAATGCAAAGTTAATTTATATTATAATTATGGGTCCAAGGGTAAATCGGGCGACACAGACCATTTGGTTAGATTTTTGAAGCGGCAGGCCAAAGCTGATTGACAAGCATGCTATCAACTTGCCTACCTAGGCGCTTATGTACCTTTTATATGTTTTTTTAATAAAAATAAATTACATTGAAAATACTTTTATTCCTACGATGTATGACCAAATTCTGAAACACCGCGGAACCCAAGTTCAGCAGAACCTAAAAACCATTTTTACAACTGCACCTGCAGTCTAGACCTGGTCTGAGCCACTGAACCAAAACTAATCGATTTCTAAAACAGTTTGTATTTTTCCCACTTGCAACACTGCTTGTGCAAAAGTTGCCTGAAATATAATTGCAAATTTCCCAAGAAAAAAAGCGTTATTTTACCATATAAATCGCGAAGTTGACGCCACTCGAATCAGCTGTAACAATTACAAAATAATCGTGAATGAAAACTATTTGGAGGGAAATAATTTTTCATTGCAAATTTTGGGCGGAGAATTAGTGTTGAAGTTTTCCGGCAGCGCATGCGATACGTCTTAAATGAGTAGAAACATTAAGCCACCAGTAAAAAGGGAGTAATTGAAATGTGTCCTCGTATCTGCCATGAGGATGGGATTTGCCGCATTTGGATGTGAAGACTAGCCACGGAAACGAAATTCAAATAATAGTGGAATATTTTGACTCATTGGGAGTTCGGGGTGTTGTGCAATGTGTTGGAGGAGTCGACATCCATATCAAGTCACCATGAGACGACCTTGTGAGTAAATTTGTAATTTTTCATTAGCTCAGATGACCCCTCGTTCAAGCAGTTACAGTCCATTAACCTAGTACTGCCTGCCCAATACATCAGCTCGTAACATTTTCATGATCCTTGGGTATTTAAATACTGATTAGGCAGGAATGGGCTAATTCTTTATGTGCAGCATTTTCCATTCTAACGTGGACACAGGAGCTTCTTCACTTCCCTCAACATTCCACGATGAAACCGAATTACCGACTTCTCTCACTGAGTATCGAGCAAAGCTCACGGATCCAAAGTGATACTATTGAAAGCGACTCCGAATTTTTCTTTTACTGAATTTGACAGAACATGGCTGTAAGATTACTTCAGCGTTAAAAAATCACTTGATTTTCTTCCGTGAACTTGCAGTGTGATCGTTATAGTTACTACACTACTCGTCTCACACAAACAACCCTATTCTATGACTGACATAAAGTAAACAATTTGCTTCCGAACACAAAAACAATGTCTATCAAAGTGAAATTATTTAATTTAATTAGTTCTACTTACAAGATTACCATCACATTTCGTTTTGTCCAAATCTACAAAAACTTTATCTTGCTGCCCGACAACCAATTGCACATTTTTATTTTTCTTGCTGAAAAGGCAAAGAGATTTTTCCCCCATTTAACCAATTATTTATATTAAAACTTTCTACGTTGGTGGTTGGCTGCACAACATAGAAAATACCCGACTAACTGCAAAAGTGAATGCCAAAGGATACCTCTTTGGAATTTCTAATATTGTATAGAAAAGCGATTTTAAGGAATTTTAATTGAAGTTGGTAAGACAACAGCAAACAAGGAAATATGTATTAAGATGATGAAACTACTATTTGCATAAAATATTATCGTACTCTCACATTAAGTTCAACCCTCAAGTGCAACTACGACAGCATCATCATCATCCTCAGAGAGACAGACAATCTTAAGAGCTCTGTCTATCTGTCAGTACACCACAAAACACAAGAAGACTGCCACAAAGTGCCACATGTGGCAGGCAATAAATGACAAGAATCACAAGAAAACGAAGAACACAAAGGGGCCCTCTCCCTCCCAACAAAACGAGCAAAACAATCACATATTAACTAATTATGGTTTTTACACTTTTTACAGCAGCGGGTGTAAAATTACTACACACCAGTGATATTTTCCACAGAACAACATCTCATTCAAATGACTCGTGTGCTGCACAGCACAACAAAAAAAAATCAAACATGAACATATGTTACAACTAGTGTTGAACATGCGCGGGCATACAGGCGGAAGTTGAGACATTCCAACAGTCGCTTAAGCCAATTGAAATATTTAAAGCAACATGACAGTGAGCACGACCCATTGGTTTTTATATTATAAGGAAGAGGGGGGGATTTACACGAGATCCATTATACAGGTCAAGAAGTATTTTTCTTACATCTTTCCACATAGGATGATTAGTTGGATAATTCACTTTGTAGGGCAGAACACCTATCGGTAATTCCAGGCCACCGGGGAACATTTGTGATAACATCTCAGAGTTTTATATTATTTTATTCAAAGTTAGTCGCTTTTTGGAGTACTCATCAGGAATAGCGTGGAAGATTGTCACAATAGCTTCATATAAATTGATGCTGACAGGGAATTCTGTGAATTCTCATTTTCAATACCTACCGATAGTTTTTTGGTAAAATTCTTCAACTTTTTATAAATATACTATGTTTTTTTTTTAATTTGATTTCTTTTCCCCAACCTGTTACACTGATCTCCTACGAAAGAAAGTCATATCTCAATTTTGGTAGTTTTGAAATATTTAACCCCGTAGCCATTTTAAAAAACCGTTGTTAAGAAAAATTTATGAAAATATAAAAGCAATTTTCACACATTTTTCATAACAAATGTTTTTTACATTTTTATGAATATGAGGGTTAGCTTTTAAGTCTCATATCTTTTAGGCCTTGAAATTAAATATTTTTTAAAAATATCCATAGTGATGGTAAGATATATTACGGTTGAAATGGGTCTTATAAGCTTAAGATACAAATCAGAATCTCATTCAGGGTTCCGAATCTGTCCTTACCTTAATTTTGATGTTTTGACATTTGTGAGTTTCTTAGGAAGACAGTATAGATGAGGTCTCATCCAATGAACATATATTGACTGCAACAGTGCCACTAGGTTCTGTCCTCTGTTCTACCCTCTCTTCTTCCCTATGTCTTATTTTCATTGAAGGCAGTTTGGGTTAGACAGTGAACTCGATCTAGTTTTTTTTTTTTGAAAAATTACCACTAAGCTCTACTTTACAAATATTATTATTAACCAGCCTCCTTTTCTCTTTACAGTAAAATGAGTCTCATATTGTGAAACATCGTTTAAATGAATGTGGATTATACCAATTGGAGTTCTGTGGATTACATCGTATGACTTGTAAAGGTAAGTGCTGATTTTTCGATTTATAATACTACAGTGAATTCGAACATCCGTAAGTCGAATTTTCTTTAAGTCCAAGAACGTCTATTGACAGTTATGGAGGCAAATTCCCTTAAACAGTTTTATAAGTAATTCCATAACTCAAAGTCTCCGTTAGTCAAACATTTCTATAAGTAATTCCATAACTCAAAGTCTCCGTTAGTCGAACATATTTCTAGGGGTGATGGTGATTTGAGTTATGGAAGTTTGACTGTATTTGAAAAATGAATCGGCAATGGGAAATAAAGGAAATACATAAAATTGAAGAAGAAAATATTTTGCTGACTGAAAAATACGAAATATTTCAGCATCAAAATCTAAGCTCTACATTTTTAAGAATAGTATGAATTTCACACGTAAAACAGTTTTATTAAAGAACAATTTGGTCTTTAACGTTAAACGACAAGTTTAAGATCCCACATTTTTTAAGAAAATTTTCATATAGCAGATTTATAAATATTGGAATATATTGTTGAGAATATTGATTCATTAACAAACATTGATAATTTCTTTTAATCTATCATGTCTAATATTTGTCCTACAACATTTTCAAAAACATTTCAAATCACTCGAGTTAAGCCTAGAAGTGTTCATTTACTTTAGTTTTAGATTCTTCAGTCTCTTTAAATATAAAACTAACCTAGGAAAATCCTCATGCTCCCAGATATAAAATCAACAATAATCCTTGACTTACCTTTTATCCTTTTTCTTTTCACTGTTTGTTTGTCTCTCTCGAAAATCAATTGTTTATTTTAATGACTTGAACATCAAATGCTCTGAATACAAATGGACCTTTGGGTTGTTGTAACAAACGTTTACATGTTTTTTTTTGTGTTGTTACAAATCCCTTCAACCCACTCAATCCAAACACCACCAACTGCCAGCGCTGAAATCATCCTAAAATAACAAAACAAGTTAACATTTGGTTTAGGGACGCCAATGAGTTGTGGTGGGGTTTTTTTTTTTGTTTTTATTTCATTACATTAAAAAGTTAACAAATCAGTAAAGTTCGGAAAAGGGAAAAACACAAATTGCCGTGTGTAAAACAACGTGTTTAACAAACCTCATTATGAAGAGAACATTTCATATCAACGACGGCGTGTTAATGCTGTTGTTGTTGGTGTTCTGCGCTATGGTAACAACTGCCAGCATTCCACAAAAACAGTAACTGCTGCATTAAGGCCAAAACAGAAGAAAAAAACGGGGGAACAAAAAAATAATTTAAAAACAAAACGTAGCGAATTTCGAATTTATGAGAAAAAAAAATCTCAATCTGAAACAAACATCGTCAACAGCATCGTCGTCATCATCATCGTTATGAACAAATGGACTTTGCAATCCGACAGATATGTTCAAATGTTTATGCTGCCACATACACACACACATACACATTCGTGGAGGTTTTAATCCCTCAGTTAAAACACCATCGAACAACTCGCCCAACACGAACACGAACAACATCGATAATACCTTTTGGGTATTAAAACATGTATGGAATCATGATGATGATGTTGATGATGACCATAATAAACGCAACATACTTTTCTTTTTTTTTTGGATTCCCAACAACAACAAAAATAACCAACCAAACTGAACAGAAAAAAAATTAAAGTGAACAATTTTAACTTCGCATTGGACAGTGGTTTCAAAGGAAATTGTGGGATGTTGAAGGAGTTTTTTTTGTGAAAATTCTGCGAAATTCTCTTTAGTGTTTAAAGGATTGTGTGAAGTTATTCAAAATATAAAAATAAAAATAAAATAATTTTGTCAAATATGCTAGATACCAATTTTTTAAAAAAATTGCCAAAACGTTCTGTAAAGAAAATGTAGAAATTTTATCATTGAAATTAGGAAATGGCGACGACATTCTGTATAAAGAAAACGTTCACCGCATTTTTTAGAAAAAAATCTCGTCAAAGGTCTAAAAAAAATTGTATTTACAAAATTTTTCATAAACGTTTTTGTTGTTAACATTTTTAAAGAAAAAATGTAATTTGATCGAAATTTAAATACAAATTTATGTCGGCCAAATTTAAAAATAAATTAAATGCACTCAAATTTCAAAATAAATTCAATTTTGTCAAAATTTACAAAAAATTAAATTCGTTCACATTTAAAACTAAATTATATTTCATCGAAATCTTAATATCAATTAAATTTGTCCAAATTTAAGTAAAAAAAAAAGTTTGTCAAAATTTGAATTAAATTCGTACAAATATAAATCGAATTGTTAAATTTAAAAAAAAATTCGTCCAAATTTAAATAATAATAGAATTTCGCGGACTTTAAATATATGTAAATTAAATTCGTCCAAATTTAAAAAAAAAACAATTTTGTCAAAATTTCAAAATACATAAATTTCGCGAAAATTAAATATAAATAAAAATAAAATTTCGTCGAAATTTATATAAAAATAAAATTTCGTCGAAATTTATATAAAAATAAAATTTCGTCAAAATTTATATAAAAATAAAATTTCTTCGAAATTTATATAATAATAAAATTTTGTCGAAATTTAAGTAAAAATAAAATTTCGTCGAAATTTGTATAAAAATACAATTTCGTCGAAATTTATATAAAAATACAATATCGTCGAAATTTATATAAAAATACAATTTCGTCGAAATTTATATAAAAATAAAATTTCGTCGAAATTTATATAAAAATAAAATTTTGTCGAAATTTATATAAAAATAAAATTTCGTCAAAATTTATATAAAAATAAAATTTCGTCGAAATTTATATAAAAATAAAATTTCGTAGAAATTTATTTAAAAATAAAATTTCGTCGAAATTTATATAAAAATACAATTTCGTCGAAATTTATATAAAAATACAATTTCGTCGAAATTTATATAAAAATACAATTTCGTCGAAATTTATATAAAAATAAAATTTCGTCGAAATTTATATAAAAATAAAATTTTGTCGAAATTTATAAAAAAATAAAATTTCGTCGAAATTTATAAAAAAATAAAATTTCGTCGAAATTTATAAAAAAATAAAATTTCGTCGAAATTTTAAAATAAATAAATTTTTTTCGAAATTTAAAAATAAATAACTAAATTTAAAAAATCAATTTTGTCGAAATTTCAAAATAAATAAATTTCGCGAAAATTAAGTAAAAACTAAATTACGTATAAATTTAAAAACAAATTAAATGTTGTCAAAATTTAAATAAAAACAAAATTTTGCAAAATTTGTAAAAAAAATTTCGTCCAAATTTAAAAACAAATTAAATGTTGTCAAGATTTAAATAAAAAATTTAAAAAAAAAAAATTTGCAAAACTTATAAAAAAAAAATTCGCCCAAATTTAAAAATAAATTAAATTCGTCCAAATTAAAAAATTTCGGGAAATTTAAATATAAATTAAATTCGTCCAAATTTAAATATAAATTAAATTCGGGCAAATTTAAATAACCAATAAATTCGTCCAAATTTAAAAATAAACTACATTTTCGTCGATATTAAATCAGCAAAAAAAAAAAATTTCGGTATCTACTCATTTTTTTTATTTCGTAAAAAAAACCATACACTTTTTCAAACCACTGTGAATTCTTGACTTTGTGGCTTGTAAGCCTTCTTAACATACAAATAAGCCCAGCAAACAAATCCAGGTTGGTGGGTCGGTCGTTGGTTCATTGCTCGCCTTTAGTTACAGCTGATTCCTGTTTTGTTCCTTCACGGATGGTTTGTTTGTTAGGTAGTTAAAGATTAAAATGACGCAAACACACACAGATGCACACACACACACACGTATAGAAGAAGTATCTTTTTAATGTTCACGGATGATACCAGATATAACAGGGCCCAACCCAGCCCGGTCCGCAGCCGCCTGCCTTTATCTCTATCTCTCGTACAATATGCACAGCGGCTGTGTAACGCACAATAGGCACATATCGACAGCATTGGAATGGATGAATAGCATCAGGACAAGGCAAAAACAACAAACAACAAAAAAAAAACTGAGAAAAAAAAATCATGTCATGCTTAATCGCATAATCGAGTGGAACTCATTTGCTTACAATATTCAATGTAAGGCCGGAGAATTTGTAGACTCGTTTTGTTTGTTGCCCAAAATCACAAAAGCTAGAAAAGTGATGATGGCCATTACGAGCCAGGACGCGGGGATATGTGGGCTTCTTGGGGTTTTTTTTATGGCAGTCGTGGTGGCCAATGGATGAGGGCTGCGGAGAAAAATGGCTTGTTTTTATTCCCCCATGAAAAGTCATTGATTTTCTGTGGCGTAAAATTGTTTGTGGAAAAACTACAAATTTTGGTGGACATTATGGTGGAATGGGGTGTGAGAGGGATGAACGAGATGGCATGAAGGATATGTGCATTGATTAATTAAAAAGAGTGGCCAGTGATCTCAGTTTTTAAGTTTGAAAATGTTTTGTGTCATATGCGGAGTTTTATCGAGTTTCCAACAAGATGTGTTCTTTTGAATCAGCCGGTATTTCGGTAGCTGTCACTTTTGAGGCTCTTATTCCTTGAAATTTAACAAGTAGAAACTTTGCCATTACTAAAAATGAAGTGAAATTATTAAAATTCACTACAAAAACACATCCGATCATTTATCTCAAAAAATGCCATTTTTCTTTGAATGCCAAAATAACAGCTCTTGTTGGAGATCCCTGTATATGTGTTTTATTTTCCCTTACTCATTATCGTCACATACGTCTAAGTTTCTTCCTTTAAATAGTTTATATTACAACAAATGTCCATTCGAATTTTTTGTGAATTTTTTGTTTTATAAACTAGCGTTACTTTTCGTTACACATTTAGTTTGGTGCGCATAGGGTTAATGACAAATTTTATACAAATCGGAGGACAATTGCTTGCATTTTTTCATCGACTTTTGTGCAATTTATTTTCTTGTCATTTTGTCTCTACATATTTTGAATTTTTTTTGAAATCTAGCCGATTCCCTCCCCTTTCTAAACATCATAAAATGTAAACTTTCTCCAAAGAATGGAAGAAAAAAAAAAAAAACTTGGCCACAATCACGTTCAGTTGACAAATTTCCCAAGTTTTTTCAGCACTTTGTTTTTGTTTTGTCTCAAATTCAAATTCTGCTTAGTACGTTATCACACATTAATCTGTCGCAAACGTTTGTCGATCCAAACAAAACAAACACTCACACAGAGAAAACTTCGTTTGCAATAGATTGCAAAAAAATAAACGTTTCACAAATGTCGTTTCTAATCTTGAAAATTGCATTTCTTCTATTGTGGAGGAAAAGAAAAAAAAATGTTCACATGTTTGCTAGACCAACGAACGTTCTAAACCGACTTTGCTTATCTCTCTGTGTCTATTACAAATTGAACTTTATCCATAACTTTAGATACATTTGCCCAGTACTTTCAGTTTTTCTTTTTCTTTTTATTTTGTACAAATGTTGCACGTTTCGTGGCTTTTCGTTTTGGTGGTTGCACTCACCTTGTTCGTTCGTCTCCCCTCTCCCACAAAAACTTTATCCAAGACCTACATACATACCATAAACTTAATACAATATGTTATTGGTTTTTAAAACAACGCCGTGGAAAATTGCACAAACTTTTGCATACTAAGACTGTGCGGTCGGTGGAAGGGAGCTTTTAAGATTTGCCTAACATTTTGACAAGATAAAATCCTGCAATTTTTGTTTGTTGTCTCGGTTGTTGTTTTTTTTTTTGAAAAACTATTTTGAAAAACCACAAGAAAGAAAATCTTTTCACTGGTCTGGAGGGAGACGTACATGTTTGCCAAATCATATGTAGATCGGGTGATTATCTTATTGGTGAGAGTTGGTGGAAAAAGTTTACTTTGTGCCATTGTTAAAGCTTAACGCATAACATTTCACCATTTGATGTATTTGTGGAAAAACGGAGATATGATAATGGGGGGGCAACTGAGAGATGTCTAATCATTGTATACTACAGTATTGCTCGATTAATTTGTGTATTCATAAATAAACAAGAGATGTTTCTCAGAAAATAATTTTCGCCTTTTTCGCTTATTTGCCTCAAACTACATTAATGTGGCTACTTTTGCGTGCAAAATAGCGTTTTCCTTCGGTTTATTACCCCTTTCATTTAATAAACCAAATAATCTACAGTATTCCCTGCTTAACTGCCTCCATGTTTAATGGCTTATATAAATTTTTGCATATCCATTAATTTAGCAGATTTCTTATACAAAAAACAAAATAAAAAATCAAATAATTGAATTTGTCTTTTTGTCGGAATGAAAATGGGCTCAGGGGAAAACAACTCCAAATCACAAATAAGAATTGGCTCCAAAAAGTACACGTTGAACACAAAATTTTACATTTTCCATTGGACCCAAATACCGCTTAACTGCCTCCATGTCTTTTACCGCTTCTTTGCCAGAATCTCTGTTAATTTAGCTGATTTCGCATACAAGCCTACGTTAATTACAGTTCGTTTAATTAACCAAATAGAGTCTCACCCAAAATCACAAATCAAAATGGGATCCAAATAATTTTATATTTCTTTCGGGGCCCAAATACACTTTTAAATGGGTCCCAAATGAATTGTTTTGTTGGGGGAAGCAAATTTTAATTTTTTAGGGATGCATTTTCCTTTATTATTTAATACTAATACCTATGGCGCCCGTTAATTTGCTTGAGAAAGTATTTGTTACTTAATTTTAAAAATTTTGTAAAAAATATGTTGAGAAAACTATTTTGTAAAAAAAAATTTCGAAAAAAAATAAATTTGAGAAAAAAATTTTTGTTGAAAAAAAAATATTTGTGGAAAAAAAAATTTTGTTGAAAAAAAAAATTTTTGTGGAAAAAAAAAAAAATTTGTGGAAAAAAAAATTTTGTGGAAAAAAAAATTTTGTTGAAAAAAAAAATTTGATGAAAAAAAAAAATTTTTGTTGAAAAAAAAATTTTGTAAAAAAAAAAATTTTCTAAAAAACAAATTAGTAAAAAAAAAAATTTTGGAAAAAAAAAAATTGGGGAAAACACATTTCTGTACAAAAAAAAAATATTATTTTTTTTATTATTATTATTTATAGAATTATAGAATGCCTATTTAAATTCCTACGTACTGCGTGACCGAGTCAGTGAATCAGTGAATCAGTGTCGAGGGTAAATATATATTAAGATTGCCATTAAACTGGGCGATATTTGAGGCTCATTTTCAATACACACTTTCAGCGGTTTAGTGTTCAAGTTCCTAAGGGAACATTTTCTTCTAATTCTTCTCCACATTTGGGGCACTACTTCGTTTTGACATTTGAATGTGTCTTTTCATGGGCTCCATTTTTGTACCGATCGCATATTTTGCTGATTTTTGAACTGGCAACGTTTGACAATTCCAAATTTTCAAAGAATTCTTAGAAAAATTTAAAAATGTTTTGCTTGAATTTAAGAAAATTAAACAAAAAGTGTAAATTGTTTTTTAATTAAAAAAATTGTTTTTTTTTAAATAAACGTAGTTTCTTTTAAACATATTCGCATAATTACCACAACTGAGGCAATTAAGCGAAACCGTGTAATTTGAAAGACTACGTTGTCAATTAAACAAAAGTGTAAATTATTTTTTAATTTTAAAAATTGTTTTTTTTTAAATAAACGTAGTTTATTTTTAAACATATTCGCATAATTACCACAACTGAGGCAATTAAGCGAAACCGTGTAATTTGAAAGACAAAGAGTGTAAATTATTTTTTAATTAAAAAAATTGTTTTTTTTTTAAATAAACGTAGTTTCTTTTGAACATATTCGCATAATTACCAAAAATGAGGCAATTAAGCGAAACCGTGTAATTTGAAAGACTACGTTGTCAATTAAACAAAAAGTGTAAATTATTTTTTAATTCAAAATAATAAAATTTTGTTTAAATAAACGTAGTTTATTTTTAAACATATTCGCATAATTACCACAAATAAGGCAATTAAGCGAAACCGTGTAATTTGTTACATAGATATTTACAAATGAGATACTTCAGCGAATACATTTAATTAATTTATTCGGATTTTTACAAAAAGGTAATTAAGCGGAATTTTCTGTGTACGTTTTTTTAGTTAAATTACAATATTTTCCACCAGAGGCAACAATCTGACCATATGATTTAGGCGCCCCGGTAGGCGAGTTGGTAGCGTGCTTGTCTACCAGAGGCTTTGGTCTGTCGCTGCAAAGATTTAGCCACATGGTCTGTGACACCCGGTTTATCCTAGGTCCCAAAAATATTTGTATTTATGTTATTTTATTTATTAATTACAATACAAAGTAAAAGTATTTTCTAATTTTGGGTCCAAGGGTTAAAAGGCTAAATCTTTGCAGCGCCAGACCAACTCGCCTACCATGACGCCTAAATTAGAATATTAATTTACTTTGTATGGAAATGAAATAAAAAAATTTAAAAAAAATATATAAAATTCTGTGATTAATTATTATACCACCCTCGTTAGCTAATGTAATTACTTGTATGCACATTGCCGAGTTTAAAATTGTTATAGTTTTTAACTATTTATTGTTCCCTCTCACAGTGTATCTTTCTATCTATCTCTCTCTCTCTCTCTCTCTCTTTGAAGTACATAGTATCCTTTCAATTTAGCCTTAAAGTTTATTTGCAAAAAAAATAAAATAACAACACAGACATTCCGCCACAATCTGAGGCAGCAGCAACATTAACATCAGCAACACCTAAAACAATGGAAGCAAAATCGGGGGGGAAAAAAATAAACGAAAACTAAATTAAATTTCGAGCTTGTTATGATATTAAGACAGGAACCTTACACAGGCATCACCAACATCAGCGTCAGAGGAGCAACATCAACGATGCCACCAAGGAAATCACCAACACCATCATACGAACGACAGCAGCAGCAACAGCGGCCACAGCATCACTATCATGTTGCAACAACATGCTGTCATGGCAAGCCTACAAACAACACATTGCTGGTAATGGCTCGGATGGAGCTGGTGATGATGTCGGTGTTGTCGGTGCTGATGCGATATCGTTGGTCCTGCCACAATGATGAAGGAGCAGGAAATAAGTTGCCAAAAACCCAAAACAAAAAAAAAGCACACCCAACAGCTGAATAAAAGTACAAACTACAAGCTAAATTAAAATATTAAAACAAGTGTTGTATGCATGTAACAATAACAACAACAACAGCAGCAACAGCAACCAAAATAAGTGAACCGAAACTTAACAATGCAGTTTGTAACACCAACAACATTTGACGTTAAAATAACAATAATGATGCTGATATTTTGCTGTTGCTGCTGATGATGGCAATGTTGCCGGCTACAGCTGGCATTTGCTGATGCTAAAGTTAAGGATTACATACGAGCGAGTGTTACGTGTTGATAGTTGCCTGTGCCAGTGTTGCTGCTGTTGTTTTCCTGCAGGATATATTTTAATTTTATGCACAAACACAAGCCAGATTATACGCCCCATTCTGTTAGGGCGCCGCTCCAAGTAGCACATTTTCATTCACTCACTCACTCACTCACACACTGCAACGTCTGAGCCTTGGTGTCTGTATAGAAAAAAAATGCAGATTCTTTCTTTTTTTTTTTTTGGGTTTGTTTTGGTTCCTTTACTTGTCTGCTCTGCTCTCGTTGTTTTCGGTAAATGTTAATGTGTCAAAATATTGTCTAAAGTGATTGTTTAACATCAGCAGCAGCAGCAGCAGCAACGAGTTCAAAAGTGGCAGCAGGCGTATCATCACCAGCACCGCCGACCTCTGACGCTGTTAACACACATCTCCATTCTTCCGTTCATTCATTTCCCAGTTTGCAGAGAAGTTCCCCTGGCTGAAGCCGCCAGTCAGGCATCATGTCATTATCACAAAACTTTTGCTGACACTCGTAATGTTTTAGATACAACAGCAGCAACAACCCAGCGACTGTCATGGAGTAACAGCAGAGCCATACCCGCCACAGCAACAACAATGTGCAACAGCTAAGAGTCAACAACACAACTAGTATGACCTCATTGATATTATCAAACAACAAGGAAGACGACGGGGGAAATAACAGGATCGACGACTGAGTGTTTCTGGGAAATTAACACCAACATTAAGTTGGCAAAATTGCAAAGATTCCTGGCTAGGAGGGGATGGCTGCCACAGGAATGGAGATGGAATTGGAAAAATAAAAATAAAAACAACAGAAGCTACAAATTGAGTTGCCTCAAGAACCGATTACATAGAAAGAGCTGTGTCATTATTCTGTAATTCTGTAATTTTCCCAAAAAATTGGTGGGTTTTTCATAATTTTTAGGTAATATTTCATTTTTCGTTTGGATAATGAAAAATTAACCAATTTTTTAATGTTTGGGGAATTTTTCGTTATTTTTGTGAATTTATAATGTTGTTTTGTTTGGTGTATTTTTCATAACATTTGGGGGATTTTGCATTTATTTGTTTACCTTACTACATATTTTTCAAAATTTTTTTGGGGGGTTTTTCACAAGTGTTGGGGAAATTTTCATACTGGACTTTTGGAGGATTTTTTTTTTATTTATTTTGGGGAATTCTTTCATAAATTGTTTGGGGGATTTTTCAAAAATGTTGGGGAACATTTCATACTGGTTTTTTGGAGGATTTTCTTTTTTTATTTATTTTGGGGAATTCTTTTATAAATTGTTTGGGGGATTTTTCAAAAATGTTGGGGAACATTTCATACTGGTTTTTTGGAGGATTTTCTTTTTTTATTTATTTTGGGGAATTCTTTTATAAATTGTTTGGGGGATTTTTCACAAATTTTGGGGAACTTTTCATACTGGACTTTTGGAGGAATTTTTTTTTTATTTATTTTGGGGAATTCTTTTATAAATTGTTTGGGGGATTTTTCACAAGTGTTGGGGAAATTTTCATACTGGACTTTTGGAGGAATTTTTTTTTTATTATTTATTTTGGGGAATTCTTCAGAATTTTAGGGGCAACATTCATATTGGACTTTTGAAGTGATGTTTCATTTATTTTGGGGACATTTCTCATAGAGCCGTTTTCTGCCACTTAGCATTCTTCCCCGTTTGGGCAGTTCCCATGTGAGACCCGGAGACTTCGTTTACTTGTCATGTACAAAGAATATTATTTGTTTACTTTACTACAAACTGATGCTGGTGAACTCTCTAGTTATTTTTTTCTCTCTCTCTCTCTCTCCCTCCATCTGTTTGCTCCCGTTTTGTCTGATGCAAGACAAATGCTGTTGCATTGAGTGTGTGTTGGTATAGCAACATTACTGCAACAACAGCAACACGATGACGATGATGATGAGGAAGAGGAAGAGCACATGAGTATATGAGAATAAAACTAAAGAATGGAGATCTCTCCAAAGATGTTCAGTCAACTCAAGCGAGTCAAATGGGCGTCATGTCATATCACATCTACTAAGCAAACAACCTGACAACCGCCACAACAACAACCGTAGCAACACATATACAATAAAAGCATCAGCATTGTCGTCATCATCATCAACATCATCAACATCAACATGCAATAGAAAAATAGAAATGAACATGCAACATAAGTAGCAGCGACGGCGGCTTCGGCAGAGGAAAGTTCATGCCACTTTGGTGGTAGTGAGTGAGTGACTGAATGACTGAGTGATACTTCCACTGCACTGCATAGCTATTTGGCTGCCTGACAGTCTTGTGCAAAAGTCAAATAGACATGCATACAGACACACACACACACACACACGTACACACATGATGATGATGTGCAAGGATGTGTAGATGTTGTGCTTGCACGGGCCGTTGGAAAGTTTAGACTCATTGGAATTTTCTAAGACAGCAAAAGGGATTGTTGTCCTGGATAGTTTCCTGGATACATGGTATGGCATGTAATCGCTGAATTCATCGATGAAAATAATATATTCTCCTAGAAGATTACACTCGGACAACAAACTACCATTTGCAATGAATAACTAATAAACAAATTCTGAAAAATTTAATATTTTAAAGAAAATTTTTTTAAAAAAAAAACCAAGCACGGAAAAATAAATTAGGTTTTTTTTAAAATATTCATAGCTCAAAAAGGACACATCCGATTTTGTTGAAATAAATTTTAAAAAAATGATCACTAACTGAGGTTTAATGTTTGCCTTTAGTGCTTTTTACTGCTAGGTGACAATTTCGAAGTTATAACAGATTTAAATCCAGAGTGCTTAGGGTTTTTTTTTGTTTAAATTTTATTTAAAATATTCATAGCTCGAAAAGGACACATCCGATTTTGTTGAAATAAATTTTAAAAAAATTATCACTAACTTATCTTTAATGTTTGCATTTAGTGCTTTTTTATGCTAGGTGACAATTTCGAAGTTATAACAGATTTAAATCCAGAGTGCTTAGGGTTTTTTTTGTTTAAATTTTATTTAAAATATTCATAGCTCGAATAGGACACATCCGATTTTGTTGAAATAAATTTAAAAAAAATCATCACTAACTGAGGTTTAATATTTGCCTTTAGTGCCTTTTTATGCTAGGTGACAATTTCAAAGTTATAACAGATTTAAATCCAGAGTGCTTAGGGTATTTTGGTTTAAATTTTATTTAAAATATTCATATCTCGAAAAGGACACATCCGATTTTGTTGAAATAAATTTTAAAAAATTCATCACTAACTGAGGTTTAATATTTGCCTTTAGTGTTTTTTACTGCTAGGTGACAATTTCGAAGTTATAACAGATTTAAATCCAGAGTGCTTAGGGTTTTTCTGGTTTAAATTGTATTTAAAATATTCATAGCTCGAAAAGGACACATCCGATTTTGTTGAAATTAATTTTAAAAAATTCATCACTAACTGAGGTTTAATGTTTGCCTTTAGTGTTTTTTTACTGCTTGGTGACAATTTGGAAGTTATAACAGATTTAAATCCAGAGTGCTTAGGGTTTTTTTTTTGTTTAAATTTTATTTAAAATATTCATAGCTCGAATAGGACACATCCGATTTTGTTGAAATACATTTTAAAAAATTCATCACTAACTTATCTTTAATGTTTGCCTTTAGTGCTTTTTAATGCTAGGTGAAAATTTCGAAGTTATACCAAATTTAAATCCAGAGTGCTTAGGGTTTTTTTGGTTAAATTTTATTTAAATATTCATAGCTCGAAAAGGACACATCCGATTTTGTTGAAATAAATTTTAAAAAAATCATCAGTAACTTATCTTTAATGATTGCCTTTAGTGTTTTTTACTGCTAGGTGACAATTTCGAAGTTATACCAGATTTATATCCAGAGTGCTTAGGTTTTTTTGTTTAAATTTTATTTAAAATATTCATAGCTCGAATAGGACACATCCGATTTTGTTGAAATAAATTTTAAAAAAATGATCACTAACTTATTTTTAATGTTTGCCTTTAGTGTTTTTTACTGATAGGTGACAATTTCGAAGTTATAACAGATTTAAATCCAGAGTTCTTAGGGTTTTTTTTGTTTAAATTTTATTTTAAATATTCATAGCTCGAAAAGGACACATCCGATTTTGTTGAAATAAATTTTAAAAAAATCATCACTAACTGAGGTTTAATGTTTGCCTTTAGTGTTTTTTACTGCTAGGTGACAATTTCGAAGTTATAATAGATTTAAGTAAACCATTTTTAAGTAAGCATTTTAAAACATTAAGGATGTGCTTTAAATAGTGTGTGCTTTACATTCAGAATATTCCGAAAGACCTGTGAGTTATATTCAGGACATTCCGGTTAGATATCTTAATTCTTCTGTATTACAGTTGTTTCAGATTGTGTTGCGCTTGTTTAAAAGGCAGCCTTAAAATGTATACTTTTCTTCTGAAATACCTTCTGCCAAGGTAACTAAACAGTCTTCTGTCAAAGTCTTTTCCAAGATCGTTTGTTTCAATGCGTTCCTTTGTCGTCATCTGAAGGCATTCCTTTGATTCTGTCGCATAACTTCACGTTGAGTTCCTTAAAATGCAAATATTGCTTTCGAAAACTCCTTCGGGGATAAGATATTCTAAATAGCTAATCATTTGTATTTCTATATAACACACATTAAAATTTCAACCACCTCCACGCATTTTTCTTTTTTTTTTCTTTTTAACATCTAAGTAAACATTTACTCCATGTCATCCTTGGAGCCCTTGTTGTACAAACCCCATGGCACACTGCTCGGTGTGAGTGAGTGGCTGCAGCGGCAGCAGTCAGCTACCATTGCCTTAGAATCTAAGATGCACCATTAAAATGCTCTACTTGTAATAATTTATGCTCAACACTATATGGAAGTGGAGAATGTAAACTTTTTAATAATAGAAAACAATATTATAGACACACAACAGCAGCAGCAGCAGCAGCAGCAACAACCGACTGAAATCGTAACACAGCAACAATAGTTCATTTCCAGCACAACAAATAGCCAGAGTCGAGTTAAAACATTCAGTACGTCAAAGAAGAAGAAAACAGAACGAACAGAAAGAACGCAGACACTTGAAAATTATGTTGAATGAATAAATTAGTGCAACTTGAAGCTGCACTCGCACATGTAGACTGTCTCAGCAGCAGCCGCACCACAAATATTGCTGGTGTTGCCACCTACCACCTAACACCGTGCTCTGTCAGAGTATTGGGCGTCATCCTTATTATTATCATGCCCCATGAATTTATTTGTTCATCTTCAAACTTGGGAGTTTACACGAAATTATGCACCAACACCTCCTCCTGACCTCCCGCTTTTTCTGCTGTTGTTTACTGTCGTTGGTCGTTGGACGCCTGCTGGCGCAGAGAAGCGGCGGCAACATGTATCGTTTGCTTTGTTACGGCGTCAACATCAGCCATTTACCGCCACTACGAACAACAGCACATCTAACAACTATAAAACTAATAAAAATGTATAATAGATGTAAAGTACGGAATATAAAAAAATACAAAGACAACCATTCGCTTGATTTCCGTGTTTTGTCCTGCTGGCGACAACGGGTGGAGCCACAGAGCCATATTGTGTTTCCCTTGGAGTGGTCGGTGGTGATTTCCTTCGGCACATGTTCTGTTTACGAAAAGCTAATGATGAAGATGTAATTATTCAGAGTTCTCGGATGAAAATCCGAGGCTATAGAAGATAATGTTTCTGTGGAATCGGATAGGATCGAGCGGTGGAGTAATGGGACCGGAGAGGGAACTGTCATTTTATTGACAGATGTCATTTTATATGACAGCTGTCATTTTATTTGACAGCTGTCATTTTATTTGACAGCTGTCATTTTATTTGACAGCTGTCATTTTATTTGACAGCTGTCATTTTATTTGACAGCGGTCATTTTATTTGACAGCTGTCATTTTATTTGACACCTGTCATTTTATTTGACAGCTGTCATTTTATTTGACAGCTGTCAGTTTATTTGACAGCTGTCATTTTATTTGACAGCTGTTATTTTATTTGAGAGCTGCTATTTTATTTGACAGCTGTCATTTTATTTGACAGCTGTCATTTTATTTGACAGCTGTCATTTTATTTGACAGCTGTCATTTTATTTGACAGCTGTCATTTTTTTCGACAGCTGTAATTTTTTTTGACAGCTGTCATTTTATTTGACTGCTGTAATTTTATTTGACAGCTGTTATTTTATTTGAGAGCTGTTATTTTATTTGACAGCTGTCATTTTATTTGACAGCTGTCATTTTATTTGACAGCTGTTATTTTATTTGACAGCTGTCATTTTATTTGACAGCTGTCATTTTATTTGACAGCTGTCATTTTATTTGACAGCTGTCATTCTATTTGCCTGCTGCCATTTTATTTGACAGCGGTCATTTTATTTGACAGCAGTCATTTTATTTGACAGCGGTCATTTTATTTGACAGCTGTCATTTTATTTGACAGCTGTCATTTTATTTGACAGCTGTCATTTTATTTGACACCTGTCATTTTATTTGACAGCTGTCAGTTTATTTGACAGCTGTCATTTTATTTGACAGCTGTTATTTTATTTGAGAGCTGCTATTTTATTTGACAGCTGTCATTTTATTTGACAGCTGTCATTTTATTTGACAGCTGTCATTTTATTTGACAGCTGTCATTTTATTTGACAGCTGTCATTTTATTTGACAGCTGTCATTTTATTTGACAGCTGTCATTTTATTTGACAGCTGTCATTATATTTGACAGCTGTCATTTTATTTGACAGCTGTCATTTTATTTGACAGCTGTCATTTTATTTGACAGCTGTCATTTTATTTGACAGCTGTCATTTTATTTGACAGCTGTCATTTTATTTGACAGCTGTCATTATATTTGACAGCTGTCATTTTATTTGACAGCTGTCATTTTATTTGACAGCTGTCATTTTATTTGACAGCTGTCATGTTATTTGACAGCTGTCATTTTATTTGACAGCTGCCATTTTATTTGACAGCTGCCATTTTATTTGACAGCTGTTATTTTATTTGACAGCTGTTATTTTATTTGACAGCTGTCATTTTAATTGACAGCTGTCATTTTATTTGACAGCTGTCATTTTATTTGATTGCTGTCATTTTATTTGACAGCTGTCATTTTATTTGACAGCTGTCATTTTATTTGACAGCTGTCATTTTATTTGACAGCTGTCATTTTATTTGACAGCTGTCATTTTATTTGACAGCTGTCATTTTATTTGACAGCTGTCATTTTATTTGACAGCTGTCATTTTATTTGACAGCTGTCATTTTATTTGACAGCTGTCATTTTATTTGACAGCCGTAAAAGATTCCTTTTAGAAGTCTTCCGCAATTTCAAAGAACATATTCTGAACTCGCGTAAAGCCTATATTTCGAAGTCCTCTCAAGACTTTACTTGAGAGTCCTTTGAGTATGCTTCATGGAAGTTCTGTAAATGTGTGTTAGAGTTTCTTAATAGCTTTTTGTTGTCAATGATCAAATATCTGTTGTTTCACTCTTTTAAATGTTTTTTTTTCTTTTGACGTTCTCTTCAGACTTCCATTTGAAATATTTGAAAGATGATCTTTAGCTATCTTGTGAAGTCCTTCCTATTCCCCTGAAGGCTGCCTTTTGAAGCTTTATCAAGGGTTTACATTCAGTTCTCTAATACATTTTCCTTCAACCTTCTTGAAAATCATTCTATTTTAATGCCATTAAAGTTTTTTTTTGCTCCAAATATGTATCTCTGGTCTTTGTTGTAAGGACTCTTAAAGGTTTTTAAAATGGGGCACAATAAGGTCATAGAAAAAACGTGTTCTTAAATAATCTACAGAGTTTCACTAGACCATTTTTGAAAAAAAAACCTTTTTTGTACTCTTTTTAAAAACCCCTTTAAAGTCTTCCAAAGCACTCTTTTGAAAGCCTATAAGGACCTTCTGTACAAACTCCCATAAAGGAAATCACACTCAGACCTTCTCAACGTTTTTGTCAAGATCTTACTCGCTTCGAATGCAATGAATACTCATGTTATTTACCAGCAATTATATTCTTCCATTTGAAATCTATACAAAAAAAAAGTCCTTTTACAAACTTTTCAAATGTTGTCATTGTATTACAAAGTTGTTGCTGTTGTTTTTTTTTCGGACGCATCAAAACGTTTCTGATTGTACGTAACATTTGACACCGGTCTTCACTCATCATTTCACTCAAATAAAGTTTTACGGCTCCTCTTTGGCGGTGCGCAAAAAAGGACAGTCCCCTTGAAATGTCATTAAACGGAATTGTAAGCTGATTGTATGGGTGTGGGAGGGGTAGGGGGTCACAAGGACTAGAAGAGAATGAAAAAGACACTAAAAATGTAAAACATTTCAATTTTTGTCTGCTTAAAACATTTAAGAAAATTACCCCTTTTGAGGAAGTATGTGTGAGAGAGCAGAACTTTAAAGTGAGCTGGGTGTGGGTGCGTTTAAATGTCTTTATGGGAGAGTGTTTCCTTAAAGGTTAATGTTGTGGTTGCCATTGTTGTTTAACCTTTTGTCTGTGTGTTGGTCGGTTGGTTTTTTGTATCTGTGGGCGGACGAGTGATGAGGGCCGTGGTGTTGGTGTAGTGTTTCATGTCATCGTCGTCGTTCTCGTTACCTTTCGTTTAGTTGTGTTTTATTTTCCTTATTAATGTCCTTTTAATTTTGTATGTGTTGTAGGAGTTCCTGTTGTTGTCCCGTTTTTATTTTTTTTTATTTGTATTGACATTGTTTTGCTGTGACCTTTCCCGTTGTGTCTTCTGTCGTTGTCGTTGATTTGATGCTAGACAGAAATTCATTTAAAATTTATGACATTACCAGTTTAGCCTGCTACTCGGCTACACTCACCGTCCTGGCCACTCACCACCTAATGCCATGGATCCTAGGAGTTGCGTTCTTGCACGAGTGTGTGTGTGTGTGTGGGCCTTAGAACTGCCTTCTCATGCCACCAGATGGCCAAATGGCCTTTAAAAGTTCTGGTTTTGTGTTATTTCCTTTTTGGTTGTTATGTTTCACATTCGTTTGTTTGTTTGTATTTTGTTGCCGGGAGGGGACAACAACGTATGGTGTTGTTGCTGCTGCTTTTTTTCTGCCTGGTCGCCCTGTTCGCCCCTTCGCTGTGTTTTGGCATATGTCTGTCCTTTGCCGTTCCGTCATAATCTTGTTAAGACTGGAATGTCATAAAAATGATACAAGTCTCTAAGGTAACTTTGCTGGTGTCTCAGTTGGTTGTTTGCCTGCACGAGCATAGACATTTTGGCCAAAGGCTACAAACAAGACCAAGAGCAAAATACAATCGCAACACCAAAAAAAACAAAAAAAAAAAAAAACAAGAAAAACTCTGAGCTTTCGCCATCGAACATGCAGCAGCATTTTTGCCCTGTGTACGCCAAGGCAAATAAGAAGACTGCGAACAAATTAAGAAACCAAAAATAATTGAATTTTTTATTTATTCATAGTCCCCGGTATCATTTCGCTGATGTAGTCTTGGGCGAAATTGAAAAATGTTTTCACAAGAATTTCCATTCACTTTTTATATTGATAACATGATGAATGCGGCTAAGGAATTTAAATTAAGCTCTTTTCTTCTTCTTCCTTTGGTACCGAACAAAACTCAGTTTATTAAAAACAGCTATTGTCTCACACTAATGTAATCAGCATCATTGTCGTCATTGTCGTCGTGCGACACAAAAAAAAAAAGCTTCTTAACCATTTCTAACTATCAGTTTTGCTGCCGCTACAATTGACATGTCATACACATTTCTTTGTACAGATCTCCGTTTACGGATCTATTTCCGTTTCCGTTAGTTCAACTGCTGAAGGGGGGAAGATGAAACTGCATTGTCATTCAGCTGTCATGACAACAGTATCTGCCACTGTATCTGATAACTAACAACAATGACGAAAATGTCACGTCACATTTGTGACACACATTCTGCCAGTCGCTTTCATTTCCTTCCGTTTCCGTATGTCATTAGTCAAGACACGCGTGCAGACATACGCAGTCAAATATGATGCCAGGCATAATCATGCTAAGGAGTTGAGCATAATTCAGTCATCAGGATTGAAGGAAAAAATGTTAAAGAGTTTGGGCAAAATATAACACACTAATAAATGCCGTAGTGGGGAAATTCTCACGTCACTAAAGGTATTTCCATTATTATCTCTCTTTAATTTTTATAAACCTAAACATTTTTTTTATCTTTCATGAGTGATTAATGTATTCCTCTCTGTCTCTCGAAATATAACAAACGATTTCTCTCACTCGTAAAAATTACATTCTGAGTGCGAAAGTTGAAATGAGAGAGATCGTGAGACTAAAAAAGAGACAAATATACTTGCCTGTGACGTGCTGCTACTAACAGTTAGTTCGAAATAGGTCCTCAGAAGGACTTTGAATACGATTAGTATATAAATCGCATGACTGAAAAGATAATTGTTCTCTTCACATTTTAAATTACTTCCACGAGAAAAAAAAATAAATAAATAGAACAATGTTGTTCTCATTTTGGTATGAGAGAATAAATGAGTAATTGATAAATTCACTAATTCTTTAATTTATAAATTGATAATTCAATAATTGATTGATTGATGAATTATTTAATATATAATAATTCGTGGATTAATTGAATACTTAATTACTTGATTAAATGATTTGATGATTTACTAAAATTTATTTTTAATTAAATCAATTCATTTTTTTTATTAATACAAACAAAATTTAACCAGTACAACTAATTTATTAATATTTGTACTTAAATTTGTTATACACACAATTAATTGTAATTAATAAAATTAATTTTTAATAAACACAATTAATTTTAATCAATAAAAATATTTTTTTTATTTTTCAATTAATTCAATTATTTTTTTAATTAATTCAATTTATTTTTTAATTATTTCAATTAATTTTTTTTTTTTATATTCAGGTTTATTGTGTATGGTATTAATACAAATCATTTATTTCAATTCAATTAATTTTTTAATTAATTCAATTAATTATTTAAATCATTCAAGTAATTATTTAATAAATTCAATTAATTTTTTTATTAATTCAATTAATTTTTTAATTAATTATTTTTTTTTTTTTTTTTTATTAATTCAATTAATTTTTTAATTAATTCAATTATTTTTTTATTAATTCAATTAATTTTTTAATTAATTCAATAAATTTTTTAATTATTTTTTTATTTATTTCAATTAACTATTTAATAAATTCAATTGTTTAATTGTAATTGTTTAATTAATTCAATTAATTATTTAATTAATTCAATAAATTTTGTTGTTGTTTTTTAATTCATTTAATTTTTTTTTAATTAATTCAATTAAATTTTTAATTAATACAATTAATTTTTTAATTAATTCAACATTTTTTTTAATTATTTATTTAATTAATTCAGTTATTTTTTTAATTAATTCAATTAATTTTTTAATTAAAACAATTATTTTTTAATTAATGTAATTAATTTTTTAATGAATTCAATGAATTTTTTAATTAATACAATTATTTTTTAATTAATATAATTAATTTGTTAATGAATTTTTTATTTAATACAATTATTTTTTTAATTCATGTAATTAATTTTTTTAAAATTAAAATTGTTACTCCCATTGAAAACCCATTGAATTTGCACGTGAATTGTTTTGTATCATTGAAAAATGAATTTAATTAAAAACATAATTTGTTAAACAAATTTTGATTAATTAATTTACGATTTTTTTTAAATTAGGTTAGGTTAGGTTAGGTTGAAACGGAGCATCGGTCATGTACGAATGACCGTCTCATGTCATTGACATACACCTAGGCCAGTAATTCGGCCTGTTTTGCGCTTCTGATTTCTTTTTTCCGATGCCCTTCCCCTTTTTTATGTTAGGAATTCGGTCATCTCTATAAAGTTTCTTATATTCCTTATGTCCACTGCTTTGACGACCGACAGGTCATCCTCTCCGAATAATAAATTATTAATTCCAGAGTCTGCTAGGCATTTTCCTTCACATGGCCAGAAGTAGGAATTTCTCTCAATTTAGTGAGCAGCGCACAATAATGTTTTTAGTCCACTTCGAACGGCTAACGCTTTACATGCTATTGAGATTACTCTCTTGCTCGTGAAGTAAGTGGCAAAATGTCCTGATGGCACCAGGCCACTGAAATAGTCTTAGATGTTCCTATCAACCTGTGCCCACACATCCAATCCCACCACAGCCGCCGAGAGTCTCCTTCGCCCATGACAATATGCGTCAGCATTAAATCCGAGAATGATTGACTTAATACTAAGTGCCGGCTCTTCGCCACTGCAAGATGTTTGAAACCCATTACAAATTCCCACTTTAAGTGGCAATTAAACGATTTAAATTGTCACATACAATTTTTTCAGGTAACATTATATTTTGCCAACAACAAACCCAACCCCTCCTGAACCATTTGCTTTGGGTTTGGGCGAAATTCCGGTGATTGTGATTTCAGCTACACGTTGACAATATGACAGAAATATCAGAATTCCCCGTAACAAAAGAAAAAAGAAAAAGAGAACGGAACGAAGTTGACACACAAAATATGTTAACATTAGATTGTGACATTTATGGGCGCTT
This sequence comes from Hydrotaea cyrtoneurina, assembly GCA_958296145.1. Taxonomy (NCBI): domain Eukaryota; kingdom Metazoa; phylum Arthropoda; class Insecta; order Diptera; family Muscidae; genus Hydrotaea; species Hydrotaea cyrtoneurina. The sequence goes on along the minus strand of OY282516.1, from coordinate 56,885,953 downwards.
CTGTGTTCAAATCGTTCGAATTTGTTGTAGCAACCAACATCCACTGCCAACTCCCGGAGAGGCGGACGAACTGGCATCACTTTGTCTGCCCTGATGTGTACAATAAAACTCATGTTGAAATTGTACTGGAAAAAAAATTGGTGTTGCCAGAAAAAAATGTGTGATTCTGATACAGTGACAGCAGCAACACCAGGCGACGAACATTAACAAACACACACAGAAAAACGTTGACACCTTTTTGGAAAGCTCAACAACAACAACAACAACACAAGCTAAAGCTACAGGAACGAGGAACGGCAACACGACCGAAGTCTGAAACATTTATTCACACCCGGAATCAGAGCAAAAACGACGACTGTGGGTGAATGATGCTACACATAACTGATGGTGTTGCTGCATGTTAACTGGAAGACAAGTCATATTAAGTCAGTCATAACAGCCATAAAAAAACAACACCTTCTCCGCTGCCACCACCACCTCCACCGTCAGCATCTACCAAACCCGTAGCCGAAAACTGTCAGAAAACTGGAGAGAACAATACTGGCATACATGAGCAATGACAGGCAAATTGACATTATTAACACGCCGGGTGGTGACTTGTAATAAATTGTTTTTTAAAACACATGCACGCACTCATACACACACACACACACCTTTGCCCACACACTCACTCACACACACCTTAACCGTTTGTTGCCTGGGGGAACCTTCTCGACAATCAAGGCGCGCTTTTGATGTCACAAAAACATAATTGTTGGATTTTGGACTCGGAGAATGAATAACTGATTGAATGTGTGTGTGTGTGTGTTAAGAAATATCCCAAGAATTTAAAAATCTTCAGTAGGTTTCCCTAATTTCTGTGTTGTTAGTTTTCTTGTGGGTATTTAGCCCAAGAATGTGCGTTTGTGTGTGCTGTCATTCCATGTTGTCCACATGTCATGGGCATGGGACGTCCTAAACGTTCTGCTTTCTTCTTGTTTTCATTTTTGTTGTTTGTGGTGTCTGTTGGTATCTGTGTGTCACTCAAATAATTTGTTAGCATTAAGTATTCTCTTGTTGACAGTTGGCATAAGGTAAAATGTCATTGGGCTGTCAATGGCGGAAAAAGTTTCCTTGCGTTACGTTTTCCTTTTCTCTTCTGGAAAATTTATCATAAATTTTGTGGCCAGTGAACAAAAAAAAATAAAAAAAAAACGAAAACGAAAACTCAGGGAAAATAAACAAACAAATAACAACGCATGACATGTTTAAGCTGTAGAAAATTAAGAAGAAGACGAAGAAGGAGAAGCATAGCAGGAAGGTGTAAAATTGTTTGGAGAAAGGTGAAGGTGAATTATGCGCCATAAATTTGGTTTAAAAGTGTCAAAGCCCATTTGCATACAAATGGTCAAAGACATAAACTAACTGCAGGTCAGCATAACAGTTGCTTAATTAACGAGTATACGCATGTAACGGTACACGGTACGAATTCCTATACCAGTTAACGACGACAATACAAACAATTTGAATAACCAACAGAAAAAATTACCTCGAATTTTTAATACAATATCTACTAGTCACTTTGTGAAGAAGATTTCGAGAAGTTTCCGATTCACAGCAAGGATTTCACTCACTGTTATCAAACGAAATTTGCTCAATCAATCCACTGCATAAAATTTATTAAGAAATTGCAATTTTGGCACTAACATTGAAGAGCCAGTGTGGTCTGTGACGTACGATGGCCACACTTACGCTGAAATGCAAAAGAAAAAAAAACTGGATTTTGTAGATTTCAAAAGTGGTTTTGATTTTATCTGAGCGACGTTTCGTTGCCAATCTACGCCGTTTACTTCTGTGCCAACAACATTAAGACATCTGGTGTCAATTAAAGTGATGGTCACTTTTAGACGTATTACACTATGCAACAGAACAAAATATTGTATACCATTTTAAGAGAAAAAAGTTCGAAAAAAAATCAATAAAATATTTAGCAATATACAATATTCAATAACATAAAATTGAAAAAAAAAAAAATTGATGTACAGTTTTCATTAAATTGATAATATTTTTTTATTAAATTCATGTACAATTTTCATTAAATTGTTGAAATTGTCATATTAAATTGATGTACAGTTTGAATTAAATTGATAACAAGTTTTCAATAAATTTATGTAAAATTTTCATTAAATTGATGTACAATTTTCATTAAAGTGGTGTACAGTTTTCGTAAAATTGATGTACAATTTTCATTAAATTGTTGTAAAAGTTTCATTAAATTGATAATCAATTTTTATTAAATAGATGTATAATTTGCATTAAATTGATGTACAGTTTTCATTAAAATGCTGTAAAAGTTTCATTAAATTTATTACAAATGTTCATTAAATTGTTGTAACATTTTCATGAAATTGACATAAAATGTTCATAAAATTCATGTACAATTTCCATTAAATTGATAATAAAAGTTTTTAAAATTTCATTAAACTTTTTAAATTAAAAAAAATAAAAATTAAATTAATTTTCATTATAATTGATTTGTATAATTGTTGTATAGTTTGCATTACATTGATGTAAATTTATGGAAAATTTTCATCAAATTTATGTACAATTGATGTACTTTTTTTCATCAAATTGATGTACGGTTTTCATAAAATTGATGTAAAATTTTCATTAAATTGTTGTAAACGTTTCATTAAATGGATAATCAATTTTTATCAAATTGATGTATAATTTTCATTAAATTGATGTACAGTTTTCATTAAAATGCTGTACAAGTTTCATTAAATTTATTAAATTTTTTTATTAAATTGTGGTAACATTTTCATTACATGATAATTAAATTGATGTACAATTTGCATTAAATTGATGTACAGTTTTCGTAAAATTAATGTACAATTTTCATGAAATTGACATAAAATGTTCATAACATTCATGTACCATTTCCACTAAATTGATAATAAAAGTTTTTAAAATTTATGTACAATTTCCATTAAATTAATGTATAATTTTCATTAAATTGATGTATAATTTGCATTGAATTGTTGTATAATTTTCATTACATTGATGTTAATTTATGGGAAATTTTAATCAAATTTATGTACAATTGATGTACTATTTTCATCAAATTGATGTACAGTTTTCATAAAATTAATGTAAAAATTTAACGAAGTTGATGTAAAAATGTAATGAAAATGATGTAAAATTTTCATCCAATTTATGGGAAATTTTCATAAAATTAATGGACAATTTGAAGTAAAATTTTTCATCATAAAATTGATGTAAAAATTTCATGAAATTGTTGTAAAATTTTCATCAAATTTATAAACAATTTTCATCAATTTTTTGTAAAATTTATGAAAATCAAATTTATGAAAATCAAATTTATGTGAAATTTTTCATCAAATTGATGTACAGTTTTCATTGAATTAATGTACAAATTTTATATCGATTGTTGTACAATTTTAAATAAAACGATGTACAATTTTCATGAAACTGATGTACATTGTACATCAGATTGATGTACAATTTTCATCAAATTGAAAAACAATATTAATCAAATTAATGTACAGAATTTAAGAGATATTAATGAACAATTTTGTAGATTGGAAAATGGTGTACAAATTCATCAAATCGATGTACGAATTCCTAAAATTGATGAACTTTTTTTTCAGTATATAACCCTGTCTTTAATGTAAATCAGGAAGATCACATTGTTTTGAACCTGCCAGTGCCGTCTGCCTGTCTCGCGTCCTAGGCCCTGAACAACTTAGGTCATCTACAGGATCTGGTTATCACTGACCTATTTTTGTATAATTCAAATGATAAGTTTTGGTGGTAATCTTTTACCATACAATGCGAATATTTTCTACAAACATTTTTAAGGCTAAGCCTTGAACCTCACGGCGCCTTCGGCCGCCCACACAACCTAGACATTAAAACGCTGATTTGTAGAACAATTTCACATAGATTTATTTTTTAAAAACTGATTACACTTCTTTATATCCTTGCCCATATCCCTGTCATCTACTCGCCAGACTTTTTTTTTCAAAACTTCTATTTTTGTTTTGTGTTTAATAACTTGTTCTGCTTTTATTTTATTTGGTTGTTCCTTAACGTTTTTGTTGCTATTGTTCAGTCGTATATACTCGTGCGTACGTTATTGTCATGAAGCCACTTATCATAAAGTGTGTGGTGTAAATTGTTGTTAAATGCAACAAAACAACGACAACAACAAGTACACCACGCTCAAGTAGTTGCAACATCACAACTTAAGCAACTGAAACAGTAAAAAGAAAAAAATCGTAAATGACATAAAATGACACATTGCGTTGGTTGGCAAATTACGTACGTGCGCGACACCAACGGCGAGTGAAGCGATGTAAAGTAAACTAGTGTACAGCACAGACGTTCCGACAGACGTTGGCTGAAATGCAAAAGGTCGTAACTACAAGAAGATCTAAAAAAGATTTTTGACAACATATGTTGAATCAGGTCCAATGAAATAATCACTCATTAAAATGAATAAGGAACAAATTAAAAAATATAAAAACTTGTCTTTGTTATGGAGAAAACTGTCAAACAAAGAGAGAGTAATTTCAATACACATTCCAATTAATGAGCCTAACAGCTCATGTGTTTTAGAATTGTTTAGAAAATGCCCGAAAATAAATTCGTCACTTCGATAGACTTTACTCACTTGCTTGTTTCTCTTAACATACCCTGTAGGAACTTGCGGTGAACTTCTCTGGAATCAGTGAGCTGTGCACGATATAATTTGTATGCCTATTTTTAACTAGTAAGTTGTAATGCGCCTATGGCGCCCGTTAATTTGCTTGAGAAAGTATTTGTTACTTAATTTTAAAAATTTTGTAAAAAATATTTTGAGAAAACTATTTTGTAAAAAAAAAATTGGAAAAAAAATAAAATTTGTGGAAAAAAAATTTTTGCTGAAAAAAAAAATTTTTGTTGAAAAAAAAAATTTTGTTGAAAAAAAAAATTTTGTTGAAAAAAAAATTTTTGTGGAAAAAAAAAAATTTTGTTGAAAAAAAAATTTTTGCTGAAAAAAAAAATTTTGTTGAAAAAAAAAAATTTCTTGAAAAAAAAAATTTTGTGGACAAAAAAAATTGTTCTTGAAAAAAAAAATTTGGAAAAAAAAATTTCTTACAATTTTTTGTACAATTTCTGTACAAAAAAAAAAAATTTTATTTTTTTAATTATTATTATTTATAGAATTATTATAGAATGCCTATTTAAATTCCTACGTACTGCGTGACAGAGTCAGTGAATCAGGGAATCAGTGTATCAGTGAATCAGTGTCGAGGGTAAATATATATTAAGATAAATTAATTTTTATAAATTATTTTGTCAAGGTTGCTACATTTCTTAAATTTTTCATACATTCTTTACTTATTTTAAACTAGTAACAGCGCCTATGGCGCCCGTTAATTTGCTTGAGAAAGTATTTGTTACTTAATTTTAAAAATTTTGTAAAAAATATTTTGAGAAAACTATTTTGTAAAAAAAAATTTCGAAAAAAAATAAAATTAGAAAAGAAATAAAACTGGAAAAAAAAAAATTTGTGGAAAAAAAATTTTTGTAGAAAAAAAAAATGTTTGCTGAAAAAAAAAATTTTTGTTGAAAAAAAAAAATTTTGTTGAAAAAAAAAATGTTTGTACAAAAAAAAAATTTTGGAAAAAAAAAATTTTGTAAAAAAAAAATTTTGTAAAAAAAAAATTTTGTGGAAAAAAAAAATTTTCTACAAAAAAAAAAATTTTAGAAAAAAAAAAAAATTTGGAAAAAAAATTTTGGAAAAAAAAATTTTGGTAAAAAAAAAATTTGGGGAAAACACAATTTCTGTACAAAAAAAAAAATATTATTTTTTTTATTATTATTATTTATAGAATTATTATAGAATGCCTATTTAAATTCCTACATACTGCGTGACAGAGTCAGTGAATCAGTGTATCAGTGAATCAGTAAATCAGTGTCGAGGGTAAATATATATTAAGATTACTTTTTACACCATTTTTAGTTATTTTATGAAGTTCATATCATTTTCGCATTCCACAAAAGTTTCCATAAGTTTTTAATTATTTTATCAAGGTTCTTGATTTTAGGTAATTTTCTTACCGTCTAGTTAATTTTCCTTAGTTTTAGTTCATTTATACATCGCTTGATCAAGATCACACGGCTTCCAACATTTTAGTTAATTTTCCTACATTTTAGTTAAATTTTTTTATTTGCTTCCTCCATTGAAGTTAATTTTTAGTACATTTTCTTACGTTCTAGTTAATTTTCCTTAATTTTAGTTCATTTATAAATCGCTTGATCAAGATCCCACAGTTTCCTACATTTTAGTTAATTTTCCTACATTTAAGTTAATTTTTTTTTATTTACTTCCTCCATTGAAGTTAATTTTTAGTTAATTTTCCTACATTCGAGTTAATTTTCCTACATTCGAGTTAATTTTCCTACATTTTAGTTCATTTATAAATCGATTGATCAAGATCACACATTTTAGTTCATTTTCATATATTTTAGTTAAATTTTTTTATTTACTTCCTCCATTTAGTTTCCTATGTTTCAGTTAATTTTTACTTAGTAAGATCGTTTATTTTAGATAATTTTCCCACATTCTCGTTAGTTTTTCTACATTTTAGTTCAATTGTAAATTGCTTGATCAAGATCACACGGCTTCCAACATTTTAGTTCATTTTCCTAAATTTTATTTAAATTTTGTTATTTGCTTCCACCATTTGAGTTCATTTTTAGTTTTTTTTATTAGTTTCCTATGTTTCAGTTAATTTTTACTTAGTAAGATCGTTTATTTTAGTTAATTGTCCCACAATTGTTAGTTTTTCTACATTTTAGTTCAATTGAAAATTGCTTGATCAAGATCACACAGCTATTGTTTTTATTTGCTTCATTTGAGTTAATTTTTAGTTATTTTATTAGTTTCCTATGTTTCAGTTAATTTTTATTTATTAATTTTCCTACATTTTAGTTCATTTGTAAATCGCTTGATCAAGATCACATGACTTCCAACATTTTAGTTAATTTTCCTACATTTTAGTTAAGTTTTTTATTTGCTCCCTCCATTTGAGTTAATTTTTAGTTATTTTATTAGTTTCCTATGTTTCAGTTAATTTTTATTTATTAAGGTCCTTTATTTTAGTTAATTTTCCTACATTTTCGTTCATTTTTCATATATTTTAGTTAAATTTTGTTAATTGCTTCCTCCATTTGAGTTCATTTTTAGTTTTTTTTTATTAGTTTCCTATGTTTCAGTTAATTTTTACTTATCAATGTCCTTTATTTTAGTTAATTTTCCTACATTCGAGTTAATTTTCCTACTGTTTAGCTCATTTGTAAATCGCTTAATCAAGATCACACAGTTTCCTACATTTTCGTTCATTTTCATATATTTTAGTTAAATTTTGTTATTTGCTTCCTCCATTTGAGTTCATTTTTAGTTATTTTATTAGTTTCCTATGTTTCAGTTAATTTGTACTTATTTTAAGAAGACTTTTATTTCTATTTTCTTAATTTTACTTTATTTTTTTTTAATATTATCTTAAGGTCCCTCATTAACAATTTAGTTCATTTTTTATTTATTTTATCAAGATCAAAAAATTTCTGACTTTTTAGTTCATAATTTTCCTATTTTATTAAGATAACATAGTTTCCTAAATTTCAGAATATGTTCACTTATTTTATGAAGTCCTCTTTCAAAAAAGTTTCCTTAATTATAGTTCATTTTTTCCTGATTTTATCAAGCTCCTACATTCGAGTTAATTTTCCTACATATTAGTTCATTATTTAATAATTTTTATTGAGGTCATATATTTTACTACATTTTAGTTCATATTCTACTTATTTTATCTACATCTTTCTACTAAATTTTAGTAAACCTTTTAATTATATTTAAAATTCATCGTTTTTCCAAGTGAACAATTTTTTACCTACCTTGAACTTATGTCAGAATAAAATGTAAACTCGTTGTTACGACCTTTGGCATTTCATGCAGCGTTATGCAATTATGCGTATGTATGTGTGTGTGTGTGTGTGTAAAGCGAGTTCGTATAATGGACTCGAGACACATTTAAGTGAGTGAATGAAATGCGGTGATTATCTGTTTGTGGTCTAAACATTCGTCGGTAAGGACCACAATGATAGCAACGACGACAACAATAGCACAGCAACAACATGTCGCTGATAAATGCAGCAGCAGCAGCCTGAACAGTAAACAACAGAAAAGTGTTAAATGCCCTGACAATTGACATGACAGGCATCATGCGTTACATTTTATTAGTTCATAATTCGTAAACCTTAAATGAATGGAATGAAATGCAAATGCAACTGATGACGGCTATGATGATGAGGCAAATCTTGCCCTCAGACATGGTCATGCTGACGAGGATGACGGTGCAGATGATGACGACGGTGACGGTGACTACCACGATCACATGTCGGCCGATGATGTGTTCCAAATCAACTCGACTCCACTCCAGCACTTCACTACACTCCACTCCAGCACTTCACTACACTCCACTTCATGCAGCTTGAAAAGTGTCTTGTTCGGAGGAGTGTTTAACATAAATAGCATAATTTAAAATGCACCACAAGACATGAAGAAGAAGCAGAAGACGAGAAAGAAATGTGAAAAAAAAACTAAGTGATTACACTGAAATTATATGCATCAACGTTTAATGGCCTGTGAAAAGGCGAAAGAAAAAGCCTGAAAAACTGAATGTGGCCGGGCGGGAATGCATTTTAAATTTCCATACGTTTTGTGCTATTTTTCAAACAGCACAAAGTGGAGAAATAAAATGAATTTAAATAAATTTTAAGACTCCCTTGAATTTTGTTTAATGTTGGAGTTGAGTCTGCTTCATTTTACATTTTACATTTTATGTTTTTTTTTCTTTCGGTTTTCTGGTGTAAATCCCACGCTTTCACTTTTTGATTGTGTTACAGGAATAGTTAAACACATGCAAGCACAAGTTTGCTAGATAAAAAAAAAAACAGCAAAAAACCACGAGGACCTTGTGATAAGTGAGGGAAAACTGCCATATCAAGGCTACGGGACGATATTACGAGATGGAGAGAGATAGTAAGCGAGCGAGAGAGAGAGAGACAGTAAGAGGGCTAGAAAGTGCGAGAGAGATCAGGAGATAGGGAGTCGTGAGCGAGAGAGAAAGTAAGCAATAGGGACTCTTGAGCGCTAAGGAGGAGTGAGCGAGATCGCGAGAGAGATCGAGTTCGAGAGAGTGACATATACCGACTGAAGTTCTAAAGTAGATATGCAATGCCTTTTGAATTGAAAGGGAAATAATTGTATTATGACTTAGTATCTTAATATGTATTTACCCTCGACACTGATTCACTGACTCTGTCACGCAGTACGTAGGAATTTAAATAGGCATTCTATAAATAATAATAATAATTGTGTTTTTACAAAATTTTTTTTTTTCCAAAATTTTTTTTTTCCAAAATTTTTTTTTTCAACAAAATTTTTTTTTTCCACAAAATTTTTTTTTTCAACAAAATTTTTTTTTTCAACAAAAATTTTTTTTTTTTTAACAAAATTTTTTTTTTTAACAAAAATTTTTTTTTTCAACAAACATTTTTTTTTTCAACAAAATTTTTTTTTTTCAACAAAAATTTTTTTTTGAAAAAAGATTTTTTTTTTCATATTTTTAAAATTAAGTAACAAATACTTTCTCAAGCAAATTAACGGGCGCCATAGGCGCATTACAACTTACTAGTTACCAATAGAAGAGATTTGCGTTGGCCCTTCTCATATTGCCCAAAGTAATGTTGATTGTAATGTGTTATCATTATTAGGCAAAATTCAATGTGAAGAAGATTACATTTCCAAGCTTTTACTGGTGATTAATTGTTTACACAGTAAAATCGGTCAGTCTGAATAATATTCAAGTAAATATTCCTAAGCAGAATCCTTTCACCTTCACCGTTTTCCCCCTGACTGTACAGGCCACCCCTCTTAAACATGTACTGCTCTTGTATGCAGTATGGGATGTGATGTGATGTGTGAGTATATAACAGTTGCTAAGTACTTGAGCCAAACAGCGGCAACAACAACAGCCGAGAAGAATACAACAACAAAAAAATCTTTATATGTTGTTGAAGTTGTTAGACGTGCTCTTAAAAAGTGCTACTATTTGAATAAATTTGTACTTGTTTCGTTGTTGAGATCTCGTAATGAATTAGCATGTTGTACGATGCCGAGAGTGTACAATGTGCAGCAGAAAGCGAGCACATATGCTGCAAACAACATACACTGGCGATGTTGTTGGTGGTGCCTCATGTAAAAATGTATAAATAAAATTTAATTCAACCATTTTCATCGGCGAGCGTACAATCTGCCAGGTTTGACTGTATGCCATGCCAATCCCTGGCCGAAGAGGTATTAAAGGGTGTTGGCTGTTGGCTGTTGCGTTGTGTGGTTTCTGCCTCTGGTCTGCTTAACTTTCACAACCAAACGTATGCATTTGGACTAGGATTTAAACTCCCTCCCTCCCCCCCGGTAATCCTTGACTCTTCATTTGTACACGGCACTGCTGACTGAATGATGGGGCTTAAGTGATTTAGTTCGAAGTGTACAGCAGCTAAGAGGGCAACTCTGACAGTTGCTAAATCCATCCGTGATACCTTTTTGGCTCACTGTGTTCTGTGCGCATTTCCGTGTAGGAAGCTTAACATTCCTGCGTAGTGTGGACTTAATGTCGTGTTAGTGAACGTATTTGAAATACAGCAGATATATTTTTGAGCATTTTGGCTAAGGGCTTAGCGGAAGTGTTGTTCTTTTCGTGTGGAAAAAATCTAAAAGTTGTGGATATTTTAATTGTTGACGAGAACTGTGTAGCCGGTCGATGGTAATACAAAAAGAGGTGGAGAGAGAGGAGGATAGAGAGATAGTGAGGGAGAGAGAGAAAGAGAGAGGCAGAGAGAGATATAGATGGAGAAAGAGCGATACTGAGGGAGAGGGATCGAGAAATAGAGAGATAGAGAAAGATAGATTGAGAAATAGATAGGGAGAAAGAGAACTGTGTAGCCAGTATGTCCTCTCCATGGTAATACAAAAATAAATGAGAGAGAGAGGGGGATAGAGAGAGTGTGGGAGAGAAAGAGAGAGATATAGAGGGAGAAAGATGGTGGTAGAAAGAGAGGGGAGAGATAGATAGAGATATAGAAAGAGAGATAGAGAAATAGAGGTAGAGAAAGAGAAAGAGAGGGAGGGAGGAAGGATAGAGAAAGAGAACTGTGTAGCCGGTGTTTCCTGTCGATGGTAATACGAAAAGAGATGGAGAGAGAGGGGGATAGAGAGAGTGAGGGAAATAAAGAGAGAGTCAGAGAGAGATATAGTGGGAGGAAGATGGTGGGTGGAAGGGGGGGAGAGAGAGATAGAGATAGAGAAAGAGAGTGATAGAGATAGAGAAAGAGAAAGAGAGATAGATAAAGAGAGGTAGAGAAAGATGAAGAGATGGAGGAAGAGGGAGATAGAGAGAAAGAGTGATACAGAGGAAGAGGGATAGATAAATAGAGAGGTAGAGAGAAAGAGAACTGTGTAGCCAGTATGTCCTCTCCATGGTAATACAAAAAGAAATGAGAGAGAGGGGGATAGAGAGAGTGAGTGGACGAAAGATAGACACAGAGAGAGATATATAGGGAGAAAGATGGTGGTAGGAAGGGGGGGGGGGGTAGAAATTGAGAGATAGAGAAAGAGAGAGATAGAGAAAGAGAGATAGATAAAGAGAGGTAGAGAAAGAGAAAGAGAGGAGGAAGTGGGAGATAGAGAGAAAGAGATATATATAGAGAAAGAGAACTGTATAGCCAGTATGTCCTGTCCATGGTAATACATAAAGAAATGAGAGAGGGGGGATAGAGAGAAAGATAGAGGCAGAGAGAGATATAGAGGGAGGAAGATGGTGGGTTTAAGGGGGGATAGCGATACAGATATAGAGGAGGAAGAGGGACAGAGACAGAAATAGAGAGATATAGAAAGAGAGAGATAGAGAAATAGAGAGATAGAGATAGAAAAAGAAAGAAAGATAAAGAGAGGTAGATAAAGAGAAAGAGAGGGATGAAGAGGGAGAAAGAGAGATAGATAGAGAAAGAAAACTGTGTAGCCAGTATGTCCTGTCCATGGTAATAAAAAGAGAGAGATATATATGGAGGGAGAGATAAAGACAGAAAGAAAGAGGGAAATAGTGAGAAAGAGTGGAAGAGGAAGAGAGAGAGATAGGGAGGAAGAGAGAGAAAGAGGGATAGAGATAAGGACATAGAGAGATAAAGAGGGAGAGAGAGAGATAGAAACTAAGAGAGTGATGAAGGGAGGAAGAGGGAGAGAGAAATGGTGGGAGGAAGAGGGAGAAGGAGAGCGAGAGCGAGAGATAGAGAGGAAGAGGAATAGGGAAATAGACAAAAAGAGACAAATAGTGACGGGGAGGGAGATAGGGATATAGAGGGAGGAATAGGAAGATACGGAGAGAGAGAGGGGGAAATAGATGCAGGGATGAATAGGGAGATAGAGATGGAGGGAGGAATAGAAGAGAGTAGCGAGAAAAATAATGAGGGAGATAGCCAGAGCGGTTCAAAGAGAAAAAGAGATAGAGAAATAGCGAGTGCGAGAGAGGGAAAGAGATTTAGAAGTAGGAAGATAGAGATATAGGGGGCGATAAATTGAGATAGACAGATAATATATCGAACATTATGAACAGACTAAAGACTTCAATTGCGTTTAATCACGAGCTTCTCTTACCGGGATTTGATGTGTAGTGCAGAACTTTGTGGCCTTTTTAGCATGCTAAGTGTGTTTTGCTTAAAGCGCGACCTCTAGCAACAGCCTAACTATCGAAAAGTTATTATAATTCATCGAATCCCAATGCTCGGATCTGCAAAATCTGTCTCAGGAACCAACTGTTTCGCAGCCTCAAAGAAAGACGGGCTAGCTAGCACTGGCCCATTCTCGCTGCCCACCAGAAAAACCCAGCAATTACCAAGCCAATCGTGTATAAAAGTGGAATTAAAATTAATATACATTTTATGTTTGTCTCCCAGAAATAGAGTGTGGAAATGTTTTTCACAATATGTTAAGCAAACACAAATGATAGAAAGTCACATCCCTGGCAACTTTACATTCATGAAAGCATGAATAATTTAATTGTGTAAGTAAAGCGCCAGCTTTCCTGGAATTTAAATAATATCACCTTGTGTATATCCCCATTATTGAGAGATGCCACCTGTCTTCGTTTCGGGTTTGCCTTCAACAGCATCGAATATTCCCTCTGAGAGTTACATTTAACTCCATTCATTTGCATTTATTACTACGGGTATCGCAATGTAATCGGGTGTTTTATGATAATGGATTTAAAAACAACTCACCGCCTGTCTGCGCACTGGATGTGTCTGGCGAGTTCCTTTCTCTCTCTCTCTGTGTTTTCTTCTGAAATCCATTAACACATCCATTGATAAGAAAATCCATCAAGAAATAAATTTTATGATTCTCAAATAAATGGATCATAAAATCACTTAAAATATGTATGCATAATCTTGTCCCTGCCAGAACTACCAAATGCGAGCAGAGGTGATGCTGTCCAAGGCCAACGCTTTGGATAATGTGAATCATAAAGACTGTAATGAAGTGTATGGCCAAAGTCAAGCAACAGCTCAGACAATTAGCGATGATAAAGATCGAAACAATATGGGTTGGCTGTTTCGTTGAGTTGGTAGGGAGGTCAAAGTAGGAGGATGATGTTGATGTTTTTTTTTCCCCATTCTCACCATGAAATCATAGTGAAGTCATAGGGTGTGTGCCTTGGTAATGGAAGTACATTATTGGAACATTTTGCCCGATCTTTTCGACTTTTCGGAGGTCAATTTGTGATTTTGTAAAAAATGACCCACTCACCTCTAGCAATTCAACGAAAATCAACGCGTCCCTAATGAGCTCATTTCCAGCACTCATTATTGTGTTACATTTCCCATTTGGATTGAAGCGCTCCGTTGCCTGTCACCCATCCCCCCCCCCCCCCCCCCCCCCCCCCCCCCTTCAATCAATGATGGCATTTTTGCCTTGACATCAAATTCATGGCACAACTAACAGCGAAAATCTACTGAAAATGAATTAAAAACAATTGGAAAAAAAAAATACCAGAAACGGGGTGGACAGAAAAACTACATCTGAAACGAGAACAAAGTAAATACGACACAAAGTACTTGTGACCAAAAAAAAAGAAAACTCTATAAAAAGGGCAAATGGACGGACGCAAAAATAAAAGAACAACGCTTAAAACAACACTCAGAAACTATTTTATAAATTTAGCTGTAAATGAGACTAATTAACATTTTAAATGATGGACAACTCCAAAGACAAAAGATAAAAAAGAGAAACGAAAACGGAAGGAAAGCAATGGAAAGAAGGCAAAGGCAGCCACATTGGCTGGGAAGGGAAAGAGAGAAAGTTGCTGGGCAATAGAAAGGAAATCATTCGTAGCGAATGTAATTCAAAGTTTCGTAGAGGAATTGAAGCTGAAAGTTGTTAGCCAAAGAAGGAAGAGGGAGGGGGGTCAAGCATGGTTAGGACTAAGCTGAAAGCGACAAATGCTTGATAATAGCGTGGCATACAGAGAGTATTTCTCCCACCCCCACCCCCCCGCTTTGGGGGATTTCTCTAAACGTTATTTTTGAACAAAATAATTGCAAAATAATTTTTGGTCTACGAATCTGAAGAAGGCAAAGCTAAGCAAATCAAAAACTAAATTTGTGGCAAAAAAGCAAAAGTGCTGTAGGTGAAAAATGTTAAACAAAAAAACGCCAAATTTTGTTCTCTTCTGTATTTTTCAAAAAACTGAAATTTTCTAAATTGGGTAGTTATTTCTTTAAATAAAGCTAAAGTTGCATTAAATTGATCGAATTTTACAGCATTCAATAATTTAAAAAAAAACGCTAAAAAAAATTTAAAACGCTGTTTTTCCAAACTTAAGTTTTGGGGAAATTGTATAGGAAAACCTGAAATAAAAATCAAAAGTTTTGATTTTTTATAAAAAAAAAAAATAAAAAAAAAAAAAATTGTTGGAAATTTTCTGAAATAAAGCCAAAGTTGAAGAAAATTTGGCACATTTTACACATTTCAAAAATTCGTTATTTTTCATAAAAAACTGTTAACAAAATTTTAAAAACGCAATTTTTTCCAAAACTAGATTTTAGGGGCAAAAAATCTGAAATTTTCTAAAATTGGATAGTATTTTCCATAAATAAAGCTATAAATTGACATGAAATTAAGCAACTTTTACAAATTTCAAAAATTTTTGATTTTTCATAAAAAAAAAAAACGCTAAACAAATTTAAAAACACGTTTTTTGCCAAACTAAGTTTTGGTGTCAAAAAATCTGAAATTTTCTAAAATTGGATAATATTTTCCTTAAAGAAAGCTGAATTTAATTAAATTGGGCACATTCTACAGATTTCAAAATTTTTAGATTTTTCACAAAAAAAACGAATTTTTACAAATTCCGATAGTATTTTCCTTAATTAAAGCTGAGTGCAGTTTAAAGATTATTTCCAAAAAAAAAATCGCTAAAAAATAAAAAACGTTTTTTTTTCCATTTTTCAAAAGAAACGGCAAAAAAAATAAAAAACAATTTTTGCAAAACTAAGTTTTGGGGTCAAAAATCTGAAATTTTCTAAAATTGGATAGTATTTTCCTTAAAGAAAGCTGAAGTTTAATTAAATTGCGCACATTCTACAGATTTCAAATTTTTTTGATTTTTCGTAAAAAATTTAACAAAATTTCAAAAACGCGTTTTTTATTTCCAAAAAAAAAAAAATGCAATTTTACAAATTTCGATAGTATTTTTCTCAATTAAAGCTAAGTGCAGTTTAAAGATTTTTAAAAGATTTTTCCCAAAAAAAAATCGCTAAAAAATAAAAAAAAAGCTTATTTTTCCATTTTTCAAAAAAAGGAAAAAAAAAATTTAAAAAAAACAATTTGTGCAAAACTAAGTTTCGGGGACAAAAAATCTGTAAATTGTTCAAATTGGATAGTATTTGCCTTAATTAAAGCTATAGATTTTATTTAATTTAATTTATTTATTTATAGATTTTAAAAATTTTGATGCCTCAAAAAAAAAAACGCTAAAAAAAATCGTTTTTTTTAAAACTGTAAAATTTTATGAAATTGGGTCCCACACACTATTTGGCAGTTTTTGCAAAAAAGCGTCTAAACCGAAAAACGCAAAATGTTTTTCGGCGACAGTAACACAATACACGCATTTTTAAAATTTTTTGATTTGTTGCAAAGTTAGTGCAAGACACGCTAAAAAATAACTTTTGAAAATTTGTATGCTAACAAGTTTTTCCAAAAAAAAAAAGCGTTTTAACAGAAAAAAACATGCATAATTTACAGATTTCAAAAATTCCACAAAAAAAAAAATCTAAAAATTAAAAAAAAAATAAATGATTTTTTCCAAAACCGTAAATGTTGTTATAATTTCAATTTACAGATTTAAATTTTTTTAAATTTTCTCAAAAAAAAACTAAAAATAAAAAAATAAAAGACTTTTTTCCAAAACCGTAAATGTTGTTATTTTCCGATATATGAAGAAATACGATAACACAATTTACAGATTTAAACTTTTTTACATTTCGGCAATTTTTTTTGAAAAATAAAAATCGCAATTAACGGATTTAAAAATGTTGATTTTAACTAAAAAATAAAAAACACGATTTTTACCAAAACCGTTAAAGTCGGTATTTTCCGATATATGCAACAATTTACAGGTTTAAAATGTTTGCAATTTATGAAAAAATTATTGCAAAAAACCGCTAAAAAACTTTTCCAAAAACGATGTATGGCGAAAATTAGCACCATTTGCAGATTTCAGAAATATTGATATCTTACAGAAAAAAAAAACGCAAAAAAAATAAAAATCGCGATATTTTCCAAAACTGTAAAAGTCAGCCTTTTCCAATGCATGGCGAAAAAATTTTAATAGGCTAGCCTAACTTAGTTCATCTTGTCCCAATTTATAGAATTTAAGTGCAAAAAAAACGCCAAGATGATAAAAACCGCGATTATTTCCGAAATTATGAAAATTGGCCTTTTTTTGATGTATGACGGAAAATATATGCACGACTAACTGAATCGATTTTAAAATTATGTTTTTTTTCCTAGTTATAGCAGTTTTTCGTTCAAAATCCCCGAAAAGTATGCAATTATTTTTAAAACTCAATTTATTTTAAAGAAATATTGCTTTTAGGGCAAAAAAATTTTTTTAAAAAAATCTGTGAGCATAATTTTCATTTTTGGAAAATTTTCTGTTTTCGATAAAAAAAAAAGTGTCAAATGAAACTGATTTTCTTAGAATTGTTATTTTTTTTTTCAAAAATTTTCAAGGTCGAATTTTCCATGTACATCAAAAAAGTGATTTTCTATATTTGGCATCGAAAAAAGTGTCAAATGAAACAGATTTTCTTAGAATTGGAGTTTTTTTCAAAAAATTTTCGAGGTCTAGAGGTAATTTTCTAGAACGAGAATTTCTTTTTTTATATTATTTTCTCCATTTTCTGTCTTCTATATTTGACATCGAAAAAAGTGTCAAATGAAACAGATTTTCTTAGAATTGGAATTCTTTTTTAAAAATTTTTCAAGTCGAATTCTCCATTTAGTGTTTCAGTTTTTATGAAAAATTATGTGTTTTCGATGTGTGAAATATAAATTAGGGATTTTCTCAGAAATAGAATTTTTTTTTGAATTTTTTCGTAGGCGACACAAAAATCAACGTCGATTTTTGGAGAAATATAAAAAACTAGTAAGTTGTAATGCGCCTATGGCGCCCGTTGAAATATGGAAAAAAAATTTTGTTGAAAAAAAAAAAATTTTGTGGAAAAAAAAAATTTTGTTGAAAAAAAAATTTTTGTTAAAAAAAAATTTTTTTTTCAACAAAATTTTTTTTTAAAAACAAAAATTTTGTAAAAAAAAAATTTTGTTGAAAAAAAAATTTTGTAAAAAAAAAAATTTGTAAAAAAAAAAAAATTTGTAAAAAAAAAAAATTGTAAAAAAAAATTTTGCAAAAAAAAAAATTTGGGGAAAACACAATTTCTGTACAAAAAAAAAATATTATTTTTTTTATTATTATTATTTATAGAATTATTATAGAATGCCTATTTAAATTCCTACGTACTGCGTGACAGAATCAGTGAATCAGTGTATCAGTGAATCAGTGTCGAGGGTAAATATATATTAAGATAGCGATGCTGGCGATTTTTTTTCCCGAAAACGTCTGCAGATGGCACAACCATATAATCACCGAGTACAATTTTTTTTTTTTTTTAAAGCTTTCATTATTCGTTTTTCACATACGCCCTGGGCCACTCAATATGCCTACGACATTTGAGGCAGGGCATTTAAGACCAAAAATAAAACCCATTAAAATATATTTCTTTTTTTTTTTTTTAATACTACTTTACTTTGTTTTCGGTTTCCCTTTTACTGTTTCCCCGTTTCATTTCTGGGGTGAACTCATTTTGTAGTCTCACACACACACACGCACAGACACGTCCTCCCACACATGCTGACTAATGTGACTTAATCTCTTTTACATGTGAAATGGCAGAATGTTTTGCAAATTTGATTGATATATTCAATTAAGAGGGGGGGTGGGACAATGAGAGGGAAACATACGATAAGGAATTAAGGAGATGTAATGACACACACACACACACACACACACTCATACAATGTGTCACATGAACTTAAGAACTTCACGTTTGGTCACAAATTGGCGACATTCGTACGTTGTGGGTCCGTCACAATTCTTATGATTGACTGAACCGAATTTGTGAGCCAGAGTCGAAATGTATTTAAAACGATGAAAATCAAATCAAACGAAAAGTTTTTGCATTAGAGACTTCAACAATGTAACAACAACAACAGCACCGTCCACAGGACTTCGACAGAACTGACATAAGTCGCCCTCTGTCTGCTGCCAGTTGAGTGTTGAGTTGATTTGATACCAATCAGATTAGTTAAGAGAAATAATTGATTGAATGTATGGCGAACGTCTCCATGTACCCACTCCCACCCCGCTCCGAGATTGTATGCAATGGTCCGTATCAATGATTTCGAAAATGAAAAGAAAACTATGAAAACGCTTACGTTGTTAGACAGTTTTTGTGTGTGTGTGTGTATGTGTGTATTGCCCACCCACGTCCTTTGCCGAATGTTCACATGTACGATGTTTGGATTTGATATAACAATTCCATGGACCACATTGTGCAGCTTCGCCGTACTACAGGCGGATACAAAAGAAGTGTATAATATATGGCAACAATTGTGAACATAACGAATGAAAGATGTGCCAAAGAATGGAAAACAATACCTACTCGACAATGGCCAGTCAGCCAGCCAGCCAGCCAGCCAACAGTTTTGCGAAATCGAAATCAAATGAAACGGGTGAGAGAGAATGAATAAATAAAAGTTTTTTTTTCATCTCTTTAACAGAACCGTACGCCTTTCGTGCGCGCTGGAGTCGGATAAGGTATGAGAGAAAACATGAAAAGGATTTTGTGTTTGGTTTGGAATTTTGTTTTCCTTACAGCCAGGCCGAGATTAACCCTTTGAGGGTTAAGGAAAATAAACAGAGACTTTTTCAGATATTGCCAACTGTGGAGATGGCTGACCGATTAGAGTTCAGATAATGGAGCCCGATAAGGAGTGAGTGAAAACATGAAAATGATTTTGTGTGTTGGAAAAAGCCAGACTTAATCCTTTAACAGTTAAGGAATAGAAGCAGAGACTTCTGAAGTTAATCTGAGTATGGACCAATTAGAGTGCAGATAATAAAGGGTGTTTTTTTTATTGGGGTATAGAACTTTAAGTTGGCATCACTTTTTTAACTGGCGGCCATTTTGTCAGCTGTCAAGTGATTAATATTTAGTTTGGTTTGCCATTTCATCATGAACAGGTTGACAAAAGAACAACGCTTGCAAATCGTGCAAATTTATTTCGAAAGTAATGGTTCAGTTCGCGAAGTTCACCGCAAGCTCCGTCCATTTTATGCCATTACATCCACAAAAACGGACTGTTTGGTGTGCTCTATGGGCTGGTGGAGTCATTGGGCCATACTTCTTCCGAAATAATGCTGGAGAGTCAGTTACCGTTAATGGAGACCGGTATAGAGCCATGATAACCGACTATTTTGTTCCCGAATTGGATGGCATGAATGTGGATAAGTTGTGGTTCCAACAAGTGGTTGAAAATTGGACCTGTAGAATTGGCTTTATTCGAGCCAGCCGCGGCGGCCACATGCCCGAAATCATATTTAAACATTAATGGCATAAAATTATCTTTCCAATAAAGCCAAATTGATGGACATTAAAACGATTTTCTTGGGTTTTATTTCAATTCGAAGTTCTATAGCTCAATAAAAAACACCCTTTATATGAGATGATCCATTTCAAAGTTAACTTTGGATCAAAATTGGTTTGTCTACCACAGTTCTCTGTAAAAGATGTAAAATATCCAAGTACCAGGGAGAAATATAGAGTTTTTGAGAGTGCAGACAACGTAACCCTAGAGAGCAGACAGTCTACGTCTAGAAAGCAGACGACCCACGCCTATACAATGTGTGTTCTTTTCGTAGAATATTGATAGCTGTCCTCTGTTAAGAGCAACATCATCTTTCATAGGTCGTCGCATTGCATGTAGGTGGCTCTTCAACTTCCATTTAATCAGAGATGTCAAAATAGAAAGAGAACTTTCATTAAGAACTTACTAAAGTTCATACACGAAAGTTCTTTCTATAGAAACAGTAGATCAAAAATATGTTTCCAAAACACAATATCTTTGTTTAGAGCAGCTGCAAACATTTAGATGTTTGGACTAGCAGCATGCAAACATGTATATACTCAGACTCATATACAGACATGTTTACCCACAATCGAACATATATGTCCACTGAGTGGAATACTATTTCAATAATATATGTGTTAGGAAACAATTCTGCTGGCACCAAACACATAAATGTTTGCAGCTGTTCTAAACATATTATACTAGTAAGTTGTAATGCGCCTATGGCGCCCGTTAATTTGCTTGAGAAAGTATTTGTTACTTAATTTGTTAATGAGAAAACTATTTTGTAAAAAAAATTTCGAAAAAAAATAAAATTGGAAAAAAAAAAAATTGTGAAAAAAAAATTTGTGAAAACAAATTTTTGTTGAAAAAAAAATTTTTTTGTGGAAAAAAAAAATTTTGTTGAAAAAAAAAAGTTTTTGTTGAAAAAAAAAATGTTTGCTGAAAAAAAAAATTTTTGTTGAAAAAAAAAATTTTTGTGGAAAAAAAAAATTTGTTGAAAAAAAAATTTGTAAAAAAAAAAAATTTTGCAAAAAAAAAAAAATTGTAAAAAAAAAATTTTGGAAAAAAAAAATTTAGGTAAAAAAAAATTTGGGGAAAACACAATTTCTGTACAAAAAAAAAAATATTATTTTTTTTATTATTATTATTTATAGAAAATTATAGAATGCCTATTTAAATTCCTACGTACTGCGTGACAGAGTCAGTGAATCAGGGAATCAGTGTATCAGTGAATCAGTGTCGAGGGTAAATATATATTAAGATGTTCGGGACAATACGTTACCGAGGACATTTTTTTTTCTCCCTGTACGTGCTTTCAGTGTTGCAATGTTTCAGTCACGCCAACAGTTCCCACTAAGGTCGGCTTAACATAGATGAAAAAAAACTCTCAGAAGTCCGAGAAAGTGTATTGAAAAGTTGGGCTGACTTCTTTAAGCTGATATATTGATTGTCAAATGCAAAAGCTCCATAGAATCCCTTGCACGTCAATAGATATTTTAGAGCTTTTGCGTGGGTCGTGTCATAAGTGTTTTTAAATATAAGTGGTGTTGCTCCTCACTTAACTTATTTGTCAAAGCTTTCTTGGAGTATAACTGCCTTAAGCTCTTAATTATTTTCAATACAAATTATATAGAAAACAATGCGAGCTTTTCAGTATTTATTACAGATTACCACCGGCCGTATTATGGAACTCATGTGGTTTGGAGAATGCCGGAAATGTTCTGCCCTACAGGTGTTAACTCCATCTTCATCGTAATGGGTTAATTGTATAATATATACTTACCTTTGTGTGTGAGTGTGTGTGCGCTTATTCATTCAATCCATATGGTTTAAAGTTTTAACAATTGTCCATTGTTCCTTTTTCTGTACGGACGTCTCATAGCACTTAAGTTAATCCGCTTTTAATAAATGGATTTCAATATGAACGAAAAGCGAAACACTTAATAAACAAAAAAAAACCAACTCAAATTGAAGCAAAACAAACATATGTGATGTCCAAACACCTCCGACTACTCATTGAGATGTTTAATGATGAAAAGGTTCAGTCACGCCAACAAGTCCAACTAACGTCTGCTTAAATGTTAAAAGGAAAACTCTCAAAAGTCCAAGAAAGTTCATTGACTATTAAATAAATGCTGTGAAGAGAGGTTTCAATTATTTATGCTTTAAATCAAACAAGTATTTGTTCTCAAAAACGAGAATTTGCCCAGTCAAGAATTAAAAAAAAAAAAATATTCAGTTTATGATATTCTTCATATACTGAAAGTATTCACAGGAATATTATGATTTATTCAGCAAGCAAAGATCCTTAAAGGGATGATGCTTTGTAAGCTATTTTGGGCTTTCTAGCAAGAGAGAGTCTTCGTAGTGCAAAAGCTTTAATTTGCTGCGAAAGCTCGCAGGAATATGATTTTCGAGATGTTTTCGTCTTTCTGGCTAGGGCGAAAGCTCTCAGGATGATGCTCTGTCAGCTGGTTTCGTAATTCTATCAATCGAATAATCTCGAGTTGCGAAAGTTTTAATTTGCTGCGAATGCTCTCGGAGATATGCTTTATCAGCTGATTTGTGCTTTACTCAGAAGCTTTTATTTTGATATGAGCGAAAAACTTTAACACATATAACTTTAAATGTAGAGAGAAGATTCACTAAAAATCGACTTTCTTTTTGGAGAATATTCCCAGTTTCCTAGAATGCGAAAGCTTTTAGGGAGACGCCTTACCACATGATTTGTGCTTTCTAGAAAAGGACAATCTTCGAGGCGCGAAAGCTTTCATATGCTGTGAAAGCTCATGAAGAGGCTTTATCAGCTGTTTTGTGCTCTCCTCCATAACTTTTTCTTGTATGAGCGAAAATAGCTGACATGAATTAAATTCAAATTTACATTAATGCGATGCCGTACATCAATTTGTGAAAAAGCTCTGAAATGCATAAATTTAAAAGAGTTCTATGACAATGACGCAGAGTTTGTCTATCGTGGACAGATTTCAAAAGCTCATTCAGAAAACAACTTTGATGCATGGTGACATCTAGAGTTTTGCAGACGTAGTGGGATTTCTTTAACTAAACGTTGATCGTCTGCCACCTAGATTGTGTTTGATTTAAAGAAGAACAATTTTGGCCAAATATTGTTTACAACATATTTGGAAATATGTCTTTCATATATTGCGACGCACAGGAGTTCCTGCACATTTGTTTCGTTTGTGGCAATGGAAATAAAACTTTCTGAAGTTTTTATTTGGAAAAAAAAAACTATTCATTTTTTTTCTCAATACCCATGTCTAGTTTAGTAGTTTTATTCTTTCCTCTAATTTCTCGGGCCTGTCTTTTTTTATGATCAGTTTTCCCCAAAATAAATCAAGATTTTTCTCTTCAAAAAAAAAAAAAGAAAGAAACTCACAAAATTAAATCAAAGAGACAAATGCCACCATTTATCCACTGCATGCAACATCACATGAAAAATGATTTTATTTTTTTTTTCTGTAATTTTACAGACGCGTCGGTTGCATCGTTTGTTCTTCTTTCTGGCCGATGATCATCTGTATGGAGCAGAACCGAACAGAAACATTTTTACAACCATTTAAAATTGTCATTTTTATGTTGTTTATGAGCACTTTTGCCCCGGCGTTCTGTTTTCCGTTTTGTTGTTCAGCCTTAAAGTTAATAAATTCATATCAAATATGTTTGTGTGCCAGTCTATCGGATGGTTTTGCTGTTTCATATTTGTGTACTGGAGTGCAAGTGTGGCCTGGTCTGACCGACCACCCGCCAGTCCCTCCGTCCCACCATCCATTCATTCATTATTCCTTTTAGTGATCTTTTGACTTTGCCATTGCGTACAAGTGTTTTGTATGTTCACAGTTCACAGATTTATCTTAATGACTGTCACAACGAAGCCGAGTGTTTTCATTTCGACGATTGGGTGGGGGGGGGGGGGCGAAAATGGGGGGCAAACACACAACAATGAAGACATCACAAGGGAAATGTGTTTTGTAAAATCTCAATATTTATCAATAAGCAGACAAGTTGAATGTTTCCAACATTGTCCGATCATTCGGAATCGTTCCATTTGTATTGACATAAAAAGTATGGAAAAACTCAGACGATGAAAAGTCTTTTTAGCCGAGAAATTCCTGAGGTCACTGGAATTTACGAGGAAGAATTGCCGCTGCTAACAGAAAGTGAAGACAAAGTTTTCTGCGAAAGACTTTCTCGGCTGTTGGGAGAAAAACCAACAACACAGAGATGTGACATTATAGGGAAACGATTCGGTACAAATCCTTTGTGACACTGAGGACCAGTAAATGTCATCGTAGTTAAACCATGTAGAACTCAGTCTCCAATAAAAAGGGGTTCAAACTTCAAATACATATCTGCGTGGTGAGTCAAAAGAAATCAGATTTTCGTCTGTTGATGTGGCAACACTAACACTTTTATCCGAAAACATATGTTTTCAGTGAATAATTTAAATAGTATTAAACTTTTGTAGTGGCACGGGCAAAAGATATAAAGGGTTTTCCAACAAGAGGTGTTAATTGAAAATTTTATTCTTTGAGGAACTACGCCATTACTAAAAATGTAACGATACACGCTTCAACAACGCATTGCAATTTTTAAAATTCACTACAAAAATGGTGAAAATCTTGCAGTCAGAGATCGCAAAACTAAAAAGTTTCATTGTGAACTTGTTTCTCTCTGGGAAAAGTTCACTGTGAACTTGTTTCTCTCTGAGAAAAGTTCATTGTGAACTTGTTTTCGCTCTGAGAAAAGTTCACTGTGAACTTGTTGCTCTCTGAGAAAAGTTCACTGTGAACTTGTTTCTCTTTGAGAAAAGTTCATTGTGAACTTGTTTCTCTCTGAGAAAAGTTCATTGTGAACTTGTTTCTCTCTGAGAAAAGTTCACTGTGAACTTGTTTTCGCTCTGAGAAAAGTTCACTGTGAACTTGTTTCTCTCTCTGAGAAAAGTTCACTGTGAACTTGTATTCGCTCTGAGAAAAGTTCTCTGTGAACTTGTTTTCGCTCTGAGAAAAGTTCACTGTGAACTTGTTTCTCTCTGGGAAAAGTTCACTGTGAACTTGTTTCTCTCTGGGAAAAGTTCACTGTGAACTTGTTTCTCTCTCTGAG
Source organism: Hydrotaea cyrtoneurina (assembly GCA_958296145.1). Taxonomy (NCBI): domain Eukaryota; kingdom Metazoa; phylum Arthropoda; class Insecta; order Diptera; family Muscidae; genus Hydrotaea; species Hydrotaea cyrtoneurina. Next base: position 56,860,476 of record OY282516.1, on the reverse strand, counting down.
AAAAGTTCACTGTGAACTTGTTGCTCTGTGAGAAAAGTTCACTGTGAACTTGTTTCTCTCTGAGAAAAGTTCATTGTGAACTTGTTTCTCTCTGAGAAAAGTTCACTGTGAACTTGTTGCTCTCTGAGAAAAGTTCACTGTGAACTTGTTTCTCTCTGAGAAAATTATCTGTTTTTCTGTTACCAAAATAAAACCTTGTGTGAAATGCCGTTTACAAGTTGAAATCAATTACTGCTGCTTTTTTTTTTGGCACATACTCTCATGTTATTATTATTATTAATTACCGTTTTTTTTTCTCTCTTCCTTTGCAGATAATTCTTTGTCCATTCTAGGGCGGCCAGGAGACAGTTCCAGATACAAGTCATTAGACCACAAATGTCACATACAGCGGCAATTGTTGCAACACCAAAGCCATCTCCGACGCTACCAAACGAACAAATTGTCCGAATCTCATTAGTAAACAAAACAGGCAGCCCGAATGTCCATTAAATAATAAACGTAAAAAAATAAAGAACTCCCGGACGGAACAACAAACACGAGCAGAGATAAAAACGTGTACGAAAGAAACATGAAAATGAAAAATTATTTCAAATGACGACAACGGCGACCAAGTACTAAATAATAACCAATCATTTTTTATATACTTACATACTGCTACATACAAGCGTATAGTATGTATGTGGTACAAAAACATCATCTCGAGCAGCGACGACAAATCTACTCTAGTATTTATTTACAACACACACAACACACAAATATTCGTAATAAAACGTACAAAAGTGATTAATAACATTTTATGATCTCCAGAACGAAGTAAAACTACCGACACCAACACCAACAGCAACAGCAGCAGAGTTCGAACAAACGAAACCAAACGAAACGGAAACAATAATATGTGATTGTGGTCAAAGCGGATATCCGTCTACACAACTCCAGCACCCAGCAACGCCAACACACCCTTAAAACATCTTCGGAGGGCAGCGAACAAAAAGTGCAAAATACTTTATATTTTGGCAAACAATTTCGATCAGAACAAAGCAAAGCGTGACAAAAAAAGAAAGAAAAAAAAAACATCAGCGCAGTCTTTGTCTCGCAATTCATAGTATTGCAATAGCCAAATCAAAAAAACCAAAAAGAGACGGACAAGCAAAAAAACGAAAAAATTGCCATACTTAAAAATTACTTAAGACGCGTCGCCAAGCACATTCACTTTTTTTCGTCCCTGTCGCCTGGGGTGACATTTCCAACGCTGCCATAAGAAAACGAAATCGCTGCCGCTGTTCAGCCGTCCCTCCATCTGCCGTTGTTGGCCGCTTCATCCAGCCAAGACGGTCGTCGTACAATTGGTGGAATAGTAAAGTTTAAAAAATGGAATTTCTTAAAAGGAAACATTTTTCATTGTGGATTACGACAACATTTATAATCGTGGCCGGTATTGCGGCAAATGTGAGCACAGTTCATGGTCTGCAGGGTGTACCGACATGGATGTAAGTACCCCCACACCCCAAAAAAAAAAAATAATTTCATACAACATTTTTCTTTTATTTCCATTCTGTTCTATTATTTTAAATTTGTGTGCAAAACTGTCATATTAAATGTAAGATAATAATTTTGACTTTTGCTTCGTTTAGAGGGCAAAACAGCAACAGAAAAAAACACACACCCAACGGAAATGTGAATGAACTGTTTTAAAAAACTAACATAAATTTAAAGAAAACCGAAACCTAAAAAAAAACTATTATTTAACAAAACAATTTGAGAAATTTAAATTTCTGATATGAAGCATAAACATAGAATCGATTTTTAATCTCACACACCATTTTAAAATTTTCTTACTGATAGAAAGCAGAGCCTGAACAGGTCCTATTGCCAACAATTCAAAGTACTCTTATGATTAAGACAAATTTAAAGAAACTCTATAAAATTCTCTTGACTGATTGCGAAGTATAATCCGTGATCTTGACGCATTCAAAATTTCTTCTCTCTCTTGGAAGTCTTCTCACTCATTCAGATAAGTTCGCTTTCAAAAACTTCACAGTCTTGTTGAAGATCCAGTGAACTTGCCTCCTAGGGGAAAAATAATACACGAGTGTGAATTTCACAATGAACTTGTTAAAAGTTCTCTTTGAGCTTGTCTTACTTAGAAAACTTAACAGTCTTGTTGAAGATCCAGTGAACTTGCATCCTAGGGGGAAAATTATACACGAGTGTGAATTTTACAATGAACTTGTTAAAAAATTTAAAAAAAATCCAAACAAACTGTATACACTTCGTTTGACTCATTGCGTTATATTCTTTGCAATCTTGACTAGTTCAGGAAAGTTCTCTCTCTCTCTCAGAAATCTTCACTCCTTAAGCAACGTGTTCTTTGAGCTTAACGCGATTAGAAAAGTCTGTGAACTTGAAAAGCTATGGGATTACAATGTGTAGACAAAGGTCTATTCGATCAGAAAGTTCGCTTATTGTCAGAAGGTATATTTAATCGATCTAGGATTATTTGTGGATCCTACAGGAAAAAGCTTTATTCTATCACAGAGGTTCGATGGTAGTGGGAAACTCATTTCGAAATCTTACGAAAGATTACTGCGTGGGACCAACATACAAAAGCTCTATCGGAGAGAGAGATAAGATAGATAGGGAGATAGTAAAAAGTGAGATAGAGAGTGATATATAGAGAGGGAGATAGTGTGATAGATCGAGATAGAGAGAGAGAGATAGTGATGGAGAGAGAAACAGAGATATACAGAGAGAGAGAAACGAAGAGAGAGAGAGATAGCGGGAGGGAGACAGAAACACAGATATACGGATAGAGAGATAGCGAGTGAGCGATAGCGAGAGAGAAACGGAGAGAGAGATAGCGGGAGGGAGACAGAAACACAGATATACGGATAGAGAGATAGCAAGAGAGAACTAGCGAGAGAGATATAGCGGGGGAGATATAGTGGGAGATATATATAGTGGGAGAAAGATATAGTGAGGGAGATAGAGAGAGAGTGAGATAGATAGAGATAGAGAGCGAGAGGGATAGAGAGAGAGCGAGATAGATAGAGAGAGAGAGAGATAGATAGAAAGAGAGTGACCTAGATAGACAGATAGAGCGAGATAGATAGAGAGAGAGAGCGAGATGGAGATAGATAGATAGAGATAGAGAGAGCGAGATAGATAGACAGATAGAGAGAGCGAGATAGATATAGATAGGTAGAGAGAGCGAGATAGATACCGAAGAGAGAATTAGAGAACATCACCAAGCTCTACAATTATGGTCTACCCAATGAAACAAAATTGTTATATTAGAGATTATCGATGGCTTAATTTAGAAAGGGCGTAACTCGCATTTTCGTAATTTTTTTATTTTTTTTTTTTATTTAAAATTCTTCTTAACCTAATTTTTTTTATTTTTTTTTTTTTTAATTAAAATTGTTTATCTTCACACAATTCACGGAGTTTTAGTTATTTCACTTTTCATTTAGAATTATTGAATATTTTGTAGAAAAGGAATATTTATTATTTCACTTTTTTATCAGATTCAAAATTATATTTTAAAAACCTCTGATGTATTTATGATTTTAGGACGTTTTTATACATATGTACATAAAGAAATTGTTGATATCACAGACACAAATTGTGATGACTTAATATAGTTGGGTTATCAATGGGTTATTTGAAAATCCGTGTTTTTTTTTAAAAACTTTTTAACATTTGAAAAACTTCAGACACAAAAAAATTTTAAATAAAAATGCGCTACAAATTTAATTCGGAAAATTTTTTTTTTTGATTTTAGTTACGCCCTTTTACAAAAGTGGCAATAAATCCGGTATTTTTAATCACAAAGCCCTGAAATGTGGGATGTGTATTTGACAATGATCTACCAAAATATGTACAAAACGCGATTTGGAAAAAAATCGAGTTACGCCCTTTCTAAATTAAGCAATCGTTATGCTCAGTCTCAGTCGGTCCATATGGCGAAGACAAAGAAGATGAGCCCCACATGGAACTCCCACCAGTTGACAGACTTTCTCTATGCTAAGAGCAATGACGGCCGAACGTCTCTTCTTTCTCAGCACCACCAAAAAAAACAACGATTTATTTCCCAAACTCATGGAAAAAATTCATAGAATACAAACAAATATTCCGAAATGGCAAGGGCAACAAACAAACAGTTTTCCGTTCCCTTCATTACCGATTCAAATATCATTTTCAATTCGTATCACAGCGTTCATGTTGTTGGGTGCACTTTTGCTGCAGACACCTCCGAAATTGTATCAATGAACTTGTGATTGCTTTACATCATGCATCATCCATTACACGTACAAAGTGGCAGCATATGATGCCACTTACCAGTCCATGCCCTCCATGTCCATGTTCCCGTAAATATACCCCATCCATGGTCGAATAGACAGGCACACAGCTCACAAATGGCATTTGGCATTTTCCATTCGCTCTGGACCATGTCGTGCTGTTTTTGGCAAGAGTCAGAAAATCAAAACAGAAAAAAAAACCCAAAACACAAAACAAGCACCAGAAAATTGTTTTGTTCGATGGAAAGGTTCAGCATTGAAGCTGCTCGCATTCATTCGATTTGAAAGTATAAACGGCATTTGGCTTTTTGTGGAAATTTTTGGATAACCTGAGGTTTTAGCCCAGCAGCAGAAGAATCAATCGCTGTTGTTGTTGTTGCTGTTGTCATTGTTCTGGTACCTCATGTCGAGTGATTAAAAGTATCGTCTAAGGCACACGTAGCAGCAGATACGATTCGGTTCTGCGATATTCCCTTGGATAGTTTCTCGTGGATATGATTAATTGTAACTGCTCCAATTTAAATTCGACACAACATGTGGTCTTTCTAACGCTTCATGAGTTCCTTTGTTCGTTCGTTTGTTTTTTGTTTTTTGTCTTTCTCTGGAGAAGGGGGAATGGATGTGCTTTGAAATTGTAGGGAAATCTAATATTTATGTCTGTGCGGTTGGTTGAATTTTTCTTGTTTTCTTTTTGGTTTGTTCTTTTTGTTGTTGTGATATTCAAATAAACAAATGCAACATGTTATGGATTTATTGGCCATTGTAACAGTTTCACCGTTTCGGTTGGCGGGGCAGCAACGTGTGTATGTGGCCGGCATGGAGTTACTGAGATATTTATGAAGTGAAAAATATTAGCCGATAATGTTGAACAGCCACCAAACACCGGATGTTCCGACAGAGCTGTAGGAATTTCAAAGTGATTGATTATTGAGGAAATGGTGAGAAGAGAAGCTTTTTAGGAAGAGTGCAGGCAACTCGGTTAGAGATGGATGATTTGAGGTCCTGTGTGGAAAGTTAAAGTGGACCTTTAAATTAAAGCTGTGTGGGAAATCATTTTTAGGATATATAGGAAAATTGAGGATTTTGCTTAAAGAAAATAAGCTTTAGGGATATAAAAAAAATTTAAAAAAAAAATGTGTACTCATACTGTCATATTAGTTAGTGGACTCTTTGTATTTTTCCCCACAACATTCGCTGGAGCAGCCAATGGGCAACTCAACTCAAATCAGCTTTGCATGATATTATTTGTATAGTCACATATCGATATCTCGGCTAAATACATTTCATAGGGAACTTTACATGACTGCAGATAGATGAATCAGCAAAAACTAGCTTAGACTGCCCGCCAACAGAAAAATTCGAAATCTTCTGTCGCATAATTTAAGACTGGGCTTTTGGTGTCACTGTAGCACTCACATTACCAATCACACCACGACTCATTGTCGGCATGCGGAAAATCTTGCAAAGAAATGAGTTTTTCTATTTCATTACATTTTTTGAAAAAAAAAAATATTTTTTTCACTTTTCTTAGCATAACTTGAAGAGACTCCAAATTTTTAAACTATTTAAGCGTTACGAAAAAAAAAATTTTTTTTGAACTGAAACCTTTAAAAAAAACGATAACCATTTAAAAAATGTAGGAAAATCTGAGAATTGATAAAAATCTATTTTTTAAAAAATTTGACGTGATACAGACATTTCTACGAGTCTGCCTGCCAAAAATCAGCTCGATTGGATCACTGAAAAAGGGTTAAAAATCGGTCCAAAGGCTTTCACACAGGCCGCTACGAGCTTCATACTTCAAACTTGAAAAAAAAAAATTCTGAAGTGTTTCATGTGCAATCGCCGATACACTTGTATTTTTATTTTTTCCCCTCTTTCCGAAAAAGTAAATTTGGTTCATAGGACAGAATGTGTGTAACACGGTGTTATGAGAGGTGTCCGCTTATGAGAGAAGTACACAAGAGGACTGAAGCGGATTGGAACTGAAAAAAATGTTCGTTTATGATGCAATGCAAACATATACATTAGGGTGGAGTGAAAACATGCTTTTTTTTTAATTTGAAAAAGTTAACCTCGGAAAGAGATGTAGTCTGGGGTCCTAATGAGGGGAAAAATAAAGAAAAAAATTTTAAAAAAATTTTAGGGGTCGCGCCACTCCCTAGAAATTTGGAAATTATCGCTATTTTGGCGTTGATTTTAGAAAAATCCTAAAAATTAACGACTTAACTTATTCGAAATGTAAAAGTTTGAGTGCCCAAACAAAAGTATTTGAGGCAAATATGAGGATAATCGACTAATATTTGTAGCTTTGGTGGCGATTTCATTGTTCAGTCAATTTTCTGAAGAAGGGACGATTTGACTTATTTTACTTTTTGAAATTTTTGAACAATGAGAAAATTTTTTTTAAATTTTTTCTTGCCCTTATTTCATTTACGCTATTTCAAACATTTATTGACATAAAACTTTTTAGGATTTTTCTAAAATCAACGCCAAAATAGCGATAATTTCCAAATTTCGAGGGAGAGGCGCGACCCCTAAAATTTTTTTCTTTATTTTTCCCCTCATTAGGACCCCAGACTACATCTCTTTCCGAGGTTAACTTTTTTTTTTTGAATTGCACTCCACCCTAATATACATGTTTATGAGCAAACATATACATGTTTATGAGCAAACATATACATTTTTATGAGCAAACATATACATTTTTATGAGCAAACATATACATGTTTATGATGTTTGTATGGAAAGACTTTAAAAGACTGGTAATAAAATATTAAAGGACATTGGAACTGGGTTTTTCGATATGCTTGAATTCCATTCCAAACATATATATGTTTGTGTCGAAATATTTCTATACTTGTGTCGAAAACTATGTTTTTACATACAAACGTACATATTATTGTGTCAGTTCCCAAAACACATATAATTTAGCATACAAACATATTTCACTTTCAACTTTGCACTTTAATTCAGATTAGGTTAAGAACGGGACTTATTGAAAGTGGGCCATATCGATCCATGTTTTTATAGAGGCACCATTCAAGGCTGTATGAAGCGTATGGAGTTTCCACCCCGTAAATGGCGGCGATTTTTGCGAGTCAGAGTGTAATCTTCTCTAGAAAAACCATTAGCCGTTTGGGAGTCGACTTTAAACAGAACATTTAGGTTGGAGAGTATAAAAAAAGATCACGAAGTTTAGTGAAGATCCCCCTCATCACCGTCTGCTCCCTAATTGAATGTGAAGGGAAATGAATAAGTTTTGTGTGTGTTAATTGGATGGACTGATGTAAATTAATTTCCACAAAAATCTCTCAACTGCTCGAAATAATCCTGAGTCCCTTGTTAAAAGAAATCTTCAAACCATTGATTTAATACGACTTGTTAACAAGTCCCCATCTCACCTGTCCCATCTGCATGGAAAATGCATTGTGAGTCCCTCGAATGTCTACTTTGTTTTATCTTTAGTTATCTTGTTTTTGTCTTTCTAACACAATTTTCCAATTAGTTGAAGTCTTTGGTTTTATTGATTTTCCCCTCTTTCTCTCACTTAGTTCAAACAATTTCATTTCATTTCATTTCTTTCCTTGTGTGGTTGTATGTGTGTGTGTTTTTTTCTTTCTTTTGGGGTATTCTGGACTTTCTATTTCTTTACTGGAGGTTTTCCACATATTGTGTTATCTTTGACAATAAATCGCTGTTTGGTTTTGTGGATTCAAAACAAAAGCGCCAGCAAGCCAACAACAACTCCGTATCCGAACCAAAGAAACAAAATCCAAAACTCGAAATTTACATATTTCCAATGAATACAATTTGGCTGGCTTTGTCTTTACCGAATCCAAAAAGAAGAGAAAAATCACACACACACACAGACAGACAGACAGAAAAAAGTAAACAAATCCATACGAAAGAAAACAACGAAAAATAAAACCAATTTCAGATAAAGATTCAATTCAATCGCATTCAATTCAATTCATCTTCTTTCTGGTCGTCTTGGACTCGAAACGCGACTCAGAGCAGTGTGGGTTGCACTCACACGCAGTGCAGTGCGGAATGGATCATTCACTCACTCATTCACTCACTCACTTTTTGCCGCGTTATCAGATGTAATCGAACGTTCAGTCGTTTATTCTTTCAATATTTGTATTCCCCATCGTATATGTGTGTGTGTGTCTGTGTATGTATTACTTTTCGTGGTTTTTATTTGATTTTCTGAAATTTGTATGATAATTTTATGGTTCTTTAATGAATGTTTGAAACGAGCAGACGGACGGACAAATTAATAAAATTGTCAATTTCAATGAAACCAATTAATATGTAAAAACAAAGTATTCGTAAGGGTGGGGGGGTGGGGACTTGAAATTTGAGTTTTCCGATAATTTGTGTAACCCGAGATATTAACGGTTTTTCAGTTGTTCAAGCAGAAGTTTTAAATTTAAACAACGTAGTAGAAATTTTAGTTATTTCAACTCTGCACAACTTAAAGATAGGAAACCAAAGGAGCTCTTTTTTTTTTGTTAAATTTGAACAATAATATCTCGAATGACAGTTTGACCTAGGGAAAATTCTTTCTTTAGCCAAACAGTTCGTATGTGGAATTCCGTTTAGGCAATTGTCTTTCCTGCCAGCTGTGCCATTGTCATTTGCGAGACAATCGTCATCATACACTAATCCCTCTTGCCACCCTCCAATACCGTTATGTCCTGTCGCTAACACAGGGATTTGCATTTGCAAAGTGGTTCCACTGGCAACCAAATGCTGAGGCCGTAGAGGATACTACACATTGTGGCTCTCGTAAATTTTCGATATATCACACACTCTCTCTCGTCAGTTTTGTCCATCTCTCACTCTGTCGTTAATTTTATTCATCTCTCGTCAATTTTCTCCATCTTTCTGTCGTCAATTTTCTCCATCTCTCTCTCGTCAAGTCTCTCTCTGCCGTAAACTCTCTCTCTGCCGTAAACTCTTTCGCTCTCTCGTCAACTCTCTCTGTCGCTTAAACTCTCTCGTTTTCTCGTCTACTATCGCTCTCTCGTCCACTCTCTCTCCCTCATCAACTCTATCTATCCCTCGTTAACTCTACCTTTCTCTCTCTCACTCTCTCTCTCTCTCTCTCTCCATCTATATGTTTCTCCTTATCTACATCCTTTGTCAACTCTCTCTGTCGCGTAAACTCTCTCGCTCTCTCGTCAACTCTCTCTCTGTCGCGTAAACTCCCTCGCCCTCTCGTCTACTCTCGCTCTCTCCCTCATCAACTCTATCTATCCCTCGTCAACTCTATCTCTCTCTCTCTCCATCTATCTCTTTCTCTTTATCTCATAGCTGTCCAAAATAAAATGAGGTTGTATTTGTGTGAGAGAGAGCGACCGCACTGAAAGAAATGTGTATTTACAGTATTCAAACATGATGCGGATAATTGAAAAACACAATTGGAATAAAATGTTTGCAAATCATGATGCGATGATTTATAATGGCGTTTCAATGGAACTTACTTTTTCCCTTGAAATGTGGCATATCATATTAGGCATTGAAAGCCACCAAAAGCGTTTTCAAACACAAACATTTTTTCGTACAATTGCTCCGTCATTTTTTTTTCTCTGTGCATCCGACTCTTTTGATGGCAACTCAACGACTGAAACTGAAAGAGTAACAATACGTGTGAATTGAGCGAGCACAATTGTGCCACTGGTGGACAGCTATGCTTTGTCAACTCTATCTCTCTCTATGTGTTTCTTTCTCTTATCTATAATTTTGTCAACTCTCTCTCTCTCTCTCTCTGTCTTTCTCTCTCTTATCTCTATTTTTTGACAACTCTGTCTCTGTCTTTCTTTCTCTTATCTCTATATTTTGTCAACTCTGTGTTTCGCTCTTATCTCTATATATTGTCAACTCTCTCTCTCTCTGTCTTTCTCTCTCTTATCTCTATATTTTGTCAACTCTCTCTCTCTCTCTCTCTCTCTCTCTCTCTCTTATCTCTATATATTGTCAACTCTGTCTCTGTCGCGTCAATTTTCTCCACCTCTCTCTCGTTAATATTCTCTATCTTTCTCTCGTCAACACACTCTCTCTCTCCTTCATATTCTCTATCTCTCTCTCGTCAACACTCACTCTCTCTCTCTCCTTCATATTCTCTATCTCTCTCTCGTCAACACTCACTCTCTCTCTCTCTTTCTCATCAACTTCTCCCTTTCATCAACTCTCTCTTTCTCGAAAACTCACTCTCTCATAAAATATCTCTCTCTTCAACTTTCATCAACTCTCATTCTCTCACTTGTTAAATCTATCTCTCATGAATTGCCTCCCTCGTCAACTCTCGATTTCTCATGAACTCACTCTCTCGTCAACTTTCTCCCTCCCTATACCATCAACTATATCTCTCTCTCTCTCGTCAACTTTCCCTCGAAAACTCTCTCTATATCTCTCGAAAACTGTCTCTTTCTCTCCCTTAAACTGTATTTCTCTCTAGTCCTCTCAGCAACTCAAAAATTTCGAAATCAATTAACATTACAAAAAAAAACGTCAATTTTGAATAAAAAAAATGTTTCACACCATTTACGAAGTCCTTCCCACTGTCCCTGTCCCCGTATATGCCCACTAAGAATTCTGTGTCCGTCGGCCACCAGTTTTCGGAAAATTCACTCACCACATACATTTTCCAACAATTTCCTTTTAATTGTGTCCAGTTTATGCAAACATTGATTAAATAAATTATTTAACATTTTTAGGACAGCATCGGTGTACATGATTGAGTGTTAACATAAATTGAAAACATTATAATTATCGCCGCCTTATTATCATTGGCCACTAAATTTGTTGTCATCAGACAACATGGCCAACGACATGCCCGCTCACTTTCCGCGCCCCTCGGCAACTTATGAACGTATGGCATATTCCATTGGGGAATGCGCTATATGCTTTAGAGGATTGCGGTAAAAATGCAAAACTACTCGACACACACACACACAAACACACACACAGACATATACATTATGACCATATCTATGAATGTGCGAGTTGTTGGCGAGTCTATCTGTCTGTCGGTGTGTGTTGTGTACATTTAGCCTTAAGCCATCGATTTATCCATTTGGGTCTATAAAAATCATAGAATATTTATGGTGTTAATTCATATCATGTGTGTGTGTGTGTGTGTCTGTGTGTCTATGTGTGAGTACGTTGTACATATTGTATTGAAATCACGGTTTACGGTTTGGCGCTGTGCTATGTTGTGTTGTGTTGTGTACTGCATATATTGGCGTTAAAATATTAACCGCCTGACAGTTGCATATGCACGCACATACATTTATGCATGTTCTGTTGTACATTGGGGTGGAGAGAAACAATAATCGAAAATATAGACTATGACAACACTATGAGACAAGTGTGTATTTGGATTCGTTTTGCAGTTTTCTTCATTTCGAATATTCTTTTTTTCTATGACCAAATTTAATAATGATCCGTGGTCTGGCACACAGACGAACGTACACATATGATTATATCATCACCGGATTGTCCAGAGCATTTCAATGCAATGCTGGAACGAAACTCCACTACTTGACTAAATAAATGTATACATTTTAAAATTATTTCCTTTTACTTCGAGTCTGATTGCTCCACTCACTCCAACCCAATACCCAAGCATACGTAATTCCTAACTTACGAATAGCAATATTGGCATACACACACACACAGTCGCATGTGGTTATCGAACGTACACATTTACAGGCAGCCGTTCGCAGTATTTGCAGATTGAGTGGTTTTAAACAGGTATTGACATAAGTTTTATTATTTTAGTATTTCTGAGATCTTAAACTGCGATATTTGTTGTATTGGAATTAAACATTCACACATCGCCTAATCGACCGGGGGCAATGAGGATGATTTGCAAATGCTAAACTCTGTAAATTTGCCAGAACAGAAGTTTACCAAGTCGCACACAGTTATTACTGAGAAATAATGACGGTTTCCTTGAAGAACACCTGGCTAAATGAAAAAGTAAAAAATCCCACAAATAATTTCTGAAAATTTTCAATAAAAAATTCCACAAATAATTTCTGAAAAATTCCCCGAAAAATGGCTTAATAATGAAAAATGAAATTTCTGAAAATTTTCCATAAAAAATCCCACAAATAATTTCTGAAAATGTTCAATAAAAAATCCCACAAATAATTTCTGAAAATGTTCAATAAAAAATTCCACAAATAATTTCTGAAAATTTTCAATAAAAAATCCCCCAAATAATTTCTGAAAAATTCCCCGAAAAATGGCTTAATAATGAAAAATGAAATGGAATTTCTGAAAAATTTCCATTAAAAATCCCCCAAATAATTTCTGAAAAATTCCCCGAAAAATGGCTTAATAATGAAAAATGAAATTAAATTTATGAAAATTTTTAATAAAAAATCCCACAAATAATTTCGGAAAAATTTCCATAAAAAATCCCCCAAATAATTTCTGAAAAATTTCCCGAAAAATGGCTTAATAATGAAAAATGAAATAAAATTTCTGAAAAAATTCCATTAAAAATCCCCCAAATAATTTCTAAAAGTTTTCAATAAAAAATCCCCCAAATAATTTCTGAAAAATTTCAATAAAAAATCCCACAAATAATTTCTGAAAATGTTCAATAAAAAATCCCCCAAATAATTTCTGAAAAATTCCCCGAAAAATAGCTTAATAATGAAAAATTAAATGAAATTTCTGAAAAATTGCCATTAAAAAATCCCCCAAATAATTTCTGAAAATTTTCAATTAAAAATCCCACAAATAATTTCTGAAATATTTCCATAAAAAATCTCACAAATAATTTCCGAAAATATTCAATAAAAAATCCTCCAAATAATTTCTGAAAAATACCCCGAAAACTGGCTTAATAATGAAAAATGAAATGAAATTTCTGAAAAATTTCCATAAAAAATCCCACAAATATTTTCTGAAAATGTTTAATAAAAAATCCCCCAAATAATTTCTGAAAATTTTCAATAAAAAATCCCACAAATAATTTCGGAAAAATTTCCCGAAAAATGGCTTAATAATGAAAAATGAAATGAAATTTCTGAAAAATTTCCATAAAAAAAATTTCTGAAAAATTTCCATAAAAAATCCCGCAAATAATTTCTGAAAATTTTCCATAAAAAATCCCACAAATAATTTCTGAAAAATTTCCATAAAAAATCCCACAAATAATTTCTGAAAATGTTCAATAAAAAATCCCCCAAATAATTTCTGAAAAATACCCCGAAAACTGGCTTAATAATGAAATGAAATTTCTGAAAAATTTCCATCAAAAATCCCACAAATAATTTCTGAAAATTTTCAATAAAAAATCCCCCAAATAATTTCTGAAAAATTCCCCGAAATGAAATAATAATGAAAATTTAATTGAAATTTCTGAAAAATGTTCATAAAAAATCCCACAAATAATTTCCATAAAAAATTTCTGAAAAATTCCCCGAAAAATGGCTTAATAATGAAAAATGAAATTAAATTTTCTAATAATTATGAAAAATAAATAATTTCTTTGAGGTAATTTTCTTTAATAAAATCTCTCCACCTGTCTTCTTCTTTCCATCTCTTACCTACTCCTTTGTAATTATGACTTGAGTTGAGAGTTACTTTCTCCTACCAGGAATTTAGGACAATTATAAACAAACAACATCCACACACATCAATGTAATCAAAGTTTTATGATTAATACCCTAAATTCTTGCACCCTTCACCCAATCAGCCAAACGCTGTGATTTTAATCCCCCCAAAAAAAAAAACAGATAAATATCATTTTTATATTCTGTGGTTTCTCCTATTTTTCTTGCTCTGTGGCATGTCTGCGGTGACCGTGTGGCGGCTTCCTTTGTAATGGCTTAGATCTATTACCAAAGTACAGCCTCATAGGCTCTGTCATTGGCTGGCTATTGGCCTGCTACATAATTACACCGACCAAAATGTGTAATAATAACATTATATTCACAACAACAACGAAAAGAAAACGATTTAAAAGAAAGAAAAGAAAACCAAACACCAACCAACAAATTGTTCGTTCCCTTAGCCGAAGAAACAAAAAGACCAGCAGAACAAAAACAAAGAGAAAAAAATATAAAAAAGTCAAAGTGAAGTCATCAGAAGCATAGAAAATAAATCTGCCGGCGGCTTATTGAAAACAGGTCATAATGTAAAGTAAAATGAAATTACATATTACCCGGTATCCGTACCCCGAAAAGGGACGGACGGACAGACGGCCGCCACAAGTCTTCGGTGGCTGCCACAAAGTGGCAGCACACAAAGATATCAAACAAAAATCTCCGACCGACTTTGTCGTAAGATGCAGGCAATTGTTTGTTTGTTTCTTTTTGTATTGTGATTTCTCCTTCATTCTTGTCCGTCTCACTTTTGAACTTAAAGTAAGTACGAGTGCCCTCAAAGAAACTAAACATAATTAATATGATTATGTGTTCAGGAAACTCACATCATTCTCGTGATGCTGCGACGATTGCATTCGGTTGGGGTGGTTTTCTTTGTTTTTTTTTTGAAAAGAAGAAAAGTTTTTGTAAAATTGCCGCCAAGGTACTGGGAATGTAGTAATGAGCTGAAATGATTTATTTTCGATTTTGAGTGTGACAAGTCATCAGTTCGGCATTTGAGATTTGTTTTCGAGGCGTTCCGATTCAGTAGCCAGGCAGACAAATGCAAAATGTACCAAAAAAAAACTCATAAAATAAATGAAAACTCCCGAAAAAGGACGACATGAAAAACTCCATAAAAATTCGGAAAATTCCCCCTAAATATTGTTAAAGTCCAACAAATAATTTATGAACAATTAACGAATGGAAATATCGGTGTGTTACACCGAACCGAAATGTTATTTAAAAATTATGAAAAAACTCCCAAATGCAAAATGTACCAAACAAAAAAAAAAGAATTCCCAAAAAATAAATGAAAAATTCCCCAAAAGTACAAAAATTCGGAAAATTCCCCCTAAATATTGTGAAAAGTCCAACAAATGATTTATGAACAATTACCGAATGGAAAGTCGGCGGTACACCGAACCGAAATATCATTTAAGAATTCCCAAAAAATAAATGAAAAATTCCCCAAAAGTACAAAAATTCGGAAAATTCCCCCTAAATATTGTGAAAAATCCAACAAATAATTTATGAACAATTACCGAATAGAAAATCGACGGTACAGGAAAATCTGAGGAAATCTGAGGAAAATTGATAAAAATCTATTTTTTAAAAAATTTGAATTGATACAGACATTTCCACGAGTCTGCCTGCCAAAAATCAGCTCGATTGGATCACTGAATCACTAAAAAAATCAGTCCAAAGGCTTTCACACAGGCCACTACGAGCTTTATACTTCAAACTTAAAAAAAAATTCTGACGTGTACATGAAAATCGCCGATACACGTGTATTTTTATTTTTTCCCCTCTTTCCGAAAAAGTCACAATATCTCGGTGGCCAATTGTGATCACCTCTTCGAGAGATAAAACGGTCCGGAAACTTTTCCCGGTCACACTTCGAGGATGGAGAGGATTCTGAACAAGAACTTTTGGGTATTCCGAGCACCAGATGCGACAATTTTGCTTGTTGACATAGCCACCGAGGTGGCTGATTTTCAGTCATCAGTCCAGATGATTTTTCCATGGAATTCCGAATGATTTTCATGCATTTCATGTACCCAATCAGCAAAGACACGACATTGTTGATTATCGGCCGGCTTGAGTTCTAGTGTTAACTGAACTTTATAAGCCTTAAGACAAATTTTCTTAAATTTGTTAAGAAAAATAGTTAAAAATTGTTTGTGTATTTTCATACATGTTTCTTAACAAATCTGCTTTAAATTTTTATGAATACGGGGGTAAAATTCTGCCATCTAATTCCCCATCTAATTGCTGCCATCTAATTCCCCACCCCTAAACTTACCCGTTTTCCATTGCAAATGAAATCAACGCCCATCATTTAGTGCCAGACACCTACAATAAATACTACTCGAACATATAAAAACAATAAATAAACACCGGGACGCGGAAAAACATAAAACAAAAACTCATAGAATCGCACAGCAACAACAACAACAACAAAAAGTAACAATAACACAAAAGAGGAGACAACATTAATTTAACTGTCTGCCCTCTAACACACTACATTTTGAAAAATAAAAATGACTGACATTATGCATTGAGGCATGCAATAAAAAACAAAAAAAAAACAACATCCGTAACAACAACTCTCCCTCCACTCATGCAGCATAATGTTGCAGCAACAGAGACAGACTCCTTCGACAACACTGTACATTGTACCGCAACAACAATGGCAGAAACACTTGCAAGTGTTTTGTAAACAACACCACAAGACCAAATCACAAAATACTCACAAAAACCCAACAAATGAACAACAGGCAGCATCCCGATGAACCGGCAGTGTAGACGAATAGGGAACTACGGTCAGAAATTAAATTTCGCTGAAATAAAAATTAATTAAAAAAAAAAATATTATTATATTTTTCATAAATTATATGGGATATTTTTCGGAATTGTTGTGAAAATTTTCCGCTACGGAAACTGCTTTGCTATTTTTTAATAATTGAAAATTCTCCCAATGATAATAAAGAGGCGAAATAAATGTAATAAAATGTTTATGGACAATTATATTTTTTGGAATGTATTTGGAACGGAAAATTGCAGTTTTTTTAATTTAAAAAAAATATACTTTACCAGGTTATATGAAATCACACCCAAATGAAATAGTCCCCCAATAAAATAAAACCCAAAAAGAAAACGAACACAACTAGTGAACTAATCCTCAAATAACAACTGAAATAACTCCAAAAGCCAAATAAACTATCTTTGGTGTTTAAAATAATACCCAAATGTTTAATGAAATAACCCCCCCGTAAATACATGAAATGAGGCCCAAATGATTTTTTGCAATTTTTTTTGGGGATTATTTCATTTTTCCTATTTGGATATGATTTCGTAGCGCCTCTGGACCAGTCCTAATTTACGATCCCTCAGAGAATCCTGGAAAAATGCCCCAAAACTGAAATATTTTCAAAAATAGATGAAAATTCCCCAAAGAGGCCAACATGAAAAACTCACCGAATATTCGGAAAAGTTCCCCAAAGAATTTAATCCGCAAAATTCCCCAATGGATAAAATAAATTCGTCGTAGACAAAATGAACCAAAATCGAATAATAAAATATTACACTGTACTACAAAAAAATATTTTTCGATTAACCAGTACGTAACCGGATGTACTGTGGTCCTCTGAGGACAAATATTAATGAAATTTCTCTTCTATAGATTTTTAATTTTTTTTTTTTAAACAGTAGTTTTTCGTGCCATAAATTTTATTGCCCGATTTCTTTGAAATAAATTAAAAAAACATGTTCACTATATTATTTTAAATCCGAGTGATAGTTCCAGAGTTATTTATTGACAAAGTCAGGCAGGAAAAATATGTTTGTTGGAAAAAAATGCATAAAAAAAATCGATATCTCTCAAATATTTAAAAAAAAATAAAAATTTAATTTATCGAACAAAATATTTGTTCAACACTTTTGGTTTTCTTTTCAAATACTGTGTACTCTCTCATAAGCGGACACCTAAGGGACTGGGAATTTTGTCCGCTTATTAGAGCTATCCGCAAGCAGAGAGAGTACACTGTATTGTAATTTTTCGGAACATAACTCGTCATAACTTGAAAACGACTTCGCCGATTTCTTTGAAATAAATTTTTCAAATAAATGATCACTAATTTTTTTTTGAAATCTTCGCTTTTAAATCCGAGTGATAGTTCCATTTTTTTGTTGAATTGAATTCCAAAAAAAATCGAAAATCAAAAATATTGAATACGTAGTCCCTTGAGTACAAAAATGACCGAAACTTTTTTCAAACTTTTTTTACGAAAATTTTTTTTCAAACTTTTTTTAACAACATTTTTTTTTTATTTTTTTTTAAATACTGTAATTTTTTGAATCATGAATCGACATAATTTTAAAACGAATAGTCTGATTTCTTTGACATACATTTTAAAAAAATATCACTAAATTATTGTAAATATTAAATAAATTTAAATCAACGGAATTTTTTTGTCTAAAAAAAAATTTGAAAAAATGAAAATGACAAAAATATTGAATTTGTATGCCCTTGAGTTCAAAAATAACCAAAACTTTTTTGTTAACAAATTTTTTTTCAAACTTTTTGTTTAACAAAATTTTTTTCAAACTTTTTTTAACAAAATTTTTTTTTTTTTTTAATTTTTTTTTAAATACTGTAATTTGAGTCATAAATTCAAAATGAATCGTCCGATTTCTTTGACATACATTTTTAAAAAAATATCACTAAATTATTGTAAATATTCACCTTTAAATACAGGGAATTTTTTTTGTCTAAAAAAAATTTTAAAAAATGAATATGACAAAAATATTGAATTTGTAGTCCCTTGAGTGCAAAAATTACCACAATTTTTTTTCAAACTTTTTTTTAACAAATTTTTTTTAAATACTGTAATTTGAGTCATAAATCTTCATAAATTCAAAACGAATCGTCCGATTTCTTTGACATACATTTTAAAAAAATTATCACTAAATTTTTGTAAATATTCGCCTTTAAATCCACGGAATTTTTTTTGTCTAAAAAAAATTAAAATGTCAAAAATATTGAATTTGAGTTCAAAATGACCAACATTTTTTTTCAAACTTTTTTAACTAAATTTTTTTTAATTTTTTTTAAATACTGTAATTTTTGGAATCATAAATCGTCATAACTTCATAACGAATCGTCCGATTTCTTTGACATACATTTTAAAAATAATATCACTAAATTATTGTAAATATTCGCCTTAATTCCAGGGAATATTTTTTTGTCTAAAAAAAATGTATAAAATTTGAAAATGACAACAATATTGGATCTGTTGTTAAATAATTAACTAATTAATTTTTTTTTTTTAAATTTATCAAACCATTTCATCGTAATTACTTGAAAACGAAATGTCCACTGTCTTTGAAATAAATTTTAAAAAAATAATCACCGAATTTATTTGAAATCCGAGTGATAGTCCCAGAAACATTTTTTTGTTGAAAAAATTCATAAAAATAAAAAAAAAATTATTAAAAATAATTTTTTTATAAATCGTCATAACTTGAATACGAATTGTACGATTTCTTGGTAATAAATTTAAAAAAAAAAATTAACACTAAATTCACCCGTATTATGAACAAATTTTCTCAAGAGTTTTGTTCCCTTTGTTGTTAGTACAAAACTTTTTTCTCAATCTGAAAAGTTTAGTCCCCGTTCAACAGAATTGTATAGTTGTTATTCATTACAAACACTTTTGTTTTTTTTGAAATGATGAAAAAATCCCCATTTTTATTTGTGGTATTTTTGTTTTCTTTTAAAAATGCCCCAATTTTGTATTTTCGTTGCCATTTTCCCAGAGCCTCTCAGACGTTTCATCCCGTTGAGATGTAATAGCATAAACAAATATAATTGAGTATTTTATGTCCATCTCTTAATATAATTTAATTTTCACATTCTCCTATTTACACTTTACTAATTTCTATTTTCTATTTTTTTCTCTTTTCAGGTAAGTTTACCAATTTTGAATTATTTATAAACTAAAAAAACGAGGTGGTAAGTTGTAACCTCAATTACCGCGAAATAGAAATATTACTTAAAAAATTATATTCAAGGCAGTGGCACAAACGTCGCGCCTAATCCGCATATGCCACTGCCTACCCAGTAGGGTGCAGCATCTGCGAAGACACAATTAATTTTCATTGCGTCTTATGGTTGCCAAGCCGAAGGAGCACAACGAAAAAGAAAACCATACACTTTAGGGAGCAATGTCTATTTGTAAACAATTAAAATTTTCTTGTACTACGATTTTTCTTTTTGTCGAACCCCCCCCCCCCCCCAACCCATTTTCACCGCCTGCTGCTATGCCATGTTGGTGCTATGGCGTGCACTTGTAAATATTTAAAGAAAAAAAAAAACCGTTTATTTAAAGAAGTTGTAACAGAGAGGGGGGGGGGGGACACAAAAAAAGGAACATTTGCTGTTGATTGATGTTGCAATGAACTTGAACTCGCCGAAACGTCTGTCTATCATTTCCGATCATTGCAATTCAATACAATTTCAATTCATTCAATTTATTGACGCATGATTTGCAGTCTTCATGATACAGTTGAGCACTTTTTGTGCTTTGTCAAGAATTCATTAATAAATCATACAAAATACATTCTATTTACATACGTATGAGTAGTTTGAATTGAATTGAAAAATTCAAAATGAAAAATGGTCATGAAGGCGGCTTAAAACTGAACCTGTGGTTTTGTTAATTGTTATTTAATTGTCGCACTACATGGGTGATTTTTGTCTGTGCGTGCGTGTTTTCTTTTTAATGAAATTTTTTTTTATTTAATGAAATATTTATTGGTTTATATTAGAAATCAATTGAGGTTTCAATTGCCATTGAACTCGGTGGATGCTTTCGGGTGGGTGTTATTGGATGAAGGTGTTAGTTACCGTATCGCCTGTGGTTTTCCATACATTTCAAAATAATTATCGAGCATATTTGTTGTTTTAGAAGACTCGAACATTTAAAAACTAATTATGGCCACATTTGATGACAGGAACAATTACAATTTTGTTTTAAACAATTTATTGGGAATTGAGAGAAAAACTTTTGTTTGATACATTTTGAAATAAGGGAAATACAACATAATTTTATTGTGATTGGTCGGCGTGTTTTGCTCAGAGACAGTCCTGAGACATGGAGCTTTTTAAGAGATCCCTGTATTCCTTTTTTAAGAGGTTTTGTCTCCTACACATTTCCAAACTGGTATTCTTTCTGTTCCGTTGGCCATTATTTTTGAAAATCGATGTATTCTAAAATAGTTGCTACAACTAAACGGTAATCGGTACAAGCGAAATGAAGACAAGAAAACAGAATTTATCGTAAAAGAAAATTTTTTGTACAATAGCCCATTAAATTGAAGAGATAGAAATTTCCACAAAGTCCAAAAATCTAATTTAATTTTTTTATTAACATTTTTGAAAAACCTAACAAAAATTTTTTTTAAAAAAATGCCTCCTAAAGTCGAAAATCAAATTCCTTTTTTTTAAAATTTCCAAATATTAAAAAAAAACATTCTTTTTAAAGGCATCAAAATGTGTAAAAAAAACCTAACAAAAAAAATTTAAAAAAAAAGAATTTGGCCTCCTAATATCGGAAAATTGGTGAAATTGTCCAATTTTCACAAAGTCCAAAAATCGAATAATTTTTTTTCAAATTTCCGAATATGAAAATAATTTTTTTTTTTTGATACCGTCAAATTACCTAATAGCGAAAAATTCGAAAGTAGACAAATTTAAGAAGTGCAAAAATCAAATCATTTTTTTTTTCAAATTTCAAAATCTGAAAATTCTTAATTTAACAAAAAATAATTTTTACTATTTTTGTTAAAGGCGTCAAATTGTGTAAAAATACCCAGCAAAAAAAAATGTTGCCCCCTAAAATTGAACAAAGTCCAAAAATCTAATAAATTTTTTTCAAATTTAAAAAAAAATTAAAAATTTTGCATATTGTTTTTAATAGCTTCAAAATGTGTAGCAAAAATACAACATACATTTTTTTAAAAAAAATGTTGCCCCCTAAAATTGTAAAATTCGAAAAGTTCTCAAATTTAAGAGATACAAAGTCCAAAAATTAAATTAATTTTTTTTCAAATTTCCAAATATAAAAAAAAATAATTTTTTAATATTTTTTTTTACTAGTTTTGACCCTATGTGTAAAAATACCTAACAACAAAATTTTTTTTTAACAAAAAATGTTTGTCTCCTAAGTCGATAAATTCGAAAAGTTCTCAAATTTAAGAGATACAAAGTTCCACAAAGTCCAAAAACAAAGTAATTTTTTTCAAATTTCCAAATATGAAAAAAAAAAATAATTTTTTAATTTTTTTTTCACTAGTTGACCCTATGTGTAAAAAACCTAACAAAAAAATTTTTTTAAAAAAAAATGTTTGCCTCCTAAATCGATAAATTCGAAAAGTTGTCAAATTTAAGAGATCGAACGTTCCACAAAGTCCATTTTTATATTTTTTTTATTAGCATTAAAATGTGTAGAAAAAATACAACATACATTTTTTTAAAAAAAATGTTGCGCCCTAAAATCGTAAAATTCGAAAAGTTCTCAAATTTAAGAGATACAACGTCCAAAAATAAAGTAATTTTTTTCAAATTTCCAAATATGAAAAAAAAATTATTTTTAAATATTTTTTTTTACTAGTTTTACACTATGTGTAAAAAAACCTAACAACAAGAGATACAAAGTCCCTGTGGCCTCCTAAAATCGATAAATTCGAAATGTTGCAAATTAAAGAGATAGGAAGTCCAAAAATCAAATTGTTTTTTTTTTCAAATTTCCAAATATTTTTATATTTTTTTTATTAGCATTAAAATGTGTTTTTTTTCTAGAAAAAATCCAACATTAAATTATTTTAAAAAAAATGTTGCCCCCTAAAATCGTAAAATCCGAAAAGTTCTCAAATTTAAGAGATACGAAGTCCAAAAATCAAATTAATTTTTTTTTTAAATTTTCAAATTTGACAAAAAAAAATATTTTTTAAAAAAACCTAACAACAAAAATTTAAAAAAAAAATGTTTGCCTCCTAAATCCATAAATTCGAAAAGTTGTCAAATTAGAGAGATAGAACGTTTTTAATATTTTTTTTTACTAAAATTTTCAGAATTGTTCATGTGGTTTACTCTAAATGTTATCCAAAATTAGACAGAGTTGCCATTCTTTTTAAGGAAAAAAGTGTCGATAAAAACGCCAACAGGGAAATTCTCAGATCTGATTAGAGCTTTGTATTGACTAAAAAAAACTTTCCAGTCTTTTAATATTTTTTTTAAAATAGTCTCTAAATTTTTAAAATGTACATTTCTCTGGGCATTTTTCGATATTTGTCAATGCTTAATGCGAGCTTATCTTACAGCTTTCTTACACAAAATGTAGCTTTTCCAGGCGACGTCCGTCAATTGTGAGAAATATACCCAACGTCAAGAAAATGATGTATTTATTAAGTATTCCATGTATACATTTCCAAAAAAAAATATTAATAACAATTTCATTTTTCATTTTCGACAACAACAACATAAAGGCAACAACAGCAGCAGCCACAGCCTGAACAACAATAACACACAGAATATGTAAATTGAACAAGAAGAGTATCGAATTACCGAAAATGTATCGTCAGCGACAACAGCCACAGCAACGGAATGGGGAAGAAGGAAACATAAACATAAACAACCGATACGAAACGAAATGAAACGAAATAATATTTTAACAAAACTTTAAACAAATAATCACAAATGACTGATGAGGGCCCCACGTTGTTGCTGACGAGACAACGGCTGCCTGGCTGCTGTTGCTGGCTGGAGTGGTTGATGTTGTGCCACCGTTATTGTGTGATCCCATGCGTTATGTAAATTTGTAGTAACCTTCCATTCGTGGCCAGGAAGGAACCGGAGTTAGCACGTTTCAATGTTGCCAGCCACACAACCCCTTCGTCTCAAGAATGTTGTTAGTTGGGATTTTCTATGAATGAGAGCGTATCTACGTGCTGTCGTAGTGTACATGTGTATGTGTGTGTCAGAGTTTGATTGTTGAATTTGGTATTGAAAGGATACACCGAAATAAATCCGTTGTAATAAAATAAAGCAACGTTAAATCAAATCAAGTAAAACATCCTAACAACAGCAGCAACGCACCGAAATCCATCATCCCGTAACTATTGCCCAGCCCTTTGCCAGTGCGTCTCCTTAGCTGCACAGTGGGTACCTATCGGAAAGAAATGTTTGTATGTAAATGTGTGTGCCAGAGGTATTTGTGTGTCACCCTCTTAGTCAGAATGTACACGATTAATTTTTTCCCTAAGGGGTTGTGAAAACCCTTCGTAAAGTCATGATTTTTTTTTGGACTAACACTCAGGGGATGCCCCCTATAAATGCAATGCACTGTGTTAGCGATGGGAAATAAGGGTATTGGAGGGCGGAAAGAGGGAGTAGTGTTGTTGACGTTGGCCTTGAATTTGGTAATGTCATAGCAGGCAGGAAAAACACTTGTTGGAAGATTATTCCACAAACGAACAGTCCGGCTGAATAACGAATTTTCTCTATAGTGCGTCGTCCGGTCAACCGGCCATTTGACAATGAACGGATGAGAGTACTTACTTACTTACTTACTTACTTACTTACTTACTTACTTACTTTTTTCACACTTTTGGATTTTTTCCCTTTTTTCGTGCCACTGTAAACCATTTTCAATTCGCTGTAGCACCGACAACCAGAAATATCGCAATGAGTTGAGCTAACAACAACAAAGTATCGAAATCCAAAATTTGCATCTTTTTACCTCCCCGGTGGCTCTGCATTTCTTTGCCCGTACACATGTAAGTATATGCGCGTGTGTGTGTGTGGGTAAAAAGGTTTTTGTTTTTCTTAACTTTACATTGTTTCCCAGTCAGTCATTCATCCATAGAGGCAGCCAAGCATGCATCCATCCATCCATCCATTCACCGATTCCTTCCATGCCATTTCATTCATTCCGTGTGCCATTCTGCTAACCAAACAGTTTTTACGCACGAAAGTCCTTCACTCCGTTGTTTTTTTTTGTTCGCAGTTTCTTTTCGGTTGCTTTTTTGCTGTTGCTGTTGTTGTTTTGTTTTGGGTTCTGAGCAAATATAAATAAACTGTTCCAAGTGTTGATTTCATCAATTTTCATGCAAGACATGTCTCACTTGATGACAACCAATAAACTCTTTTAAAGATGTGGAAGCGAACGTATTTCAATCAAATATTTGTTGGGTTTCCCCAAGTTGCGTTGTTTTCTTTGCTGAATTTTTGTTTTTTTTTTTTCGTTGTTCGTTGTTGCTTTCTTTCCGTTGATGTTGTCCTCTAGACTTTCTCGATTTAACGATTCATGTTGTCAATCGATGGTTGAATGCTACTGGTGCGGGTGACGATGATGAGGGCGGCGTGAGCGGGGGAATGTGAATGGGGAACGAATTGTGAAACCATGTGTTGTAAATCATAAAAACATCAGGGGAACCCTTTAAGTGAATGGCGAAGGTTCAGAGATGGCGAAACAAAAGATGTCCTACATTCAAATTCCATATTCTGTAAATCGCAATGCAAGAGCTTTATTTTCTAGACATTTGATTAACATGAAAATATTCGCGGTTTCTACAAAGGTAACAAATTTTTCCATTTGTTGTGAAACATCTAAATCAAATCTTTCTTGTTACCGTTTTGTAATTTGGAGCTTTTCGAGGCAACATTATAGCTGTGATAATGCTATTGGATTAGTGTATTAAACTTATTCTAAAGCTATGTTAAATGTCACATCACGAAGGTTTGCATTATTTTCCTTAAAGCAAATCTACACAAAAACCATACAGTGGTCAGACGGCCCAAGTTATTTTCTAATGCATTAGTTCGGATGTCACTCCAGTTGTCAATAAGAGAGGTTTCGTCAGGAGTTTTTAATGGAACTGCTCCTAACTATAGATCACAGTCCTAGTGTAGAATATATCCCTACCCCTCGGCGTTCAATCGAACATGCTTGAGCTTTTTTACTTTAAAAGCTCACTGTTACGTATGGGAGAGAAATACATATTTTAAAAGCTTTTGCATACTATAGACAATGTATCTACCTCTGTGCTTTCCATCGAAAAGGATTGAGCTTTTTTTTTACTAAAAAATACATATTTTTGAGCTTTTGGATAATATGGAATATATCCCTACTCATTTGCTTTCTATGGAAAATAATTGAGCTTTTTAAATTTAAAAGCTCATTGTTATGTATAGGAGAGGAATATATATTTAAAAGCTTTTGCATACAATAGACAATGTCTCTACCTCTGTGCTTTCCATCGAAAACGATTGAGCTTTTTTGCTTTAAAAGCTTGTTGCTTTTGCATACTATTGACAATGTCTCTACCTCTGTGCTTTCCATCGAAAAGGATTGATCTTTTTTTTCTTCTAAAAAAATACATATTTTAAGCTTTGGGATAATATAGAATATTTCCCTACTCATTTGCTTTCTATGGAAACTAATTGAGCTTTTTTAAATTTAAAAACTCATTGTTACGTATATGAGAGAAATATATAGTTAAAAGCTTTTGCATACTATAGACAATATATCTACCTCTGTGCTTTCTATCGAAAACGATTGAGCTTTTTTGCTTTAAAAGCTTGTTGATTTTGCATACTATAGACAATGTCTCTACCTCTGTGCTTTCCATCGAAAAGGATTGAGCTTTTTTTTACTAAAAAAATACATATTTTAGAGCTTTTGGATAATATGGAATATATCCCTACTCATTTGCATTCTATGGAAAAATAATTGAGCTTTTTTAAATTTAAAAGCTCATTGTTACGTATAGGAGAGAAATATATATTTACAAGCTTTTGCATACTATAGACAATGTCTCTACCTCTGTGCTTTCCATCGAAAACGATTGAGCTTTTTCTTTTACTAAAAAAATACATATTTTAGAGATTTTGGATAATATGGAATATCCCTACTGATTTTATGGAAAATAATTGAGCTTTTTTAAATTTAAAAGCTCATTGTTACGTATGGGATAGAAATTTATAGTTAAAAGCTTTTGCATACTATAGACACTGTCTCATCCTCTGTGCTTTCCATCAAAAACGATTGAGCTTTTTTCCTTTAAAAGCTTGTTGGTATGTATTGGAAAGATATGCATATTTTAGAGCTTTTGACTACTACAGGCAATGCCACCACTTCTGTGTTTTCTATCGAAAACGATAGCGCTTTTAATTACATTAAAGCTCATTGTTAGGAATAGGAAATAAATACATATTGTAGAGGTTTTGAATACTACAGGAAATGTCACTACCTCTGTGCTTTATATAGAAATTGATAGAGCTTTTTTTTACTTCAAAAGCTCGTTGTTACCTATAGGAAAGAAATACATATTTTAGAGATTTTAAATACTACAGGCAATGCCACTTTCTAGGGAGCTTTTTAACTTCAAAAGCTCATTGCTACACATTGGAAAGAAATACATATTTTAGAGCTTTTGTATAATACAGTGTATGACTGACCATTTTTTACTTTAAAAGCCTCTACGTCTACGAAAGGAATACATATTTCAAATCTTTTGTATTTAATTCCTAAGTTTTAAGGGAACGTCTCCCTACTCCTCTGTCGACATTGAGAATTATAAAGCTTTTTCCCATAAGTACTAAAGATTCATACCCACAAATAGCTTTTACTGCGACAGCTTAAGGAAGCCGTCTGTACGATGAGTTCAAAGACAGAGGGTTTTTAATGACATTGACAAGTTGCAACATTTTATGTCCAGGCGGTTGCTCCTTGGCTCGGCTCATAGCACCCACCTTTTCCGGGTAGGGTAAGCTCATCTAGCTTTGGCGAATCATGTTTTAATGCTATAAATGTGCCCCATAACTTGGCTGCAACAGTACAGTTAGTCTTGAAAGTATGCGTCATTCCTGTAAATATGACGAAATCCTTTCAGTCACTTTTTTTTTTTGCTCATTTCCCCTTTTTCATTTTCAGGATATAAGGTGGGGGGGGGGGGGGGGAATTATGATTAAAGCGTAAACTTTTCCTTGATGTTTATCTGTCAAACGTCTAACTTTAGTTACATATGTACATATGTGTGTGTACATACACAGCGAATGGGCGGCGTTATTAACGACATGCACACAATCAGCAGACGACACGCAATAATTCACTTACTTTGCAACATATGCGTGTTGTTGGTATGGGTGGGTGCTCTTTGTTGTGTCTGGTGCGGAGCCGTTTCGTTTTTTGTCGTTCAGCTGAGCTGTCAGTTGTGCCACCGTCAACCAGGAACAGTCTTTCCGGTTTTCCGGTGACGTTTGTGCGCGTGTGTTGCCTTACGGAGATGGCGTGGCAAACGAGGCTCTGTAATGGGGTGTTGCACATTTTCAGTTTCCTAGCGTAACCGATGTCTGTGATTACTCGTCGAGTAGTTTGAAGGATATCGTTCCCATGTTCTTTCCGCTGGAAGTTCTTTGCAGGGTGTGTGTGAGTGTGTTCAACCCCTTTCGCCAAGTCGTATCACTTGTTCCGGAACATGTTTATTGGCGCCTCATTGTTAGAAATTAGAATCGTTTTTACTTTATTTATTTTTTGGTGAGTAACGCAAATTTTCATTTGTTATCGGAACTTTCCCACCCCAACTTGCTTTTTATGTTCCGAGTTAATTGAATGTTTAATAAATTGTTAATTAGTTCCATTTAGGCAACCAACAACGTTTAAATTTCATGTAACGTACGACAGCCAAACATTTGCATATTGAGATTAGTTTTTTTCGCCGCCCACCACCCCCCCCCCATACGATATTCACATACCTTTACACATACATATGCAAAGTGTAGATGTGTTGGTGAAACTAAAACGTAAATTGAATGAGTTCAGGTTTATTTTTTGCTCGTTCGCATGGATGTTTTTATTTGTGAAAATCGGGCGTGGCAAATCTGTGTGTCACCTGGAAGAGAGGAACAGAGGGAAATCCTTAGACAATTCCTCTGAAAAGCATAAATGATAGACATCCTTAACACTAGGTGCAAAAAGAAAACAGAAAAGGTGGGAAGTAGGCTAAAAAAGAACACAAAGAGAAACATGTTGAGAGGGACAACTTAAGAGTTGACAGGGAAAATCCTAAAAAGAGGATTCACCTCAAAAAGAAAACATCAAAGTCCTTTAGGAAAGAGAAAGCAAACCTAAAACTATTTTCAATTCTGCGTTCTCATAAACTAAACTGAGACCTCAAAATTGCCCAGCTCTGGCTACAAAACACATACTGCTGTGGCTATGCTAAAACGAAATGAGATTTTCCGCACAGTTCCATGAAATCTCTATAAAAATTCAATTAAGGTGAAAATAACAGAAATATCGATTGTTTTCATCCTTTTATTGTCGGGTGTTGTTTTTTCTCTCTCTCTCTCTCTCTCTTGTATGTACGATTGTCGGTATGTACACTTGTCGAAAATTCAAATTCCAATTCCAATCCAATACAATATTGGAGTAGAAATCGTTTCTAGTTCAATATCGGGTGTAATATTTTTTAGTATTTGTTTTTTTTTTTTTTGTAACTCACTTTAAGCTACATGAATTGCCAACGAACTTTTGTGAGTGTAATGCAATGGAAAACTTTTACAAAAATATTTTAAGCTGAAGTGATTGTTTTCTACCAAAAAACAAAAAAAGACAAAACAAAATCCATTATTGTTTTAAATAATTTGCCTTGGGTTTGTTTTAATCGTAAGCGGTTTACTGAAAAGCAGAAATAGGGAAATTTCAAACGCTTTGCAGAATTTTTGTAAATTTTCAAATTTTTAATAACTTTCCAAGAGATTGATTGATTGGAACTTTTGAATTAAAAAAAAAAATCCATCAATTTTTTTCAGATAAATCCATGCTCCGGAACCTGCTTTTCTAGTGAAGTTTTTTATGGCTGAGTGATTACTCTCTTACTCGTACGAGTTGAAAGAAGTTTTATGGTCTTATCAGGTTTCGTACCCAAGTTTACTGTGTGGTACTGGCACTCTCTACCTGCCACACCACGGCCGTTGGCAATGACAATGCTATCGGTAATCACATATATTTAAAATCCTTCACTTCATTTGAGAGACGCCACCTAACTTTTGCTTAGTTGGCGCCCAACTTGAAACATTTACATTTTTTCCCCAATTCCGACCTGGCGTTGGCCTGTAGTAATTGCACTGGGCACATACTGTGCTTACGCTTGGGAAGACTAACTCCATCTTAAAAGCTGGCACACTCATTGGGGAAATTTGCATTATTTTTTTTGTAAATAAATCTTGGCCATTTTCTGATTTGTTTGAAATTTCACACAGACCTAGTTCGAGCTGAAGTCCGGAAAAATCTCCAATTTTTGGGATGTTTTTCATAATGAAAAATTCCCCAATTTTTGGGATGTTTTTCATAAAGAAAAATTCCCCAATTTTGTATGTGACTTTCTTTGGGCCATCTTTCTGTTTCTGGGTGTATTTTTCATAGACCATATCTGGCGCCCGACATGAGGATGTTAGTACTCACTATAATTGGCGCCCAACGACAGTTTTTCTATCTATTTTCCACAATAATATAAGGCAGTGTTTATTGTTATTCGTCTTACATGTAAATTTTAAGATTTTTTTTTTTTTGGATTTCCTTGGAATTATTTGAAATTTGTTACTTCATACCGCAAAACATTGCGGATATAATTTTTAATTATAAACTAAGCAACCAGATACGAAATGCCAAAGCAACTGTTCAAACTGTTTGTTCCATTGACCCGAAAACGGTCAGTCAGGTGAAGTCATGAAATCCAACTCAACACAGATGGTGTGCGGCATTTGTAAGATTCGTTTCGTTTTGTTTCTCTTCTTGTTTTGTTATTTTGTGCCCCGTCCATCCATGCACAATTGTTTCGGTACACAACAGAATCGTTAAAATTAAACAACAAAAAAAAGCAAAATTGGAAAAACTTATTAAAAAAAAACACGCCGCAAATCTTTTTTAATGAGTCAATTAATTTGAAATAAACACTGTAATTAGCATAAATCAGCTCTCAGTTATGCACAGCAATTTGTAACAACTGCAGTGGGTATTAATTTGCCATAATTTCACTGCTTTTTGTGCTCTGGTCAAAAAAGAAATATACAATTTTTTTTAATACTGTAAAGAAAAACATTTACATAAATTCATGTTTATGTTTTTTTGGTTGGTAAATCCTTTTAACAACAAAAAAAAGAAAATCCACTCAAATGTTATAGACCGCGTAGGCCATGCCGCATCATCAGGGGCAACATGTTGTTGGTTTTTGTCGTCTTTCTATTTTTTTTTTTATTTCGGCTCTCAATCGAATTAACACAAAAAAAAATATTTTGTTATTTTTGTTGATTTTTTTACTTTGGCTCTCAATCGAATTAACACAAAAAATAAATATTTCGTTTATTTTTGGGTCTGTTTTTATTTATTGTTAATGGAAATGCAGTTTGTTTTTTGAAATCATCGCAAAGATCTTCATAAGAAGCGGCCGTTTATATCTCTGGTAAATTGTAATGCATTCTGTTGAAATGTGAAAATGCAAAAATGTGTTCATTTTTGTTTTACATTTCACCCACATGAACTAGTGATTTTGTTAATTGCAAAAGATCATAAATAAAAATATTAATCACTTCAATAAATGCATGACATTTCTCAACAGCGAATTGATTTGGTCGATTGGCAAAGACATTTTTATTCGAAATATTTATCGAAAAAATTTTAAAAATATATTTTTATTTATTTTTCGAAAATTAACACGAGAAGTTATTTTGGGATTATTTTTCATAATGAAAAATTACCCAATTTTGTGTGGGATTTTTTGGGTTAGCTTTCGTTTGTTTGGGGGCATTATGCATTTGTTTTAGGCTGTACGAAAAATGTCCCAAATGAGAAAAATTCCTAACAAAAATTACCCCAAAAAGCCTGCAAATAATTTATGAAAAATCTACGCTGAAAAGACAAAGGCGACGCCAAAAATATATGAAAAGTTCCCCAAAATACTAACAGGGAAATATCGACAAAAATCCTGCAAAAATGTGTGTTTTTTTAATTTTTTTATGGGATTTTTTGGAACAGCTTTCGTTTTTTTTTGGGCATTTTGGATTTGTATGAAAAATGTCCCAAAATGCGAAAAAACAGAAAAAAATTAATGAATTCCCAAAAATATATAAAAAATTCCCCAAAAATTCTGCAAAAAAAAATGAAAAATGTCCCAAATGTGAAAAAAACAAAAAAAAAAAAATAGTGAATTCCCAAAAATATATAAAAAATTCCCCAAAAATCCTGCAAAAAAATGTATGAAAAAGTGACAATTACTAAAAAAAAGAAAATTTTCCGGCAAAAACGTTATGAAAAAATAAGCGCCCCGGTAGGCGAGTTGGTAGCGTGCTTGCCTATCAGCGTGGGGGTTGTGGGTTCTATTCCCACCAGAGGCTTTGGTCTGTCGCTGCAAAAATCAAGCCAAATGGTCTTTTTCACCCGGTTTACCCTTGGACCCAAAATTAGAATATAAATTTACTTTGTATTGTAATTAATTAATAAATAAATAAATTATGAAAAAGTTACAATTACCAAAAATATTTGAACAATCCGGCAAAAAAATTATGAAAAAGTGACAATTACCAAAAAAATATGAAAAATTTCCCAGAAAAAACTGCAAATAATTTATAAAAAAAATCATGATACGAAGACAAAAAAAAAGGAATTCCCAAAAATATTTGAAAAATTTCCCATAAAAATCCGGCAAAATGTATGAAAAAGTGACAATTGCCAAAAAAATATGAAAAATTTCCCAGACAAAACCTGCAAATAATTTGTGAAAAAAATAATGATACGGAGACAAAAAAAAATTAAGAATTCCCAAAAATATTTGAAAAATTCCCGAAGAAATCGGCGACTCCTGCCTGTTTGAGTTCTTGGGCTTTTTTCGTAATGAAACATGTCCCAACTTTGCATGCGTTTTTTGCTATTTTGCCCAACCCAACACAAATGGGTCGCATAAAAAATATCCCAATTGCAAAAAAAAAGACCAAAAAACATGAAGTATTACCAAAAATATATGAAAAAAAGTCTGCACATAATTTATGAAATAGTGACACAACGAAGACAAAACACCCAAAAAAAATTAAGAATTCCCAAAAATAGTTGAAAAATTCCCCAAAAATCCGGCAAATAATTTATGAAAAATCGACGTCACAATGACAACGCCGGGCGGTTTTTTTCTTCGGCTTTTTCATAAAGAAAAATATACCATCTTTGTTTGCGGCCGCATAAAAACTATCCCAATTGCAAAAAAAAAAATCTAAAAAAATGAAGAATTCTCAAAAATATATTAAAAAATTTGTTTCAGGCTGTATGAAAAATGTCCCAAAGGCGAGATAAAAACCCCAAAAAAAAAAATATTAGAATTACCAAAAATATTTCAAAAATTCCCCAAAAAGGCTAACACGAAAATTTCCCCATAAATTCTGCAAATAATATTACGAATACAAAAAAAAATTAAGAATTCCCAAAAATATTTCAAAAATTGCCCAAAAATCCGGCAAATAATTTATGAAAAATTGACTCTACGAAAACAAGGACGCCTAATTTTTGTTTGTTTTATTATAAAAAAAATTCCCCAATAAAAAATCGGGGCCACGTTTGGACTTTGCATTTGTTTTTGGCCGCTTAAAAAATTTTCCAAATGTAAAAAATATGAAGAAATCTCAAAAATATATGGAAAATTCCCCAAAAAGTCCAACATGAAAATTTCCCCCCAAAAATTCTCCGAATAATTTATAAAAAAAAAAATCGGGGCTAGGGTGGCCACAGGTGAGTTTTTGGTATTTTGCATTTGTTTTGGGCCGCATGAAAAATGTCGATATCCCAAAATTAAATGGACAATTTTCCAAAAACGCTAAAATAAAAAAGCCCCCAAAAATTCTGAAGAACACTACAAAAAATTTATAAAAAAATCGTGGCTAAGGCGGCGGCCTCAGGGGCCGGACGTAATATGAGCATTATCCCGTATATACTCATTTCTATATGTTGGTGATCTACATATCGAGCCCTAACCTCAAAAAATACATAAGCCCCAAAATTAAAATTTTTCAGAAGAGGATTTTCTTTAATAAGGTCAACAATTGAATTTGTTATATCTTTGCAAATAATAAATTTGGAATTTTTAATATTTTGGGATTTAAAGCGTTGGACAATTTCCTGTCGATTTTCATTAAAAATCGAATTTCGGGTAAAACTAAGGTTTCTTCGGAAGAAACCCCTTGGCCATTTTTAAATCTACCAAAGAAACCCCTTGATGAAAACGAAAGGCTTCGCTTTTATAAAAAATATCATTTTTAGTTTTTGTAGTCATTGCATATTATCTGAATCCCTTTTGGGAAAAGGATGACTTTCGGCTATAGCACGATTGTTCATTTGTAAATTTTTCTGTTTTTTTTTGTTTTGAAATCACTTTTAATTTGTTTTGTCAATTCCAGCTGTCATGTAAAGTAATTGGATTTGATTCGCCCCTCCCCGCTCACGCCCGAGTTTCGGTTGACAAACTCAAATGTGAATGGGAAAACTTTGCAATTTATACAAAAATTAAAAAGCTTTTAATCTGAGCATTAAAATCCAACCTTTCTTCATTAGTTTTACTCAAAAAAGAAATGCAACAGAGATGGCACCAGGAGAAGGTGGTAACGGTGATGGTGACGGCGATCATGTCCAATATTGTGGGCCACTTTAATGTGTGCCAGTGGTCGGTTTCATAAACTGCTGAGTGCTGCCAGCGACAGAAACGGCGTTCAATGGCAAAAGTGATTAGATATCAAACGATGTACAAACTTACGTACGTACGTTTATATCGGGGGTGGAAAAACAATCAAATCGGAAAATGCACACTCAATCACGCTCCTGAGATCAAGTTGAACGAATAAACGACAACAACTACAACAATACAAAAACAAAATGAAAATAATTGAACTTCAGTTTGTGCCATACAAGCGACCAACCTGGGATTGAATGCATGGAACTGTTGTATTTGATTTGCAGCCAGCCAACAGCAACACCAACAACCCAATTGAGTGAGAGTATCCGTCCACATCCGTCAGTAGTAACTGTATCTGTATCTGTATCATGCCCGCACTCGTACTCAACGCTGTTTAAATATTGAACAGCAAACAAAACAGTCGGACCAACAACAGCCACACAGTCAGCCATGGAAAGTCGTAGAGTAGAATTGCATTGCTGCCAAACAAAAAAAAACCACCGGAGTCTGGAGTTCGAGTACGTATTCCACGTATTATCATTAAACAGCATCAAAGTCACAAATCGCTTTAAGTGCTGAATTTCGTGTTATAATTCCTCTAGATTTCACGTCGTTTCACTGTTTCGTCGCCAAACCATCGAGCCAGCCCGCCAGCCAGCCATCCATGCGGCCGCAATCAACCAATGCAACAGCAATTGCAAACTTAAAGTGCCACGGCATGCCACCGCGGCCGGCATCCCGATCCAGCTACAGATACATATTCGTGTGGTATCTGCCTGTATCGTAATGTATCTGCAACATGCAGTGCAGTGCTAAGCCATTGCATGCCATGCATTCATTGAGTGCAAAATCGCAACAAAAGTAATCATATTAAATTTTATTTTCATTTTAATTTCTCGTTGCGATTTATTTTGCATAATCACCATCACCACCAAACCAACTGCTGGCTGCCCTGACTGAAGTGGCCTGGCAGTCAGCAAACAATTGATGCCACAAAAGGCAGCAGTTAATTTTTGGAAAATTGCTGCTGCTCCGGCTGCTGCAAATCTCATTTTCTGCCATGAATGAAGCAAATCATCGTCACCATCATCAGCGTTCACCAGCACCAGCATCAGTGTCAGTCTCAGTTCAAGCCATGCCGTCCGTCTGCACTACGCTGTTTGAGTTTCATGCAGCACCGCAGTTTGATAACCAAAATTTCTATTCGTTTTAAGAAAATAGAGCCTGTGCAACGTATGTACTGGTGGTTTTTGCCATGATGATGTTTACCAACCGATATGTTTTAGGTTTTAGGGGGGTGGGGGGGTGGTGGGGTTGCTGTTATCTGGCCCCTCCTTGGCTCTGGGCTTCGTTGATCGTTGTGTATGTCGGCCCGCCCCTTCTATCCGGCCCTCGTTTGGCCTGTCTGCTGTTTGCCTGTTGTGTTTAATACTGCAATTGCTTTTTTAAATCGATCAATCAATCAAATAAACACAACAATCGCACTGGCACTGACACACACACACACACACACACAGGCACACAGACACTCTTACTCACATTAAATGAAACTAAACCCAAAAATAACATAATGTTGCTGCCAATGTTTTTGATGCTGCTGCAATCTTTAGTTAAATCCAAAATAAATACAAACGTTTCCTGTGCATTCTCTTGAAATTGAGCAGACACACGGGTTTTTTTTTTGGAGGGCAAATAACGAGGGGTCCAAGCTGTACAAGTGTCCCCAGGAAATCCACAGAAATCCCAGCCTATCGAATGTGAAAATATTCATAGTGGAGATTATCCAGAATCTACAAAAAGGATTCATTGAGAAATTAAACTGGAGTGAGAGTATCCGTCAACATTGGCGCCCCAGAACTTGTTTTTTAAGGCATAACTAGATAATTTGTCATAACTCGAAAACAGATTTTCCGATTTTTTTAAAATGAGTTTTAAAAAATTGCTCACTAAATGATCTTTAATTTTGGTCTTTAGTGCATTTTAATCTGTAAACAGCTTCAGAGTTATTTAACAAAGTTAAGACACACATTTTTTTTACTTAGTTTTATTTTTTTTTTAAGTTGGAAAAAAAAATTCTAAAATTGTCAATTCTATGTAGTTTCTTATGAAAATTGATGGGGGATTTTCGGAAAAAAATTCTAAAATTGTCAATTCTTTGTTCTTGTTTCTTATGAAAATTGATTTTCGGTTTTTGCTCACAATTTAATGAAATTCATGGGAAATTTGGTGGTCAATTTTTTAAAATTTATTTCAACAACATCGTACAAAATGTTTTTGAGTTGTGACAAATCACGTCTAAAAACCGGAAATAAAAACAAAAAAATTGAAAAAATCTATTCATTACAAAAAAAAGTGTCGTCCACTTTTCTGCTTCATTAAAGATTTTTTTTTGTTGCATAGTGTTATCCTAGAAATAGTGAATTTATGAAGAGATTACCATGAGATCTCCTATAATCCATATAATCCTATAATCCGATTGCAATCCAGGAAATCTAAGATTATTCAGGAAATCTTCGATTATTCAGGAAATCTTCGATTATTCAGGAAATCTACGATTATCCAGGAAATCTACGATAATCCTGGAAATCTACGATTATCCTGGAAATCTACGATTATCCTGGAAATCTACGATAATCCAGGAAATCTACGATTATTCTGGAAATCTACGATTATCCTGGAAATCTACGATAATCCAGGAAATCTACGATTGTAATAGGAACAGGAATCTTGGCAAAGGGTACCGATGAAAAAGCGTGGTAGCTTTAAATAGAAAACAATTTCATTAAATTGATGTACTATTTTCATTGAGTTGATGTACAATGTTTATCTAATTTATGTACAATTTTTATTAAATTCATGTAAAATTTTTAATAAATTGATGAAAAATTTTCATTAAATTGATGTAAAATGTGCATTCAAGTTACAATATCCATTCAATTGATGTAAAATTTTCATTAAATGGATGTAAAATTTTCATTAAAATTATGTACAATGTTTACAATTTATGTACAATTTTCATTAAATTGATGTACAATATTCATTAAATTGATGTACAATTTTCATTAAATTGATGTAAAATTTTCATTAAATTGATGTACAATTTTCATTAAATTGATGTACAATTTTCATAAAATTGATGTACAATTTTCATAAAATTAATGTACAATTTTCATAAAATTGATGTACTAAAATCATTAAACTGACGTACAACTTTAATTAAATTTATGTAAAATTTTCCTTAAATTGATGTACAATTTTCATTAAATTGATGCTCAAATGGCATTATTTTGATGTACAATTTTCATCAAATTGATGTACAAATTTTATTAATTTTATGTACAATTTATAATAAATTGATGTACTATTTTCATTAAATTGATGTAAAATTTTAATTAAATTGATGTTCAAATGTCATTATTTTGATGTACAATTTTCATTAAATTGATTTACAAATTTAATTAAATTCATGTAAAATTTTCATTAAATTGATGTACAATGTTTATACAATTTATGTACAGTTTTCATTAAATTTATGTACTATTTTCATTAAATTGATGTAAAATTTTTATCAAATTGATGTACTATTTTCATTAAATTGATGTACAATTTTCATAAAATTGATGTACAACTTTCATAAAATTGATGTACAACTTTCATAAAATTGATGTACTAAAATCATTAAACTGACGTACAACTTTAATTAAATTTATGTAAAATTTTCATTAAATTGATGTACAATTTTCATTAAATTGATGTTCAAATGTCATTATTTTGATGTACAATTTTCATTGAATTGATTTACAAATTTAATTAAATTCATGTACAATTTTCATTAAATTGATGTAAAATTTTCATTAAAATTCTCATTCATATAATGTATAATTTTGATTAAATTGATGTAAAATTCTCATTCAATTGATGTAAAATTTTCATTAAATTAATGTAAAATTTTCATTAAATTGATGTACAATTTTCATTAAATTGATTTGAAATTTTCATTAAATTGATGTACAGTTTTCATTAAATTAATGTACGATATTCATTTATTACTGAAATGTTCTCAATCATATTGAAGAATATTCAAATTGTTCAAATTGATGTACAAATTCATCAAATTTATGAACCATTTGGTTGCAGTGTTGTCGTACCTAAATAATCCCAAAAAGTGTCAGGTCTTTAATATTCATCGTTCTCAGAGGCTGTTCAACTTTAAAAGTGATTCGTGTCCTTGTGCATTCTGTCACTGAACCATCAACTTGAAATTAGACCCCAGATTTCTTTCCCCACCCCTGACCTTTGGGAGTAGGTGAACACAATTCCCATGCCATAATCCCGTTCTCACTGTTGGTCCTTACATCGAACTGCAAACTTTTACCACACCCTACGCAACTGCAAGTTAGCGAACAGTGCCCAACAAATGGTGAGATCTCAACTAACAACTTTGCGAAAGAAACTCCAACCGATAAAGCAACTTTTGCCCCTTGTACTGTGGGTGAGTTCGTTACTCTACCTTAATGGGGCTCTTCTGCTCCATTCAACGTTTACTAACTCGATTCTATTGTAGTGTGCGGTGAGTGTTTGCATTATAGAAATTAAAGGAAATCATGCCATATGCTTTTGGCTGTTTGTATCGTTTTTCGCTTTTTCGTTATTCGTTATTCGTTTTAGGAGGAGATGTGGCCCATTGTTGCAAAATGGTTATTTTCTGTGAAAATATCTTATCATTGGTTTTTATTGAAACTGTGGGTGTTTTGAGCACATCTTCTTTTCGGGGGGGGTTTTTTTTTAACAGTTTTCTGTTTTCAGAGTTCAGTAATAGTTAATGTTGCAAATAAACTATTTGGATGGTTTCCCTTCCCTTTTTTGCATCATCGTTTTTTCATTCTATTTTGTGGTAAAGTGATAAATGATAGGTCTGAGGTGAATGGTGTTCGAGAAGTTTATTGCATTTCTCTACGTTTCTTTGTGGCTTGAGGCAGTGAATGCATTACTTAAGAAAAGAGCAATCATTTCTGAAAAGGCTGCCAAAAAAGCCTAAGGTTTAGTTGTGGAATATAGGATATAGGACTTAAAGTTGTTTGTGCGAAAGGGAAATGCGATTTTTTTATTTTAGAAAAAAATCAGATTCATTTTAAGAAATAGTCAAGTCCGACGACTATGGTGTTATTTTCCCACCGTGAAAGTAATTTTTTTTTGAGGTGCAATATAAACAATTACGGTGTAAAAAAAAAACCTAAAAAATAACTCATAAGTCGATACCAATTAATCGATTTTTCAATTAAGCTGAATGAAAAGTGTAACAAATTTAGACGATTAATTGAATATTTTGTTTTAATTAAGCGACTGTTTCATTTAACCGGGTTTCATCTAGGCGGATTCGAAACAAAATTATCCCACTCTATTTATAAATATTGAGAGCCCAGGAAACCGAGTTTACTTTTAGGCGCTCTTTATGGGTCATCTGTTAATGCAGCAGCTTTCCATACGTTCAGTGATTGATTGAAATGTAATGGCCAATGTTTGAACACATTTCAATCGGTTTGAAGCTGTACGAGCATATATGTATGTGTATTCGGTTAAAGTTAATAGACGTACATAATTAAAATGCCATAAAATGTAAATGCCACCACGCGTTCAGAGATATTTACATTGGTTGCCGTTGCCGCGCACGATACGAATGCGGGCCGACTGAACGTTTCGGTATTGTTTTCATAGGCTTAAGCAAACAGTTTGTGGAGTACAGTGTTGTAAATTTACATAGGGACAGGATGTGGAGTTGTTTGGTATATACGAGTCCAATGATATGTAAAAGTAGCCCCATTTTAGATGAAAATAGATATTTGAGATGTGTGAAATTTCCTTTAATTCAATATCGTGAGTAACGGATATAAGAACAGCTCTTATGAGAAGAAAAACGCACATAAGACAGTTTTGCACCATGTCTTTTAACTTCGTTTTGGTGGAAATGGTATTTCATTTAAGAAAACCGATTAAAAGAAATGTCTCTAAAGCATCAAAGATAATAAGAGTCTTTGAAAAAATAGTTTTTTTTTATAAGAGAATTTGTTATATTCAATTTATTCACTGAATTTGTTGTTCAACATAGACCACTATATATTTCGCAAAGCACAGTTTTGTTTTTACAACTTATTTGTACTTGTAAAAGATAGGATTCTTAGGCAGTACAACAAATTTCTTATCAGCCTACATGTGCCTATAAGAAAGTACAACAATTGCTTATAAAAAAAAAAAACACATTTATCTACTGTACCAGTGATGCAGTCATTTAGAAGTCTGTTAACATTTTACAATTATAATTTAAATTTTAAAATCACAGACTTTTTGAATTTTTAGGCGAGGTAATTAAGGGTGAGGTAATTAAACGATCTCACTGTAATTTAAATTTTATAATCACAGGCTTTTTGAATTTTTAGGCGAGGTAATTAAGGGTGAGGTAATTAAACGATCTCACTTAAATACCTCATTTGTATAATTATACGAATTAGCTTAAATAGAAAGACGTAAATTGTATGTTTATATAAAAATAAAATTCTCACCGTTTGTTTAATTGTCCAATAAGCGGAATTGGTAATTAACCGAAGGCAATTAACCGTGGTTTTTTTTGTATGCAAAAAGTGACACAATTAACGAAAATTTTAAAATTTAGCTAAATCAGCGAGAGTGGTAATTAAGCGAGAGAGGCATTTAAGCGATAAATTACATTTTGAATTATTTTTCAAAACACTCCAAATTACTTTGATGGATACCCTTTCAGCAAATTTCTTATATTCAAACATGTGCCTATAAGAAATTATAATAATTGCTTATAGGAAAAAAATCACACTTATCTACTGTGATGCAGTCACTTAGAAGTCTGTTAACATTTTAAAGTTTTCATTTAAATGTTAAAATCACAGACTTTTTGAATTTTTAAGCGAGGTAATTAAGGGTAAGGTAATTAAACGAACTCACTTAAATACCTCATATATGTAATTATACAAATTCGCTTAAATAGAAAGACGTCTTATGAAATAAATTGTATGTTTATTTAATGCGCCTATGGCGCCCGTTGAAATATGGAAAAAAAAATTGCTGAAAAAAAAAATGTTGTTGAAAAAAAAAATTTCTGTTGAAAAAAAAAATTTTGTTGAAAAAAAAATTTTGTTGAAAAAAAAAATTTTGTGAAAAAAAAAATTGCTGATGAAAAAAAAAATTTTGTGGAAAAAAAAATTTTTGTTAAAAAAAAAAAATGGTTGAAAAAAAAAATTTTTGTTGGAAAAAAAAAAAAATTGGAAAAAAAAATTATGTAAAAAAAAAATTTTTGTAAAAAAAGAATTTCTGTTGAAAAAAAATTTTTGTAAAAAAAAAATTTGGGGAAAAAAAATTTTTTGGTAAAATAAAAATTTGGGGAAAACACACTTTCTGTACAAAAACAAAAATATTTTTTTTTTATTATTATTATTTATAGAAAATTATAGAATGCCTATTTAAATTCCTACGTACTGCGTGACAGAGTCAGTGAATCAGTGAATCAGGGAATCAGTGTATCAGTGAATCAGTGTCGAGGGTAAATATATATTAAGATAATTCTCACCGTTTAATGGTTCAATATGGGTAATTAAACGAAGGCAAAAAACTTTTTATACAAAAAGAGATACAATTAACGAAAATTTTTAAATAAGCTAAATAAGCGAGAGGCAATTAAGCGAGAAAGGCATTTAAGCGACCAATACTGTCTAAATAAGGATAAATTACATTTTGATTTATTTTTCTAAGCACTCCAACTTAGAGATCACATACTTTGATGGTCATCTATACAAAAAAGAAAAAAATTAACCGACATTTTGATAAATCAGCGAGAGAGGCAATTAAGCGAGAAAGGCATTTAAGCGACCGTTACTGTCGTAATAAGGACAAATTATATTTTGATTTGTTTTTCTAAGCACTCCAAATTATAGATCACAAACTTAGATGAAAACCGTTTCATTGCATTACTGTAACAATTTCATTACAACAATGAAACTTTGGCATTAACTCGGTGACAACGTTTTTTTCCACTCTTCCGGTTTTTAATCGTACAAAGAAGTTTTCTTTCTCAGTCTCTTTTTTCTTCTAACAAAGTGACCTTATTTAAATTTCACCGACTGTTAACACCCACCCAGCGCAAAAAGTTCACGATATCATTTTCAGGTTTTATGTTTTATTTCAGTGTATTGATTTCACTTAAATCCAAGTAATAAAACAAAACAACAACAACAAAAACCTTTTGTTTATAACATTTTCATTTTGCATTTAATGAGATATTTTCTTTCACATTATTGTCTGCATGTGTGTGTGTGTGTGTGTGATTCAATTCATGGGATTTAATTCGTTCTATTCTTACATCTTACACACGCTAACAACAACCAAAGACGGACGGACGAATGGAGGGAGGCGGACAAACTGACTGACTGACTAATTGAAAACAAATTGAAGTTTTTATGATCGATCATAAAAGTCGCTTAACCGTTTTTCGTGATATAATCTATCAATATGTTTGTATGTCTGAAATGAATAAATAAACGAAACGTAAAAACAACAGAACAAAACATGCATATGTAAAAGTAAACAAAGTCATAAGAAACACTTTATCCATTCGTATGAAGCGTCAACCAACAATTCATCTATTCCCTGCCGTCTGTCCCTTCAGATGGGTCTTCATTCATTGACT
Organism: Hydrotaea cyrtoneurina; assembly: GCA_958296145.1. Lineage (NCBI taxonomy): Eukaryota > Metazoa > Arthropoda > Insecta > Diptera > Muscidae > Hydrotaea > Hydrotaea cyrtoneurina. Next base: position 56,817,082 of record OY282516.1, on the reverse strand, counting down.
CCCTCGGAAGACATTCAGGCACAGGCACACACAGCACAGCACGAAAGATTTACGATGGCAATAAATAATTTTGAAAATAGTCAACTGACAAACGACCAAACAATACAAAATACAATAAAATAAAATAAACTAAATAAATATGCCTCTTGCCCCGCCAACAAATACTACTATGACCATAAATGACAGCGACAAATACCCACAATCGTGTTGCACATAAAAGTCAGCCCCCAGTGCTGCAAAGAAAGTTCAGGCCAACTTGCAACATGGCACCACATCTAAAGCAGCATGAAGTGAAAAACTCGCAAGTAAACAAAACGAATTTTAATTTTAAGTGGCAGCCAGTCAGCGACACATCATGCCCGGCAATTGACAATTACCCATCGACAATCTTTAACTCACGACATTTCTTCGTCATGTGGCGGAGCGGGTGGGCTTGTTCCTACGGTTGTTTGTGTGTATAGTACGAGCTGGAACATGCCACCATCATCTCATCTCATCATGCCTGAATTCATGCATAAGTTAATTAATTTCCAACAGCATGAATGGATGAGAAACAAATTTCTCCTCCCCTTGATTGGTGGGTATATTCAGTTCGTCCCAGCGGTTGTAAATTTGGAAATTTCCTACATGAATAAAAAGTTCTGAAATTTATTTATATCAACATTTTTGGGGACAAGAACATTTTGTGAAAAAAATTATGTAAAAGTCAAACTCCAAATAAATTTGATATAAAAAATTATATTTATTTACTAATTTAAAAAATAAATTTCATGGAAATTTAAAAAACAAGGATTTCCCTACTTTTTTTATAACAAATATGAATTTCTTTGACAAAAATCAAATGTTCCTGAAAACAATAAAATTCAATTAAGAAGATTAAGCTGCATTGAAAATTTCCTAAAAAAATTAAATTTCATTGACAATTAAATTTCAATGAAATTTCCTATCAGAAACAAATAAAATCCATTAAAATTGTCTTTTAAAAAAATATAAATTGGTGAAGATGTTCTGAAAAAAAATTCTGAAAATTTTCATAAAAAAAAAATAAAATTTATTTAAAATTATGTATAAAAGTTAAATTTTCCTTAAATATGAACGAGATTAAAATAAAAATTTAATTGAAATACTTAAAAGAAATTGACATTTCATTGATATTTTAAAAATCAATAATTTTTTTAAAAATAAAATTTCTTCGGAATGTTTTTACAGAAAAAATTAATACCATGAAATTTTCTTTCAAAAAATAAAAATTGTTGAAAATGTTCTTAAAAAAATTAAAAAGTTACTTTTTAAATATTTAAAAAATAAATTAAATATAACATTTATTTTTATATTTTAATTTAAATTTCATTGAAATTTCCTGCAAGAAATTTTTTCATTAAAATTGTTTCCAAAAATTTTTTTTCCATTCAAATTTTTTTAAAAAAAAAATGTATGTTGTTGAAAATGTTCTTAAAAAAGTATGGTTTTCGTTAAAATACAAAAGTTCTGCCGAAATTTTCATAAAAATTAAAATTCATTAAGAGGTCTTTCCTGAATCTTCTTATAAAAATAAAATTTTTCCGAAATTTTCGTATACAAATTTACAGTGAAATTAAAAAAAAAAAAAATTTTCACAGAAAAAATTTTCAGTGAAAGAAAATTTGAAATGAATTCGTATTTAGTTAAAAATCTCATTGAAATTTCCTTATAAACAAAAATTAATTTTTACTGAAATTTTTAAAAAATAAATTTAAGTGAAAAATTGTATTTAAAGAAAATTTTTTTATTGAAATGGAAAAATAAAATAAAAAAATAAATTAAAATTTCATTAAATTTTTTGAAAAAAATAAAATTAAATTGAATTTTTTTTGAAAAATAAAATGAAAATTTCACTTATTTTTTGTGAAAAAAAAAATCACTGGATTTCGGTTTAAAAAATATAAAATTAAACCGATATTTTTCTTTAAAAACTATAAAGTTTACTAAAGTTTTCTTTTTAAATTCAAAATTTAACTGAATTTAAATAAAACTTCAATGAAATAAATTATTTGAAAAAAACATTTATGTGAAATTTCTTATAAAAAAAAAAATAATTTTCAGTGAAATGTGTAAAAAATAAAATTTACTTGAAATTTTTTAAAAAAAAAATAAATTTTGACAGAAATTTTGTTAAAACAAATTTATCTGAATTTAAATAAAATTTACTGAAAAAATGAATTTAAAAAAATGTTCATTAAAATTTTCTTCAAAAAAAAATTCACTGAAGTAATATAAAATGAAACCGAAATTTTTCATTAAAAAAATTAAGTTTAACTAAAATTTTCATTAAAAACAATAATATTTAATTGAAATAATTTATTTCGGAAAAAAAAAATGATTTGAAATTTTTCTTTAAAAACTATAAAGTTTACAAAAATTTTCTGTAAAAAATTCAAAATTTAATTGAATTTAAATAAAATTTCAATGAAATAAACTATAAATAAATTCTGTTAAAAAAATAAAATTTAACTGAATTTAAATACAATTTAACAGAAAAAATGTATTTAGAAAATTTTATTAAATTTTTTCGTATAAAAAATATGACTAAAATTTTTTTAAAAAAAAATCTCTTAATTTTATTATAAAATTTATACATTTAAAAAAATTTATGCATTTAAAAAAAATTAAGTTTAACTAAATTTTTCCTTAAAAAAACAACATTTCATTTAAGTTTTCTTAAAAAAATTAATTTCACTGAAATTTACATAAAAAAATTAAATTTCATTGAAATTTCTTAAAAAAATATAATTTCATTGAAATTTACATAAAAAAATTAAATTTCATTGAAATTTACATAAAAAAATTAAGTTTCATTTGAAATTTATTTAAAAAAAAAATTTCATTGAAATTTATTTAAAAAAAAAATTTCATTGAAATTTATTAAAAAAATTAAATTTTATTGAAATTTACTTAAAAAATGAAATTTCATTGAAATTTACTTAAAAAAAAAATAAATTTCATTGAAATTTATTTAAAACAAAAACAATTTCATTGAAATTTACATAAAAAAAATTAAATTTCATTGAAATTTACTTAAAAAAAATTAAATTTCTTTGAAATTTACTTAAAAAAAATTAAATTTCATTGAAATTTTTACTTAAAAAAATGAAATTTCATTGAAATTTATTTAAAAAAATTAAATTTCATTGAAATTTATTTAAAAAAATTAAATTTCATTGAAATTTATTTAAAAAAATTAAATTTCATTGAAATTTACTTAAAAGAAATAAAGTCCATTGAAATTTACGTTAAAAAATAAAATTTCATTTAACTTTTCATAAAAAAATTAAAATTAAAAAAAAAAAATTTGAAAAAAAAAATAAAATGTCACTGTAATTTTCAAAAAAATAAAGTTTTATTCAAGAAAAAAAAAAAAAAAAAATTAAATTCCCTTCAAATTTTTCTAAAACATTTGCAAAAATATATTTTTTGTTCAATTTTCGTGGAAAAAATTTAATTTCATTGATAATTAATTGATTAATTAAATAAAAAAAATAATTTCATTAAAATTATCCCAGCAAACAATTAATTTTACTGAAATTTTCTAAAGAAAGTTAAAATCAAATTTTCTAAAAAAATTTATATTTTTGTAAAATTACCATCAACATACCAACGTGCTGTTAATCAGTTAAGACTGGGAGTTGGCATGAAAATCACAATCACAATGTTGAGAAATAGCTACAAGCCAATCTAAAATGTGTCCGCGATTAGGAAGCCAAGTCTCTTGGAACTTTTTAAAAGTCTTATCTTTCAGTGGAAATCACCAGAACCGCATTTCGGGTGATTCACACTGTCTGGAAGGGTCTTTTCCAGATGTCCGCAAACATTTGACAGATCCACCGACAGATCCACCATTAGTGCAATTCCCAGCTCTGTAAGGGTTTAATTAAGTAATGAAATATTCCTACCAGTTATTTCTCCTCCATCAGACAAATCGGACAGTCCAAGAGAATTCTGGGCCTGAACCCTATAATATAACTTAGAAGTTATTCACAAACACATTCTGCAAAATAAGAATTTATTTAATGCAATTTTTATTATTTATATGTATTGTAAGTTGTATGTAGTTATCGACCCATTCGATCCTAGATCCATTATTCATATTTTCCTATTGCTGTTGCGCCTGAAATAACGAAACTAATTTTATGGTTAATACGCGTCATCAAACATATTTGACACCATAAAACAGAGGCAGGCAAACAAAAAGACGAACAACAAAACAAACAAAATAAAAAAAGTAGAAAATAAAGAAGCCAAGAACACAAGAACACAAATCATGCCACTTCTACTCACATACAAACAAACAAATAATTCAGGCAAAGATTACACATGAAACCCAGCAAACATAGCTGGTGGAAGCAACGAACAAAGGGGTTTGGCACAGTGGGGAGAGCAGCCACACAAAACCTAAGGAGAAGTGAAACTGAATTTGAATTAAAAAAAAAAAACTAACTTACTAACTTATTTCCCATTACATGAAGGTAACAGACGTGGAAATTGATTCCAATCAGTGTAAATGTTTTAACATTTCTGGCAATTACCACGTAAATTGTTTGCTGGGCAACGCCGTATGTTGTATCTGACAATTATTACAAATTGTAGTTATTTGTGTTGTTGTGTGTAACCCCATGTAAGCTCATAAATATTTTCGATCCCACAAAAAAAAAAAAAAAAAATACGACACAAAAATTATTGTGCATAAATTTGTTAAGAAAGAATTTTACATAAAGTTTATTCAAACACACAAAATAAATAAACATTAGTTTGTTTTGAACATAACGAATGACATTTGTTTTTATAGAAAAAAAAAAATATTATTATCAACATGTAAAAACGACATGTTACTGCATGCAGCTACTGGACATTCGGACATACACATGTAAATATTTACTGACACAACAAACGTTATGTAAATATTTAAAGAATTCGTATAGAACAGCAAATATGTGGCGGTTGTTTTTTGTTGTTGTTTCTTTTGGTGGAATGCAAACAAGAAATGTTCGAAAATTGATGAAGCAAAATTAAATTAGAAAATAAATAGCCAAGTAAAACCAATGAGTATTACCAACGTGCTGTTAATCAGTTAAGACTGGGAGTTGGCATGGCAAATCACAATCACAATGTTGAGAAATAGCTACAAGCCAATCTAGAATGTGTCCGCGATTAGGAAGCCAAGTCTCTGGGAACTTTTTAAAAGTCTTATCTTTCAGCGGAAATCACCAGAACGCCAGTTCGGGTGATTCACACTGTCTGGAAGGGTCTTTTCCAGATGTCCGCAAACATTTGACAGATCCACCGACTGCTGATAACTACTTTCCATAATCAATTTTGAATTGGTTTAAATTTGATTATAAATTAAATTATTCTCAGAATTGCAAGTAATCAGAAAAATGTTGCCCCCCGGCGGATTAGATACAAAACCCCACAACACACTTTCACACGACCGATGATAAGAGGCCGGCCTTATCAAATCACAGTCATAGACAATATTAGAAATTTAGTAAATTGAAAACTTCCAAGATACCAAATAGAGTGTGTGCTCTTGAACAGGTATAAATACCAATTCAATTGAGACTTCCAAGCAATTGCAATCGAACAATTGTTAAGTACGAAATGGCTTTCTTGAAGTTTTCTTTGGTTTTTGTGGCCCTCTTTGCCACCGCCTTGGCGATGAACAGTTCCTGGGGCAGCCGTAACTCCAGCGATCTCTTGTTGCTGAACGAAGCCGTCGTTCGCACTCCCTTCGCCAATTCATACGTTTCGGTCGATGTTCAATTCCCCAAAGGCGTAAGTTGTTTTTTGAGTCTATGGTGGTCATCGGTGAATGAAACTAATTGAAATGTTTGTAATTTTAGGGCCAAACCAACACCCGCACCATTAAGGCCATCTATGTGTATGATCGTTTCACCAACAGCTCTGGTGCCATGGCCACTTTGTGGTCCGGCGGTCCCGGCTACAGATTTGCCACCATCAACCTGAAATCTCAATTTGGCCGCGGCATCAACTCGACTGTTGAAATCTGGGGCAAATAAATTGATTGACATAATGAAATGAGAATGAATTTGTGAATAAATAAGCGAATAATCTTGAATATAATTTTAAATGTTTGCATTTAATATTTCATAGATTTTGAAATGAAAAACAAATGATGGAGCCAACAGTTAACTGGGCAATTTTAAGGGGGGGATTGTACCCTGGTGACGGGCAAAATTTCGATAAATAGTTAAACAGCCAAGGATTTGGCTCACTCCTTGTTCACAACACTGAATGCAATAGTCTGACTAAATAAAAACTTACTTATTTCCCATCAAAATACCATGAAACAGACGGGGAACTTCTCTTAAATGAGTGAGTTAATCACCATGTAATATTCCCTGTTAATGTATTTCTACAGACTTGAGGTTACTTCGAGGTGGAAACGTCAGCTGAAAAATTATATTATCAGGTTATGAACATGGGTTTGCTGTGATACCTATCAGACCACGGTCATCTACACTAAATAAATAACTGTCAACATTTTAAAATAATTTGTATAGCAGTGTTTTTCAATAGAAATTCTATGGGGAATTCACACCAATACAGCGTTTTTTATAACTGCTCTCTCTGTGCCGACCACTGAAGGAATCCATCAAGTAATTATTGTATACGAATACACTGAATAATCGAACTGCTCTCTATATGTCGAACTCTGAAGAAATCCAACAGGGAAATCGTGTACAAGAATACACTGACTAATCGGACAGCTCTCTATATGCCGACCACTGAAGAAATCTATAGGAAATTTGTGTATACCAGTGAACGGACTGCTCTCTCTGTGTGCCGACCACTGAAGGAATCCATCAAGTAATTCCTCTTTACGAATACACTGACTAATCGGACTGCTCTCTATATGCCGACCACTGAAAAACCCAGAAGTAAATCGCTCAGTACACTCATACATACACATGCTGCTCTCTTTAAAGATACCACTATTTTTAGGGGGATTTACCTTGATCAGTTATTGGAATGTCTTTCACTTACTAACAATTTCTACTGCAGGGTTTGTCAATAGAACTGCCCTAGGAATTGCAGGCAGTGCAAACATACCCATACCGAAATCATTGTGGCTGCTCTCTTTTTGACGACCACCGCTTTACACATTTCATGGCGGGAAAAGTTAACTAGCCATTCGTGTGAATAGGGTCAGGATTTTGGTATTGTGCTGGGGTCGGTACAAAGTCAGCGTTACCTTTTTTTTTGTTCTCAAGCGCTCTATTTTCTGATTTTAGTTTCGTGATTGGTCCCTGAGCGCTATGAAAGACGTCAGTCAAGCAGCTGTTCACTGTAGGGTAGGTGATTTATGGACGTGTCTCATTTTGTCGATTTGAAGATGTTACAAATACATGGACAAAACACCTCATTCTGTAGTAAATGTATTTCTTCAAGACTTTCTCCACACTTACATACATTGTGCGACAGGAACTGATATTTTTTTCTACGACGTTTCTCTCGGCTTATCGTACGTTTCTCCGAAAGTCATATCGCGCTCGATCTATTCACTTGAACAATTTCATAACAACTTTGTTTACTCATAAGTCTCTTAAGACTCTAAATAGTTCTTGTGAGTCACTGAATTTGCCGTTGTAATAAATTCAACGGAAAGCGGGTAAAGTACTCAATGTGACAACGCTATATCTTCAAGAACCCCCAGACCCCTATTCACACATCAGCTGATAAATGTGTTTAAACGTATGAGACATTGTTGGGCAAATAATATACGCTTTGAATTTTCCCACAAAATGAATGTTTTCTGTTTTTGAAAGTAATTTAAACTGCCAAATACCAGTCATTAGTTGCATTTATCCGGGGTTTTGTTGTAATTCCGATTCGGGATAATTGGAAATACTTTTCACTTAGGCCAAGTTCGTTTGTTCAAATGGCGGCGTCACAATTAGTCAGTACGTTAAATCGTAACGTTGCCAAAAACATCGAAATTTTAAATTATTGCAATTAAGCGAAAATTATCTGATTTTTTTGAGAATAGTTTTTATTAAGCGAAGTTTCACATAAGCGAAACGTATGTAAATTTGGGAAAAATAATTAATTAAAATATTTTTTTTTACAATAATTTAGCGATTTCAATTAATTTTGGAGAACAATTTCGATATCAATTAAGCGGATATCTGAATTTTTGAGAATTATGTAAAATCGTAACGTTGCCAAAAACATCGAAATTTTGCCAAAATTAAATTATTGCAATTAAGCGAAAATTATCTGATTTTTTTGAGAATAGTTTTTATTAAGCGGAGTTTCACATAAGCGAAACGTATGCAAATTTGGGAAAAATAATTAATTAAAATATTTTTTTTTTTACAATAATTTAGCGATTTTAATTAAGCGAAGATGATATCTGATTTTTGGAAAATAAATTCGATATCAATTAAGCGGATATCTGATTTTTTGAGAATTATGTAAAATCGTAAAGTTGCCAAAAACATCGAGATTTTGCCAAAATTAAATTATTGCACTTAAGCGAAAATGATATCTGATTTTTTGAGAATAGTTTTTATTAAGCGAAGTTTCACATAAGCGAAACGTATGTAAATTTGGGAAAAATAATTAATTAAAATATTTTTTTTTTACAATAATTTAGCGATTTCAATTAATTTTGGAGAACAATTTCAATAACAATTAGGCGGATATCTGATTTTTTGAAAATAATGTAAAATCATAATTTTTTTTTCCAAAAACATCGAGATTTTGCCAAAATTTAATTATTCCAATTAAGCGAGTTTCACGGAAGTGAAACGTATGATAAATTGGGAAACTTAATTGATTTATATTTTTTTTTTTCATTAATTTTGTGTGTTCCAATTAAGGAAAGTTAATATCTGTTTTTTGGAGAATAATTTCGATATCAATTAAGCGGATATCTGATTTTTTTAGAATAATGTAAAATTGTAAAACATCGAGATTTTGCGAAAATTAAATTATTGCAATTAAGCGAAAATGATATCTGTTTTTTTTGAGAATAATTTTTATTAAGTGAAGTTTCATATTAGCGAAACGTATGAAAAATTCAGAAAATTAATTATTTTAAATATTTTTTTTTTACAATAATTTTGTGTTTTCAGTTAAGCGAACAGATCTAATTTTTTGATTAATTTTTTTTTCATTTATTTTGTGTGTTCCAATTAAGGAAAGTTGATATCTGTTTTTTGGAGAATAATTTCGATAACAATTACGCGGGTTTTTAATTAAGCGAATATCTGATTTTTTGATATATGATTTTTGGAGAATAATTTCAATACCAATTAAGCGGAGTGAAACGTCCAAAAAAAATTGGGATAATTAATTGATTTACATATTTTGCTTTAATTAAAATTAAGCGGATACAAATCGAATGCACAGACTATGGAGTTTTAAATAAAAATTTCGCAAACTCAATTAAAAAATGATGTAAAAACAATATTTCATTTTTATTAAATTATTATTCAAATATTATTCGGAAATAATCATGATTTTTTTTTTAAATAATTTTTGCGTCTTTTTTCTTCAATTTTTTTTTTTGGTATTTTTAGATATTTATATACAATCTGTTTATATTAACCAAATACTAACAGAGTCGTATAGATCCACTGATTTTACAAAATTTAAAACATGTTTTTTATTTAATAAAAAAACGAGATTATTTTCGAAATTATGAAAACGGAAAATTTGTACACAGTTGCGATTTTAATATTTTGAAATTTTTGCAAAGTTCTACCCAATCAGAATCTTAATATATATTTACCCTCGACACTGATTCACTGATTTTTTTCCAAATTTTTTTTTTCTTACAAATTTTTTTTTACAAAAATTTTTTTTTTCCAAATTTTTTTTTTTCAAGAAATTTTTTTTTTCCAAATTTTTTTTTCAAGAAATTTTTTTTTTCCAATTTTTTTTTCAAAAAAAAAATTTGTTTTCCACAAAATTTTTTTTTCAAGAAAATTTTTTTTTTCCACAAAATTTTTTTTTACAAAATAGTTTTCTTAAAATATTTTTTACAAAATTTTTAAAATTAAGTAACAAATACTTTCTCAAGCAAATTAACGGGCGCCATAGGCGCATTACAACTTACTAGTACAAAATAATGAGGCTTTAGTTCATGTTCTACTGTTGGTTTTATCTTAAGAAACCCCCTTAGAAATCGCCATGCATTCTTTCGCCTTTGATTGTCTCCTAATATGGAATGTCTCATAGTTTAATATAAATGTTTATTGTTTGTATTAATTTCAATCTACAAATATAGAATATTACAATTGTTTGAGACTTTTATTAATGCCCGATAACTGCCACTTGTTTCTTTCACTTGTCGTAAACGCAAAAATTACAATAGCCCCGTTCCCTTGCCTGTTTTGCCAAGTGTAGTTACTCGTATGTTGAAACGAAAAGGTGTTCCCTAAAGTTTCACTAAAAGCGTATGATTTTTTTTACACCCATGGACAATTTCCCCCAAAACTTTCCATTTAAAAAAAAACAACGAAGAAACTTTTTTTAACTGGGCTTATAGCCCGTCTTAAAACCATCTCAGCGGGAGATATTTTGAACTCCTGCTATACGGTTTTGTATCGTTCGCTTTAGCTAAAGTAGACTCTTTTTTCCTCCCTTTTGAATATCTCCGGCATACGGGAACCAACCGAATGTTGTAAAATAAACACTCATTCATTCACAGAGTAATGAAAAAAAAACGTTTTCCTTAGATAATAATAGCGATTTTAATTAAGATAGTGTTCTCAGATATGTTCAACGAATAACGACGACACATGTGGAGCTATTCGCTCCACAGTATTTAACTGAACTGTTACTCTCATCCCACGCAACAGTTACGAAAAGACTTTTCCACCGTACGAACGTGCCGTGGATTCCAGTTAAAGATTAGTTAAGCCTATTGCAAAAAAAGAAAAACCACAACGAAAAGAAAAGCAAACAAAAAGGAAGTCATGAAATTTCTTACCAGTTTTTGTTTAATTGCCTCATTGGCATCGATTGCCTTGGCGGGCAGCGCATCCTGGGGAAGACGCAATTCAACCGATTATCTGTTGTCACGTGAAAATGTTATACGCTCACCCATTAGGAATAACAATTGGAGCGTTAATGTGAATTTTCCCCGATCGGTAAGTTGGGGCTAAAGAGGCTAACAGAGTTCTCGGTGGAAGGAAGTCGACAAAGTGAACAATGGCTGGCAAATAAAATAAATGAAATGAAAGATTTGTTTGAAATTGAAGAAAATGCAGGCAAAACTGGGTGAATTTTAGATTTATTCCTCCCTGGAAACCTCTACTCAGTGAAACTTTGTAGAGCGATTTTCAAAGTTAATAAAAAAAAACACTTCCAAGTTCCATTTGAGCAAAAGATTTTTTAAACTCATTGATATCCTAAAGTGGCTTAGACCAGAGAAGAAAATTTTAGTCCTTAAGACGTGACATATTTAATTTCAACTCCTGCATTCGATCTTTGATTCTTCCGGCCTTCTTGCCCTTTTCGCCAAAGCCTGCGCCGAGAACTCTGTTATTTTCCCATTAATATCTTTATCTTTTAGTTAATTAACTTTTCCTCCATTTCGCAACATTTAAAGGGACAAATTAATCGACGTATCATAACAGCCATTTTCGTCTATGATCGCTTTACCAACACTTCGGGCGCAACGCCCAGTCTCTGGTCCGGCGGCCCGAACTGGACCTATGCCACCGTCAATCTTAAGAGTCAAACATCTCGCGGCATTAATTCGACGGTGGAAATCTATGGCAAATAATGTGTAAATAATTGAAATGAAATGTGATATTTTATGAAAAAATTAATGTAGAAAATAAATCCAATGTATGCGTAGAATAAATTTAAAATTTTTTTTAAGAAGAAAAAAAACCTCTTAGCCTTTTTGAAGAAAAAAAACCTCTTAGCCTTTTTGCGACAAGCAAAGCGAAGCCAATAAGGCCGAAAAGCCAATGTCCCTTTTGAAAATCCCTAAGACTGCTGTTAGAGTAAGCGCCACCAGCGAAGCGAAGATAGAAGCTATGCTAGTTCCAATGCCAGAATATGTCACAGTGATTGCGGGGCAAGTGAATGCCACAGAAGAAGAGTTCTTTATGTCAAATAATACTTTTAATGTATTTTTCTATGAAATAAATAGAAATTGTACGGTCAACAGCAAATTCCATTTTCCCAAATTTGTCACTTTGTTTAATTAAAACTCTACTTAAATGGAATCCAAGCCAATCTCAAGAAATCGAATTCGCTTAATTGAAATCAAATATTTAAATTAATTAATTTTCCCAAATTATTCATAAACCTTTGTCATTTAATTGAAACCCGGTAAATGAAACACACCGCTTACGGAGTGAATAATCTCTGATTAAAGCGAGCAGAAATTGTGACGCCTCCGAAGGTAAATTTTATGCCGGCTCCATTGTCTGCCAGTGAACAAACGAATTTCGCTTAAATGAAACATATTTCAATTATCCGAATCTACCATTTTGTGTGTGTGTAGGATTTTAAGGAACTTAACATTCGATACTACCTTATTATTATTATTTTTCTATCAAACACACGTACAGACGTCTCCAATGTTATTATTATTTTTTCTCATAAATGATAACATCGGCACGTAAATCCTTGGAAATTAAAACAAAATATTTAAATCAATTAATTTTCACAAATTTGCACTTCGCTTAATTGGAATCCAAATTACTCTCTAGAATTTGAATCCGCTTAATTGAAATCGGTTAATTGAAAAATCCGCTTAATTACAAAAATATTGAAATCAATTAATTTTCACAAATTTGCACTTCGCTTAATTGGAATCCAAACTATTCTCTAGAAATCGAATCCGCTTAATTGAAAACCGGTTAATTGAAAAATCCGCTTAATTAAAACAAATTGTTTAACTCAATATGCTTAATTGCAATCAAAATTACTCTCAAGAAATCGAATCCGCTTAATTGAAAACCGGTAAATTAAAAAATCCGCTTAATTGAAACAAAATATTTTAATCAATTAATTTTTCCAATTGTGTCATATTAAAAGTGTGCTTAATTGCAATCAAAATTACTCTCAAGAAATTGGATTCGCTTAATTGAAATCCAGTTAATTGAAAAATCAGCTTAATTACAACAAAATATTTTAATCAATTTGTTTTCCCAAATTTGCACTTCTCTCAACTGGAATGCAAACTACTTCCTAGAATTTGAATCCGCTTAATTTAAAACCGGTTATTTGAAAAATCCGCTTAATTACAACAAAATATTTAAATCAATTAATTTTCCCAAATGTGTCATATTAAAACTGTGCTTAATTGCAATCAAAATTTCTCTCAAGAAATCGCATGCGCTTGATTGATACCTGGTCCATTGAAAAAATCGCTTAATTGAAACAAAATATTTAAATCAATTAATTTTCACAAATTTGCACTTCGCTCAACTGGAATCCAAACTAATCTCTCGAATTTGAATCCGCTTAATTGAAACCGGTTATTTGAAAAATCCGCTTAATTACAACAAAATATTTAAATCAATTTATTTTCCCAAATTTGCACTTCGCTTAATTGGAATCCAAATTACTCTCTAGAAATCCAACGTTATATTTTACATAGTAACTAATTTCCCATTAATGCGAGCAGAAATTGTGACGCCTCCGAAGGCAAATTTTGTTCCAGCTCCATTGTCTGCAAGTAAACAAAAGAATTTCGCTTAAATGAAACCTATTTCAATTATCCGAACATGGCATTATTTTAAAAATCGGATAAATGAAACCCAACTGTCTTTCATAATATGTATTTCCGTAACGTAACAAAATAATTGCATCTACCATTTTGTGTGTGTGTAAGACAACAAACAAACAAACGAATATTACATATTTTTCTGCAATTAAACTCTTTATTCGGTATAATAATCTCCATTCACATTCGATATTACCTTATTATTTATAAGTGTTTTTCTTTTCTATTGTTGTAATGTTATTGATCATTTGCTTGCCCATAAATGGTAACATCGGCACGTAAACCCTTGGAACGTTGACCGACTAAAAGCAGGGTGACAGATTTCTGGCCAATACCGCCATTTAGCACTTGTACATTAACACCGGGGCCGCTGACCAGAATATCCGTTATGTTACGCTTGAACAACCAGGCCTAAAAATAAATGTTTCAAATAATATAAAAAAAAAAAAAAACACAACAAACAAAAGTATCATTTACATCATAGGTAACAGTTTCCTCCAACACTTGATTCATTTTCGCCGGAGTATTAATAGTTTTGGTAAAGATTATTTCATCTTGTTTCGACATGACAATCGAGGCCATGGTGGCAATACAAACGAAAACTACGAATCGCTTCATTGTTGGTCGCGATCACTTCTCGTTGCAATTACTGTGGACTGATTGTTGATTCTATTAAACTCTGGCCTTATATATAGAGAAATAAAGGAAATTTGCTATTCTAAGGTATTTGTGTTGTGTAGCTTTTCAATGATTACGTCTGGCTTGAATAGAGGTAAAACAATAGTTTAATTGCAATCTGTCTGAATATGGACAGGTACACGCTGAAAAAATGACAATTTCAACAAAGTCACAAATATTTTTTCCCATACCACAAACATTACCATGTTTAGGTTATAAATATAAAACATATTTGTATTACTTTTTTTTTTTTCCAATTTATGAATCTCTATATATCAATTCATCTTATTCTCTCTGTTATTGTTTTAACTTAAAGAGCGTTGAGGCAAACAAAAAATTACCAAAACCGCTGCAAATACAATCTTATTCCCAACTCAAATGTTGAACTTTGTTGAAATTAATAAGTTTATGGCGTGTTTTTACCAAACACGCTCAAATATTTAATATTAATACCAACTAATTTATAATTACATCGAAATAAGCTTTGCGTGGAAGGAAATAAGGTTTACTTGCTACAAAGTCCAAACACGCCTTGTACTTGAGTGTACACATTTTAAAAAGATAGATTTTTCAGCGTGTATCGACAACGCCCACTTGGGAAATTATAAACTCACAAGTTTTTGTCATGTTTAACATTTTATATGTTTAAATAACAAAAACCGGTTTTTCAAGAAACAATTTTTTTCAAACCTTAAACTGAGTTTCTGCCATTGACATTCACTAATAGTAACAGTCGCATGCGCTTAATTGAAACCTGGTAAATTGAAAAATCCGCTTAATGAAAGCAAAATATTTAAATCAATTAATTTTCTCAAATTTGTACTTCGCTTAATTGGAATCCAAACTATTCTCAAGAAATCGAATCCGCTTAATTGAAAACCGGTTATTTGAAAAAACCACACTTCGTTTAATTAAAACTGTGCTTAATTGAAACCCGGTAAATTAAAAAATTCGCTTAATTGAAACAAAAAAAAAAAAAATTAATCAATTAATTTTTCCAATTGTGTCATATTAAAACTGTGCCTAATTGCAATCAAAATTACTCTCGAATCCGCTTAACTCTTTGAAGAACAATTTTACCCCCTTATGTAGCAGAGAATTTTTTTTTTTTTTTTTTAAATTAAATGTTTTTATTTTAATAAAAAATGATCAAAACTTAAAAAAAATTCAGAAAAAATTCTTTTTTTCTTTTTTCAATAACCATCCACTGCGTTGCCCAAAAGTTGCTTCACTGACCATAAAATGTACATAAAATACGCAGTTTGCACAAAACGAAAATTTCTCTGAGAACATTATTGCTTTATTGTCCCGTTATGAAGAGCGGTTCAATTTTTAAACCTTTGAGACTTAAGTGATAACGTAAAACATATGTGGTACGAAAAATGTACCACCGTCGCGAAAAATATGGAAAATATATGGTACAAAAATTAAACCAATGCCGCCGAAAGAGTTAATTGAACAAAATATTTAAATAAATTTATTTTCGCAAATTTCCAAACCATTCTCAAGAAAATCCAAACCATTCTCAAGAAATCAAATTCGCTTAATTGAAACCTGGTAAATTGAAAAATCCGCTTAGTTAAAACAAAATATTTAAATCAATTTATTTTCACAAATTTGCACTTCGATCAATTGGAATCCAAACTATTGTCTAGAAATCGAATCCGCTTAATTGAAAACAGGTTAATTGAAAAAATCGCACTTCATTTAACTAAAACTGTGCTTAATTGAATCGCGGTAAATTAAAAAATCCGCTTAATTGAAACAAAATATTTTAATCAATTAATTTTTCCAAATGTGTCATTTTAAAACTGTGCTTAATTGCAATCAAAATTACTCTCAAGAAATCGAATCCGCCTAATTGAAAACCGGTTGAAACAAAATATTTAAAATAAATTTATTTTCGCTTAATTGGAATCCAAGAAATCTCAAGAAATCAAATTCGCTTAATTGAAATAAAATATTTAAATCAAATAATTTTTTCCAATTTTGTCAAACGTTGCACTTTGTTTAATTAAAACTAAAACCAACATTACAATTCTATGTAGTGACTAATTTACCTCCGAAGGTAAATATTGTGCCGGGTCCAAACGAACTTCGCTTAAATGAAACAAATTTCAATTATCCGAATCTACCACATTGTGTGTGTAAGGTAAACAACAAACGACGCTTTATTAAATATAATAATCTCCATTCACATTCGATATTAACTTTTTTTCTTCTTCTATTGTTTGCAAACATCAAACACACGTACAAAATTCATAAATGATAATTATTCAGATTTTTTACCATAAATGGTAACATCGGCACGTATACCCTTGGAACGTTGACTGATTATACGCAGCGTGACGAATTTCTGGCCGACGCCGCCCTTTTGCACTTGTACATCAGGCTCGGCGCCTTTTTTTGTGCTACTGATGACAATGGCCGTTATGTTACGCTTGATAAACCAGGGCTACAAACAGGGTTTTAAAATAAAATATATTAAAGAAAAAACAACAACCAGAAAAGTATCATTTACATTGTAGGTAACCGTTTCCTCCAAGACTTGTTTCTTTTTCGCCGGGGTATTAACAGCTCGAGTGAAGACTATTTCATCTCCGGGTTCACGTTTTCCCCAAATACCTTGATTGGCCATGACAATCGTTGCCATGATGGCAATTAAAGCGAAAACTAGAAATAGCTTCATTGTCGGTGGTGATAACTTCTCGCAGAGTTGTATTAAGCGACAATAGCTTGTACAGCAATTAATGTTGACTGATTATTGGTCTATTAAACTCTGGCCTTATATATAGAAAAATAAAGGAAATTGTGTTATTCTGATGTACTTGTGGTTTGTGGCTTTTACAGCATGAATAGCTATTACTAATCTGTCTAAATATGGACAGGTACCGACAACACAACGGCCACTGGGAAAATTATAAACTAACTCAGTTTTTTGTCATGTTTAACATTCTATATGTTTGCTTTGTAAAATAGATTGTAAATAGCGAAATATTTACTTAAAAAGTTCAGATTTTGTTAGCAAAGTTCAGAGTTTAGCTAAGTTCCGAACCTCAAAAGATAACATTTGCAGAGTTGCATTTATTTGTAGAAAACTGTGGCAACCTTTTTTTAATACCAATTGTTTTAATCGTGGAACTCAATATAATAGTCCAAGAATTTTTTAAAATCCTTGTGTGAGTATCTGGCATTTGCAGATACTCTCTGAGTAATTGAAAAGGGTTTTGTGGAATCTTTTCAGAAAACGTTGAAATAAAGTCGAGTGAAAGCAGACTCACACTCTAACAGAGATTTCAGTTTGGGATCCTTAAAACAGGGAAAAATAAAGTGAATTAAATTTAAAAATCTGTAGGGATTTGTGGATTTAAAAAAAATATATAGGAATCGACTTATTCAAAATGTACACGTTAGAGCTTGTTCAGCATTCAAGTTAACCCTTTGTCGACCGACGGTACTTAAAAGTACCATTATCAGCTCATAAATACTTAAACGAAAAATATTTGTATAATTCCCCCCTAGGTAAGTTAAATTACACTAAAATGTATCTAATAATTTTTTTTAAATTGTTGGTAGCCCTGTCATCCCAGAATAACGGTAGTTTGAAGCTCTTTGCAACTATTGAAAAATATTTGCCTTGGAGAAAGAGTAGTTTTATCAATGTCTAGAAATTGTTTTTCGAAATAATATTTATTATTAATTATTATTAATTTTTTTGAAAGTTAAACCAAAATATTAAGGTTTTTTTCATTCCTTTCGATTTACCGTTGCCCAGTCATAAATAATATCCTTGCAGGTCTTTGAAAATTTTACAAATATTGAATTTATCTTTAAAATCCTATAACAATTAAGATTTCGTGAAGATCATATTCATTTTTCAACCCCTTCGAGTCTTGGTCCACAAGGGGTTAAAGTATTTGAGGCAAAGAAGAGGATACGAGCTTTGGTAACCATTTCAATGTTAAGTTAATTTTCTGAAAAAGTCACTATTTGGGTTATTTTACTTTTTTTCATTATCGACCATATTTGTTGTTGGGTTATTTTACTTTTTGCATTTTTCCAAACAAATTTTTCTATTTTTAATTTTCTTTAGCTGATATGGTTGGCATTAAAGTTGTGAACAGTTATTTGAAATCAACACCAAAATTGCACGAACTCAAATTGTTTTCCCCTTAATTTTCCCTTATTAAGCATGGCAAACTACAGAGCTTTCTAACCGAGACTCTCTCTCTCTTATTTTCGTGACGAAATATTTAACCGATACTGTCTATATCTCATGAGCTTTCTAGCCTAGACACTCTCTTCTGTTTGTTTGTGAAGATTTTTCCAACCCTGAATATATGCCCGATTTTTGGAAGAGCTTTCCTGACTTGTTAGAGCTATTATCGTAATTACCACGTCATAAGTAGATAAACTCTCTAAACTATACACTCTCACTCTCTTAGTTTCGTGAACAGATTTTTAACCCATACTATCTCCATCTGAAGAGCTTTCGAAGACTCTCACTTCCTTTTTTTGAAGATCTTTCTAGCCTAAACTGCATCTCCTCTTCTTTTTGAAGACTCTCTATCTTACCTTTTTTTTGGAAGAGCTTTCTTGACTGGTTACGGCTTTTACCAAGCTTTCTAAATTTGACTCTCTCTCGCTTATTTTCGTGAAGAGATTTGTAACTATCTCCATCTCAAGAGCTTTCTGACCTAGACTCTCTCTTTTCTTTTAAAGATCTTTCTCCCATTTTATGGAATAGCTTTCTCGACTTGTTAAGAGATTTCAAATCCATACCATCTCATCTGAAGAGCTTTCTAAACTAGAATATCTTTTTTTTTAAAATATCTTTTAATGAAAGATTTCAAAACCGTACTATCTCCATCTGAAGATCTTTCTAAAATGTGGATATTTCTAACCTAGACCCTCAATTTTTTCCTCTCTCCCTCCCTCCCTTTCTTTTGAAACTTACTTATTTCCCCTAACATTCCATGAAGGAACAGACGGGGAACTTCTCTCGAATCAGTGAGCTGTGTGCGATATAATTTGTATTCTCACCGACCGGGACCTACTGTTTAAAGCCGGCTCCGAACGGCTAATGCTTTTCTAGAGAAGTTTTACATGACTTAGAGATTGCTCTCTTACTCGTAAAGTCGCCAACATTTACGAGGTAGAAACAGCCTCCGAAAAATGTTACCCCGATTCGAACTCGGGTTCATCTGTGTGATAGTCACACACACTATCTACCACTTTTGAAAATCTCTCTATAACCTAGACTCTGTATCTCTCTCCCTCCCTCTGGAGCTGATCTCTCTTTGAAATATCCGTGTATTTTCAACATATGACACATGATTTTCAACATTGTTGCTCCATTTTCTGCCCGTGAATGCTGCCAGAATCAAACTGTTTAATCTTGGCTTCAACGTTTCCTTTTATTTCTTGTTCGTTTGCTGGGATATGTATAATCTCATTGGTATCCGTTTGGTATTATAGGGAGGACAATGAGATGTCCCCAAACAAAAAAAAAAATTATACAAGAAATCAACATATCCAGTCCACATAAAAAGTTCTAAACTTCAAATTTTGTTTTGTTTTTATTAATTTCACAATGTTCAGTTACGAGCTTGTTTACAATTATGTGTGCCAGCTGGCATCGGCTAATCTCGTTCTTAACTGTAACATTCTGCTTCCCATTTACTTTTTGCCATAAATCTTAAGGGTGGAATTAACGCCCATCGATCGTTGGCCGGTGAAACGGATGTCTGCATATTTTTTGCCCACACCACCGTACAGCACCATGGCATCAGCCCCTGAACTATTTCTGAAGTTATCATTGACAACAATGGCCGTTATGTTGTATTTAAAAAACATAGCCTAGGTAAAATTAAAAATATACAAATTAACAAATTAAACACCTTGCGATCAATTTAAAACTTCCACTTACACCATACGAAACAGTTTGACTGTTAATTTGGCCCTTTCTGGGTGGCGCTACTACGTTTTTGGTCAGGACAAGCATATCTTTAGGCTGACGCTTTCCCCAATGACCACTGCGTGACAATGCCAATGTAACCATGGCGGCCATGAAACCGATAAATAGAAGCAGCTTCATTTTGATTACCTTGCTGCGAGTGGAGCTTTGACTTTTTCTTTGGCTAATAAGAACGATTATTGTTGACTGATGGTTTGCCCGTCAGAACGGTTGGCCTTTTATAGAAACGAACACAGAAACCTTTGCGGTTAAGTATGAATAAGAATTCTGTTTTTTTTTTGTATGTAGCTCTTTAACAATAAATAGAATAAAATGGATTTATTTACGAGGCAAGTCCGCCCTTACTCAGAACCAATGATACTGTTGAGGCCAGACAGCCAAAGACAAAGATTCGGAATTTTGTCCGAAAAAAAGCAACTGATGTTGCTATGAAGGAATTGTTTGGCCACCAAAGTGGGGCTGGCGACATCTGTGTAAAGCACATATAAAAACAGAGGCAATGCAGAGTCGAATTCCATCGGCCAAACGACTGTAACTTTTGATCTAGTAAACATTTGTGGAAGGCCGTGGTGTGGTGGGTAGTGTGTGCGACTATCACACAGAAGAACCCGAGTTCGAAATCGGGTAAGACCATTAAACATGTCTCTAAGCCATGTACATCTTCTCTAGAAAAGCATTAGCCATTTGGAGTCGGCTTTGAATAGTAGGTCCCGGTCAGTGAGTATACAAATTATATCGCACACAGCTCACTGATTCGAGAGAAGTTCTCCGTCTGTTCCTTCATGGAATGTTAAGGGAAATCAGTAAGTAGACATTTTGGAGTTCTGTAAAAAGTAGTAGCAAGGACTGAGCGAATATAAAAAAAGGAACAATTGGATAGATTTTTTTTTTGATTTCACTATTTTTATTTATTTTTATCATTTATTTTTATCATTATTTTTATTTTTTATCATTTATTTTTTTTTATTTTTTATATTTTTTATGTTTTATTTTTTATTTTTATTTTTTATATTTTGTTTTTTATATTTTATTTTTTTGTTTTTATTTTTTATATTTTTCGTTTTTATTTTTTGATTTTTTATATATTATTTTTTATTGTTTTTTTTTATTTTTTATATATTATTTTTTATTTTTTTTTTTTTTTTTTTTTTTATTTATTTATAAAAAATAAAAAATAATAATTATAAAAAATAAAAAATAAATAAAATAAAAATTAAAAATTAAAAATAAAAATTATTTTTTATTTTTATTTTTTTTTATTTATACAAGTTAAATTTATTTTCTAAATTTGGGTACAAGAGTAAACCGGGTGACACAGATTATGATTTTTTCGATTTTGTCGAACTGTATCTCATATATTTTACGAGCAATTGTACTCAAAAATAAACAGCGGTCCAGAATGCAATTCAATCGGCCAAACGGCTGTAACTTTTGATCTAGTAAACATTTTTGAGTTCTGTAAAAAATTGCTTGTACCCAAGGTGTTAGGGATTATTTATATGTATTCTCGTTAAAAGTCGAACTGTTGGATATATTTTAGAAATATATCCAAAGTTGTTTACTTTTTTATATTTTTTTTTTTTCGATTTTAAAATTTTAAATAAATCCATTCGATTCGAACTGTATCTCTTACATTTCATGAGCTATTGTAGTCAATTTGAGAGAACTATGTGATTAAGCGACGATATCATCAGCAATCACCATCTTTATCGGCAGACTCTGCTGAGCCAGCGCACAGTGTTCCAACGCGATGCATCATTCAACTGCAGTTGCTGCTCAGTGCTGCAGTACTTGTCCACTCGTATGTAATGACATGTCTGTATGTACACATGTATGTGTGTATGTATGTATGTATTTCAATATTATATGTAAGTTCAAAAACATTTTCATGCCTTATTTCCCATTTTGTTTTTTGCTCAAAAAGAAGAAACCTACAAATTACGAGAAAGCGAAACAAAACGACAAAAAAAAAACACAAAACACGACTGATAAGAAAAACTGTACGGAGCGATACACAGAGAGAAAGAAGCCAGCCAGCCAGCCGAAACGCAGGAGAGACTCAAATATCACTCAGAAACTGGGAAACTACTCAAAAAATAATCAAAATTCAAATGAGATGACAACTCATAAAAAAAAAAAAAAAAAACTGAAGCAAGGCAGATCTTAGAGGGATTTTTTTTTCAGCTAAACTCTGCCAGAGTCTTCGAATGAAATTGAAATTAGTTTCAAAAATTTGCTGCTTGAAAACGGTCTACAAAATAAACAGCACACAGCTCTGCTTACACATTCAACCACAACCACAACAAGAACAAAACAAATAAAATAAAATACAAATTGAAAAAACAGCCAGCTAACAACCAACTACAAGTGAATCACCCAAGGGAAAACCAAAAAACAAAACGTGCTTTTTCAAATACCGAACGTGCTAAAATTAGCTCAAAACTTTAACTAAACAGGATAATCGTTAATCAAAATTATTGATTCAAGCCAAAGCAAAAGAAAAAGAAGAATTCCACAAAAAAAAAAAACTCCCAAAAAATATGCCCGATTTCAAATTGTTCGTAATCGCGGTGTTGGTGTGCCTGATGGCGACCACATACGCCATCTCCAGTACATGGGGCAACATCTCAAATTCCGCCCAGTTGTTGCATGCCGAGCAAGTATTCAATGCCTCATCGACAGGAAAATATGTAACCCATGAAATTAAATTTCCCAAGAATGTAAGAAAGAAAGCGAAACAAAACTTTGTTTTATTTTACTTATTATTTTGTTTTTGTTGTTTTTTTCCTGTCTTTTACACTGAAATCCTACATTGAAGAAGAGATATTGAAAATATTCGCAGCGAATTGATGGTAATACTGAAATTGGTGTTGCCATATGTTTTTTTTTGGGGGTGACAGGTGATTTGCCAACAAGCAGGGATAGCACTAGGCCACAAAAAATGATTGTGTCCGGAATTCAAAATTGAAATTGTCATAACTCGAGTAAGAGTTGTCCGATTTTGTTGAAATAAATTTTAGAAAATCGATCAGAGAATATTTATCGACTTCCAATCTGAATGTTAGTTATCGAGTTATTACCAAATTTAAGGTAAACTAATTTTTTTCGTAATTTTTTTTTTTGGTTAAAAATCCAAAGTGACATAAAGTGACCATTTGCAATGCATGAGAATACATAAACAATTTTCACAATTAGTAATAGTAATTTAATACATTATTTGTAGCAAAGACAAGTTTTTCCAATAGAGCTCAGCTACCGGTTATTTTACAAACTGATTTCTTATGAAATATTTAGTAACATCTGGAAGTACTACTTCATATGCAAGCAGACTTCGTCTGTCTGGCCTCCAGATTGTCTGGTTGATTGATATATTTCTGGTGATGCGGTTGAAAGCAATTACACATGCCATTGGATGATGTCAGCAACCGGGACACCCACCCTCCCTTAAATTGCTCCATGAGATTTGATCGGTATATAATGATATCAGAAGTGGGGAGTTTTTAAATCTATATAGACAGTGGCAAATATTATGGGAACTTCTCTCAAATCACTGAGCTACCGCAGTAGTATTGGCTGAACGGGCTTCGATCGGCAAATTAAACTCAAACATTACGATGGAAAAATGGCTGCTGTGAAACAGCACATGTTCTTACCTGGATATCGGGTGAACATGAAGTTTCTGAGCACATTTCCATTGTCTGTAAATCTAAAATATGCCTAAAAGTGGGCAACATTTTCCCACAAAACGAAAGTGAGCCCTTTTCGTCACTAAGCTTAGCCTTGAAACCGGGTTTTCGGTTCTGGGCAGAGTTTATTAACACAGTTTTCATTTATTCTACGGTTCATATAAATCAATGTCCAAAATGTCCAACGCCGCATCCGAAATTTAAAAAAAAAATTTTAAAATATTTTGTTAAAATTTTTAAAATTTCAAAAATTCACCGAAAAATTAAAAGGAGCTGCCTTTTTTTTTTTTTTTTTTTTTTTTTTTTTTTTAATAAAACGAATATTTTTCTGATTTGTGTTAGTTGAGTGCATGAATTGGAGCATTTACCAAAAAAAGTTATATCTGTGATCGTTTATCCAAAAAGTCCCTACACTGATTTTTTTTTTGTAAACTCCAAAAACTGTTCAGAGAAAATCGTCCATCTTCCATTTCGCACTTTTTTTTCGTTATAAAACATCGAAAACTCGAATTTTTTTTCAAGTTGAAAATTTTTCGAAAACAGAAAATTGTACTAAATAAAGAATTCGAATTTTATTGTTGTGCCGTTTATGAAAAAATTCCAAAAAAAATTCAGTTCGGAGAAATTCGTCCAACTTCCATTTGGCACTTTTTTTTCGTTAGAATAACATTGAAAACTCGATTTTTTTCAAAAGTAAAAATTGAAAAGTTTGCGAAAACTGAAAATTGTGCTAAATAGGGAATTCGAACCTTATTGTTTTGCCGTTTATGAAATTTTTTTTAAAAAATTTCAGTTCTGACAGAACTGATAATTTCCATTTGGCACTTTTTTTTTCGTTAGAAAAAATCGAAAACTCGAATTTTTTCAAAAGTAAAAATTGAAAAGTTTGCGAAAACTGAAAATTGTTTTAAATATTGAATTCGAATTTTATTGTTTTGCCGTTTATGAAATTTTTTTTAAAAATTTTTGTTTCTGACAAAACGGATAATTTCCATTTGGCACTTTTTTTTCGTTAGAAAACATCGAAAACTCGAATTTTTTCAAAAGTAAAAATTGAAAAGTTTGCGAAAACTGAAAATTGTTTTAAATAGAGAATTCGAAACTTATTGTTATGCCGTTTCCGAAAAAAATTCTAAAAAAAATTCAGTTCTTTGGTACTTTTTTTTCGTTAGAAAACATCGAAAACCCGAATTTTTTTCAAAAATAAAAATTAAAATTTTGCTAAATAGTGAATTCGAATTTTATTGTTGTGCCGTTTCCGAAAAAATTCTAAAAAAAATTCAGTTCTGAGAAAATCAGCCATCTTCCATTTGGCACTTCGTTTTCGTTAGAAAACATCGAAAACTCAAATTTTTTCAAAAGTGAAAATTGAAAATTTTTCGAAAACTGAAAATTGTACTAAATAGATAAGGTTCGATTATTGTTTTGCCGTTTACGAATTTTTTTTTTTTTAAAATTTCAGTTCTGAGAAAATCGCCCAACTTCCATTTAGCACTTTTTTTTCGTTAGAAAACATCGAAAACTCGAATTTTTTCAAAAGTAAAAATTGAAAAGTTTGCGAAAACTGAAAATTGTTTTAAATAGAGAATACGAAACTTATTGTTTTGCCGTTTCCGAAAAAAATTCTAAAAAAAATTCAGTTCTTTGGTACTTTTTTTCCGTTAGAAAACATCGAAAACTCGAATTTTTTTTAAAAATAAAAATTAAAATTTTGCTAAATAGGGAAATCGAACCTTATTGTTTTGCCGTTTACGAAATTTTTTTAAAAAATTTCATTTCTGAAAAAATCGCCCAACTTCCATTTGGCACTTTGTTTTCGTTACAAAACATCGAAAACTGGGATTTTTTGAAAAGTTAAAATTGTTCGAAAACTGAAAATTGTACTAAATAGGGAATTCAAATTTTATTGTTTTGCCGTTTATGAAATTTTTTTAAAAAATTTCAGTTTTGAGAAAATCGCCCAACTTCCATTTGGCACTTTTTTCGTTAGAAAACATCTAAAAATCAATTTTTTTTAAAAGTGAAAATTTAAAATTGTGCAAAACTTATAACTGTTAAAAAGAGAATTTTCATAAAATAAAATTAAAAATTGCAAAATTTCAAAATCGAAAAACTGCACAAATTTCCCATTGCACAGTGTTCTCCAACAAGAGGTGTTATTTCACCTGGTATTTCGGTAGCTGTCACTTTTGATGCTTTTAGTCTTTCAGTTTCCGGACCATATTACCTCTCGAAGAGGTATTATCTCAGAGGTATTTTTTCCACAAAAGGAGCAACATCTGGCCACATAAAGGGCAATCTTTTTCAATTGTCACCCTCTGACAGGGCAATCAGAATCTCAAATGAATTGCATCGACAGGGGATAAAAAGAAATCACCACTCGATGGAGTTTTCTGGAGTTTTTTTTTTTAGTTTTTCCACAAAATCTGGAAAAGGCAATCTTTTCCATTGTAACCCTCTGACAGGGCAGTCAGAATCAAAATAGAAATGAAACCGAAAAAAATATCGAGTTTTGTGGAGTTTTTTTTTTGTTTTTCCACAAAAGGCAAGTGAATTGTCAGTGGGCCAGAAAAGAACAATTTTCTTATGTCAATGAACATTATTCTATGGTTGCGATGTTTTACTTCTCGATTATCCGGATTATTGGCCGATATTCGGGGAAATAAAATACTATTAAGAAAAATGCAACCGTTCATTATTTTATGAACTTTTCAAAACTTTTTTTCAATAAAAAATTTGCATAAAACGGAGTTCTAGCAGTCTAGCAACATTTTCGAAATGCCCTTAGCCCTCTCGCATAACTGTGGCAACCTCCCTGCTTTGGTTTGTCAAAAAGTCTCAAAATTGTATCAGAGACCTTATCGGTTGGTCAGTCGGTCGCCGTTAGTATTCTCCCTTATACACAGATGTACTGTATGTCTGTGTGTGTGTGTGTGGCTGATCTTTTCTATGAAATTGTATTTACTTTGTTTTCGTTGTCGTTGTCGTCTTTTGCTATTCATTTCAATATTGAAATTTAAAATTCTCTGATTCTGATTCCTGAGTAAACCTTATCTGTATTTCAGATTGGGCTTTGGTGTATTCTTTCCCTGTAGCCAGCAGATTGTTTTGTATTTTTACTCAAGGTTGCAGCTTTCTATTTCTTTTGCTCATTTCGTTTTTAATTCATTCAATTTTTGTTTTTTTTTTCTCTGTTTCGTTTCGTTTTCAGAGTAGAAAAATAATAACAAACGAAATACATAAATATTTTTGTATTCATATTGTACTTTATTATTAGTCATAGTTTATTCATTACACACGCACACACACACACACACACACTCACAGACACATACACTTATGCAGCCATGCTCATTTGTATGTATTTTGCGAAATTGCGTTTTCCTGTTACCGGAAATCTTTCAGTACTGTGTTTCTTGTTTTTTTTTTATTGTTTCGCCAAACGTTTTTTTTTTAAACAAAAACAAAAAAAAAACTCATTCTGAGTAAACGCGACTTTTGTTTGTATTGGTTATATATGTATAATTCTATATATTTTTATACACATACATAATGTTCGATGTTGATAAGACTTCAGACACTCACTATGGAAATCATGTTGGACACATGCTACTGTTGCCATTTTTTTCCAATTTTTTTTTTCCATTTCGTTTTGAATGAAATGTTGAGAATTTTTCAATTCAAATAACAGAAAAACATAGTATGTTCTTTCTATTTACTACACATTCGGCATAGTAAAGATGCAAGGTCGTCACAGCAAATCTGCGATGTTTAGACCGACATGTTGGCTGTTTTTTTTTTTTTCGTTTTCTTTGGCGTGTGCGTTTGACGTCACAACACATTTCACAGTTTTGATGATGAAATATTTTGTAAATATGAACAAATGAAATATTTGTTTTTTCTTAAGCTGTCCTATATAAAATTGAGATTTTAGGCGATAATCATTAAAAGCTGAAGTCGAAATATTTGTGAACTGTATCGAAATTCCTTTGGAATGCAACTCTGGTGAAAGTGGCAACTGCAATATTTCGTTTAGTGTTGCCATATTCGGATTTGGACAAATAAAACGGTTCTATCCGAAACACATTTCAATGACTAAACTATGCAACAAAAAATATGTTTTTTGTAATGACAAAACCATGATGTCCTGTGTGGTGAACAAAAATGGACGAAATTTTTAATGAAATGGATTTTACTACATTTTTTGTTTGTTTTTTTTAAAGGCAAGTCGAAAACTGCTTGTTCTATTTGATTGAATTTAATTATAAGATATTTAACTTTAGTGCTTTTGAATTTGAACGAAATTTTCAGATTTATTTCATTTAAAGTTTTTGTTAAAAAAAAAATCATAAAAAATCTAAAATGACAAAAATTTTCTACTTTCTGTTGCTAATCATAAAGTCACATATTTTACAATTAAAATGAGGCATTGGTCATTAAAATCGATCAAGGATTTTCGCTTTTATTCACATTCACATTATGCCCTCTGACAGGGCAAACAGAATCGAAGAGTTTATGTTAAAAAAAATTCATAAAAAATAGAAAATGACAAAAAGTGTCCACTTTCAGTTGCTAATCATAAAGTCACATATTTTACAATTAAAATGAGGTTTAGATCATTTAAATCGATTAAGGATTTTCGCTTTTATTCACAATTTAGTAATTGCCCTCTGACAGGGCAATCAGGATCGAAAAGTTTTTGTTAAAAAAAAATCTTAAAAAATAGAAAATGACAAAAATTGTCTACTTTCAGTTGCTAATCATAAAGTCACATATTTTTCAACTAAAATAAGGCTTAGATCATTTAAATCGATTAAGGATTTTCGCTTTTATTCACAATTTAGTAATTGCCCTCTGACAGGGCAAAAAGGATCGAAAAGTTTTTGTTAAAAAAAAATTCATAAAAAATCTAAAATGACAAAAAAAATTTACTTTCAGTTGTTAATCATAAAGTCACATATTTTACAATTAAAATGAAATGAAGGATTTTCGCTTTTATTCACAATTTAGTCATTGCCCTCTGACAGGGCAATCAGAATCGAAAGTCAAGTCTACAGGAGATCCTAAAACAAACACCACTCTATGGAGTTTTTTGAATTGTTTTTTTTTTCTTTTTTCACAAAAAAGTACCAATTTGGATACAGATGGGGCAATATTTTTCAAATTTAACCCTCTGACAGGGCAAACAGAACTGAAAAGGAATGTATCTGCAGGAGATCGGAAAACAAACACCAGTTTAATGGAAAGTATTTTTTCTTTTTCCACATAAAGAACGAATTTGGATATAGAAAGGGCAACATTTTTCCAACCCCCTGACAGGGCAATCAGAATCGAAAATGAAATAAATCTACAGGAGATCCCAAAAAAAAAACAACAACACCCGGAGTTTTGTGAAATGTTTTTTTCTTTTTCCTTAAACACAACGAATCCGTCTACAGAAAGTTCAATATTTGTCAAATGTAACCCTCTGACAGGGCAAACAGAGTCAAAAATTAAATGCAGTTGCATTACATCCCAAAAAACAACTCTCAATGGCGTTTTATTAAGTGTTTCTTTTTCTATTTCACAAAAAAAGGAATCTGTCTATAGAATGGGCAACATTTTCCAAAGGTAACCCTCTGACAGGGCAATCAGAATCGAAAATGAAGTTTATCTACAGGAGATCCAAAAAAACAATTGTTTTTTTTTTCACAAAAACAATGGATTTCGATACAAAAGGGACCAAATTTTTCAAATGAAACCCTCTGACAGGGCAAACAGAATTGAAAATTAAATGCAGTTACATTAGATCCCAAAAACAACACTCGATGGAGTTTTGTGAGGGTAATTTTGATAATGAAAAATTTGCTCCATTTAAATGGTGTGATCAAAAGCGTAAAATAACACAAATATTAAAAAAAACATGGAAAAATATCTCTTAACTGGAAATTATTCCAGTTCAATTGGAGTCTCTTTTCATTTATAAAAATTAAGCCAAATTTTGTAATTTTTTCTGATATTTTTTTTTTGATTTAGGGGCCATTTTTTAAAAATGATAAAACACCACAATAAAAAAAAATTTTGTTCCAAAACCAATACCAGAAACAGGCCACAAATAATTTAAAATTATTTTAAAAAGTTGTGAATTTGGGGTAATTGTTAAATATCCAAAATGGCCAAAAAACCCAAATGGAAAAAGGGCCCCAAAATGTCTATGATAATTCCCCTAAAAAATTAAAAATGTCCCATATGAAGAATTTCACAAAATAAATGAAAAATCCCCTTAAAAGCCCAACATGAAAATTTGCCCAAAAATTCTGAAAAATTACCCAATGCAAAATCTTCCAAACATTATGAAAAATATCCCAAAAAAAAGGGGCACTTATCCATTATAAAAAAATCTTTTATGAAAAAACGAAAAATTCCCAAAAAAAAAAATGGAAAAAATTTTATTGTCCAAAACCAAAAAATAAAATTTTACCTAAAAATTATGAAAAACTCTGATGATTATGAAAAAATTCCTCAATTTTGTATGAGAGTTTCTTTTTGGAGAATTCTTTTTTTTTTTTGGACATTTTTCATGTAGCCCAAAAATGTTCTAAAATTTTGGGATCATTTTGAAAAATTATCGTAATTTTTTTTATTGTCCAAAGACAAAATATGAAATGTTACCTAAAAATTATGAAAAACTCTGAAATTTATTTGATTATGAAAAATTCCCCAATTTTGTATGAGAGTTTCTTTTTGGAGAATTCTTTTTTTTTTTTGGACATTTTTCATGGAGAACAAAAAAGTTCTAAAATTTTGGGATCATTTAGAATTTTGGGATCATAATCTAATTAGAATTTCCACCGAAGTTCGTATACTGCGTAGTTCAGAAAAATATGCTCGAGTGTAATATGGATGTGGAATTTATTGAGGACCACAATGAAAGGCATTACAAACGAACTCATCCTGTCACGATTTCCTAAACTCCATGAATGTGAGACAATTGCGAATAATAGTTCAGATTTGGAGATCAGAGATTGTTTTTGGCTTTTTCGAATGTGTCTAATTTGACTAATTACACTGGAGAAATCCATCTATCAATTTCCTAAGTAAAGGCAATTATGCGAAATAAGATTTTGCAATGACTGCAACAAAAACAGATAATGGGTCAATACCATACGGCACACATGCTGATATGCTCAGCATTTGGTTGATATTTCATTTCACAATGATATAACATTTCGAGAACAATGTACCCTCAAAGCTCTTACTAATTCGACGTCAAATAATCTCAATTAGATTGTCTATTAAAATACAATTGGATTCGATGGGCAACAACCTTCAGTGAATGCAATGGCAAAAAATGCAAACACAACAAAAAGAAAGCCTTTGATTATTTTCAATAGATAACTTCTTCAATGTATGATTTATATTTTATTTTAATTCCTATCATTTCCACAAAAACAAAAAAAAAAAAATCCGTATATATATGTGTATATATTTCTGTAGGGCATTGGCAATGGCCGCATTATCACCGGCATTCGGGCTTTCGATCAGGTCACCAACGGAACGGGTGGACATGCAACGATTTATTCGGGTGGACCCGGTTTCAATTTTGTCAATATCAAACTGCAGTCACAATACAATTATGGTCTAATGTTTCGTGTGGAAATCTATGGCAAATAATAATACTCTAAATATTATTAAATAAAACAAAAAAACAAAAAATAAAACCAACAACAACTACTACTATTTACTATTTACTAACTTTATTATTATAAACACAAACAACAGCAGTTATTCTATTATTTTATATTAATTAAACACTCACTCACACACACACACACCCACACACAATCACACAATTGTATAATAAATAAAAGCGACTAAACTTTGTTTTATTTAAAAAAAAAGATGAAGAAAAAACAAAATCTATCTGGCAAATACTGCTGCATACTTTTAGGCGGGACATGCAATGTTGGAGAAATGGCACAGCACCGAAAATCAGAGAAACAATTTAAAACTAATGAATAAATTAAGAAATTTATAAGAGATTTACAAAGTGACCATCAGGCAATTTAAATCAACAGCATATTTTCTGGACACAGGGACATATGTATGTGTAAGTGTAATTACGGATTGAGGAGGGCACACTATTTCACAAAGGGCGAAGAGGTTGTGGAAAAGAAACAATTTAGCCCAAGTAATTTTTCTCAGAAATTATGCACCCTAGTGGGGGTTGGAAAACTTCATTTGAAAGGACATTTTCATTAGCAAATCGTTTTTAAATTTAATATAAATCAAATGAAAAACAATTTCCTATATAAAAATCCCAATATATCGAGCCCCTACTGCGAAAAAGACATAAGCGCCCATTTATTCAAAACTCGCTTTTTAATAAAATTCGATAGAAAATTCTCCAACGCTCTAAATCCCAAAATATAAAAAAAATTAAAAAATGATATTTACATAGATATAGCAAGTTCAATTGTATCGTAAGCGCCACAAATTTGTTTAGGGCTCGATATGACTCGGTAATGACACTTGAGGAATTGGACCATCAAATCACATTTCATTGTATGATTATCTGGAAAATGATGTCTAAATGTCTCAGTCCAAGACATTTGAAATAAACTACAGCGCCAATTGTCCGTAGAATTGATTTTCAATAGCATGTACCGAATATTTCTGACTCATGGCTTTAGTCAAATAGCCAAATGGTTCATTCTACAGAACCCTTTTTATTTGTTGTTGTTTTCCAATCGATCGATAGATCAATTACCTAAAGCGACTCTTGCTTAAGAATTTCTCTATTGATTTTGTACTCATGAAAATATTTGAATGAAAGTTATCGAAAGAAATATTATCGATACTACAAGAATTCTATATTGATATTCTATGTTGATATGGACACTAGTAGACTCAATAACACAAGCATTGATATTGATTTTCTGTTAATATCGAATCGCATAGATTCGTTAGCACAAGTCGATATATAACTAAGATACTCGATAACACAATTCGAAACTGAGATACTCTATGAGACAAGTAACGGTTTCGATTCCCGGTCCATACCGATAACACTAGTATCCTCCTCGATTATTCGTCAATAACGAAACGAATAGACTCGATAACAACTGTAATGATATCAATTATATGTTAATATCTTAACTAAGAGATGCGATAACACATGTAACGTCGTACTGATTTTCTGTCAATATTAAAATTGACAGACTCGTTAAGAGAATTATCGATATTTACTGAAAGATTCGATAGCACAATTATCGATATTGATTATCCGTCAATATTCAATCTGAAAGTCTCGATAACACTATTATCGATATTCTTTTTCAATCAATATTGAAACTGAAAAACACGATAACACAATTATCGATATTTACTTTCTTTCAAACATTCAAACTAAAAGATTCGATAACGCCATTATCGATGTTGATTTTCTGTCAATAATGAAGCTTAAAGACTCGATAACGCAATTATCGCCATGTATTTTTTTCAAACGAAGAGACTCGATTACGCATTTATCGATTATCTGTCACCAATATCGAAAGCAATAGTCTCAGCAACACATGGTCAGTAACGTTCACTGTTAGGAATGGGAACTAGGAGACCCGATAACACAAGTACCGATATCGAGTATTATGTAATCGAATAGAACCGCAGTAACTCCTGAGCCATGTTTATGCGAGCTTATCTAGTCTGTGAATATCCGGAGGCACTTGGAAGAAGAGTCGACTTTTTGGAATTTTTAGTAAAGTAATCCGACCGATTAATCCAAGAGTCTTTCATAAAGTTAACAAACAACTGGGATCGATACTGAGTTCATGCTATCCGGTACAGTCGACTAATCTAGTGGGTCGATTACGCAATTATCGCCATGTATTTTTTTTAAACTAAGAGATTCGATTACGTTGTTATCGTTTATCTGTCACCAATATCGAAAGCAATAGTCTCAGCCACACATGGTCAGTAACGTTCACTGTCTGGAATGGGAACTAGGAGACCCGATAACACAAGTACCGATATCGAGTATTATGTAATCGAATAGAACCGCAGTAACTCCTGAGTCATGTTTATGAGAGCTTATCTAGTCTGTGAATACCCGGAGTTACGAAGATATCGACATTTTGGATTTTTCAGTAAAGTAATCCGACCGATTAATCCAAGAGTCTTTCATAAAGTTAACAAACAACTGGGATCGATACTGAGTTCATGCTATTCGGTACAGTCGATCAAAGACTTTGGGCCGACGTCGTATGTCTGACGCGAACATTTTATTTGTGGCAGCTATGGTTTTTTTTTACGAAAGTAAATTTGAATTACCATCAGACTTAGGTCATCTGCCCGCTTTGCTGTCGAGTTTACCGCTATCAATTCCAAAGTATTGATATTTGAAAGAATCGATACATTTCCTGGTATACGATAATAAATATAAATAGGAGAGACGGTTGAAGTTGGTTGCAGATAATTTAGTTCGCCGGTAAAGTGGAGATCGAATTTTTGGCAGTCGCTGCAACCTTTAGAAGTCATATTTTTTTCAGAGATAATTTAGTTGGCCTACAAACTCTAGATGTCAGTTTTTTTTTAGAGAAAATTCTGGTTACTTCGTAGACCCTTTTTCGAAAATTTTTCGAAAGACTTGGTCCCTTTATGGTCTTTGATAAATTTGTGCTGGCAAACCGGATAGGTTATTAAAATCATCCATCACTTAAATTCATTATTTTAATAATGTTGTGTAATTTCTTGTTCTTTAGCCCTGCAAGGTCAGTCTTTGCCGAATCGATGACGCCGCAGGGTCATGAAAAAAAAGTAAGTCTGAACTTACTTCAAGGGTTAATAATACAAAAATGTAACCTACACAAAAGGCTTGATGCATTTAAAGTATAAAATAGCTCAGTTCCGTCTGGGAAATCACATCAAATCATTCTCGATAATTATGAAATCATTCACAACTGATTACAGGTACTCAAGTGCATTGCACAGCCAGTTAACAAGAAAATGTGTTATCAGTTAACAGTCATTTGATAAGACGGTGAATCTTTATCGTTTCTCTGAACAGTAGACCTGACGTCATCAACTTTCACTATGAGGGCGATGAGAAAATGGAGCTGCAAACAAATAATTCCGGTGATTGAGATTTGGCTCTTTAAAAAACTGTAAAAATTCATCATTGAAAAGATCAACAATTGCCAAAATAAATGCCTAGAAAATGTCCAGCTTTTGGCGGGAAATGTTTTTCCTTTGCATTGTCCTTCTTCTGACTGCTGTTTATCGCATAGAATGCCAGCGAATGTTAACATTTGACATTGTGCTTCAGTTTCAGTTTAATTGTAAGAAAGAATAGGACATTTTGAACTCAAGTTGAAGTTCCCTTGAAATTGAAATTCATTATTTTTAGAAGCGACGGTTTTTAACAAGTGGAACGAGCAAATAAAACCAAAGAAAAACACAGAATAGTTAGAATGGAACGCTTGTTTCTAATAGAACTTCAAAATATTTATTTAAAAAATAAATAATAAAGGAACAACAATCACACACACACACCAGAAGGCAACAGCGTTGATGACAAAGTTAAGCGAGCGAGTATCTTTCCAAACTTTATTATTTCCCCCTGAATTGCCTTTGTTTCGTATTTATTTTATTCCGCATGCTCTTGTTCTGCTATTGTTATTTTTCAGTATTTATTCAATTTGTTTACCACATTTTGGTTGTTGTTGTTGTTGCTGTTCGTTAGTATTGTTCCAGCAGCCCTCATTATTTTCGTCTCGATTTTTCATTTCATTTTTTTCCCATTTTTTTGTGTTTTTTTTTTTTGGTTCATTCAAACTTTTTCTTTTGTATTTAATTTAGTTTATTTTTAATTATCTGATAATGCTCGCTGTGGATTACGGGCTCGACGCGTGTGTAAACTGGCAAATGTAAATAACATTTGCGGTTGGCCACTGGGCGGAGGGAGGCTGACGCCTGCCGCCCACCGCCTTCCTTCCACAAAACCTGCCGCTGAATTCATTAGAAAGACCACAGTTAATTCAATGGGTGTATGCTCAACGGCGAAAAGGCAATTTATTTCGAATAACACACACAAAAAAACCAATAAATGGACACACGTTGTTTTAGTTACGAACAAAATACTCTATGGTAATGTTGACCGGCTTACGAGTTTGCGACTTCACCTCAATGGTGGCATTGCGATGACCCGGTCCGCCCGCTATCAGCGTAGTATAGCCGAAATTCTGGCGGCCGCCATAATCCACCACCCGTATAGCGGTCAATGTCAAGAAGTTCACATGGCCCTGGTCATTTTATCACCAACCAACAAATAGAACAGAATATTATTTGTTTATAAATGAAATGTGAAGTGTGTTTACCTTTGGTGGATATGTGACCACTTCCTTATGCTTCGAAAACCAGTTGGCCGCATGCTCCACATGATCGCTGGCAATGATGTGATTTCGGTACAAATCAAGGGCTCCGTAGGTGATATTCACCGCCGACACCATCACGCTTAGGGCCAAGACGCTGCCGCATAGGACGGCGACAATCGTTGAGGATTTCATTCTGCCGGTGTTAATTGGTTAATTTTTCAAATATTTATTTCCAACTTTATTTCGTTGTATAATCGCCTGTGTGTTGTTAAAGTTGTCTTCTATATCGGACTACTCATTTTTATATGGTCGACATCTGGAATATATCGTGTCTTATCTATTGCAATTATTCTCTACGTTCAAGGTGTGAATCATGTTTTTCCCCCTCTGCCTGTTTTCATCATTTGTTCTTATCAAGACAAAAGGTTTCGTTTCGCTGTTTTTTTTCTTCTGTTTTGTTTACAGACTCGTAAGTAAACAGAAAACCATATTTAGTTCTACCCAGTTTAGTGCTATGCGGACACCATATGCCGATCGTCATCATCAGGGAATATAATCGTGTATAGTGATGGAGGTGACTGAAATGTTGCCTAAAAGTAGGCTGTGATTTTTCAATGATATTCTAAAAGAATAGAAAGTATATATAATGGATATCATCCAATGAAATAGAATAGAATTAGTATGAAAAGGGAAGTAGAATAAAATTCCAGTGACAATGTCCCTTTTTTTTTTTTTTAATGAATGAAGAATGATTTTTATTGTGTCAACTATGTGTGAGGGTATATTCTGCAGGCTGTAGTTCTCATTCGAACAGTGTTGTTGCTAAGACACACGTGTTGCACAGGCTCTGACTGGCCTTTCTGCAATCTCCCATAGAAATCTACCATTCCGCTTTTTTTCTACACACCACAAAGAACCAAAAAAAAAAAAAAAAAAAAAAAAAAAATGCCTTCACTAAATTGTCAATAAAAATAGAAAGTCGATATCAATGATCCTCATCGAAATCGTAATACAGCGTTGTCCAACAAGAGATGTTATTTTGGTATTCCAAGAAAAATCGAATTTTTTTTTAGGTAAATGATCAAATGTTTATTTCATAACAAAGGCGAAGGTATGCCGTTAATAATGAAAAACAACATCAGACAAATGGCCAACACGACCACGCTGACAGGACCATATCCTTTTCATGAAAATCAAAAGTCGTAAACTTTTTTGGCTATTAGGTCCGAAATCTAATCTGAACCTAAATAATAAATTAAGAGTTTATAAAATTATTTAACTATGGGGTACAAGCAAAAATTCAAATGTTGACATCTTGGAAAGTTACCAGTCCAAAACTCTAACAAATGCTCCGTGGTTCGTTAAAAACAGCACAATATCAAGAGACCTCAACATGCCCTCTGTAAAACAAGAAATTGTAAGATGCAGTGAAAAGTGTGTTGAAAGACTCAGTCGACATCCAAATCCTCTGGCCGTATCTCTACCAAATAGCAGCAACGAAACAAGAAGACTTACATGAAGGAAACATGTACTGGATTTAGCTAATACACATACACATATTCAAATTTAAATTTAATTTATTAAAAAAATTTTCATTACCCTTACTAAGTCCATACGAATTAAAAACATACTGTAAATATGCTTAAAAAAACTTTTACTGTTCAAATATAATTATGCATTTTATTGGAACTGCATGATTCCTGTTAATTTGTTAATTAGTTATCTAATTTTCTTATTGTCTTTTAAGATAGATTGCAAATAAAGAAAGAAAGGAAAAAAATCATGCATTTCAAGGACCCAATCAGCAATGACACGACGTTGTTGATGATCGGCCGGCTTGAGTTCTTGTGTTAACTGCACTTTATAAGCCTTAAGACCCAAGTCTTTATGCAAAATACGGTGTAATGGCGAAATGGCGAGAACGACGAGGAATGAACACGAACCTGGGTTTTCTTCAACACTTTGGGCTACAGCAGCCATTTTCTCAGACTAAAAAATGCTTTTATTTTATTTTTGGAATGCCCAATTTTATTTTATTTCATTTCATTTTATTTCATTTTATTTCATTTCATTTTATTTCATTTTATTTTATTTCATTTTATTTTATTTTATAGTATTTTATTTTATTTTATAGTATTTTATAGTATTTTATTTTATTTTATTTTATTTTATTTTATTTTATTTTATTTTATTTTATTTTATTTTATTTTATTTTATTTTATTTTATTTTATTTTATTTTATTTTATTTTATTTTATTTTATTTTATTTTATTTTATTTTATTTTATTTTATTTTATTTTATTTTATTTTATTTTATTTTATAGTTTTTTATTTTATTTTATTTTATTTTATTTTATTTTATTTTATTTTATTTTATTTTATTTTATTTTATTTTATTTTATTTTATTTTATTTTATTTTATTTTATTTTATTTTATTTTATTTTATTTTATTTTATTTTATTTTATTTTATTTTATTTTATTTTATTTTATTTTATTTTATTTTATTTTATTTTATTTTATTTTATTTTATTTTATTTTATTTTATTTTATTTTATTTTATTTTATTTTATTTTATTTTATTTTATTTTATTTTATTTTATTTTATTTTATTTTATTTTATTTTATTTTATTTTATTTTATTTTATTTTATTTTATTTTATTTTATTTTATTTTATTTTATTTTATTTTATTTTATTTTATTTTATTTTATTTAATTTTATTTTATTTTATTTTATTTTATTTTATTTTATTTTGTTTTATTTTATTTTATTTTATTTTATTTTATTTTATTTTATTTTATTTTATGTCGCCTCCCTAATACAAATGCCCCTCCTTAAGTCCAAGTCCATCCACAAATATGATTTCTATAATATGCGCTTCATGGAAAATAATCTCAATAATTTCATTATCATGTGTATTGATGCCCAACAATTATGTATTTGTTAATTGATTGCATTATCTAATCATGAACGTCACTGTCATGAACACAAAACACTCGCTACCACGACACCCCAACGCCAAATAGCCCAGTCAGTCCCATGCCGAGAATCATTAGCAAAATGACTTAAATTAATTTCACTTGCATTGGTTTTTTTGGTTGTGTTTTTTTTTTTTTTAGTTTTTTGTTGTTTGTACGATAATTTAAGCCACAATAAAGTTGTGATTTTTCATCATTTATTCATGTTGCACATTTTAATTAAAACTATTAAACAACTGTTGGCTTTTATTGTTTGTGTTTTCAGTTTTTCCATTTTTCCATTTTTATCTTGTCGCTGTCAGACAAAATGTTTCATTTTCAAATGCCATAAATGTCAATAACGAAATTATAGCCATGATTGCGCTGAGATTTCAAATGAATAACAGCATAATTTGTGCTGGGACCGCCATCCTTGAGTGTGGCATAGCCGCCATTACCGTTGGCATACTGGTCGCTGACCACAATGCGGGTGATGGTGCGGCTGTAGTGCAGGTCCTTGGGCTGGAATTGTTCGTGTAGGATGACATATTCAGGGAATTTGTGTGTTATTCATACCTGTGGCCTGTAGACAAAATCATGGCTGACAACTTGCATGGTCTTAAACTTTTCCACGGCCGTGTATCGGCCCAAATGTACTTCTCGGGTGCCCTGAACCCCAAAGGTTGTATGGTGACTTTTAAGATTTTCAGTTTTAGCCGCCGCAACCGTATGGTGGTGTGCCCACAGAACACTCAATACTACGACGACGATAATGCGATGATTCGGAAACATTTCCTCGTGATTTATTCCCACAGACTGAGGTGTTTGCCTCTGAATGGCATTTGAATATGAGATGCATAGCCGGCTTGGTTTATCAACGCTTGTGAGTGGATTGTTTTGTGTTTTTTTTTGTTGTTCTTATAGTTTATAATAGATTTTTTTTTATCAGCACACTTTTGAGTTAAATTAAAAATAAAGCATACAAGTAAAACGTAATTCATAACCGAGAAATGGCAAGACGACTTACTGTAACCCATTTCTTACCGTCGTCGTGTGTTTGGACGCATATTTATCATTTCGCGACATTGACTAAATATAAAAATAAAATATAAAGGCAACAAATTAAATTTGTGGTTGTTTATATCTCGGTTTGGTCAATAATCCAACAAAAAAAATATTTTTTAAAAGTTTTCCTCCTTGTGGAGTGTCCAAAAATATACGACTTTTTAAATGTGATGTAAATAAAATAAAAGAAATATTGTACATGTATTGGCGTGTATTGCCAAATGTCCAAACAAGAATGCTAGGAATTTCCCATGCCCCATTAGGCAAAAACAAAAAAACCTTCAAAACACCTTAGCATGTGGTAAAAAACCCACGGCCATTTTCCAGAAAACTACTTGTATAAACTTTTTTTAAATTTGTCAGACAATTTTATTCAGACGTTCCCGAAAATTGCATTAAAAGAAATCCCAACGTTTAATTTTCTGGTAACTAATGGGTTAATCAAATAGAAAAAATAATAAATAAATAAAAAAAAGTGCTGGCAAGAGGGACTGATGGAGGTAGGCATAAGAAATGGTTTCAAAATATTAATCGCTTGGACAAGTAACCTCTAAAGTATACTAACATTGGGCATTTGATGTAAAGGTCGAAAAACGAATTATTCTGACGGTTTCTTTCCAGTTACAAAAAAAACTGTTTACACCCGCATAAAATAGATATTTAAAAAAATCGGCGTACTAGGGAATTTTAAAATTCATTTTTTTTTTACAGTTTTTTTGTTTGCCAGTTTTTTCGCTCTCTCTATCAATAGCATACGTATGAATTGTTAAACTACACGGTTGCTAATATGTATGCGCCTTGTATGACGGCAATGCAACAAACACCCTAAAAGAAGACAACAAAATGTACTGCGGTACTTCCATTTCATTGACCAGAGCTTTGGCATTTATCCATGGATTTCCTGCAAACATTTATTGAATTATTAGGATGTCCGCAAAATAGCAAAAAATTTCTTTTTTAATTCACAAATTTTTTTTTTTTTTTGGTTTGGTTAAACAACATGTGTTTTTTTCCGATATGCTCTTCAATTAGAGGGATTGCCCAATGGAGTGTTCAAATGTATGAACTGGGTGACTTAAAGCTGTCCAAGGGGTTTAAATTCTATAGATTTTCCAACATTCCTCCAGTGTATAGCACTGGTAACATAAAATTCACAGCATTTAATATATTAAAATTTTCCTCTGAAAATATATATTAAAATATGTTGCATAGTTTTAGGCCAATTTTTTATACAGGGTTATCCAACAAGAGGTGTTATTTTGGTGTTCAAAGACAAATGACGTTTTTTGAGATAAATGATCGGAAGTTAATTTCATAATAAGGTTAGTTCGACAAGAAATTTTCTATAAAAAATTTTCGACAAGAAATTTTCTATAAAAATTTTTCGACAAGAAATTTTCTATAAAAATTTTTCGACAAGAAATTTTCTATAAAAATTTGTCGACAAGAAATTTTCTATAAAAATTTTTCGACAAGAAATTTTCTATAAAAATTTTTCGACAAGAAATTTTCTATAAAAATTGTTCGACAAGAAATTTTCTATAAAAATTGTTCGACAAGAAATTTTCTATAAAAATTTTTCGACAAGAAATTTTCTATAAAAATTTTTCGACAAGAAATTTTCTATAAACATTTTTCGACGCTTTGCGTTTTTCAGTTCTTTGGAAATATTTTAATTCATTGTTGCTGAAAATCATTTTTCACTTGAAATATTTTGAATGTTGTTCTGATTCATACGAGCCAACATGTCTGTTTTAACTCTGACGGAAAGTTTTTGTTTACTCGAAATTTATTGTACTGTTTAATTCGAAGAACGTTTTGCAATGACAATAGAATTCAAAAGTCAGAAACCAACAGCCTGAGTCACAATACAAAGATTCAAAAATTCATACAAAAATTCAACTGAGACTTAAAACACAATCGAGACGATAGTTAAGACAAGAAATAAATTTAAAAAAGTAATTATGGTCTCGGGAAATCACATTGCGTTAAATTATAAAAAAAAAATGCTTTCCTTTGCCGCTTTTTTGACCGTTTCGTTTCGGTTTCGGGCAACGATTTTATGTGGGGTCAAGTATCGCCTCCAAGAATACGGAGCCTTCTGTCAACTCAGCATTCATGGCCCGGACTAGATAGCTGTTTCGTTGATATTCCAATCTCAAAGTGTTACACTAACTAAAGGTGAATTGGAATTTTTGGGACTGATAATAATTAATGTCATATGCAATCGAATGCATTGGAATTTCAAAATGATTTCTTTGGGAACACAGAATATGATAAATAAACTTGTAACTTATCAGACAATAGTAGTTCATATGTTTTCGATTTTGATTTTTCATATTTCAAAACTCATCGTCGATATCACTTTCAAATGGGGTCACACACTGACAGAGAAAAGTGTCACAATCCAAGTGTAAGATAAAATTTGCTTTCCCAAAGACTAGGCCACAAACGACTATAAATACTCGGTAACTGAAAACTACGACATACAGTTCTTTAACAACGTCTCAGCAGTCATCATTGTAACCAATAAACAAAAAACACGTTTTCCAAACATGGCCAAATTCTTAAGCATCGCTCTGCTCGCCTCATTTTTAGTTGCCTCATGCTCAGCCAATGGCAATGACTATCAGTGGGGTGTTGTCGGTGCCACCGATACCTTGCTCGCCAAGGAAATGGTTTCCAAACCGGGATTCTTGGGTATGATCGTCACCCAGGAGTATGTGTATCAACAACTCGTAAGTTAATGAACACAAAGTTTAAAGGTCATCATTTATTTTGTTTCAAACTTAAAACACAGGGTGTCGCCGTTCCGCTGACCATTACGGCGATTAAAATCAATGACAAAAAGAAATTCCGAGGATCAACTGCTGCCATAATCAACGGTGGTGTCGGTGCCGAACAGGTCACTATTAAATTTACCAGTTTACGAGGATCGGGTATTAAGAGCACAGTGCAAGTCTATGGTGCCCCATAATTACGTTGTTTTTTTTACATGAAACTAGATTTAAGTTTACTTATGGTACAAAATTGTTCGTCGTAATGTTTTAATAAATTTTATAGAAAAATATGAATAACGTTAATTTCGAATTTTTTAAGATAAAAACAAGTGTACAATTGCCCTTCTCAAAAACATTTTAGTTGACAGCTGTCATTTTATTTGACAGCTGTCATTTTATGTGACAGCTGTCATTTTATTTGACAGCTGTCATTTTATTTGACAGCTGTCATTTTATTTGACAGCTGTCATTTTATTTGACAGCTGTCATTTTATTTGACAGCTGTCATTTTATTTGACAGCTGTCATTTTATTTGACAGCTGTCATTTTATTTGACAGCTGTAATTTTATTTGACAGATGACATTTTATTTGACAGCTGTCATTTTATTTGACAGCTGTCATTTTATTTAACAGCTGTAATTTTATTTATTTCGTTTGACAGCTGTAATTTTTCTTTTGACATTTTTCATTTTATTGACCGCTGTCATTGTA
This sequence comes from Hydrotaea cyrtoneurina, assembly GCA_958296145.1. Taxonomy (NCBI): domain Eukaryota; kingdom Metazoa; phylum Arthropoda; class Insecta; order Diptera; family Muscidae; genus Hydrotaea; species Hydrotaea cyrtoneurina. The sequence goes on along the minus strand of OY282516.1, from coordinate 56,773,123 downwards.
TTTGACAGCTTTCATTTTATTTGACAGCTGTCTTTTTTTTGACTGCTGTCATTTAATTTGAAAGCTGTCATTTTATGTGACAGCTGTCATTTTATGTGACAGGTGTCATTTTATTTGACAGCTGTAATTTTATTTGACACCTGTCATTTTATTTGACAGCTGTCATTTTATTTGACATATGTCATTTTATTTGACATATGTTATTTTATTTGACATCTGTCATTTTATTTGACAGCTGTCATTTTATTTGACAGCTGTCATTTTATTTGACAGCTGTCATTTTTCTTTTGAGGCTGTCATTTTTCTTTTGAGGCTGTCATTTTATTTGACAGCTGTCATTTTATTTGACAGCTGTCATTTTATTTGACAGCTGTCATTTTATTTGACAGCTGTCATTTTATTTGACAGATGTCATTTTATTTAACAGCTGTCATTTTATTTAACAGCTGTCATTTTTCTTTTGACAGCTGTCATTTTATTTGACAACTGTCATTTTTCTTTTGACAGCTGTCATTTTATTTGACAGCTGTCATTTTTCTTTTGACAGCTGTCATTTTATTTGACAGCTGTCATTTTTTTTTTTGACAGCTGTCATTTTTTTTTTGACAGCTGTCATTTTATTTGACAGCTTTCATTTTTTTAACAGCTTTCATTTTAGTGACAACGAACTTTTTCGAAAGACATTCGAAATCGATAGTCCTAAAAATAATTTCGCCTTTTTAAGAATAATCAAACGCCTTTAAAAGCTTTTCTACTTGGCCGAAATTGAAATTAAATATTTAATTGTTTACTAGGCATTTAACCGTTATGTTGTGGTATTTTGTAGGCTTCAAATATTCTCGAAACTTCATTATAATTCCAACTCAAACTCAATTAAGAACAACTTATTAATTTTTAACCCTCTCTCGCTTTTTCTTCCAGTTCACTTGGTCTCAAATCGCCCTTCATCGAATTTCGCAACGAATTGGAAGTGCTGGCCAACAACAGCATAGCCCTGAACATCACAAAGGACGAACAGGCGCTAATGCACCAAGAGGGGCTCCGAAAATTGGGCACATTCATAAAGCCCGTCGATTTAAGAGATTCCGAAACGGGTTTTGTCAAGGCTAACCTAACGAAGAAGTTCGCCACTCCCATGCCCCAAAGAACACAAAACCAACGACGCATGCATCCCATACAGGAGGAAATGGATCAGAAACAAATCATACTGCTGGATGAGGATACCGATGAAAATGGCCTGCCGGCCAGTCTGACAGATGAAGATCGCAAGTTTATTGTGCCCATGGCATTGAAGAATTCACAGCCCGATCCACGGTGGGCTCAATCGATGGCGCGCAGCTCGATGGTGGCGGTTCCGACGCCCAAAACAACGACCACCAGTACAACCACCAAGAAACCGACCACACCGGCCACTCCAGAATTTGCCTCAAACATCGAAGATCTGAAAAAACATATACTGTTTCTGCAGAATCTCACGAAGCACGACAGTAATTTCCAGTCGAAATTCGTGGTATTTCCCAGTTTGCAAAAGGACAAGAGCGGCAAACCCCAACAGCCTGTGGCCACCAGCAGCACAACGGCATCGCCGAAGGTGCCCATCAGACCCATCTATCAGTATTCATCGCCAGTATTACCGCCCACCAGAAAGCCAACGCTTAACATCAATAGTAAGATACCGCAGAGCCCACCCTTCGGTGGCTATTACCACAACGATGACGATGAGTCGTTGTCGGCCTTCCTGCAGCCAGTCAATGCCAAAGATAAAATTGCCATAGTGCCACAAGTGCTGCTGCTGAATGATCAGAATAAGGATCGCAGAACTCCGCCCACCATCACCACCACGACAAGTGCAACAACAACGACGACGACGTCGACAACCACATCGACGACGACCACAACCACGCGACGTCCTACCAAACCCACAAAATTGCCACCCTGTGTACGCAATCCCGATTCGCCCAAGTGCATACGCCTGCGCAAACGTGAAGAGCTGCAAAGACAACGTGATCGTGAGCAATTGCTCCGTGAGCAAGAGAAATACTGGCCACGCTATGAACCCTACCGGCAGACAATCAATAATACCAAACGTTTTGCCGTGTCCATTGAAATTCCCGATTCCATGAAAAGGGCTCTCAATGACAGTGAGGCGAAGACATCGACGGGCGACGAAAACTTACAGATCCTATCACGCTTTGTGAGATCGACACACAAGCGCCGCAATATAGGCGGCGGCCTGCAGGGTCACTCGACATCGGCCAATGATAAATTTGCCGCCAAATATGGTTCGAGTGCTTTTTTAGAACGAGACTCAATGATCTCGGCCACGGGCGGTAGAGATTATCTCATCACGAATCCGGAACAATTCGGCATGATGGCGGCGAATGCAACGACGCCCAGTCCCACGGTGCCGGCCTATTCGGAGCCGTTGGATCTAAATCCGGAAAATTGTTATCTGGTGGAGGGCATGAGCTATGGCCAGAAGAAACAGTGTGTGCTGCATACAAGTGTTATGCCGGCCATAAGTCGGGGCGCCCGAGCAACGATACAGGTGAGTGAACAAATTACAATTTTCTAAAATTATGAAAGTGTTGTCAAGACATTCGGAAATAGGTCTGTAGGTAATTTCGATTTTCTCCCCTCGGCCCACTCCACGAAATATTCCTTCATTTTCTTTTGAAAACTGAAGTACAATCCATCATATTCGTCATAACTTTATGACTCCTCCCCCCAATTGCATTGGCAGTGTGATGGTCGCCTGACAAAATCAGCCATGTTAAACATCAGCGACAGAGGGGGAGAGAGAGAGAGAGAAGTGGAAAACACATTCGACGACTACATTACGAAGTACATGCAATTTGTAAAATGTTTGACAGTCCCGCAACGAGAACACGCCAAAATCAAAAATCAACCCACACAAACACACACACACACTTCCATGCAAATGACATGTTGCTAACGATGTTGTCGTCGTCATCCTCTTGGTGGTGGTAAAACAAAAACTTAGTCAGCCTTTAAGTCAAAAGCCAGCGTAATGAGAGGAAGGAGGGAATTCCAAAAGGACTAATTCGTATGAAGACATGAAGTAAATACACCAAATTTGAATACATCAACGTTGTCAAACAGCAGTCAAGGGGACAACCAAACAATTGCCAAAAGAGAACATAAAGTCAAAAGGATCACCCATGGCGAACAGTGTTCGGAAACCTATAAGAAGTTGGCAGTAATTAAATGTAAATTGTGGTGAATCGATTGGAAGTTAATGCCGAACTTTCTTAACCCTGGAAAGTCATAGTTATTTTTATTGCGTATTATTTTGAATTGAACATCGCTTACATGATTCGATTTCGCAACACTGTATTGTGCGTGCTTATCGTAACGTGTCAGCCGTCATCCATACATATCTCGCAAGCATGATACAGCACGATTTGGGGCTACCCAACAAAACTGTCGGGCTAATTATGTGGGGGCGGCTGAACGTGAAACGTATCGCTTGCCAGTTACGTGTATGAGTGAACTGTCAAAGAAACGAAGCATATTTTTAGGCGTGTTTCTGTCAGCAATGCCAAAGAAACACAAACGCACACACACACACGCTCAGAAGGGAAGAACAAAATGCAGAATTTTCGAAAATGTCACTCCACATCTCGTCTGGGTCGCCGCTGCGACTGGAAAAGAACAATCATAATAGTAAATACTTATAACACTTTCGAGTGTTTCTTTTTATTTTCAAAAATCACGATGCATGCAGACATAATGACATGCATGCATCCACCACATTATGGCAGAGCGAAGAGAACACACACACACACTACATCGTAAGTGGCAGAGCCAGTGGCAACATTATCCTTATGGGGACGAGGACAACGTTGGCAGCGGTGCCGGCGATGACGTGTCTGTGTTTGATGGAAGGCGGCAAACACATGTTATAAATTGGAATGGTTTACTTATGGTTTAGTAGAAGAGTCACAACGGTCCAGGTTGACAACATGGACCCTCTTCCATATTTGTATTACCATGAGTTGTTCGAGTTGGTTTTGTGCTTTTCTTCAGGTCTCTTGTATGAGCTCAAAATACTTAATGCATAGAAATTATAAAATGTTGCTAAAAATTAGGAAATTTGTTCTAAACACCTTTCGTTGAACGAATAGTTTTCATGTTCTGAAATAAGAAAATAATTGAATTGTTGTTCAAAGAAGAACGAATAATAAAATTGTTTATTAAAAATGTTATAGTTATGTATTAAGAATTGTCAATTTCAATTTTTTATATTTTTTTCCCAAAACTGAAATTAGTTGTAAGTAGAGAGTTCAATATGGATTGTAAGGTAGCTGACGGAAAAATAAAAAAAAAAAAAATGTCTAGTTCTGACAAAATCGCTAATTTCTATTTGGCACTTTTTTTTATATAAAAAAAAATTTATAAAATAGAGAATTCGATTTTGCCAGCACCGCTATTTTTTATATTTTTTTTTTGAATTGAAATTTGTTGTAAATAGGCAGTTCGATGTTAATTGTTAAGAAGCTGACGAAAACATTCACAATAAATTGCTAGTTGAGACTTTTTTTTTTATAACAAAACTTGTTCCAAATGGAGAATTCGATTTTGAGATAACGAAAAAAGAATTAAATAATTCAAATTCTTAGAAAATTGATAAGTATCATTTGGCACTTTTTTCAATATAAAAAATTTATAACATAAATTCACAATAAATTGCTAGTTGACACTTTTTTTATATAACAAAAATTGTTCCAAATGAAGAATTCGTTTTTGAGATTACGAAAAAAGAATATAATATTACAAATTCTTAGAAAATTGATAAGTATCATTTCACACTTTTTTCATGTTCTGAAATAAGAAAATAATTGAATTGTTGTTCAAAGAAGAACGAAAAATAAAATTGTTTATTAAAACTGTTATAGTTATGTATTAAAAATTTTTAATTTCAATTTTTTATATTTTTTATATTTTTTATATTTTTTTCCCAAATCTGAAATCAGTTAATTAGCCGACGAAAAAAAAAAAAAAAAAAAACTGCTAGTTCTGACAAAATATTTGGCACTTTTTTATATAAAAATTTTTTTATCAAATAGAGAATTCGACTTTGACATCACCGCTATTTTTTTATAATTTTTTTTTTTGAACTGAAATTAGTTGTAAATGTTAATTGTTAAGAAGCTGACGTAAAGATTCACAATAAATTGCTAGTTGAGACTTTTTTTTATATAACAAAAATTGTTCCAAATGGAGAATTCGATTTTGAGATTACGAAAAAAGAATTAAATAATACAAATTCTTAGAAAATTGATAAGTATCATTTGGCACTTTTTTCAATATAAAAAAATCGAAAACATAAAACATTCCAAAAATTAAAAAAAAAAAACGGTTTTCCACCAAGAGGTGTTAGTTTGAATCACTCGGTATTTCGGTAGCTGTCACTTCTAAAGCTTTTATTCTTTTACATTGGACAAGTAGAATCTACGTCACATTTTTCCAAAAATGAAAACTGATGTATAGGCTTCACCTAGCACTACTTTCCCTGCTCTCTCTTATTTATTCTAAAACCATTTTCTTTTTAAACCTGTTTCATACTTTGCGAAAATTTCAAAAATTTAAAATCAGAAAACTGTGCTGAGTTATTTTCTGATTTTCTATTGTATTGGAATTTGTGTTTTTCATTTTTTATATCAAAAAAAGTGCAAAATTGAAATTGGCGATTTTCTCAGAACTGGGATTATTTTTTTTGTACATATAACAACAGAATACGACGACCTCTCAATGTAGCAAAATATTCAGTTTTCAGAAAAAAAAAAAAAGTTTTTTTCTAAAATCAGTTTGGGGGTTTTTTTTTTGCTGTAGTAAGTTGTAAATTGTGCTAAACGAGCAGAACTGCATCGAAAAGCCCCAAGATTCGAATTTTTTTTTTTTTTATAAAAAAAAGTGCCAAATTGGCGATTTTCTAAGAACTGGATTTTTTTTTTGTAAATATCACAACACAATTGGCAATTTTCTAAGAACTGGAATTTTTTTTATTTTTTTTTGTAAATATCACTACACAATTTTCTAAGAACTGGAATTATTTTTTTTTTTTTGTGAATATCACAACACAATTTCTTATATGAAAAAAGTGCCAAATTGAAATTGGCGATTTCCTCAGAACAATTTTCAGTTTTCGAAAAAATTATTTTTTTTTTGCACTTTATGAAAATTTCTAAAATTGTTAAATCTGAAACACAAATTTTCCGACGAACATCGGATAATGCACTTTTAAAAAAGTTTGTTTCCGATTTTTTTTTGTTATCGGAAAAAGTGTTAAACCTATAGTGCCGATTTTCTCAGAACTATTTTCAGTTTTCGAAAAAATCGATTTTTTTTGCACTTTATGAAAATTTCTAAAATTGTTAAATCTGAAACACAAATTTTCCGGCGTACATCGGATAATGCAAACTTTAAAAAAAGTTTGTTTCCAATTTTTTTTGTTGTCGAAAAAAGTGTCAAACCGATAGTAGCGATTTTCTCAGAACAATTTTCAGTTTTCGATAAAATCGATTTTTTTTATCATTTTGACGTTTTTTTGCACTTTATGAAAATTTCTAAAATTGTTAAATCTGAAACACAAATTTTCCGGCGAACATCGGATAATGCAAACTTTAAAAAAAGTTTGTTTCCGATTTTTTTTTTGTTATCGGAAAAAGTGTCAAACCGATAGTGGCGATTTTCTCAGAACTGATATTTTTTGAGAGTTTTTGTGTAAATTGAACAACAATACTATAGGACGAAGTCTCTATTGAGCACAATTTTCCGCTTTGGAAAAAGGAAATTCGAAATTTCGAAAGAATGGCGACATATGCACGATCTCGCCAAGGAACCTCCCGCTGGTCCCCGGTGAAATACGCTAATCTAAGATTCCGCTGTGTTAATCAATTGGACAACTTTCATGTGGAAAACTTGAACAGTTCAGCAACAGCAGATAAATATGTATGCATGCATATGTTTGATGGCATGATATGATGTGATGTGTTTTGTTTGCATGATTGTCCGCTGTCGTATGTTATGCATGACGCTGATGGCTGCAAATCAATCCATCATACTTATGAAATATTTAATGACATCAGCCAGCATTGCATGCGTTGTTCGGGCGCGCATTCACGAATGCATCTGCACGTCTGGCGGCCTCAATATGAAACTACCCTGGTCTCGCCACCCCCGCCTCCCTATACGCACATTGTTCAATGGGTCCTTGTGGGTTCTGTTCTGTTTCATATATGGATGTATTTTCATTTTTTGTTGTTGTTTGTTTCTGGTCCAACAAAGAAAGTCCTTAGAGGATTTTTATTAAAATGTTGAAACGGAATCTGTATATTCGTGTGTGTGTGTGTGTGTGTGTGCGTTTATTGTTTTCAATTTCATTTTCAATTTCGATTTCATTCACTTTTGTTTGATTTCAAGTTTAATTGCAAACAATTCCTGAAATGCATTTCAGCTTTTAAGTGTTTCCAAGTGCCGATGACATTCGTTTTTTTTTTTCGCCCCCATTCATTCAGCCTTTGGTTGGCATATTAAAAAATGCCATCCATTAGTGTCGAGGGGGGAGGTGATGGTTATGTTTTGCACTGACAAAAAAATTCTGCGAAAATTAGCGCCGTATTCATAGGGTTTCGACGACTTTAATTTATTTCGCTTTTTTTTGTGGGCGCATTTCCCGTTCCCCCCCCCCCCCCCCACCCGGCCAACACAGCTTTAAGTGTGCCATAATTCACTTTTCATTTGTCCCCCCTTTCCCCCGTTGTGTTGTTTGCTGTCGTTATAATGAAAATTTCATTTAAATTCAGAGTGGACGGGTTTCTTTTTTTGTGTGTGTTGTGTTGGTTTCAACTTTGTGACAATGAAATAATTTAAATGCAACAATCATTATGATTATGGTCGGTTATTATCATTGAGTGTGTGTTGCCCAACAATGCGTTCGTTGTACAATTCATTGTGGTGCTGGCAGATCTCTACCGCTTCTGGTGTTGCACTGTTGCATTTGCTGCAAGATGATTTATGAAAATGAGTGTCGGCGCTCCCAGCTCCCAGCTCTCGTCTCTCGTTTGGCTAATTTTATGCGGCTTCCCCGAAAGATGAAATGAAACGTAAAGTGGATGCATTCATTGGTCCTCCCCACTTGGTGATTTATGATGATTTGTGGCAAACTCTCGTGGATGGCTTTAAAGTGACAAATGTCTTAAATCACGTAGATAAATTGAATTTTTGTTATTGGCTCATTAGTTGGAAACGTTGTTAACGAAAATATAACTACAGCTGATGTCCAGATGGTGAATTATTTTCGATTTACCAGAGGCGCCATCTGCATATTAAGTTCAGTTTGTTATGGATATTTCAAGGGTTCAAATTCGGCATCGAAATGAGCAAGAAAACTTTTTGTCTTAAATTCGATTAGTTTAGGTTTAATACCATGGTGAATATGTGAATTTGGGGATTTTCTCTGAACTGAATTTTTTTTTCAAATTTTTTTTTAGTAAACTAAAATTCGAATTCTCTTTTTAGCACAGTTTTTAGTTGTTTAGTTTGAAACAATAAAAAAAAAATTAAAAATTAAAAAAAATCGTGAAACAATTTTTTTTAAAAACATTGGATAACAGTAAGATAAGGGAAAAACTGGCAAAATGGAACCAAAACGGGATAAAAAAAGTACAAAAATCGAAAAAAAAACAAAAATGTGTGATAACAATTTTATTCGACAAGAATGGACCAAAAAACTGAAATGGGCCAAAATATGTAGGGGTCGAAGAAGGGGCCAAGACGGGATAAAAAAGTTACGAAAAGAGGGGAAAAAATCAAAAAAGGGGGAAAAAGTACAAAAGGCGAAAAATCAAAAATGTGTGAAAATTGAAGTGGACCAAAAAATTGGGTCGAAACAGGGGCCAAGACGGCATAAAATGTTGCAAAAAGGGGATAAAAATCAAAAAAAAAAAAGGGCAACAAAACCAAAACCAAGTGGATAATAGTTAGGAGAAGGGTTGATAAAGTGGCAAAAACGTACCAAAACGGGGTAAAAAAAAGTACAAAAATTGAAAAAAAAAAAACAAACAAACAAAAAAGTGTGAAAAAAAATGTTAATCGACAGGAGTGTTCCAAAATTGTATGGGGGCCCAAACAGACCCAAAAGTGGTGTAATAAAAATGAGAAACAATCTAGAACAGGTGGGAATGAGTTAGAGGTGGGACGAAAAAGGGGCCAAGGTAGAATAAAAAAGTGATCAAAAAGTGTGGGTGGAGGGAGGGAAAGAAACGAGTGAAACAGATTTTTTACAAAAACAAGTGGATAATAGTTGGGGAAGTGTCGAAAAAGGGGCCAAAACGCACCAAAACGGGATGAAAAAGGACAAAAGGGGAAATGTCTGTGAAAGAAAATTACAATTAAAAAAAATTATCCATTCATTTTTTTTTTTTTTAGATTTTGGGCCAAATACCTTTTTGGTTTGCAGAAAAAAAATTTTTATAAACAGAAACAGATTTTTTACAAAAACAAGTGGATAATAGTTGGGCAAGGGTCGAAAAAGGGGCCAAAACGCACCAAAACTGGATAAAAAAGGACAAAAGGGGAAAATGTCTGTGAAAGAAAATTACAATTAAAAAAAATTATCCATACATTTTTTTTTTTAGATTTTGGGCCAAATACCTTTTTGGTTTCCAGAAAATTTTTTTTCTATAATTTGGCAGCATTTTTTCTCCAAATCCGTCATATAAGGCAAAACCGAAGAAAGTGACAATCAAAAAAAAAAAATATTTTGTAGATTTTGGGAAAAACTATTTTCTTTTCTACAATTTTGTTGCATTGTTTAACTTTGAGATAGTTTTTGTCAACCCGCTTTATAAAGCTCAACCAAAAACCCTTGCAACATTACACTGACAAACAAAACAAATCCCAACTGACACACCAAATGAAGCGCTTATATTCTTTACCATCTCCCTAAAAACTCGTCAAAGAAAACAAAAAAAAAAAACCAACAAGCTTAATTCAAAATTGATTGTTGGGAAATTTATACAGCTTAACACAGGAAAACTTTCAACCAAAATTGTAACCGATGCAACAGCAACTCCTTTCATCACCTCTAAACACCAACAAACGGTTGTTAACACAACCCTGATAAGACATCTTTGCCATCCATCCTTGAAGCACACTATAATCTGGACAGGAAAAAATCCCTCCCAAAAGTATGCTTTAAAAATATTTATGTATATACAGCCATTTGACAAGAAGAAATATCTGCAACACGAGATTTCAACGCTTTAAGGCTACAGAAAAAAAAACGTCCCAAACAATTGTTCGTCTAAACCAATTTGTTAAAATATAAATACAAACAAGTGATGTTGCATAAATAAAGCTCAGCATGGCAACGCGAAGTGTAGCAAATACAACACACAAACAAAGCTGACAGTTGCCAACTAAAAGGACGATGGCAAACGTAGAGTGGCAGATAAACGTTACGAGGTGCCTGAGAAATCAACCAGAAACAAAAAGGAGGAATATGCGAATATGCTTACAAGCGATAGTGCAACGGCTGGCTGCTACTCGTGGCATGCTTCAGTGGTGAAAAACTCTTGCTGCACATGTTTTCCGGTTGAAACTTTAAGTAATGGTGGTATTTTATGATAGTTTGCTTGAGTAACTACAACGAATGAAATGAAAGAAACGAAACAAGCGTTAAATTTAATGATTACAGTCGGTCGGTGTGGAACGATCAGGGGATAGCTAATGCGAAGCGCTGAAGAAGAACTTCAACGGTTGTGGCTTTGTGAATTTTTGTTGGAAAAAAGGGGTTGGTTGGTAAGATTACATTGAACATTTCTGTATATACTCCAACTTGCATCATATTTTCTTTAGCCATTACTTATTCATTTTCCTTAACATTCCATGAAGGAACAGACGGAGAACTTCGCTCGAATCAGTAGTGAGCTGGCTTATGCTTTTCGAGAGAAGTTTTCCATAGCTTACAGATTACTCTCTGTCTCGTAAAGTCGCCAGCAATTGAGAGGTGGAAAACACCACGGAACAGCAACTGATTTGGATGGGCGTACGGACAGAATCCTAACAGAAATCCCACCAGTATCTCTGATAGCCCAATTTCCAGGCAGCCGATCAAGTCTCAATTTCTGTCAGTTTATCTCGCCAAGCGATTTCCTTTTCCATACTACAACAGTGCTAGTGCTTTGCTCGCTATAACAGGTGCTCGTCCTCTGCCATTGTGGCACGTGCTAACTTTTTATTTCCGTTATTGTTTTTTCCGTTTATATTTGTTGTTCTTCTCGCGCTATGTGCGGAAGGAAGCATTAGAGTGAAAGGTGACCAAGTTTGTTGGGCTGCCTTTGTAAATGTGGATGTGTTCATTCATTTAAAATCACATTCGAAACAACAGCCAGCAAAACCAAAAGCAAACTGAAGCATTCAAGTTGAAATTTATAATGGGGTTTTTCGTTGTTGTTCACTCTACTCGCGATCGTATCCGTATTTGTTTTCATTTCCACTGTGTTTTTTGTTGTTAGTTTAATATTTAACATGCTTACACAGTGGCCACATGCTGAACCGACATATGAGTTAACATTCCGAGGGGGGTCATGAAGTAAGGCCCTGCCACCAAAAAAAATATATTGTGTAGGAGAAGCCAAGCCAAGAGTCCCTCTGTAATAAAATAAAATAAAATAAAATAAAATAAAATAAAATAAAATAAAATAAAATAAAATAAAATAAAATAAAATAAAATAAAATAAAATAAAATAAAATAAAATAAAATAAAATAAAATAAAATAAAATAAAATAAAATAAAATAAAATAAAATAAAATAAAATAAAATAAAATAAAATAAAATAAAATAAAATAAAATAAAATAAAATAAAATAAAATAAAATAAAATAAAATAAAATAAAATAAAATAAAATAAAATAAAATAAAATAAAATAAAATAAAATAAAATAAAATAAAATAAAATAAAATAAAATAAAATAAAATAAAATAAAATAAAATAAAATAAAATAAAATAAAATAAAATAAAATAAAATAAAATAAAATAAAATAAAATAAAATAAAATAAAATAAAATAAAATAAAATAAAATAAAATACAATAAAATACAATAAAATACAATAAAATACAATAAAATACAATAAAATACAATAAAATACAATAAAATACAATAAAATACAATAAAATACAATAAAATACAATAAAATACAATAAAATACAATAAAATACAATAAAATACAATAAAATACAATAAAATACAATAAAATACAATAAAATACAATAAAATACAATAAAATACAATAAAATACAATAAAATACAATAAAATACAATAAAATACAATAAAATACAATAAAATACAATAAAATACAATAAAATACAATAAAATACAATAAAATACAATAAAATACAATAAAATACAATAAAATACAATAAAATACAATAAAATACAATAAAATACAATAAAATACAATAAAATACAATAAAATAAAATAAAATAAAATAAAATAAAATAAAATAAAATAAAATAAAATAAAATAAAATAAAATAAAATAAAATAAAATAAAAAATATAGCCTCAATTATTCAGTAAATATTGACATGGAGTGAATATCCCAGACACACCTTACCGAACCAGGTACAGACAAACGATTGGCCTTCTGAAACAATAAAACTCCTTACTCCTTAATCTCCTTAATATTATGGTAAATTATAAGGGAAGGCATTTATGCTTATCTTCCAAAAGTTTCATAATTGGCCTTCTGAATTAATGCATTCCAACTACATTTAAAGGGGAAATAGTAGGTGAAAAGCATAGTAATAAACCTTCATGAAGATTGAAACACCCCTTACTTCCATCTCATTATGAAAAACGGCACACCAGGTTCATGTATATGTATATATTCCAAAAAAAAAAATTAATTGAGGAGTTCGGAGACAGTGGCATGACTTTTTGGAAGATTCGAAACACATTACCGAACTTCTTATTTGGCGAATAGGATGTCGAGGATGACCTAATAACTTTTTCTTAAAACTCTTGTAAAAGGCCTTAGTGAACGGTCTTGCGCCGCTGAAATATTTTTACAAATGCCGGTTGCAGTGGTCTTTGAATATACCTGTGTGTGTGTGTGTGAGGCACATATAGTTTGTGATGTTTTCTGCTGCACCACTAAAAGGAAATGCAACTAAAAAACAAATACGAAATGTAAATACCAGCATATACACACACACACACTTATTTACATACCTTTGCACACACACACATACTCACTCATACCGAACTCATTCATTTAGGACATCGTAACAGACCTCCCGAGTATATTTCGAGATTAAATCTGGGAAATATTGCAGTTGATTTTCCTGTTCTTTATATTTGCATGGATGTGTTCAGGTTTCGTTCAGCTCTGCCAATGCTCGTTCTATAGCTAAGAACAAAGAAAGAAAAGAATACCAGAGGAGATGCACAAAAAAAAAATGAAAACAAACAAACAAACAAAAATATTAAAAACAAATCTGAAGGACGAGTTAACAAATACTCGTACCATACATACCTACAATTCAGGCAACACTAACGCACATAAACAAACAATCCACTTACACACTAGTGTAAAATTCCATAAGCGTAGGATGTGTGTATGTGTGCATTTGCACATGTATTTACACTTAACCAGGCGCAAAAACTCTTTTTCACACATACTTGTACATTTGTTTCTGCATTCATTTCATTTCTGCTGTTTTGTACGTGTGCGTTGGTAAATTTGTCTTATTGTATTTGCTGTTTGTTGCAAATGTAAATAAAGCAAACAAAAATGAAAAAAAAACACTCACACACATACACCAACATCACCCATAGGCAACCTGGAGGGCAGTAAATTGGGGGCTACATAAATAGAAATTTTAAGATTAGCATGAATGGCCTCATGGCATGGGTTCTATGTAATGTCCTTAAAAGGACAGTGTCCTTAATGTGGCTGAGACAGATAATTATTGATAAAACAAATGAGAAACTTTTAATAGCGATGTAAATGAATATTGGAACGAACGAATATTTGTAGAACAGACTATTCGAATAACTTAATTGTATAGTATTAGTAATCAGGCCAAGACCAACAACAGTTTGTAGAGCCATCTTAAGTAATTAGTCTTTAATACCATTTTTGCTTTGCACTCCATATGGATTTTTAAAAGTCAAGCCCACAAACAGCTGTCATTTTATTTGACAGCTGTCATTTTATTTGACAGCTGCCATTTTATTTGACAGATGCCATTTTTTGTGACAGCTGTCATTTTATTTGACAGCAGTTCATTCATTCATTATTTGACAGCTGTCATTTTGTTTGACAGCTGCCATTTTATTTGACAGATGCCATTTTTTGTGACAGCTGTTCATTCATTCATTATTTGACAGCTGTCATTTTATTTGACAGCAGTTCATTCATTCATTATTTGACAGCTGTCATTTTATTTGACAGCTATAATTTTGTTTTTTATTTATTATTTTATTTAGCAGCTGTCATTTTATCTCACAGCTGCCATTTTTTTGACAGCTAAAATTTTTTTGACAGCTGCCATTTTTTTGCTATCAGCTATAATTTCGTTTGATAGCTGTCATTTCGTTTGATAGCTGTCATTTTATGTGACAGCTGTCATTTTATTTGACAGCTGTCATTTTATTTGACAGTTGTAATATTATTTGACAGCTGTCATTTTATTTGACAGCAGTTCATTCATTAATTATTTGACAGCTGTCATTTTATTTGACAGCAGTTCATTCATTAATTATTTGACAGCTGTCATCTTATTTGACAGCTGTCATTTTATTTGACAGCAGTTCATTCATTAATTATTTGACAGCTGTCATTTTATTTGACAGCAGTTCATTCATTAATTATTTGACAGCTGTCATTTTATTTGACAGCAGTTCATTCATTAATTATTTGACAGCTGTCATTTCGTTTGACAGCTGTCATTTTATTTGACAGCTGTCAGTTTATTTGACAGCTGTCAGTTTATTTGACAGCTGTCATTATATTTGACAGCTGTCATTTTATTGGAGAGCTGCCATTTTATTTGACATTTTGTTGATCCTTTACAATATACTCGTAAAGCATTAACTTCTATTAACCACTTGGTGTGCCAAAGCGTTTCCATGCCAGACCTTTAAAACGAAACAAATGCCAGCCATTCAACGTGATGCCCTCCAGCAGATGACATACTGCAGCAGCATATTGGTGGCACGCTTGTACATGGCGGTGTCTTGCACATACAACCGCGCGGCACCAAGTGCACAAATGCATTTACTCATTTCATTTCAATTCGCTTCATTTTGTTGTGATGTGAACCGAAACATGAAAAGGCGTACAAGTAGAAGATGAATAATGCCACCCAAACGCCCATTCCTTTCTCCGGCATTCATTGAATCTCTCAGCCATTCGCTCATTCATTCATACATTCATTATGGAAAGCGTTGTGCAGCTTTTACTTAAAGTTTTGTGTGGATAATGAAAAATGGTACAACACTCACACACACTGGCATACGCATACAAGTGCAGCGTCATACTACTACAGAAAATAAAACGGATTTCCTTTTTGCCGCCATTCAAGTGCGCCTTGCGTCCTTCCCCCCTTAAACACCACCAGGCGACAGCAAAATAATGTTTTTTTTGTATGCGCCACTGCCCCCTGCCGCCTTTCTGCGACTGTTTTTAAAAGTTCTGCTCTAAAATCCTTGCTTTCGTTTTTTTTTTCGCCGAGATTGTGCTTTGCCAACGTGGCACGGAAAGTACTTGGATTCATTTTGTGATACAAAACAAAAAAAAAAACAAAAAAAAAGCTGCAAGCAAAATTGCATTCACTTTCGTTGCAACACTAAAACGTACATACAGACGGAAAATGAAGAAGGTTAAGATTATTTGCTAGCTGCCGCACTACCGCTGGCAACAGAAGCGAGGCACGTGGAACAATGAACATTTTGGAGAATGGCACAACATTTTGTACAAATGAAATATGAAAATGAAACCGAAACTGGAGCTGGAGCTGGGGTTGGCGTTGGTTTTGGAATGCGGCCAGGCGGGAGGTGGGGCTCATAAACACATACAACAACAAATGGCATCATGACTTTGGGGGTAATTTTCGTTTTTTTTTGTTTTTGAAATTGTATCTTTAAATTGGATTTAAGTTCTATTTTCACTAAATTAGGGTGAAAGCAATTTTATGCCGTTGCGATGCTGGTGTAATTTGAGTTAATATTTTTTCAAGATTGTTGGCCAAAGGTGGTGGTATGGAAATTGTAGAAGGCAGAGGTTGTTTATGTTATGAAGACGGGAGAAAAAAAATTCATGGATACATTTTTTTTTTGGGAGAAGACGTTTGATCAAATAGTACAATATATCAAATTAAAGATAATTATGTGAACTAAAAACGTTGTAAACATGATTTTCATATAAACACAATTACATTAAAATAATACGTTTCTGTGAATTTTTTTTTTAAATCAAAATAAATGTTTTTTTTAAAAATCATAAATCATTTTTTTTTCAAAAAAATCATAAACATTTTTTTTTTAAATCTTAATAAATTTTTTTTGTTTTATTTTAGAAGTAATTATTTGAGCTAAAAATGTTGTGAACATGATCTTTATATAAAAAAAAATTAAATTAAAATAATACGTTTATTTGATTTTCTTTTTTCAAAGAATTATAAAAAAAAATTTTTTTTAAAAAATCATAATAAATTTTTTTTTTAAAAAAAACTTAATATTTTTTTTTATTTTAGAGGTAAAAATCGTAAAAATGTTGTGAACATGATTTTTATATAAAAACAATTAAAATTATAAGTTTCTTTGATACTTTTTTTTTAAAAAAAAAACAACAAAATTTTTTTTTTTTAACAACCATTACATTTTTTCTTCAGAAAATCATAAATTTGTTTTTTCAAAAATCATAGGCAATTTTTTTTTAAAAAAATCTTAATATTTTTTTGTTTTATTTTAAAGGTAATTATGTGAACTAAAAATGTTGTAAACATGATTTTTATATAAAAGCAATTCAATTAAAATAATACGTTTATGTGATAATTCTTTTCAAAAAAAATTTTTATTTAAAAAAATCAATTTTTTTTTGTTTTAAAAAATCATAACATTTTTTTTCAAAAAATCATAAATTTTTTGTTTTAAAAAATCATAACATTTTTTTTCAAAAAATCATAATTTTTTTTTTTCTAAAATCTTAATATTTTTTTTTTTTGTTTTATTTTAAAAGTAATTATTTGAGCTAAAAAAGTTATGAACATGATTTTTATATAAAAACAATTAAATTAAAATAATACGTTTATTTGTTTATTTTTTCAAAAAATTTTAAAAACACAAAAAAAAATTTAAAAAAGCATAATTTTTGTTTTTTTAAAGTAATTATTTGAACTAAAAATGTTGTGAGTATGATCTTTATATAAAAACAATTAAAACGTATTAAAATAATACGTTTATTTGTTTTTTTTTTTTTCAAAAAATCACAAAAACATTTTTTTTCAAAAAATCACAAAAAATTTTTTTTCAAAAAATCACAAAAAAAATTAAAAAAGCTATTTTTTTTTTAGAGTAGTTATTTGAACTAAAAATGTTGTGAGCATGATCTTTATATTTATATCATAAAAATTTTTTTTTTCAAAAAATCATAAAAAAAATTTTAAGAAATCATAAAAAATTTTTTTTTAATAATCATAAAAAATTTTTTTTTTAATAATCATAAAAAATATGTTTAGAAAATCATATATATATATATTTTTTTTTTAAAAATCTTAATATTTTTTTTATCGATCAGCTGTTACGGAAAACAAGCCCTAATTCAAAGACATCTACGGATAAGTGTAGAAGCTATGTCCTTTTTTGTAAAATTGTTATAATTTCCCTACCATGGTTCTCGTCTTCAGTTTATATGGCAGCAACAATTGTTCCGTTTGAATCATAGCCAGAGATTTTATGACTCGACGCCATTAGCCCCAATTTGTTCCTTAACTTATTACATCGCATTTTTAGTCTTTTCAGTTTTTCCCCCGTTTATCTCTAAGCCTTCGGAAAAAGTTCAGACTCAACCATTAAAATTTGGTGTTATATTTCTACATGCGCGCATGCATGATTTGTTTGTTTGTTTGTTTTTTTTCGCCCCACCGCAAATGTAAACTTTAACGAGTGTATTCATATTTCACAATTGAAATTTAAATAAATTCAACTACACCAAAACAGCAACCACCTATACAGCCGTAAAAGTTTTCGCACAAGTGCTTCTCAAAATCCAAACCTAATAACCCCAGATGCTGGTGATGCTGACGTTGAACGGAGTGGGACAATAATGGATGTGGTAGCAAAATCCGAAAACCCTCACACAACTTCCCCTAATCACGTAGCCATGAGATACAAATAGAACACACAACAAAAAAAAACAACAAACATAAAATAAGAACAAACAACTTCGAACACCCAAACCCCAAGAAAAACCAACAAAAACTGTAAAACTATTTTGCATATTACTGAAAAGCAAATCGACATTATATGCAGATTTGCGGCCCCCTGTTACCGGCTACCTACCCTCCTCCTGTTTCTGTAGACAGCATTTCCACACATTTAATGATATGTGCTGGATTTACAAATAAATAAGTAAAAAAAACAAAATGAAAACAAACACCACCAACATTTTCCAATTTATGCTACACCCTCTCAACTCGCATTATAATCTGCCATAAACTATATGAATTTATTGATTATGATTCAATCAAAACGAAGCAAAAACCATTACTTTCAGTCTGGAGAAATGTGCGTCATAATAAACCATACTCAAGCCATCCCACACCACCACACCCGCTCCACCGTCAGCCCACGTAGAACAGCAGACATTGGAAATTGCTGCTATGGGAAGTCATAAAATGCATGACGTTGTCCTGGAAACCCATACATTATTTCATTGTCATCCCCTTTAAAGAGATTTCGGGTTAGAGATTATTTAACGCATTATAATGTAATTAGTGTTGGCAATTCATTTAAACAAAAGGACTTAGTGCTGAGACCAAGAAACGAGACTATTATGCAGAGTACACCTTACCGTACCGTACGGTATCGCATCGCATCACATCGTAGACTAATTAGAAATTGTGATTGTAATTGTTTTTGCATTTTAAACAAATGTCATCGTCGACACAGAGTAACCGGGTACATTAGCTATCACACACACACACATATATGGGATGGTAGAAGCAATCTACTTTCACATATACAGAAAATTGCTTAAATTGATAAACTTCCTTATATCCTTAAGGCAAAGGTGACATAACCCAGTCAACAAAAGTGCGGGCAATGAGTTTGCAGGTGTAGTGAGTGAAATAAGTTTCCCACAATATGTAGAGCCGAGAAAAGTTCTTTGCCGGTTTCTTAATGGCATATTAAGGAAAATATGTACGTACATTATTTTCAAATTTAAAAAAAGTTTTATAAATAATTTACAGAATAAAATCATAGTTTTAGAAAAAAAGACTTCTAAAAGTTAACAAGAAATGTTTTATAAATAATATTCGATATCGTGAATAAAACTCTCCTAGATCTGAGTGGAAATATAATGGATTGTCCTAAGTTATCTCTGTAGCATGTGGTTCGTTGTGATACCTAGAGTTTATATGTATTCTTCTATCGGAGTCCGATTAAAATAAATTTCCCATAAAACGCAGACAAACAATTATTTAAATGAAATTTTACCTAAAATGAAATCTCAAGGTAATGAAAGAAAATACATGGATAATTTTTATACGAATGAATTGTCTTAGAAAAAAATAAGCACCAAAAAAATTATTTAAAGAAAATCTATCGATAACGACTCAATACAACAAGGGAAAATACTAAAAATCCTTTTTATCCTAATTTTCTTCAGCCACAAAAATTTTTTTTTTTCAAATTTTTTCCATTATACTAGCTGTCTCACAAAAAAAATTATTCAGAGAAAATCTATCGAATAACAAAGTCGCAATAAAACAAGGAAAAATACTACAAAATCCTTTTTATCCGAAAAAAAATTCTATAGAAAATGTATCGATCAAATTTTTTCGATAACCAAAACATTTGTTAAAGAATACATAGAGAGTTTTTATACGAATTGTGTTATAAAAAAATCATCACAAAAAAAAATAAGTTAGAGACAATCTATCGATGCCACTTTTTCGATAACACATTCTATCGAATAACAACATCTCAATACAACAAGAATAAATACGTAGAAGCCTTTTTATTTATTTCTTTACCACAAAAAAAATTCTAAAGAAAATTAATCGATAACATGTTTTCGATAACCAAAAAAATTTGTTTAAACAAATTATCGATTTTTTTTTACATCAAAAACTAATAGGAATACCAAAAATAGCTTTATGAGAACCGAAACAAAAAAAAATAAAGAGACTTTTATGCAAAATTTCTTAAAAAAAAATTGCAAAATTTCCTTACGCAACGGAAAAATTGTTTAAAGAAGTTTGTTCGATAAAACACTAAAATTCCATAAAATTTGTTCAAAATTTGTACAAAAAAATTTCTTTTAAGTAGTTGATAATTGCAATGATACTTTTGAGTACCGTCGGTCGACAAAGGGTTAAACAATTAAAAAACAATTACTATGAATTACAAAGAATTTCTCCTCAAAATATCAGAACAAATCAATAGCATTTTTGATGGAAAATTTATTGATTAAACTTTGTTCGATACAAAAAACAATTTCTCAGTTCAGTTAAGTAGACGGGAAAACATTTAAAAAAATGTCTGAAAAACATTTTTTTTTTCACAGAAAATTAACTTATTTATTTTTTCCGATAAAAAATTTTTTTTTTTTAAAAAATTGCATAACAGAAATTAGACAGTTTTAGAGGAAAAAACTACTAAGAAACTTTAGAGAAAGTTGTTTAAAAATGATTCCAACAATATTTCAAAAAAAACATTTATTTATCGATACTTTATTTTGATAAAAATATAAGTGGGTCATGAGAATATGCGGAGAAACATTTAAACGAAGTTTCTGGAGGAAAAAAAGAAATAATTATTTAAAAAAAAAATCGCCTTAGGTCTGGAAGTACATAATTATGTTTATTGTGTATTACTTGGGTCGTCGATTTGACGATGAACGACTTTTCAGGGTTTAATTTAGTTTTGTTAACATTCCCCTCCAGGTTTGTTGGATCATTGTGTTGCCCATTCATGCCCATTATAATTGCATATATCACATTAAGGCAACATTTTATTAAAGCCATAATAAGTAGTAAACAATTTAATTCAATTTAAGCCCTGTTTATTTCTTATTAAAATTGTTCATGGACCAAAACACACAGACAGTTCGTCCATGAGCATGTGTCTGTGTCTAGTACTAGGAATAACATACTTCTGTCCCCAAACCATCTGAAGAAGATTCTCCGTCATCGTATGCGTATTTGCCAAAAGCAACAGCCGCCACAACAAACTACTCCCCGAAATGTTGGCTTAGCCCAGTCATTTACAATTTAACCCCTCAGCAAAAACAGTTACACTGACAAGGGCCGCAATGAAAAGGAATTGGCTAGAACAGGCCAACTGCCACCAAGGAGCACGAAGTACAAAAAAGTGTCTTCATGTTATGCCGAAAATTGTCACATTGTTCTATGGGAGGAGATTTACAAGGGATAATGAATTACAGGGCCCAAACGAAACAAACAACATAGAAAAATATTTTCTCAATTAAACTATAGAAAGTCAATATAAATAAGAGGTGGAAATTTCGAAGAAAATTTATAGAAACAAAGAAAATGTCTTCAAAATATCAACACAAATCCAAAAAAAAAAAAAAGTTAAGAAAAATTATCGATAACATTTTTCTCGATAAAAAATTTTATTCCTTTAAAAAAAAAAATAGAAAAAACAATTGGTTAAGAAAAATTATCCATAATTTTTTTTCTCGATAAAAAAACTAGAAAAAATTTATTCATAGAAGAAATGTGGTTTACGAACAATTTATCGATAAAAATGTTTCCAATAAAAAAAAATATTTTCTCAATAAAACGAGTAAAAAAATTTCGAAAAAACACTTAATCGAAATTTATAAAAGTATTAACGGGTTTCTTGTATAAATTTCGATTTAGTAACGCTAGCAAAACATTGCTACGAGTAAATAGTCTTTTAAAGGGGAAAAAATGGTTAAAGGAAACTTTTTTCAATCTTCAATAATACTAGCAAAATTTTCTAACAATGTATCGATAAATATTAGTCCAATAAAAAATTTACCGATAAATATTTTTCAATAAAAAAATACTTTCTCAATGAAACTAGCAAATAATTACTATGAATGAAAATGTGTAGAAAGAAATGGTCTACCAAAAATGTATCGATATATATTTATTTCATAAAAAAAATATTTTCTCAATGAAACTAGAACAAATATTAGTGTAAATAAATGGCTTTTAAACTTTATTTATAGACATATATAGAACAAAAATTTATCGATAAATATTTTTTGAATAAAAAAAAATTTCAATAAAAAAAAATATTTATTTAAAACAAGGTGAATAGAACGCGTTTTAAATAAATTTATAGTACAAAATTGATTTTCCAAAAATTTAACGATAAATATTATTCCAAATAAAAATTGATTTTCCAAAAATTTATCGATAAATATTTTTTCAATAAAAAAAATATTTTCTCAATGAAACTAGAAAAACTTTACTATGAATGAAAATGTGTAGAAAGAAATGGTGTACCAAAAATTTATCGATAAATATTTTTTTCATAAAAAAAAATATTTTCGCTATGAAACTAGCAAACAAATTACTATAAATAAAACGAAGTTTAAATAATGGTTGAAAGAAAATTGAACGATACAAAACTTTTAAATAAAAAGAAAAAAAATATTTTTTTTAAATTAAATTAGCAAAAACCAAATTTTGCAGAAGAAAACGGGGTTTAAGAATATTTATCGATAAAACTATTGACGATAAAAAAATATTTTCCTAGTGAAACTAGCAAAAAAAAATTTTATGAATAAATATTAATAGAAAATAAATGGTTTGAGGACAATATATCGATAACAATTGTTAAAAAATATTTTTTCAATAAAAATTACGGAACATAAGCTTTTCAAGGAAATTTATAGAATAAAAATGTTTATAATAAATTTATCGATAACAAAAAAAAAGTTTTCTCAATAAAATCAGCCAAAGATGGTGGAGGAAGAATTTCTTAATTTAAAAAAAAAAATCTAAAAGAATATTGAAATAATGTATAATTAATTGTTCATTGGTCGACGATAAGACAACCTTTTAAGACACAACATTTTCGCCATAAACCGCATATAAACCGAAACTGGAATGTTGAATTTATCTGGCCCATGGACTTATGACTCGTATTTCGTGTTCTTATAATTCTTACGCATTTTTCATAGTTTAAAATAGAAAACTTTAGATTTTCATTTGAACACACGAGTGAAAAAGACCAAATAAGTTCGTTTCAGGAGGGTAAACAAATCTTATCTAATTGTACACATGTTTTATAGGTTAAGCAGTGGGTGGAATTCGAAAGAGGTGAGGGGCAGCAGCATAATGAGCATTTCATGCTAAGGGATAAAAGGACCCAATGTATGCTCTATGTGGAGATTTTGAAACAATGATGTGAGATTTGCTGGGGCAAGTTGAAGATAATAATTATACGGAATATAAATTACAAAACAATAAGCAGGGTAGGGTTGAAAGGGGGGCGGGGGCAAACAAAAACCTGGGGTAAGTCAGTTGAATTAGAAGGACCGGGTACGTGCACAAAGATTTTTATGCTCACATGGCGTTGTAAGGACAAGTGAGGTATGTGTATGTGTGGGTGTGTGTTTTTCGATTTCCTGTGCCTGTGTGTGTGTGAGTGAGTTTAAGGGTTAATATGATTAAAATTCTTATTAAAAATTGTCTTAGGCAATCAAAATCCTGATTAACTTTATATTGTTTTCTGATACAGTTTGTCATGGTGTTCTCCTACACTCCCCAGATTTGCTCATCCCCCACATATCCTTGGTTTTAATTAGTTACATGAATGCAGCTGACTTGGTATATTTGTCAGGAAGGCTGTATGAACGTTTACGGACTGCCGGCAGCTGTAAAACATTCTGAAATTGAGCTACGTCTATTATTAATTACATTCTTGTTTTTGTTTCAAAAATAAAAATTCTTGTTTTTATTTCGAAAACTAGGAGTTTTTGATAAACAAATTGTAATTTTTCCATTAGAGAAACATTTTTGGTTTCTGTTTGGACAAGTGGAATTTATTTAATTTGTTCATATTTCAATTGAAACTACAGATCACACGTGTAGCTGATATGATATATGAGAGATTCATGACCAACTGAACCCCCATTAAACGTATGATGAATTCATAATTTTCTACCCTGGCCGAGGTTATTAGAAATACCAACACCTTTGAACCTAACTAACATTGAGTTACCCCAGGAAGAGGACCAGCACTGTTGTGTGGAACACCCCATATTAAAATGGTCAGTAGTTTATTTATATATTTTTTTTTTTTTGCTACTGCCCATTGTTCGTAACAACCGCATCATATTTATGCAATTTTGTGAATTTCTAGTTTTACTCATTCATCCAGAAATATTTTCACATTTAAATGGTCAAATTACTAAAGTCGTACAACCAAACAATCCACTTGAACTATTTTCATTTAAATTGTGTGCGTGTGTGATTGTTTTAAGCGTGGTGGAAAAAATAAAAAAAAATAACACAAACACATAACAACCAACATTTTATGTAAAATATGAATTGATTGTGGTAACAGCCACACACACGCACACACACATATCCTTTCGTACAATGTGTATGGGTCTGTA
Organism: Hydrotaea cyrtoneurina; assembly: GCA_958296145.1. Classification (NCBI taxonomy): domain Eukaryota; kingdom Metazoa; phylum Arthropoda; class Insecta; order Diptera; family Muscidae; genus Hydrotaea; species Hydrotaea cyrtoneurina. The sequence continues at coordinate 56,748,240 of OY282516.1, read as the reverse complement.
AATGTATGTGCTTCGGTTATTGGTATTATATAATTTACCATGTATATGTTGGTTATTGGTATTGGCCTCTAAAATTAGTATAAATTGGTTGAATTATGGGCAATTGAGATACACGCACCGTCAGACAGACACCACATCCCATTTACACTGAAAATAAAAATATAATACAGGAAATACATATGTTGTAGGAAATTTTTGGGAATTTTTGTACACAGGGTCCGAAAATTCTTTAAAAAAAACTAATGGATATTTTCTCAAATTTCCTTTTTTATTTGAAAGTACAATCCTTCCGGTTAATAATGGAAAATAATTTCACTCAAATGGCTGCCTCGGCTGGCCATGCAGTAGCCTAACGACATCAGCTCTGCGGCAGATAATGCGATCTTCAAAAACAGGGCGCAAAACATCGAGTGTAGCTTTGGCTGTGTGGCACGTAGTGCCGTCCTGTTGAAACCAAATGTTGCCAATATCCTCCTCTTCAATTTTTGTAAACAAAAATTCGTTCAACATGTCCCGATAACGAAAATAACGAAAACGAAATAAGCACTAGTTGAAAAAAAAAACGTTAGATTGCGGACCCTTTATTAACTGGTGCATTTTGGCGTCCTGAAGTCCAAAAAAATATTAAAATATGTTTTTATGTATACATTTATTTTTTAAAATTTGTAATTTAAAATTCTCTTTTTCGTCGGAGGTACCTTTATTAGTTTCACCATAATTTTGGAAGAAGACTTCTGATCAAATTAAAGGTTATTATGTGGGTTAAAAATTTTGTGAATATGATTTTTATATAAAAAATAATGATTTGAGCAGTGCCAAAAATTAAAAAAAATTAACATAAAAAAATATTTTTTGTAAATCAGAAAAAAAATAAATTTTAAAGTAACAAAAAAATATTTTTTTTTTTATATTTTTTAAAAAAATAAATTTTCTGGTAACACTAAAAAGTATATTTCTAAAAAAAAAAAATTTTTGGTAACAAAGAAATATTTTTTTTTAAAATTTTTTTCATACGGTAATACAAAGAAATATTTTTCTAAAAAAAATTTTTTTCAGCAACAAAAACATATTTTTCTGCAAAAAGTTTAACACAAAAAAAATATTTTTTTTAAAACAAAAATATTTTTTTTTTTAAAATAATATTTAATATTTTTTTTTAAACATAAAAAAAAAATTTTAGAAATACATTTTTTAGTAACAAAAAAATATTGTTTTTTAAAATTTTCCGGTAACACAAAAAAATATGTTTCTAAAAAAAATTTTTTTGAGTAAAAAGAAATGTTGTGAATATGATTTTTATATAAAAATAATGATTAAGAGCAGTGCCATAAATTAAAAAAAAAAAAAAATTAACATAAAAAAAATATTTTTTGTAAATCAAAAAAAAAAAAAAAATTTTTAGTTACAAAAAAATATTTTTTTTTTTAATTTTTTAAAAAAATAAATTTTCTGGTAACACTAAAAAGTATATTTCTAAAAAAAAAATTTGGTAACAAAGAAATATTTTTTTTAAAATTTTTTAAAAAAACAAATTTTACGGTAATACAAAGAAATATGTTTGTAAAAAAAATTTTTTTGAGCAACAAAAAAATATTTTTCTGCAAAAAATTTAACAAAAAAAAAATATTTTTTTTAAACAAAAAAATTTTTTTTTTTTAAATAAATTTTTTAGTAACAAAGAATTTTTTTTTTTAAATTTTTTAAAAAAATAAATTTTCTGGTAACACTAAAAAATATTTTTCTAAAAAAAAACAATTTTTTGGAAACAAACAAATATTTTTTTTTTAAAAAACAATTTTTCCGGTAACGCAAATAAATGTTTGTAAAAAAAATTTTATTGGGTAACAAAAATATTTTTCTACAAAAAATTTAACAAAACAAATATTTTTTAAAAAAATTAAAAGAAAATCAAAAATATTTACAAAAAAATATTTTTTAAAAAAAAATAAATTTCCTCTTAACACAAAAAAAAATCATTAAAAATTAAAAAAAAAATCGCAACTATTCGTTTTATTATATTTTGCGAATAGCTGTCACACTACGGAAGAAAACAAGTCATATTTAAAACATATTTACGGATAAATGTAGAAATAGAAGTAGTTTTTTGCAAAAGTTGGCAATTGGGATACTTAAACGCTGTTTTTCATTAGTGTGTCCGGCTCATTCGGACGATAATTTAAAGCAATTTCTTTGAAACTCGACATGAGTTAATATTTTCCCGAAACTACTTATGGGAGTGCATATGGGTTATATGGTCACACCTTTTCGGGTACAAGCCATATAAATTTCGATTTATTTTTAAAAAATGTTTATGATTATTTTAAGCCACCAAAAAAGATTTATAAACGATCGAATTCGGCAAATATTTTTGTTCATAAACCCATTGATGGACCTTGTCAAGAACATTTTTCGAAAAAAGCTCGTTTTTCTAAGAGCCCAAATTTTGATAATGATTTTATTCACAATCCACTAATTTTGTTTTTTTTTTTAAATAATTTTGTACAAATTATTTCTACGTTTCTGGCAGTAGTTTAAATTTGTGTCTGCCAAAACTGGAAATTAAGTTTTATGCTCTAAAGATATTAAAGGTGATTTCCGATGTAAGCTTTTCGATCAATTTATTTATTTATTTATTATGAATTACAATACAAAGTAAATTTATATTCTAATTTTGGATCCAAAGACCATTTGGCTAGATTTTTGCAACGACAGACCAAAGCCTCTGGTGGGAATCGAACCTACAACCCCCATGCTGATAGGCAAGCACGCTACAAACTCGCCTACCGGGGCGCTTACTTTTCGATAAATTGAATACAAAACATGCAATATTAATCGGAAATCAGTTGTAGCAAAATTTCCATCTCTGGGCTAGAAACGAAAAAAACATCAAAAAGCTAAATATTTACCTACACAGTATTTTCTATTAAGGGAAAATAGTTACCCGCACCGTATTTTCCATTACTCAGTTCGAAAATGAGCAATTTTCAGCAAATGCCCATTTAATTTTCGCCGTGTATTTACAATAGCCCCAGCTTACAATGTTCTGTCTAATAAACATAAGTTTGTTCATATATCATTTTGTTTATCGCTTATTTTACATAAAATGTAACATTGCCGCACATAGTACGAGTATGTCGGTACGCTCGTCCGTCTCTCCGATCCGATCCATTGTGCCTTTTTGTATCGACTTGTATTTATGATTATGTATTTAAATAATTTAATTAAAATATTAACATTTTTATTGTTGCTGTTGTTTTTTTTTTGTCGTTTGTCTTTTGTAGGAATGCCAATTTCAATTTAAAAATCGCCGCTGGAATTGTACCACAACGGAGGATAATACGGTTTTTGGTCCCATGACCGGTTTGGGTAAGTGTACGAATATGGTCGATTTAATTTACTCGTTCAGTTCAGCGGCAAAAAAAACACATTGTTGAGGAAAACCTCAGGGCGGCTAAGGGATGGCAAATATGCGTGTATTAGACAATTTGTGAATATAAATAATTGGGAAAATATTTGATAATTAACTTTATATGTCCGCTACGGGAGATTAGATAGTAAGTTAGTTTTTTTGTTGGCATAAATGTCAAACGATTGGAAATATTCCCTACGGATATCATACATTACATATTTTCTGAATTTGAAAAAAACTGTACTAAGAAATATTTTTATATTTTATAAAAAAAATTTCAAAAAAATTTAGGAAATATTTTATTCACCGAGTTCATGAATCTACTAAGCTTGGGTCATTTGGATTTGGAAATCCTAGGTCAGTGTATTTGAAAGAGACCTTTCTTGCTTTCTAGTTTTACTAAAAGCGTTTCCGTCATTGTATTTGACATGTCATTTTATTTGTCAGCTGTCATTTTATTTGACAGGTGACATTTTATTTGACAGCTGCCATTTTATTTGACAGCTGTCATTTTATTTGACAGCAGTCATTTTATTTGACAGCTGTAATTTTTTTTGACAGCTGTCATTTTATTTGACAGCTGTCCTTTTATTTGACAGCTGTCATTTTATTTGACAGCTGTCATTTTATTTGACAGCTGTCATTTTATTTGACAGCTGTAATTTTTTTGACAGCTGTCATTTTATTTGACAGCTGTCATTTTATTTGACAGCTGTCATTTTATTTGACAGCTGTCATTTTATTTGACAGCTGTCATTTGATTTGACAGCTGTCATTTTATTTGACAGCTGTCATTTGATTTGACAGCTGTCATTTTATTTGACAGCTGTCATTTTATTTGACAGCTGTCATTTTATTTGACAGCTGTCATTTTATTTCACAGCTGTCATTTTATTTGATTTATTTGACAGCTGTCATTTTATTTGATTTATTTGACAGCTGTCATTTTATTTGATTTATTTGACAGCTGTCATTTTATTTGATTTATTTTAAGCTGTCATTTTATTTGACAGAATTTCGTGCATTTTGAAAGAGGCATTTTTTTCTAGTTCTACTAAAAACTTTTCCTCTTTAAAATATCTTTTCACTTCTTTGGTGCCATTTTTGTATTTATGTTTACCTTCCAATTTCACCATGCAATCGTCCTTGTGGCCTCCTTGTCAATCTTCTTTCTGTATCTAATATTTAATTCATCATAAAGAAAACTTTGTATTCATTTTATCATCATTAGTCAAGGCAAAGTTTCGTATTTTTTGCGTTCCCTATTTCTTTGTCTGATGTCAGATGGTGGGCGGGTGAAGGGGTGCTTGAATGCATATTCCATTGTCTTTTCGGAAGACTTAGCGCAACATCACAGCATCTGGACGAAGTGTCTTAATGACTTAAATCAATTTATGGTGTTGTGCTGTTGTCGTCGTTATCCTCACGGTAAGATAAACATGGCACAGTGGTGTAAAGCAGTAAATTATCTGATCATGACTTTTCGTCTGGAAAAAAAAAGATTTGTCGTTTTCGAAAACCGTCTGGAGTAAATTTTATTCGGCAATCATAATTTGCCTTATCCGATTTTCGTTTCGTAAAGAGTACTAAATTGACTTTCAGCTATTCGATCTCCGAAAAATTATTCCTCCGCTATATCCTACTCCCATTATTTTGGTTCCTACAAATCGTTTAACTTCTGAAGCTACTGTTCACTGGTTGTTTCTCACAAGGCGTAGGGACAATGCAGAAAGTTGAGGGTGGGACCCCGTGCGAGTGTTGAATGTTGTGCGAACAAATATTTCATTATAAGCAGTTTTCAACATCACTCAACTTAATTAAGACTGATGACAATGGTTTGACATCGACGTTACCAATGACTGCTTTACTCTCCCCCGACATTCAACAATGTTTGAGTGTTTTGATATTTTAACTTTGTGCCCACACAGCCCCTCATCGAAGAAACTCGTGCACTTCTTCTTCTGCGTCTATCATTTCCAACTTTGTTGTCACATGGCCTCCGCCCGTGCCGCCTTCCCACCGCTCTATACCACTTGACTTGACTGCGTTGTATTGTTTCCTGTCTGTAAAGTTCATAACAAAAACAAATTACTTGAAATTGTATGTAGATGTCGTATCAGTGTATCTATATCTTTATATGTATTTGTTTGTATCCCAAAAATACTGTATGTATGTATGTATGTAAGTGTGCTGGTTGGACGAGTGGGAATGTTGTCCGTCTCTCGACATCGACAGGAAAAGGATACACTAACAAAAGTTTAGAGTTCGTTTGTTTAATACCGGAGCTGTCGTCGTCCGAGTATTTGTCGTTGTCGTTGCTGCTGGTGCCGTCGATATTTAAAAGATTATAAGAAAATTGAAATATCTCTCGTGTGACTTTGTTTCGTTGTTTGCTAGTGTCCTTGCTGGTGATAGCTCCTCCATCGTTTGTGTGCGTCAACGGAAGGAATTCTTATAAAATCTTAATATGCGTACTTGTTGTTTGTTGTTGTTTGCAAATATTATGAAAATCTTGTATGCCATAAACTTGTTATGAGATATCCGTTTTTTTTTTTGGTGTGCGAAACTTATGGAACGGTAAAGAAATTGTATGTTCTCTGCCATTGGAGGCACCCTACATGGGATCACATTGTAATTTTATTTGACAGCTGCCATTTTATTTGTCATTTTATTTGACAGCTGTCATTTTATTTGACAGCTGTCATTTTATTTGACAGCTGTCATTTTATTTGACAGCTGTCATTTTATTTGACAGCTGTCATTTTATTTGACAGTTGTCATTTTATTTGACAGCTGACATTTTATTTGACAGCTGTCATTTTATTTGACAGGTGTCATTTTATTTGCCATCTGTCATTTTATTTGACAGCTGTCATTTTAGTTGACAACTGCTATTTTATTTGACAGCTGTCATTTTATTTGACAGCTGTCATTTTATTTGACAGCTGTCATTTTATTTGACAGCTGCCATTTTATTTGACAGCTGTCATTTTAATTGACAGCTGCCATTTTATTTGACAGCTGTCATTTTATTCAAAAGTTACAGAAGCGAATTGGGGATGCAGTTGGATTCTGGACCATTGTGCGTTGTAGCGACAATTTAATGTCGCTGTTTCCCTTACCAACACAGCATTTACGTTTGATTCCATCGCTTCATTCCACAGAAAAAATGTTTACAGCTCGTGCATCCTTATTGGCTCGTCTCCGCTTAGATCGAATTGTTGGCATCTCTAGACGACTTTTTCTGAGCATGAGCATATTTCTGCAGAATAACATGCCTGGATGAATAACTTCTTTCCAGTAATTTTGTATTTATTTTTGTTGTTGGTTGACATTCATTGCTGTAAGTTGGCTCACTGTTAAATTATTGTTTCATATTTACAGCAAAATCATATCATCTGCGAAAGATTCAAATGAAATAATGAATGCATCAATGACTGGCGGGTTGTAAACATCTTATTAGCAACTTACATAATGACCTGATCTGGTCTGGTCTGGCTGAACTCAGCTTTTGGCTTAGGCAGATGTTGTTGTCGTCGTCGTTGTTGTTGTGGTGTTTTTCTATTTTCGTTTTTCCCGGTAAGAAGTAAATTAATTAAAAATGTTCTTTGTATTGTTTTCTTGGTCTGCTTTCTTGAAAGTTTACCAATAGAAAGCAGTTCGAGGGACATAAGACAGTTCTTTACTCTTGTCATGTTCATGGCATAAGTCAAAGGGTGGTCCGTCCGTCCGCCCGTCTGTCTGTCTGTGTATCTGCTCTGCTCCGTTCCATTTCGTTGGCGTTCTGTACTTTGCCAGTTATCCGCTCCAAATCTTCAAAATGGCCAATTAAAATAATGTTGTTCATTCATGGCGTTGTTTTTTTTTTTTGTTTTGTTGTCTTGTTTTATTTTCCTTCTCCAACTGGACTAACTTTTTCCAACTGCCATCATAAGTAAGCCTTTCTTTTGCTTCTTTGCCATCATTCCTACACTTCGGTCAGAGACCGAATGAAAGGGCCAACGTCTATTACCACGGTGATGGCGGTGTTGGTCCGTCTGTCCCTATTTCATCCTTCTGTCTGTGTGTGTGTGTTTAATTTTGGAGACCACAGAACGAACTGTAACAAATTCCAGAAATGTTTTCAAAATAAATGAAATCAATTTAGATGATGACGAAGACAACAATGGCGTTCTGTAAATTCCAACACAATCTAATGATTGTTTTGTATTAATCATGTTTTCAAAATAATCTGTTCCCTGGGGGTCAGAACAACAACAACAAAAAGGTTACCTGGCTTATCAGGTAGTTAAATGTAAGTAATTAATAATACCAACATTTATATCACGTAAACGAGCTGGCTGGCGTTTGTGGCATTTATAATTTGTCCATGTATTTTATGAACTTTAGAGTGGAAGGGGGTGTCATTATTAAAGTTGCCTTTTTCTCTCTGTAAAAGCTTTGATTCAGCTTCATTACTTTGTAAGAGAATTGGACCAGTTACACCTTAATTAATAGGGGGATAATTAATTGATATTAATGACATTTCTTGGAAATATAAATTGAACCTCAGCCAGAGAATGGAATTTTTCTAATAAAAAAGATTGCACTCTATAAGTTTCCGATGAAACAGAAAATCCTTTTAAAGAAATCTGTCGAAGATATTTTTTACAAATATAGAAAGAATTTATTGCAGTCAATACTGAAAGCATATCGTTTCAGCAAATCAATGTAAAATTTTAATTTTTTTGACATATAACATGTTATTCACTATTTTTATATTATTGACAGCTGTCATTTTGTTTGACAGCTGTCATTTTATTTGACAGCTGTCATTTTGTTTGACAGCTGTCATTTTATTTGACAGCTGTCATTTTATTTGACAGCTGTCATTTTATTTGACAGCTGCCATTTTATTTGACAGCTGTCATTTTATTTGACAGCTGTCATTTTATTTGACAGCTGTCATTTTATTTGACAGCTGTCATTTTATTTGACAGCTGTCATTTTATTTGACAGCTGTCATTTTATTTGACAGCTGTCATTTTATTTGACAGCTGTCATTTTATTTGACAGCTGTCATTTTGTTTGACAGCTGTCATTTTATTTGACATCTGTCATTTTATTTGACAGCTGTCATTTTATTTGTCAGCTGCCATTTTATTTGATAGCTGTTTGGTAGCTGCCATTTAATTTGACAGCTGTCATTTTATTTGACAGCTGCCATTTAATTTGACAGCTGTCATTTTATTTGACAGCTGTCATTTTATTTGACAGCTGCCATTTTATTTGACAGCTGTCATTTTATTTGACAGCTGTCATTTTATTTGATAGCTGTTTGGTAGCTGCCATTTAATTTGACAGCTGTCATTTTATTTGACTGCTGTCATTTTAAATATATTTGAACAATTTGATTATGGCCGGAATATATTTAGTCCCGTAAAGGGGAACTTTTTCCCCTTTGGTCCGATATGGCCCATTCTCGAACTTATGGGCAAAAAACATCTTCCTACAAAATTTCAGCTTTTTAGCGTTGGTCGTTCGCACTCTATCGTGATTTCAACAGACAACAGACGGACGGACGGACGGACATCGCTAGAATGTCTTAGAATGTTACACTGACCAATAATATATATACTTTATAGGGTCGCAGATCACTCTTTCGAGGTGTTGCAAACGGAATGACAAACTTAGTATATACTCCATCCTATGATGGAGTGTATAAAAACAAAGTGAAATCTACAAATATTTTTTGTAGCATTTACATTCTTTTTTTTGGCTTACATCCTCAGGAAGCCAAAAAGAACTCGCAAACTGTAATATTGAGAACATAAAAACAGTCGCCTACGTTATTGATGATATAGAGAGCATTGCCCTTCATATTGTGCCAGGTGCTTATGACTTTCTACAAAAATCAATTGACAATGCCTACACGTGCGTATCTCCAATGAAATATCTGGTTAGACGAAGGGTGACCGAATACTTTTCAATTCTTCTTAATCCGAAAATCCTTTTTTCACTTTTCCCCCAAAAAAATTTTATTCTATTAAATGTTAGAGAGTTTGAAAAAAACTATCCGCTGTGGTGAAATGTGGTGAAGATTTCCAAAGGTGAGAACACTTTGGTAGACTTTTAACATTGCTCCTGCACAGACTAAGTGCAGCCTTTGAAATTAATGTCCTGAACTTGGTCGTTAAATGAGTACCAAATATCCCAAAATTGCTTCGGTTCTACTGGAACGTACGTCAATATCCTACACAACTTCCATCATAACGTTTGGGCATAATCCCCATCAAATCTCGGGATTATGTCCTTTGTAACATTTCAATGATATGCCTTGACCCCCCCACCCCATTGACAAGGTCCATTAAATGGCCCTAAAACCAACAACCGACATTTGTTCTGCTGTTAAGTTTACAAAACAATTTTATGATGAATTTATTTCGATCGTTAAAGGACCAGTCCCAATGCACATTCGCAGTGTACTTTTTTATGAGTTTCCCTCACACCCTGGGAATTGCGTTGCCAGCTGCCGGAAAACTGTGTACTACAGCCCAATCAAATCTCAACTGAATGTTGTAAAAATTTCATTACCAAACGTTTAACATTGAAAAGCCAATGCGACTCCTTGGCATATCCATTACGAATTTGTATACATTCGAAATTTAATTACAAACGAAATGAAATGAATGTCCGTCCAGGCGACCGTAACAAAACACGAAACCCTTTCATCCTTTTTGGGATGTTAAGCAAAACTTTGTTTGTTAATTAAAATAAATTGTTGTTCTTTTTTAAATGACAATAGAAATCCTTCCACCCACTTGTGGCTAAACTATTAGAGGACCGCCGTTTGCCAGAAAAGGGGTTTAGACCAAGAATGTGTACTCTGCACTCAAATTACAATCGCCTCTAATGCCACAAGTACATCATCGCAGCCAGACAGGAAAGCGCATAAAAGTTTATGGACAGGAAATCCTTTTCGTTGATTGTCGTTTGTAACCATTAGCCCCAGTTCAGATAAAGTGCGTTTGATAGCTGAAAATATTGGAGTGAAGACGAACAACTTGCGTAACTAATTAAATGCAACAGACTCACTGACTCACTTCTTTCCAAGGATTTGTGAGCGGTATTTATTAATAAACCCTTGGTTTTCCTGGGCGAGCGTTTAATGACACACACACCGTTCAACCGCAGCCACAAAAGAGGACATCATCCATACGAAGAAGAAACCCTTAGCTGGAAAACCGGATGTATGACAAAAACAAAAGGCCACAAAAAGGTATGCCAACAAATAGTCGGGTATGTGGATAGACAATCGAAAAGGCAGACAGACACGGGGAGAGACAGTGGAGGTGGCCGGGCTCACCCAAACTTCGAGTTTGCAAGCCACCCTTCCGGCCGACAAATATGTGCAAACAAATGGCATTGAAAACGCACTGTTTACAGTGGGCTAAAAGCGGCAGAGGCAGCATTTAAAAATAAAATGATTTGACGCAAAATTACAAGTAACGAATAAAAATACTGATTATTTTTTTTGGAAAAAAAATTTCCAATTTTGGAACTCGAATAAAAATTCATATTTTTTTTAAAAAAAAAATGCATGGTTTTTTGCAAATTCGCGTTTCTTGCTCACTATTGGCAATGGAATAAAAATTCAGATTTAAAAAAAAACAAATTCACCGTTTTTTTTTGCTAATGCGCACTTTTTCAGATTTTTTCAAGTCCGAATTTTTTGCCCACTTGTGGAATTCGAATAAAAATTTTTTTTTTTCCACAAAAAATCTTTTTTTTTTTTTTAAATAAATGCATGTATTTCGCAAATGCAAAAAAAAAAAAAAAAATTCAAATGAACACTTTTTGCCCACTTTTGGCAATCAAATAGAAATTCAGAAGTACTAACCGCACTTTTCCAGTTTTTTTTAAAAAAATACATGTTTTTTGGAATTCCACAAAAAAATCTTTTTTTTTTGTTTAAATAAATGCATGTATTTCGCAAATGCGAATTTTTTTTGCAAACTTTTGGAATTCCAATTAAAATTTCGGATTTTTGTAAAAAAAAATAAAATTCAAATGAGCACTTTCTACCCACTTTTGGAAAAAAATATTTTTTTTTTTTTTTTTTTGGTAAATGAATATTTTTTTTTGCAAATGCTCACTTTTTGCCCACTTTTGGCAATCGAATAGAAATTCAGAAGTACTAATCGCACTTTTTCACGTTTTTTGGCAAATGCGCATTTTTTGCCCACTTTTGGAATTCGAATAATAATTTTTTTTTTGTTTAAAAATACATGTTTTGAATTCCACAAAAAATCTGTTTTTTTTTTTAAATAAATGCATGCATGCGAATTTTTTTTTGCAAACTTTTGGAATTCCAATTAAAATTTCGGATTTTTGTAAAAAAAAAAATAAAATTCAAATGAGCACTTTTTGCCCACTTTTGGAAACCGAATAAATAATTTTTTTTTTTTTGGAATTCGAATGAAAATTCGGATTTTTTTTAAAAAATAAAATTCAAATGAGCACTTTTTGCCCACTTTTGGAAAACGAATAAAAATTAATTTTTTTTTTTCTAAATGCATATTTTTTTTTTGCAAATGCTCACTTTTTGCCCACTTTTGGCAATCGAATAAAAATAATTATTTTTTTTTGTAAATGCGTTTTTTTTGCAAATGCGCACTTTTTGCCCACTTTTGGCAATCGAATAGAAATTCACATTTTTTAAAAAAAAAATTCACTTTTTTTTTAGTAATTTTTCAGATTTTTTAAAAAAAATGCACGTATTTTTAGCAAATGCACATTTTTGTCCACTTTTGGAATTCGAATAAATTTTTTTTTTATAAATTAGCAATTTTTGCCAACTTTTTTAATTCGAATAAATTCTTTTTTTTTTTTAAATACATGTTTTTTATTTTTTATAAGTTCCCACTTTTGAAATTCGAATAAAAATTCAGATTTTGTTTAAAAATACATGTTTTTTTTTTATAAATTCACACATTTTTTTACCCACTTTTGGAGTTTGAATAAAAATTCAGATTGTGAAAAAAATCATGTTTTTTGCAAATGCTCACTTTTTGCCCACTTTTGGAGTTGGGATACTTTGGAATATGAAAATTTGATGTTTCTACTGAGGGTGAGGTTTTTTGTAAGTCCGTTTTTTCCGACTGAAACGTCCTCCCTTTTTTTTTGTTGTCCTCTGGAAAATAACCATTGTGTTCAGCGATTTGTCCCACTGTACCTTCGTTAAACGTAAATATCAGCAGCCGGAGAAATCGGGTGGTATGTGATAGCAAAGCCGTAAATATTACTATCAGCATCATAACTTGAAACCGCAACAAATTGTTAAATTACGAGTGGTATCAGCATTTATTACATTTACACAAAAAGGCGCGCTGCTGCGAGTACACATTTGTACGGACTCCCGTTAATTCCAAACCCAAGTCAATGTTTTTCCACCCGGCACAGAGATTTGTCCGTAAACAAAAGGCAACAGCAAATATCCTCTCACCTACCCCCAATCGAATTCTTTGCGTCTCTATCCCCGGTCTGCGGTAACATCGTCATTCACGGACGAAACAAGTCTTGGGATCGTCGTACATTGTCGTGTGGGTGTGGGTTGTTGGCTTTGGCCTCAAATGAGTAAAATTAAACAATTGGTAGTTATAACACGCAATTTTGGTTAAAAAGATATCCTTAGTCTACACACACACACACACACACAGAGAGAGAGAGAGAGAGACGGTAGTGGGTGACTTTAATGTGTGTGTGGATGCGGCACCGTAAGATACGACTACAAGGTAAAAGGTCCATGGCATACAGTTCTGAGCCATTTGCTTTTAAAGGCGAAGGGTGTCTGGCTGTCTGCCCGTCCGTCCGTCCTGTCTGTGTCTATGCATTACCAATGATGGCATAAATGATTATGAAGATGACGTTGATAACGACTGCGATGAATACGACCGCCACGGTGCTGACGATAATAATGTCAAGTGCTATTTGTGGAAGGGTAAGTAATATTTTCCTTCCGGTTTATGTATTGCGGAAAAAGGCAAACACACACATACACACGTGCACATAGCCCGTGAAAAACTACTTGAGTTAATATATGCAGAGCTGCTGTAATCTCAGCTTTTTTCATTACACTTCACTTCACTCCACTCTACTCCACTCCACTCCACTCCACTCCACTCTCGGCTTTCTCTGTGCGTGCGTGTGTGGTCTTTGATTGCCTTTGGTTACACGGGTTACGGCTAGCAGGGGTTCTGGGCTTTTGGGGGTTTCTTCTTCATCTTTAATATCTAACAAAGATGTGGCATACAATTTAATTCCCTGTAAGGTAACGTGCCCGCATCGACAGTTCGCTGTTCCGCGGTGGGGGGGGTGGCAGGGAAATAAAGAGCCGGTTAATCAGTAACAGTTTTCATAAATGTTAACGAAATGCTTATATGGGGGCACGTATGAATGTGATGGTGACAGTGAGCGTTGTGGTAGCAGAAACAAACAAACAAACGGCTCAAAATGACATTAGCACAAAGTCAGAGAACGAGGCAGGGGAGAAGACAAGGTGTGGGTGGAGAAGAGGTGGTGGGGGGGAGAAGTGCTTTTACAAAATTAAAAACTGTGCTGGGGACAAATTGGGGTTGCCAAAGCTTTAATATTTTAAAAGTTATTCCAGACAGAAGGACTCAACGGTAACGAGTTGAGCATAGACAAGGATACACGTCGTTGGTGTCGGCCCCTTTTTTTATCGCGGTATTACCAAGAATGACAGAAAATTCACTTCACTACAGTGTCATAGGACTTTCGTCTACATGATTTCTCGCAGAAGGACTCGAAATTTGTCTGACGGCTGGGTGATGTGGGAACATGTGCAGGATCGATTTCCAGGTGCAAGAATGAACTTCTGGCTGTTCCAATGACAGTTTGTAGAAGGCTTTCCAGAATATGGTTTAGATCTGAAATGAATAACTACTGAAGGTCTCTTTCACCGTGTTACAAAAAATAGATTTTTTTCTGTCCTATGAACCAAATGTGCACATATTCGGAAAGAGGGGAAAAAATAAAAATACACGTGTATTGGCGATTTTCATGTACACGTCAGAATTTTTTTTTTTTAAGTTTGAAGTATGAAGCTCGTAGTGGCCTGTGTGAAAGCCTTTGGACCGATTTTTAACCCTTTTTCAGTGATCCAATCGAGCTGATTTTTGGCAGGCAGACTCGTGGAAATGTCTGTATCACGTCAAATTTTTTTAAAAAATAGATTTTTATCAATTCTCAGATTTTCCTAAATTTTTTTTTAAATGGTTATCGTTTTTTTTAAGGTTTCAGTTCAAAAAACATTTTTTTTTCGTAACGCTTAAGTAGTTTAAAAATTTGGAGTCTCTTCAAGTTATGTGAAGAAAAGTGAAAAAATATTTATTGCTTATAACAAACTATTGAAAGTTCGATTTCAGAGAGGTGAAAATGGTTAGAATGGAAACAAAAGTTTTAAAAACCCATTAAAGACATCAAAGGAATATCATTAGTGAGAAAAATGTTATAGACGTTGGAACTTGAAAATTCGAAAAAAACGATTTTTATATAATTTTTGTTTTTTATAAAAAATAACTTTTTCTAAAGAATTTTGTGTTTTTTTTTGTGAACTCTTTTTAACTCAATGAAGAAATAGAGACAGGGATGGAAAGTCTAATGAAGTTATTATTACCTATCGTTGTCGTTGGGAACCGCCAACCCAGCATCAAGTTAAATTCTCCTAGGCCCCCTATGACCGCGATCAACCACTTTGGATTTGTTTAACTAGCCTCTTTTATGTCGAAGACGTTTTCCTAGCAACAGAAAACATTTTCGTTTTGTTTAAGAGTAAGAATTTTCATTTTCATTTCCATTCACCATTACACCCCTATTCTTCAATTTCCTTCCGATTCTGGAAAAAGCTCCTGCGATTCCATGGATGCAAAAACTCAAATTTCCTTTCGCAAGTCGAGATGATAATCTCAAAAAAGAATAATAATCTATTTAAAACAAATTTCAAATATATATACCCACAACAAGCCAAACCGACAGAGGAGAGTTTCCGCTGTATCGGGGGGGGGGGGGGGGGGGGGGGCTAACTCGGTAGGCTCATATGCCATTCCCAATACTTTCCATTCCCTAAAAGTCAATTTTCTGTAGAGAACAGTTGGTATCTGTTTAAAATTTTAAATATATAACGGCTTAACGATAACATATCCTTTCACCACAGCCAACCGCCTATCATTATGGCTGGCAACCCACAACGTATGGCATTTCAGCTCAACCTCTTCCCCCCTCAGGCGTATTACGGTTAAAATAAGCTCTTTCCAAACAATACAATGCCGCACACTGTAATCTGCACGAGTACCCAGGCGAAATGAATTGCCTTGTGTTCGGATATTTTTGGTATATTGTTGTAATCAGCCTTTTGGCTGCTGTTGCCGTTTTATTCAAAAGCAAAGTTTTCCATAAACCCTTCAAAAGGCTTAAACTGATTCGTTGCTCTTCCACACACAGGATCCTACTCCTGCTCGCCCCATTTTCATAATTCCACTTCTACGCAGTCATAAGTGATATGCGTAGAAATTAATATGAATTTTATTATTTAATGAACGTTTACATTCATACGGCTTCAAGTCAAAACATCTACGACGACCCACAGATAGACACACAAATAAGTAGCAGTACTCAGCAACACATTGCCACTGAGTGTACGATAGCTGTTGTTGTTCAGCCCGTGTGCTCCGCCGAGACTTGGCTCAGTACAAAAGGAAAGTTTGCTCGCAGGCAAACAATGAAACCACCACTCATAACTGTTTTAGTTGTGATAATGAAATCATATTAAACTAAACAACCCGAATAGTGAATAAATAATTTCTGCGAAAACTTTCATCTGTAGAGGACTATTGTGTGATTGTGTATGAGGCGTTTGTTAGTGAGATTATAGTAAAATGTTTAATTAGATTCTTTTACAATTTCCCCGAATTTCGGAAAATGTTACCATAAACTTTGGCTAATTCATGTGCTGCATGTGTTGTACTGCGGAGAAAAGTAAAAACTTTTCACAAACACTTGTTATGAGATGGGAAATGTTACAAAGCCAATACAACAGACAGACATAAATAAGCATGCTCACTTACTACGTTCTCCAGTAATTATTTATATTTATTCTAGTAGATACCCTCATACCGGCAGAGTCTTCTTTATGTACACACTTATCTATTATTAAAGTTTCAATTATTCATTCGGTTTTTATTGAGAACAAAATTTGATGCGTTGCGTGCGTGTGCATGCCGGCGTAATGATGTCCAAACACAAACTAAATCAAACAACTTCAACATCAATGCGAATGCTTTACTTAACCACTTGACTGAATGGCTGACTACTGTTTGTTTGTGCTTTGCTTCTACTCACTCACTCACTCTTGTTGCAGTTGTCCATGTGTGCATTGCTGAAAACTAACGGCAACTGCATGTAATGGTCAGTGCTGCATACATGCTGTGTTGTGAGTATTGCTCACTCTCCGTGTACGGATAAGTTGTTGTTTATTTTTGCAAAACTTGAAAAACAAACATTAAGAGAGTCAGCACTGTGCGTAGTTTGTTGTGGGAAGTTATTACATGAGAGTGAACTGGGTTTTGTACAGTGCTAAGTATTTAGTGAGTTAGTATAAGAAGGGGAAGAGTTAGTATAGATCAGAGCTAGTGTGAGCTCTCTTCCTCTTCCTCTTCCTCTTCCTCTTCCTCTTCCTCTTCCTCTTCCTCTTCCTCTTCCTCTTCCTCTTCCTCTTCCTCTTCCTCTTCCTCTTCCTCTTCCTCTTCCTCTTCCTCTTCCTCTTCCTCTTCCTCTTCCTCTTCCTCTTCCTCTTCCTCTTCCTCTTCCTCTTCCTCTTCCTCTTCCTCTTCCTCTTCCTCTTCCTCTTCCTCTTCCTCTTCCTCTTCCTCTTCCTCTTCCTCTTCCTCTTCCTCTTCCTCTTCCTCTTCCTCTTCCTCTTCCTCTTCCTCTTCCTCTTCCTCTTCCTCTTCCTCTTCCTCTTCCTCTTCCTCTTCCTCTTCCTCTTCCTCTTCCTCTTCCTCTTCCTCTTCCTCTTCCTCTTCCTCTTCCTCTTCCTCTTCCTCTTCCTCTTCCTCTTCCTCTTCCTCTTCCTCTTCCTCTTCCTCTTCCTCTTCCTCTTCCTCTTCCTCTTCCTCTTCCTCTTCCTCTTCCTCTTCCTCTTCCTCTTCCTCTTCCTCTTCCTCTTCCTCTTCCTCTTCCTCTTCCTCTTCCTCTTCCTCTTCCTCTTCCTCTTCCTCTTCCTCTTCCTCTTCCTCTTCCTCTTCCTCTTCCTCTTCCTCTTCCTCTTCCTCTTCCTCTTCCTCTTCCTCTTCCTCTTCCTCTTCCTCTTCCTCTTCCTCTTCCTCTTCCTCTTCCTCTTCCTCTTCCTCTTCCTCTTCCTCTTCCTCTTCCTCTTCCTCTTCCTCTTCCTCTTCCTCTTCCTCTTCCTCTTCCTCTTCCTCTTCCTCTTCCTCTTCCTCTTCCTCTTCCTCTTCCTCTTCCTCTTCCTCTTCCTCTTCCTCTTCCTCTTCCTCTTCCTCTTCCTCTTCCTCTTCCTCTTCCTCTTCCTCTTCCTCTTCCTCTTCCTCTTCCTCTTCCTCTTCCTCTTCCTCTTCCTCTTCCTCTTCCTCTTCCTCTTCCTCTTCCTCTTCCTCTTCCTCTTCCTCTTCCTCTTCCTCTTCCTCTTCCTCTTCCTCTTCCTCTTCCTCTTCCTCTTCCTCTTCCTCTTCCTCTTCCTCTTCCTCTTCCTCTTCCTCTTCCTCTTCCTCTTCCTCTTCCTCTTCCTCTTCCTCTTCCTCTTCCTCTTCCTCTTCCTCTTCCTCTTCCTCTTCCTCTTCCTCTTCCTCTTCCTCTTCCTCTTCCTCTTCCTCTTCCTCTTCCTCTTCCTCTTCCTCTTCCTCTTCCTCTTCCTCTTCCTCTTCCTCTTCCTCTTCCTCTTCCTCTTCCTCTTCCTCTTCCTCTTCCTCTTCCTCTTCCTCTTCCTCTTCCTCTTCCTCTTCCTCTTCCTCTTCCTCTTCCTCTTCCTCTTCCTCTTCCTCTTCCTCTTCCTCTTCCTCTTCCTCTTCCTCTTCCTCTTCCTCTTCCTCTTCCTCTTCCTCTTCCTCTTCCTCTTCCTCTTCCTCTTCCTCTTCCTCTTCCTCTTCCTCTTCCTCTTCCTCTTCCTCTTCCTCTTCCTCTTCCTCTTCCTCTTCCTCTTCCTCTTCCTCTTCCTCTTCCTCTTCCTCTTCCTCTTCCTCTTCCTCTTCCTCTTCCTCTTCCTCTTCCTCTTCCTCTTCCTCTTCCTCTTCCTCTTCCTCTTCCTCTTCCTCTTCCTCTTCCTCTTCCTCTTCCTCTTCCTCTTCCTCTTCCTCTTCCTCTTCCTCTTCCTCTTCCTCTTCCTCTTCCTCTTCCTCTTCCTCTTCCTCTTCCTCTTCCTCTTCCTCTTCCTCTTCCTCTTCCTCTTCCTCTTCCTCTTCCTCTTCCTCTTCCTCTTCCTCTTCCTCTTCCTCTTCCTCTTCCTCTTCCTCTTCCTCTTCCTCTTCCTCTTCCTCTTCCTCTTCCTCTTCCTCTTCCTCTTCCTCTTCCTCTTCCTCTTCCTCTTCCTCTTCCTCTTCCTCTTCCTCTTCCTCTTCCTCTTCCTCTTCCTCTTCCTCTTCCTCTTCCTCTTCCTCTTCCTCTTCCTCTTCCTCTTCCTCTTCCTCTTCCTCTTCCTCTTCCTCTTCCTCTTCCTCTTCCTCTTCCTCTTCCTCTTCCTCTTCCTCTTCCTCTTCCTCTTCCTCTTCCTCTTCTTCCTCTTCCTCTTCCTCTTCCTCTTCCTCTTCCTCTTCCTCTTCCTCTTCCTCTTCCTCTTCCTCTTCCTCTTCCTCTTCCTCTTCCTCTTCCTCTTCCTCTTCCTCTTCCTCTTCCTCTTCCTCTTCCTCTTCCTCTTCCTCTTCCTCTTCCTCTTCCTCTTCCTCTTCCTCTTCCTCTTCCTCTTCCTCTTCCTCTTCCTCTTCCTCTTCCTCTTCCTCTTCCTCTTCCTCTTCCTCTTCCTCTTCCTCTTCCTCTTCCTCTTCCTCTTCCTCTTCCTCTTCCTCTTCCTCTTCCTCTTCCTCTTCCTCTTCCTCTTCCTCTTCCTCTTCCTCTTCCTCTTCCTCTTCCTCTTCCTCTTCCTCTTCCTCTTCCTCTTCCTCTTCCTCTTCCTCTTCCTCTTCCTCTTCCTCTTCCTCTTCCTCTTCCTCTTCCTCTTCCTCTTCCTCTTCCTCTTCCTCTTCCTCTTCCTCTTCCTCTTCCTCTTCCTCTTCCTCTTCCTCTTCCTCTTCCTCTTCCTCTTCCTCTTCCTCTACCTCTTCCTCTACCTCTTCCTCTTCCTCTTCCTCTTTTGTTCTCAATAAAAACCTTCCTCTTCCTATTCTCGTTTAAGTTCGCATTGCATAAAATATTTGGGGTAAAATTTGATTTTATATTTCCTTATATTTGGAATATGAATTGTATGGCGTCAAAGTGTTTTGCCTCATCCTGCTTTTGTATTTAAATATTGACTTTAACCTTTTACCAGCTTAATAGATTTTCCTTTTGTCCATCAATCCCCTATTGTTTTTCCATCCTTTTTTCCCCGGTTTGGTTGTTTTTCCGCTTTCTTCTTTGCATTATGAAACATGAGATGTTTACAAAAGATTTATCAATTATTTAAAATGTTGAATAATAGAAGGATGACAACAACAATACATCCAACGGCCAATGTCGACATTTCAACATTTGTGTTTGTTTAATAAAACATGACCTTTTTTTCTCTGTTTGAATCCCGGCATCTATCACCCCGGAACAATGAGGATATTTGAATGTTTCAATGGTTTCGGTTACGGATTTGTATTTGGATATGGATTTTTTTCTTTTGTTTTTGTAATATCAAACTACAGAGGACTGCAGAGGAAAATATGACAGTTGTTCTACATATTAGAGATATTTAACATACAATGAATGGCAATAGCAACAAAAACACCAACTGAGCGGAGTGCATGACCGTTTGGCGGGTTGGCAGTCGGAGGGACTTGCTGCTGCATGGCATGTGAAAGGGACGGGTGGGAAAACTAATAACAAAAATACGAAAAGATTGAAATCAATATGTTTGCTTTGTTTGGTTGTGGGTTTTTCCTGTTGCGAATCAAATAAAACCCATAACCCCGGCTAGGGGACAACTCATATCCCAAGTCATTGACAGCATGTTCGAAAACCGTAACTATCCGGTCGTATATTAATTGAAATCCTATTTGGTATGGGGGGTTGTGTGCTGGGTAAGAATATATGTTAGGGGTGGACCAGGGATTAGGATGAGTGGGACATTTGTATGCAGATTTTGTCAATGTGATAATGTTTGTTTTTGGATTTGTTCTTCTTCTTCTTCGTTTAACTGTCGATCTCAAAGAAGTCAACTTCGTCTCTGGCAGGGAATGAGAACTACGATTGTAAGGACAATGTAGATGATGATGGTGACGACAATGTGTCGTAATACAAAGGCCCACAAAAGGACCTTTTAAGGGAATTATCGTATCCTATTGTGTTTTTTCTTATATGTGTCCTGCGTGGCATAAATGTTTGTTTTTCTTGTTGTTTTTGTTAACACACACAGCTGTGGCCAAATGTGTTTGCGATTGATGACATTCAATGGTTTTCCCTGCTGCTGCTTCTTCAACTTCATCTCGTTGGTAATCTCGTTCGATATCATCACTCGCATGGTTGTTTATTATTTCCTGAAGGGCGGCATTCAATCATCGACAGAGGAATAATATTTTTCTATTTTTATGCAAAAAATAGAGCGAGACTGGCTTTTATCGATAAAAATAAAAAAACGAAATGTGAGGTCCTGATGTTTCAAATAGATTTGGCCCCCGTTCTCTTTGAAGTGAAATGAAAGTGATATGGCCAATGTCTGGTGATTGGTGGCGGGCACATGATGTGCAAAGTTCTTAAATGACATTGAGTTGAACCCAAAAGCAACAAAATACGAGTATGCAAATGAACTTCTGAAACACGTGATGTTAGCCCAAAGAAATGGAGGAAATCCTAGATCACTTTCGGATAAGTTTGTTATTAAACGCCACTATTAGTCTTTGTTGTAAGTTAGGTTAGGAAGATTCACGAGTGCAGGCAATGTCGTAATTTAATCCTGTTTTTCAAATTGATAAAAGTATTTTCCTGTCAAGGAGTGCCTCGAGACACTCTTGTGGGTTAGAGCTTAGAAATTTAAGGAAAAATTGAGTTTGGCCTCATTTCGTAGTCCTTTCTTAGACATGCTATTGTTGCAGTTAACGATTTACCATCTCCACAGTAGCTCGTAGTATTTATGGGGCCTTTAGTCTGATTGGTTGGCTTTTTAATAGTTTGTACATCCTTTGCCATTTTCTCATCGTCCGATATTCGGCGACTTCTATTCTCTACTTGCTATGAAATTCGGTTGCATCAAAAGATAGAAGGAAATGTTCTCCTTGAGTTGGGCCTCATTTCGTAGTCCTTATTTCGTAGAGGCTCTGAGAAAAATTACTCTGTCGTCGTAGCGTTGATTTTTGAAGGCGAAATTTTTCATAATTTATTACAGGATTTTTTTTTTGGGGAATTTTTCATTAATTTTTGGAATTTTAAATTATCGCTATTTTGATTTTAGAAAAATCCTAAAAATTAACGACTTAACTTATTCGAAATTTAAAAGTTTGAGCTTGTTCAGTGCCCAAACAAAAGTATTTGAGGCAAATATGAGGATAATCGACTAATATTTGTAGCTTTGGTGGCGATTTCATTGTTCAGTCAATTTTCTGAAGAAGGGACGATTTGACTTATTTTACTTTTTGAAATTTTTGAACAATGAGAAAATTTTTTTTAAATTTTTTCATGACCTTATTTCATTGTTTACGCTTTTGCAAACATTTATTGACATAAAACTTTTTAGAATTTTTCTAAAATCAACGCCAAAATAGCGATAATTTCCAAATTTCGAGGGAGTGGAGCGACCCCTAAAATTTTTTTAAAATTTTTTTCTTTATTTTTCCCCTCATTAAGACCCCAAGCTACATCTCTTTCCGAGGTTAACTTTTTTTTTTGAATTTCACTCCACCCTATTACACAACTCACAGTCTTTCAAACATCCGAAGGGTGTCGTTAACATTTGTGGAATTTCGTTTTGCATTGTTACTATTTGAATTTCATATTTTTTGCAATTTAAAGATTGTTTTTCTCATGGCAGATAAGACGAACTGACGTAACAGTGTGACGGACGCCCTCATGAAAACTGGGATAATTTTAATGCCACATACAATACAGACACTTATGATATCTCCACTCTCCCCCCCCCCCCCCCCCCCCCACCCTCCCCGCAGCCAAAGAAATAGGCTTTAAACGGACCCTTGCCAAAACTGTTATGACCATAAATTTAACCAAACAATGCCTCAAACTGACCATTACTTCATGCAAAAGTCATAAAAATACTTTTCTACTTTTGCGGCCAGCAAACGCAATTCAACAAAAATGAAAACAACCAAAATGTTGGGTATCCCAACCCTAAGCTAGTCTATGTTCGTATGTTGGCATATTTCCTAAACTGTAAATGAAAAAAAAAGTATTTTACATATTTACATAAATGAACAAATTTGTTCATTGTTTCCTGGTTGCCCGGGCCCACCTTCATCACTCTGTCCCCTTGCGCCCTTTTGTTGCCTGTTAGACACATTTTTTACGCTTCGCCAAACTTTACAGAAAACTCAACTGAACTGAACTGTACTGACAATTTTTCGTACTTACACTTAGGGCTAACGACTGAATGCACACATATGATATATGAACTGTCCTCCTGGAGTTGGAGGTGGAGTGTATTACACACTTGACTATGTGGCAGTGTTGTGTTCTTTTTGTCGTACCGACAAGTTTGAAAGTACGGACGTGGGGGGGAATGGAGTGGCGGAGATGTTCATGCAGTAAATGCGTCATATCGTCGTAATCATAATAATGGTTTATGGCATTATAAACTTCCAGTTTTGGTAAACGAAATTGGTATACATATATGCCAAACCTATTATATGGCTAAAATAATATCTAAATTGAGGTTTGGGAAATTAGGAGGATTTTGTGGTGATGGCGGTGGTGGTAGTGGGAGCAAGTCTAGATTTAATAACCCTCAAAAAATGGGGTAGCCATAATAATAAAACTCGATATCATAATAATCTGACATAAGAAATACGAAGTTGACTTTTTTTTATGTTGCCAAAACTCAGTGGATGTCCCCACTGAGTGTGTTGTTGGAAGAAGAAAAGAGGGAGTAGAGTTTATTGACGTTTGTCTTAAATCCGAGATCGTCACAGTTGACAGGACCGTCACTTGCTGGCAGAGCATTGTACATTCGGCTGATGAACGAATTTTCCCAGTAGTGTGTGATACGCTCAGCTGGCAATTAGACAATGAGCGGACAAGAGTGCCTGAATATCCCGTATGTTCCTTCATGGAATGTTAAGGGAAATAAGTAAGTAACGATCACTTATGAAAAGTAAAAAAATATAACTTTCTTTCACAAAATATTACCAGAGAGAGAATTATTATTTGTTAGTCTCTGGGAAAGTTTCGCACAATGAGAGAAAAATATGAAAATACTACTCCTGAAGCGAGTTTTTCCTTGCCGGGAGCATGAGTGACATTATGGGAGAAACAAATGAAAATAACTCTCTTGATGAGAGATTTTTCGTACTACGAATTAATGAAAATCTGAGTAATTAGAGCATCCACATATTTGTTTTCATTCGACTACTCAAGTTCAGGCGAACCAGCAGGCAAGTTGGTAGAGTTCTTGCCTATCAACGTGGGGGTTGTGGGTTTGATTCCCACCAGAGGCTTTGGTCTGTCGCTCTAGCCATATAGTGTCACCCTGTTTACCCTTGGACCCAAAATTAAAATACAAATTTAATTTGTATTGTAATTAAATATTAATAAAAATAAAAAATAAAAATAATAAAAAAAAAAGAAATAAAAATAAAACCAAAAATAGAAAATAAAAGAAAATTTTAAAATAAAAATAAAAAATATAAAAAACTAAAAATAAAAAAATTAAAAATAGAAAAAATTAAAAATAGAAAAAAATAATTAAAACTAGAAAAAAAAAATATAAAAATATAAAAATATAAAAATATAAAAATATAAAAATATAAAAATATAAAAATATAAAAATATAAAAATATAAAAATTTAAAAATATAAAAATATAAAAATATAAAAATATAAAAATATAAAAATATGAAAATATAAAAATAAAATAAAATATAAAAATAAAATAAAATATAAAAAAACTAAAAAATAGAAAATAAAAAGAAAAAGAAAAATAGAAAATAAAAAGAAAAAGAAAAATGTAAATTAAAATAAAATAAAATATAAAAAAAATATATAAAAAAAGTTAAAAATAAAAATACCGTAAGAGCTCTATTTGCGCAACCGATAGGAAATCAAGCCTGTTGCATTTACTGAGATTGTTGCACTTACCGAGCCCCAAATATATATGTTTTAATATTGAAATCGAAGAAAATGGGATGAAAAATAACAACAAAAAACAACGGTAAATAAGTTATAATACGGTCGGTCACAGTTGACAGAGTCGTACAGAGAATAATGTTGACAAGGGAGCGTTTGGTTTAACCATGACCTCTAAACAAAATACCAAAATTTCAGCGCATCAGAAAAAGTTGCACTTATAAAGACCGTAATATTTAAAAAATACCGGTTGCGCAAATCGAGGATTTGAAATAATCGGAGGTTGCGGAACTCGAGCTTTTACGGTATATAAAAAAATAAATATAAAAATAAACTAAATAAATAGACTACGCAATTATTTCTGGTTAATTTCTTAAATTGAACATTCTTAAATTATCAAATTTTAAACAAAACTATTTATGGAAAATTGAAACTGAATTCTTTCTATCTTCAAGTTGTAAATACAATCCGCCTTTAAGAAAATGCAAAATTTATGTGATGACAGTTACTAGGATAACTGTCTGCTGTTATAGATGACATTGACATTTTGACGGAAAGTTCAGATATTCTTGCAAGGCTAATGGCAAGGCAATTGCGTTCTACGGAATTCGAAACCCCTCTAAGATTCGTTATGAATGAATGAAAAAATGTCCAGCAAAGTCTTCAGCCTCTCACACATTCAAAAGTTAAATCTTGCTACGCAAAAAGAACAATCCGACAACTGCCATGACCGACAATTGTTTTCTTGGCATGTGTTTTTTTTTTTGTGATAAAGGGGGAAACCAAACTCGAAATGACATTGATGTTGTACTTAATATTTATGCGGTTCAGATCATTTTAATGGAAAAGTTGTTAAGCCGATTATGTGTTCTATTTATGTGCATCAGCAAAATGATCAAAGTGATGAAATACTCGTTGAGAGGGTGGACAAGAGGACGACAAAGAAGGCGATTTTTCTAAGGTGGTAGTTTTTTTGTTGTTGTTAAAACGTCATGAAACCTTTTTAGAGTTTCTCGAGGGGGAAAAAAATGATGAATTGTGTGTGTGTCGCTTGCATTTTCATTGTTCTGAAATAACAACAGGTTTTATTGTCCCAGCCAATCACATCCAATCAATCAAAATACTTTTTTTTTCGTTTCCTAAACGATAGATTTGTTGATTTTTTTTCTGTCACTGTTCGTTTGCTTAAATACTAAACCAAATTGTTAATCGATTTATGATGAGATTTTTTTTTTCTTTTTGGTTTGTTCCGTTTTTGGAGAACAGAAATGTGTCCACGTCATGTGACATCATAATTATGAAGATCAAAGTGTATGACATGACTGGAAAAAGGGAATGTTTAACCATCAATTATGTTTTTGGACAGAAATCGATGGCCAATAATGTTTGGTGGTAGTTATGGGAAGAGCGGCAGACGAACAAAAGTAATTATGATTGAGTTTTTTTTTTTTGGAGAAAAGTGATGCAAGTTTTTGATTTTAACAAGATGGTGCAAATTATGAAACTCTATCTTGAGATTTTCCCAAAAGAGAGGGAAGTTTTTGATTTCAAAAAATAGCAAACTTAATGTGTCTTTCAGTGGTTTGACGGCAGAACTTTAAAGAATTTGGGGTTTGTTTCTGTTGTTCGAGTTCGAGATCATTGATTGACCTTCATTGGAGAGTGACATTCATTGGCTCCATTTTCTTTTGTTTCCAAATATTTTCGAATTACCCGACTTTGCTCTGAAATGGGGGGTTTAGCTAAATTTTCAAAGAAAAATGGGCCTATGAAGCCACCGCTTCAAACTGTCACTCTCCGAGGATGTCTTGGCCTTGGCCAAGCACATGCGAGTTTTTCGATCCTCAGATGCGGCATTTTTGCTTGTTAACACAGCCGCCGACATGAAAATGCTCTTCGTTAGAAGTAATAATATGTGGAGCAAAAATCGTTGTCCATTTCAGATAATGAACCACCCGTTACATCTTCTTTTATAATTTTTTTTTTATATTTTGGTTAAGATGTCTCTAAGAGCTTTTCCTAAAAAGATGGTGCAAATTATGAAATTCTATCTTGAGATTTTCCGAAAAGTGATGGCAGTTTTTGATGGAAGTCTCCCAGAGATTTTCCTACAGTCACAGCTGTCGACCACAGGTCAAATGTCTTTTGATGACTGATTCTTAGCCTCGGTAGTTTGTTTAGGCCTCGGCCAGGACGACTGAGTTACGCTTGTTTGCCATTCTATGTTTCCTTCCGCAATGTGTAAATAATAAAAAAAAAAAATAAAATGTGTAAGACTTCCTGTTGCACGCATTCTACGGTTACAGAAAAGCGTTAAAAAAATCATGAACTTTCTGCTTTAATAGGCCCTTCCGGCCAACGGCTGCGAAAACAATTTTCCCAACGTTTCCTTTCAGCGCCACCCACATAAGCTCAAGTATAAAAATGGCGCAAAACAAAAAAAAAACTCATTCATTATTAATTAAATGTCATTGGCCATTAAAGAGATACCTGCTCCTCCACCTCCGACCGTTGAACGTTTTCATGTTTCAAGGCAACGGAAACTTTATCCTTAAGAAAGTTGGCTATGCAAAGAAAGTGTGCAAAGCTAAAATTGACAGAAAACTTTTTACTTTGTCTATGGTGTCGGCGACAGCGGGTGACACTGTTAGTCCAACATCAGGTGACTTCATTAAAGGGCATCTGAGGCAAGTAAATAGTAGAGCTTATTTTGTTTTTGTTCTTTTTGGGGAAAAAGTGTGGGCAAAAAACCCTCCAAGAGTGCTGATAATTATGCATCATTTGCCAAAGATGAATTACCGTAAAATATTTCATAGTTTCATAATGGACATTTAATTAATTTTTATTAATTTTTCTCTTTTTCCCTCTCTGCGTTTCCGTTTTTTTTCTTTTAGGTTCACCGGAAATGGCTTTTATTCATGCTTTGGCGGCTGCCACGGTCACCAGTTTTATAGCGCGCGCCTGTCGTGATGGCCAATTGGCTTCGTGTGGCTGTTCGAGCGGCTCTCGGCCCAAGCAATTGCACGACGACTGGACCTGGGGTGGTTGTGGTGATAATCTGGAGTATGCCTACAAGTAAGTCAAGTGGAAGTTGGAATTGTAGTAAATGTAAATGTGAATTTAAATTTGATTCAATTGTTTTGTCTGTCTGCTGCGTGTGTGTGTGTGCGTGCCTGTGTGTTTGTTCAATTTTGAGGATTTGCTTATGAAAGTGTAAACACACTTTGATGGATTTCTATCCAATTAATTTAATTAAAAATATGAATGGAGAAGCAAACACACATCGATACGTATGTACGGCGGAAAATGTACAAATATAAACCAAAAACCATTTAAATTAATTATATTAAAATTTGATGATGGCGAAGGGGAGGACGAAGCAACGAGATACGGTGGTGCAATTTAATAATAACATTCATTGACGTGGGCAATTTGTGGCATCAGAGTACCCTACATCGTCCATTTTCATTGTTATGTCTTGGACAACGAAAATGGTTACACTGATAAAACAGACTACATAATAAAATCAAAATCAATGAACACTTCAATTAGTTTAAAAATTACAGTCAAACTTCCATGGAATTACTTCTTATGGAATTACTTAAAAAAAATTTGAAGGGAGTTTTGTCTACGAAACTTTCGCATTAGATCGGTGGCGAGCCAATGTGCCAGGACTGAGTGCCAGCCTCGGCTAAGACAGCCACAATCTCGTCAGTGCCGAAGTACAACGACGGCGGAGACAGTGAGTAACATGACAGGGCGGAATGAATATGGACCCCCAAAAGAAACAACCCATGAAAAAGCGGTTCCAAAAATTGAAACACAAATTTGTAAAATTTTATTGGGCGCCCAGAATTTGTATTTCTGCGCTCATTTTCATTATGAATTTGACCCCGTAAATATTAGTACGACAATGAGTTCCAAATAGGTTTTGGGGACATTTTCATATCACGGGTGCTGCTCTTATTCACATTTGGAGGTTTTATTTCATTTTACACATTTTTAGGGCATTTCACAAAAAAACAAAAAAAAACAAAATTGGAACTAAAGAAATGCAAAAAAAAATGGGCGATTTTTGTTTACAATTTATTATCGGCGACCCAATTTCATCGTTCAAAAAATCTGTAACTTCTAATCTAGTAAACTTTTTGGAGTTCTGTAAAAAATCGGTCGAAGACAAGGAGTGAGGGATTATTTCAAGGTATTAACATCCAATATCGGATAATTGGATATTTATTTATTTATTTATTATTAATTACAATACAAAGTAAATTTATATTCTAATTTTGGGTCCAAAGGTAAACCGGGTGACAAAGACCATATGTTTAGATTTTTGCAGCGACAGACCAAAGCCTCTGGTGGGAATCGAACCCACAACCCTCACGCTGATAGGCAAGCACGCTACCAACTCGCCTACCGGGGCGCCTAAAATAATTGGATATATTTTAGAAATATTTCCAAATTTGACAACTTTTTGTATTTTCTGATTTCAGATTTTGGTTTTGGTTTTTAAAAAAAAAACTAAAAAATGGGCGATTTTTGTTTAAATTTTTTTCTATGTGTCCCAATTTTATCGGCCAGAAATCATTTTTTTTTTATATGGCTTACACTTTGGTGAATCCCCCTATTGCACTGTGCTAGCGATAGGAATAATGCTTCAAAAATCTATAACTTTTGTACTATAATTTTTGAGTTCTGTAAAAAATCGGTCGAAGACAAGGAGTAAGGGATTATTTCAAGGTATTAACATCCAAAATCGGATTATTGGATATATTTTAGAAATATTTCCAAATTTGAAAACTTTTTGGATTTCAGATTTTGGTTTTGATTATTAAAATTTTTTTTTTAAAAAAAAACTAAAAAGAGCAAAAAAAGTGGGCGATTTTTGTTTAAAATGTTTTCTATGTGTCCCAATTTTATCGGCCAGAAATCAATTTTTTTTATATGGCTAACACTCAGGGGAAGCCCCCTGTGCTTCCTAAGGGTTCAAAAATCTATAACTTTTGAACTAGTAATCATTTATGAGTTCTGTAAAAAACCGATCGACGGCAAGGAGTGGGGGATTATTTTAAGGTATAAACATCCAATATCGGATAATTGGATATATTTTAAAAATATTTCCAGATTTAACTACTTTTTGTATTGCTAAATTGGGGGGTGGATGGGGTTAGTTAATATTTTTTTGGTTTTGAGAAAGTAATTGATCATATTAAGCACCAAAAACAATTTAGTAATTTAGTTACATGATTTGCATTTTTTTCAGATTTTGAAATTTGAAAGAAATTGGTAAAAAAAAAAAATTTAAAAATATGTTTGGCAGTTGACAAATTTGAGCCAATATCATATTAAGTGTTAAAAAAAAATACAAAATTGCATCTGCTCAGATTTGGAAATATGAAAATAATTAATTTGGATTTTCCCTAGTTTTTTTTTGTACACGTTGAGACGAAATTGTTCATATTAACCCTTTCATGCACGAATTAAAACTTTTTTCGGTCAGATATGAACTGACAAAAGAAATTAAAGTCCTTGCTAGCCTGGTTCGTCAGTTACAGCACGTAGTCTGTAGACTGTAGAGGTAGATTTTACAAACAAACTAAGGACTTGCCTCATGATTATTTTTTTTTTTAAATAATTCATATAATTTTTCAATGGGTTTTACTATAAAACAATTATTTTAATACTTTTCAACACTTTTTCGCGAAACGATTTTGACAAAGTTCACTTTACTGTGAACAGCTACTGAGAACGTCTCCTGAAAGAACGCCGCTTGCACAGATTACAATAGACAAAATATGAGCAAATATCCTTTATCCTAGGGCATAGTTTATGGCAATCGAAGGCCATTGTCCGATACTATTTGCATGGAATTCCCTCTTCCATCACTCTGTGTGAGCCACAATCATTTTAATGATCTTTAAAAATAACCCTTGTCAAAGGAGTTTATTCCAAAGAAAAGTTCCCGAAAAAGAAAGCCGACAAGAAGGAATTATTTCTCAAAAAAAAAATTATACTCATTTTTTTAAAATTTCTTCAAGTTTCGTTTCAATTTGAAATACACTCCACAGGTAATATAAAAGGATACTTAAGAGTCGACATGAATTGCTGTTTTCTCTGCTGTCTGTCCTGTTTAATTCAACCACCAGTTACTTCCCATACAAACACACACACACCGATACACTCAAAAAAAAAAAACGTCCCAAAAGTAGACAAACACATAATATTTACATGCATTTACATAAACACATTAGACTGGGTCACCATCCAGGATAGAACAATAAAACAACTATTACTCCCTTCTGAGGGTAATACAATTTTAAATACTCAGGCAAATTGTTATACAAAGTTGGGTTTTCAAGGGAATGCTCCACCCAATGTATGAGAATTATGAAGAAAACAATTTCCAATTTTATGGAAAATTATTTTTTTGGAAGATTTTCAAAAGCAGATTCTTATTTTACGAAGGACTGAAATTATGGGTTCACCTTGATGTTGCTTAATACGGGATGTCTACCTTCTTAAAGTCACATGCTTACGCAGTATTCATCGTTTCGATGTCGTACAGTTCCAGTATTTTGCCAGGACACCCATGGGCTAACCACTCTCATATATCTCCATATATATGTTTGCATCGACTCCGATGACTGTTATTTTTATGAAAAATTTTCACTCATGTGTAACATAATAATAAAAATATATATTTTTTATTTATTATTTTTTATATTTTTTTTTTTAACATTTTGATGTAAAATCAACCAAAAAAATAACATTTGTTTTTTCTTCCTTAAATAAAACACGGAACATGTAAACCAAACATAAAAGCATTTACATGTCCATGTATATGTGTGCGTGTGTGTGTGTGCGTGCGTGTATGTGAATATTTATATATATTTTCCTGGTAAACACAAAATGGCCAAACAAAACAATGTGAACTCACTTATTGAAACAGTTCAGCTTTTCGATGGTGGAGGGAAACCTTTCAGAATTTCTGGGTGGATATAAAAAAAAAAGGATTTGGAAACAATAAAATTACATTCAATTTTATTATAGTTTTTCTCTATTTATTTTACCTTGTGTGGGGTGGTGTAAAAAAAAGCACAACTCTTTTTAATTTTTTGGGTAAGGCTTTTGGTTTTTGTCCTGCGGTGAAGCGCTTTGACCGCGAAATTATAGGGGTTTTTTTTAGTGGTAACACTCAAGGAAAAAATACAAAAAACGAAAACACAGTCCAAAGGTAAACTATTTATAAAAAAAAAACTAAAAGTAGGGGGAACTCACAGACTCATAGGCTTTTTTTTTTGAAAGGCTGAAAAAAAAAAAAACGTGTCTTGGTTGGAAATGTTATGAAAATCGCCACAGTTGTGGAAATATTTTTTTTTTTTTTTGTGAAACTTCACTAAAAACTTTTCTTTGGTAACACAGCTTGACATGGCCCAAAAGAGAAGCGAAGAAGGACTCGAATTTGGTGGTCCTATTGGCAATGAAAATGAGTCCCAGTGTAATTTATCGTACAGTATTTGGGGGATTTTTCACAATTTTTTGGATTTGGTAGTTAGTCTATAAGCATTTCTATGTTAAAAATTCCAAGTTAATTTTCCAAACTTAAGTTAAGTTGGGGAATTTCTTGTTTAATTTTGGGAATTCTTCATTTTGGGGAATTTTTTATTTTATTTTTGGGAATTCTACATTTTGGGGAATTTTTCATAGAGGAAAAGACTCTATGAAAAATTCCCCAAAACGAAAAATGCCCCCAAAAAAAAAAAAAACAATAATTCAGAATTCCCCAACAACATCTCATACAAAACGAGACGATCAAATTCCATGTAGTGTCTCTGCAATCGCTAGATGTCACAACGAGTGTCAAAGCAAGTGTGTGTATCGTTCTTAAAAAAAGAAAATCCAATCAAAAATCAACATTTTGAGGAACATTTTGAGATTGTGGGTGCATTTTCGTTTGGCTCTATGAAAAATTCCCCCAATAAAGAATTCCCCAATATATAAATGAAAAATCCCCCCAAAAGCCCCATATGAAAATTTTCGCAAAAATTCTGAAAAATCCCCCAGCTATTTATGAAAAGTTACCCAATGCAAATTCCCCCAAATATTATGAAAAATGCCCCAAAAAAGCAACATTATAAAAAAAATATATTTGATTAACTTCCGTTAGGAAATTTCCCAAAAAAAAATAGACAAATTTCCTCAAAAATTAAAAAATGGGGGGGTTTTTATAGTTTTTTTGACAATGACCAATGATGAGTTAATCATACAAATTTTTTTTATAATGTTGCTTTTTTGGGATATTTTTCATAATATTTGGGGAATTTTTCGTTGGGTTATTTTTCATACCTTTTGGGGGATTTTTCATTTATATGATGGAATTCTTCATTTGGGGCATTTTTCATAGAGACGTTTTTTTTTTGCTAATTCTTTGGGGAATTTTTCAGAATTTTTGGGGAAATTTTCATATTGGGCTTTTGGGCGGATTTTTCATTTATTTTGGGGAATTCTTCATTTGGAGCATGACTTAAACTTAAAATTTTATGAAAAACAAAAGCAAGAAGGCTTAAAGTACGTCCAAATTCTGGCAGCTTTAGCTTAGAGGGCATGTGACCTTAATCTGTCGTACTACTACGGCTGCAATCTCCAGATGCCACAGATTCTGTTTTATAGAAATTCAGTTGTATTTGAGGTGAAAAATGCTGCCCTTTATTGGAAATGTTCGGGTGTGACCTAGGACTTCTGTCCTTTAAATAGACTTTGAACGGTTCACAAGACCAACATTCACACTAGAGGTCGCGCCTCTGTTGTATAGGAAATTATTACAAAAAAGGTAAATCAATCATATAAAATGATAATTTTTTTGCCACTAGATGTCGCGCCTCTGTTCTATAGGAGGCGCTTCAGGCGCAAACGTTCACCAGGGCCCATTTCGCCATATGCGCCAATAACAACTCGCTTATCATGATTCGGTCTCGCTCTCAGGTCAAAGTAAAGGTCACCCAGAGTATAGTCGACAAATAAGGCGCGATCACACCTCTGGTTTAAATGTCTTTGACATAATTTAATATTGATTGACTCTCGGATCCTCAGTGCCCCAAGGATAATTTAAGGAAATTTATTAATTTTCAATGTAGAATTCGAACAGTTCACAAAATTCGCATTGAAAAAACATGTAATCATAAAAACTGTAATCAATACAA
Source organism: Hydrotaea cyrtoneurina (assembly GCA_958296145.1). Classification (NCBI taxonomy): domain Eukaryota; kingdom Metazoa; phylum Arthropoda; class Insecta; order Diptera; family Muscidae; genus Hydrotaea; species Hydrotaea cyrtoneurina. The sequence continues at coordinate 56,714,155 of OY282516.1, read as the reverse complement.
CAGCCCCCTAATGTTGATTTTTGCTGTTACACCGTTTTGATTTTCAGACAACGCTCTACACATATTTTATTTTCATGCCAGACCAATGTATTATTTGCGCACATAGCGAATATTTATGTAGTCGAAGCATATCAATCACATTTATTTTGCCTTTTCATTGCCAATAAAAATAAAAATACTCCAAAAGTAAAAAACAAAAATCTGCCGTCTATGGCATTTTTACTCCGTGTGTGTGGGTATAACAATTTGATTTATACTCCGGGTAATCCTGTGCAGAGTTTCAAGCGAGATATTGTTGCGGTGATTTATTTTAATGTCATTTGGACTTTGTTTTTTTTTGTTGTTTTGTAGTACAAACTCCCGCCCGCCGGAGTTCGACTGTGACACTGGCCGTACGGGCAATGTGAGCCAAGTGTTAGGAGTTCATTGAATTCTTGCCGACTTATGACATAAAACCCGGACGATAGAACATCGCTGCCATCAACCAGGGCCCTGCTTACACTCCTTAGGCTGGCTTGGTCACAAAAAACAAAAAATGCGATTTACTGTTGTTGTTCGGTTTATTGTTTATGTACTGGGGCGCATCCCTCGAACCCATTCCCTCCCCCCCCCAAACAACCATCACATACCGATGTCGTACATGCGGAACTGAAGGGTCTGTCGTTTGTACACACATGAGCATAATAAATATATGCATTTAAATTAAATGAATCGTGAAATGATATTTACAACCTGTTATAAATTCAAAAGCCAACAAGTGCATATACGATTGTGCGTGTGCATGAGTTTTTCTGTAACGCCGGTTTGTCATGTCTGGAGATTACACGGTCATGCTAATTTATGGCATGAATTAAATTTTCAAAAATATTTTTGCAATTGTTTCGTGGAAATCAAAAACAAACCAAACGAAAACTATGAAAACATAATTGTTTTCGTTTTGAATTTGTCACATTAATATTCAGCCGGCATGTTTCAGTTTCATGCTTTTTTTTTAATTTGAAAAAGTTAACCTCGGAAAGAGATGTATTCTGGGGTCCTAATGAGGGGAAAAATAAAGAAAAAAAATGTAAAAAAATTTTAGGGGTCGCGCCACTCCCTCGAAATTTGGAAATTATCGCTATTTTGGCGTTGATTTTAGAAAAATCCTAAAAATTAACGACTTAACTTATTCGAAATTATTCGGATAATCGACTAATATTTGTAGCTTTGGTGGCGATTTCATTGTTCAGTCAATTTTCTGAAGAAGGGACGATTTGACTTATTTTACTTTTTGAAGTTTTTGAACAATGAGAAATTTTTTTTTAAATTTTTTCATGCCCTTATTTCATTGTTTACGCTATTGCAAACATTTATTGACATAAAACTTTTTAGGATTTTTCTAAAATCAACGCCAAAATAGCGATAATTTCCAAATTTCGAGGGAGTGGCGCGACCCCTAAAAATTTTTTAAATTTTTTTTCTTTTTTTTTCCCCTCATTAGGACTCCAGACTACATCTCTTTCCGAGGTTAACTTTTTTTTTTTGAATTTCACTCCACCCTAGTATGCAACCTAAGCTCGGATGTCACTTGCGTGAGATATACGCTTTATGGGTAGAAGTGTGTTTTGAGGGGTCTAAGCAACTAACAAAGAGCTTAAATTACAGTCAAACGTAAAACATAAAAGTCTGTACACATGTTTAACCAAGGCCAGCGGTCCAATTCGTTGGCTAACAACTTCCGAACGACTTGGATCGTCTGCCCGCTGTATGGTCTTTGGCTCAACATAATGATCAGCCCATGACCAGCAACATTAGGTCCTAGCACATTGGTAAAGGAAAGGAATTGTATGGGAACTTATTGAACCAATTTAACTCACTCATACAAAAATGATAATTTTTTGTAATGTACGAACCAATTCGTTATATGGAAACAGACAGACAGTTCATCTAGCATTTAATTTGAATGTTATTAAAGAGCCTAAACCCCATCATCATCTCGCCTAACATCCATTAAATATTTAAATGAACATGTACAAAAGTTTTTACCTATTCCCCAACCTCCTGTTCGCCACTCACAATAATGTGTATTAACTGACCTTTAAATAGTTTTTCAAATATTGTGATACAATTTCATGGTTTTTTAACTCTCCAGTCTTTCGGGTGCAAAAATAAACGAGAAACTTTTTGCCGCCCAACAGGCAGCACCAAAACCCACCACTCTCCCCCAACACACTGAAATCAAACCAATTTCAATGTTAGAAATCCCAACCGAACTGAAAATGCAGTGATAGACTAACGCAACCAAACCGAAGCAGCGAACCATCCGACCATCCGACCAAACCAAGCTCATCGTACCGTTTTTCTAGCACCCTAACACCGACCAAACCGAACCAACACCCAGCCGGCCGACAATCCATCTCTCGTTAACCAACTGTTGTACTCCCCGGTGGCTTTTTAAAAATGTTTTTCGTACCGAAACGTGAAACTTTTCTTCAAGCTGTGGCACCGAGTTGTTGTCCTCCTGCCCATCGTCATTGTCGTCCTTGTCCCGGCTACTGCAAACGCTTTTTTGTTTTGTTTTGGCTGCATTAAGAGAATCCTTTTCAGGGATTGGTAAGAGCTGTTGTTTGGCAACATTGTGGCAACAGTGTGGCAAGCAAACCGAAAGATACGTCTAATGTTACAGAAAACGTGACACGCTTGTGTCTTAGACCACAGCGCAGGAGGAGTATTGACAAATACGTCAGCCTGACACTGGGAGACGTAAAGGAGACGAGCAAAAGGGAATTCTAAAGTTTATTCGAGTTTTCCATTCCATTTATGCTGTTTAGTTTGGGTTTTTCTTCAATGTGCGGCAATAGGCAAAGAAAAGGACGAAGGATGTTTGATGTGGAACGAAGGGGAAATCTGCAAACTTTCCATGGAATGCTGACAACCTGTTATTTGAGATGTTTTGAAAAGTTTAAGTTTTATGAGACGAAAAAGTTAAAATTATTGGCAGGGCAAAGTGAAATGAAATGATTTCTTTGGATTTTGTCAAATAAAATAAAATGACAGCTGTCACATAAAATGACCGCTGTCAAATAAAATGACAGCTGTCAAATAAAATGACAGCTGTCAAATAAAATGACAGCTGTCAAATAAAATTACAGCTGTAAAATAAAATGACAGCTGTCAAATAAAATGACAGCTGTCAAATAAAATGACAGCTGTCAAATAAAATTACAGCTGTAAAATAAAATGACAGCTGTCAAATGAAATGACAGCTGTAAAATAAAATGACAGCTGTCAAATAAAATGACAGCTGTCAAATAAAATGACAGCTGTCAAATAAAATTACAGCTGTCAAATAAAATGACAGCTGTCACATAAAATGACCGCTGTCAAATAAAATGACAGCTGTCAAATAAAATGACAGCTGTCAAATAAAATGACAGCTGTAAAATAAAATGACAGCTGTCAAATGAAATGACAGCTGTCAAATAAAATGACAGTTGTCAAATAAAATTACAGCTGTCAAATAAAATGACAGCTGTCAAATAAAATGACAGCTGTCAAATAAAATGACAGCTGTCAAATAAAATGCAAGCTGTCAAATAATATGACAGCTGTCAAATAAAATGACAGCTGTCAAATAAAATGACAGCTGTCAAATAAAATGACAGCTGTCAAATAAAATGACAGCTGTCAAATGAAATGACAGCTGTCAAATAAAATGACAGTTGTCAAATAAAATTACAGCTGTCAAATAAAATGACAGCTGTCAAATAAAATGACAGCTGTCAAATAAAATGACAGCTGTCAAATAAAATGACAGCTGTCAAATAGAATGACAGCTGTCCAATAAAATGACAGCTGTCAAATAAAATGTCAGCTGTCAAATAAAATGTCAGCTGTCAAATAAAATGACAGCAGTCAAATAAAATGACAGCTGTCAAATAAAATGACACAGTTGTCAATGTCAATATTAAAATGACAGCTGTGAAATAAAATGACAACTGTCACATAAAATGACAGCTAAGAAATAAACTGACTACTTACGATTTTCAAACCAATTTCATTTTTTGTTTCATCATTGAAAACATCCTATGCCTGATATAAACTTAACCGTCCTAATAAAACTTTGGCTTAATAGCAAACAAGAAACATTTCCACATTCAATGCCACTTGCGAGTCTGTCTGTCCCTTTCGATTTAAAAGGAAAAAACATTGACTTTTGGCCTCTCTTTCAAAACAAATTAGCCAAATAAAAATATCAACAAAACTCTCAGCCGCACATCCGGTTCGACCGCAACATCAACAGGAATTGAATAAAACCAAAAACGGAAGTTTAAGTTCTGAAACTGTCTTGCTTTTGGTGTTTTTTGTTTTTCTGGTCGAAAACCTTTTCTACCGGATTGTTAGACAAACAAAAATACATTTTAGCCAACTTAATGGACATGTTAAGTGATGTTTTCTGTTGTGTTGGTAACAGATTTCCTACCATGGCTTATGGCGTTAGACCTCTTCCAACGATAACTACCACACAGAAATATATTGCCAGGACAATTGCAAACAGACGTCTATGTAGACGCCCCCCGGCAGCATACACATGTTTTTTTTTTCTACGGTGGGGTGAGCCGTTGAAAGGGAGTGGGACTAAGGACTACGATTTTACTGTATTTGACTTTTAATAAATGCCATCTAATTTCGAAAATCCTTTGAGCTTAAACACACAAAATATAACAAGACTGTCAACAGCAAGTGTAGCAAGTCGACGCAGCAGTAAAAAAAAGGGTCCACTGATATTGGACCGTAATAGTCATCGATTACTATGCAGTCTTTTGTTTATCCAAAAGTAGCAAAAGAAATGCGTAACCATCTGTTTTAATTTGATTACCTCCCGTTCTCCTTCAACGTGGTCGCTCACCCTGAACTTGGCCAACGTCCGTTCGCCTGCATAAGGTTCCTGGTCTGGTCGATTGTCAAAGTAATACCTTTTGATCCTTTATGATAATCACCTCACTTTGTTGTTTTCCCTCCTTTGTTTCTCCCTCCGGACAGGACAGGACAGGACTATGAAAATACTTTTACTTTATCAACAGTGTCCACTTGTTTTCATAATGGGCAAAGTGTGGGGGTCATTCTTCTTCAGTGCCTGGTACAGGGAGTGAGACTGTGTGTGTGTGTTGTGTATTTTATGGCCACCCACATTTATCATGCAACTGTGTGTGTGTGAGTGGGAGTTGTGCTCGAAATTAGTTTCACTACTGGTTATTACACCACAAAGCGAGGCAAAGGATGTGCCGTCCAAACGCATGCCCAGCCCTTTCCACAGTTGAATCGATATGTGTTGTACGATTATTGCTTATTGTCGGTCAAATTGATTATTTGGTTGAAATGAGCGTAATTTATACAGATTATATGGATATAACAATTTTGTCGGGGCGATAATAAATTGATATATATCCATTTCCATTGTTACGTATCTCACTACATCGTTTGACATGTTCCTGTGGTCTGTTTCCATTGTCCATTGTCATGTGACCGCCGTATGATGTCTTACATAAAATTTAGAAATGTCTGATATCAGTTGGTGTCATCGGAAATTCTTGATTAATTTCAAGTGTAGCAATTGTCCTTTTGTTATTGGTTGTATTTGCCGTAGAAGACCATAAGAGGCAGGGCAGGGCAGGGTGTGACAATTTTTTGGTGATACGGTATGACGTAATAATCGGTGAGACGTATCAAAAGTCCCCCTAGATACGATGTGTGTCAATAACAAAAGCAGTTTTGAACTGCCGATCTAGACTTGCCGGCCTCACTTCCAAAGTGGTGTTTCTACAACGCCCAAAGAAATGTGTGGTTCTTTGACACATAACTTCGGTTTCTAATTGCCAAGTAATTTTTAAATCAATCTAGCCCACAATGTTCGCATGGTTGATTAAAGAAAAAAGCGGGATGCTGGGTCCCTTTTAAATGATAGGAGAACGTATTCTACACATACCGAATTCAAAACATCCCACACCTTCTTCTGGAATATGGTAGCCCGTTTTCTCTAGATGACAAAGATAAATCCTTTTTCTAAGCACACGTATGACTGATATGTCAGAAAAGCCGCCTTCTGTAGGAGGCTGATTGGAAAGCCCGTTTTATTTCTGAAGCAAATGGGAAATTGTCTGTCATTAATTTTCCCTTCTTGCGGAGGAGCTGGTGAACCACAACTACAACTACAACTGCAACTACAACTACAACTACAACTGCAACTGCAACTACAACTACAACTACAACTGCAACTGCAACTACAACTACAACTACAACTACAACCACAACTACAACTACAACCACAGCTGCAACTACAACTACAACTACAACCACAACCACAACTGCAACTACAACCACAACTGCAACTACAACTACAACTACAACTACAACTACAACTACAACCACAGCTGCAACTACAACTACAACCACAGCTACAACTACAACCACAGCTGCAACTACAACTACAACCACAACTGCAACCACAACTACAACTACAACTACAACCACAACTACAACCACAACTACAACCACAACTACAACCACAGCTGCAACTACAACCACAACTGCAACCACAACTACAACTACAACTACAACTACAACTACAACTACAACTACAACTACAACTACAACTACAACTACAACTACAACTACAACTACAACTACAACTACAACTACACCTACAACTGCAACCACAACCACAACTACAACTACAACTACAACCACAACTACAACCACAACTACAACCACAACCACAACCACAACTGCAACTACAACTACAACCACAACTCCAACTACAACTGCGACCACAACTACAACTGCAACTACAACCACAACTACAACCACAACCACAACTGCAACTACAACTACAACTACAACTACAACTGCAACTACAACTACAACTGCGACCACAACTACAACTACAACTGCAACTACAACTGCGACCACAACTACAACTGCAACTACAACTGCGACCACAACTACAACTGCAACTACAACTACAACCACAACTACAACCACAGCTGCAACTACAACTACAACTACAACTACAACTACAACTACAACTACAACTACAACTACAACTACAACTACAACTACAACTACAACTACAACTACAACTACAACTACAACTACAACTACAACTGCAACTACAACTGCGACCACAACTACAACTACAACTGCAACTACAACTGCGACCACAACTACAACTGCAACTACAACTACAACTGCAACTACAACTGCGACCACAACTACAACTGCAACTACAACTACAACTACAACCACAGCTGCAACTACAACTACAACTACAACTACAACTACAACTACAACTACAACTACAACTACAACTACAACTACAACTACAACTACAACTACAACTACAACTACAACTACAACTACAACTACAACTACAACTACAACTACAACTACAACTACAACTACAACTACAACTACAACTACAACTACAACTACAACCACAACCACAACCACAACTGCAACTACAACTACAACTACAACTACAACTGCAACTGCAACTACAACTGCAACTGCAACTACAACTGCAACTACAACTACAACCACAACTACAACTACAACTACAACTACAACTACAACTACAACTACAACTACAACTACAACTACAACTACAACTACAACTACAACTACAACTACAACTACAACTACAACTACAACTACAACTACAACTACAACTACAACTACAACTAAAACTACAACTACAACTACAACTACAACCACAACTAGAACTACAACCACAGCTACAACTACAACTACAACCACAACTACAGCTACAACCACGACTGCAACTACAACTACAACTACAACTACAACTACAACTACAACTACAACTACAACTACAACTACAACTACAACTACAACTACAACTACAACTACAACTACAACTACAACTACAACTACAACTACAACCACAACTGCAACTGCACCTACAACTACAACTACAACTACAACCACAACTGCAACTACAACTACAACTACAACTACAACTACAACTACAACTACAACTGCAACTGCAACTGCACCTGCACCTACAACTACAACTACAACAACTACAACTACAACTACAACTACAACTACAACTACAACTACAACTACAACTACAACTACAACCACAACTACAACTACAACTACAACTACAACTGCAACTGCAGCTACAACTACAACCACAACTACAACTACAACTGCAACTGCAGCTACAACTACAACTGCAACTGCACCTACAACTACAACTACAACTGCAACTACAACGGCAACTACAACTACTGAACAACTGAAACATGGACTTTCATAACTCCTTTTATTGTTAGTGGAACTTTCGACTGGCCCTTCGGTTTCGAGTTTGACTTTTATGATGGACTCTAACTCTAACTCTGTTGTAATGTAGGCGCCATACTAAACACATCATCTTTCCAAAAGCCTTGTTTTTTTGTGGTCTTGAATCTTTTTCCAGGATATGTTCGTGATGAAAGCGTCACCCAAAGTGGTCAACTTTCTGCCATTTGAATGTGTATCCTAGTAGAGGCATCCTAAGAATTTTTCATTGCCAGAAATATGTATATTTTTTCGTAAACGTTACATCCTTGTTGTTGCAAAATGTCGTTCCTGTAAATCAAGTTCACCGTAATTGCGTTTGTTGTCTTTAAGTACGTAATTCATTGCCTTGGTTTTCTCGGAAATCTCAATCAAGCAACAGCCCGTGGGGGTAAATTACTTCGTTATGTCACTGTATCATAAACTTAGGATTACATCACTTGACTCTGCCACTTTGCTGCTTGCCTTAATAAACTCAGGCAGTAAGAACTATTACTGTTCGTACAACTATTCCTCTACATTCATAAAATTTTCCGTAATATTAGATAAGAAAAGTAGATGGAATCCTTTTGCGACACTCTTCTGTTGGCTGATACAATTTTCCTTTTGCCCAAATGAAAAAAAGGGCAACATATGCCCCGACAACATGTGTTCCAAGTGCAATTACATATATTACATTACACATGACATTAGATTACATTACAGAGACAATGTTATATTAGAAATTTCGCTAGTATTTCAAATATTTACAAAGGATCAGTCAGGACAGCGAAGGAAAAAGCGAATGATTTTTTGTGTGTCTGTTGTAGTAGATTTCTGGTAGCCTTGGGTGCGAGTATTTAACCTCCCCTCTCCCTTAAAGGATAAGCAACAATTGTTGCCACTGTTTGGGTGTTACAGTCGTTATTCTATTCAATTTTTTTTTGCTGTTTACATCTAAATAACCCTATTTGACGCCTGTGTTGTTTCCAGTGTTGTGCTGTTTTTTTGTCCGTTGTTTGTCTACGAATGAATTCTTTATGGTTTGATGTTGGTTTTCTGTCATAATGGTGGGTTGAGGGCAAAAGGAGACGAATACAACAGATTCCATCATTTAATACTTTTGTGCACATATGTATGGAAGGCTAAAGGGTATGTCGTGTTTGGAAAGATACGAAGGGGTTTTTTTTTAAGTTTTATCGTAACCGATTTAATGTCATTTTACCAGAGGTTTTTGGGCAAGGAGAACAAAAGGGGTTGTTTTAATTTGGTATTAATTTCGTTATGTAATTGCATGGATTTAAGTTTTTTTTTTAAAGGAATGTGAACATAATGTTGGCAAACCGACTTACATAAAGTGAGACTGTAAGCTTAACTGTACTGTTATTACATGGACGACAATTATTCGAAGAGTTCTGGGTTTGCACAGAAAGGAGTATGCAGACTTCCTTATCATATGTCTGTAAATGAAATCATTTGTACTATACACACTGAGCAGGAGCTAGTGATTAAAAACCGGCTCCGATGGGTAAATGCTTTTTCTATAAAAAATAAGTGATTAAAAAAACTAAATGTAAATGGCGCCCAAACGTTTAGCACATGCCATTCAGAAACTTTCAAATTGGAATATTTGAAAATTGTTTAATGGATGCGTTTTTTCTTGTAATGATGTAATGTCGCCCAACGTGGGGGCAATTCCAAATGAGAAATAGATTTGCTCGGCCTACAATAGGCAATTGTTCACTAATATACTTTTACATTTGAAGTTTTACTTCATAAATATTAATGGCGCCCAACTTGGTTGCCAAAACAATAAAACCAGACTTTACGTATAAGACGACTGATTGGAAATATGTTTGAATTGTGCATTGCAAATGGATAATGTATAAATTTTTCGAATTGATGTTTTAAAATGGCGGCCAACGTTTAGTCACATCAATTAAAATGCTTAAATATTTAAAAATTGTTTTTTGGCGCCCAACGTGGAATGGACAGTATGGGTCAGTAAAAATATTTGCTTTATGTTTGTTTAGTAAAAAACGGTGAAAATGATCGAGAGATGGAATCAACCATGTCTGATAGGATGTGCATAAAGGTTGTTGTTTAGAAGTCGATAATGCAATTTTTACATGGCTAACGTGAAAGAGTCCCAAAAATTGTGAAAAGTATATAATTTTTTTTCTAAATTTTTCTTAAAAATTTGGTAATTGTATTTTTTGTGGTAGAATATCATAATGAAAATGGGCCCCCAATAAGAAGGGCTCTATGAAAAATCGATCAAATGAAGAATTCCCAAAAATATATGAAAACTAGTACGTTGTAATGCGCCTATGGCGCCCGTTAATTTGCTTGAGAAAGTATTTGTTACGTAATTTTAAAAATTTTGTAAAAAATATTTTGAGAAAACTATTTTGTAATAAAAAATTTCGAAAAAAAATAAAATTGGGAAAAAAACATTTGTGGAAAAAAAATTTTTGCTGAAAAAAAATTTTTGTTGAAAAAAAAAATTTTGTTGGAAAAAAAAATTTTTGTGGAAAAAAAAAATTTTTGTTGAAAAAAAAAAACGTTTGTTGAAAAAAAAAATTTGGTTGAAAAAAAAAGTTTGCTGAAAAAAAAAATTTTTGTTGAAAAAAAAAATTTTGTTGAAAAAAAAAATTTTTGTGGAAAAAAAAAATTTTGTCGAAAAAAAAAAATTTGTGGAAAAAAAAAATTTTGTGGAAAAAAAAAAAAATTTTGTAAAAAAAAAAAATTTGTAAAAAAAAAAATTTTAGAAAAAAAAAATTTGGTAAAAAAAAAATTTGGGGAAAACACAATTTCTGTACAAAAAAAATATTTTTTTTATTATTATTATTTATAGAATTATTATAGAATGCCTATTTAAATTCCTACGTACTGCGTGACAGAGTCAGTGAATCAGGGAATCAGTGTATCAGTGAATCAGTGTCGAGGGTAAATATATATTAAGATTCCCATAAAACGTCCCCCTGAAAAATCTAATTTATGAAAAATTCCCCAGCGGCCAAAATGTCCCCAAAAACGGAAATTGAAATATTATCTAAAAATTATGGGAAAAACTGCAATTTTCCAAGGGTTTTTAGGACATTTTCCATGGAGTCATAAGAAATTTATTTAGACCCCCTAAAAATGGTAAATTTTGTGTTCTTGATTAGTTATTTAGCTTGTCCATAGGAATATCGCTATTGATCGATATTATCCTGTCAATCCCTTTGTCACGCCAAAGAATAACTTTCATGGACTCTCTTTTATTGTGTTGGTAATGTGATTCCACTCGTATTGTATAAAACTCCGACTCATGCAAAGAAAAACTGCTGTGGCTGTTCATTTCGCATTTTTAGCCTTAAGGCTTTTTAAAGGATTTTCAGTTAAAATGACGACAATCGTAAAACCAAAAAAAAAAAAAAAAAAACACCACATTTGTGGTTGCATATGTGAACGCTTGGCTGTCCCGCTGCCATCCAGCCAGTGACAGATAAGCTGCAAACACTTTTCGTTTTTTTCTGGCCACTTTTTGTTTCTAAGTGTTTCGTTTTATCCTTAGACGGGGTTTGGTCTATTTATATTTTATGGCCATTTGCAACCAAATACAATAACACACACACACCATCAATCTGCTTCACAACAGCACCCAACCCAACCCCCGGGCAATATTACCTCGCCCAAACCCTAACCCTGTCTAAACTGACATATGCAGCAAATGTACTCATATGTTTGTCGCAAGTCGTAGTATTCTTTTTTTTTTTTGTTGGTTTGTTTTGTTTTTGGTTGATGTACATTTTATTTTTTCTATAAAATAAAATAAACGAAAACTTATTTTATGTCTGTTATGATTTCTTTGCAAGGATCAGGCGACCGGATATGCTTTTTCATTTCATTTTTTGTGTCTGTGTGTGAAGGACGGGCAGGGGTGTGATATGTGCACGTATCTGATGCACACAGACAGGTCTGGGTGGGGAAACAAGAGGGCAACAGCAGTTGGTGTCAATGGAATGGCCGGCGGGGGAGGGGCGGTATGTGTGTATTACCCATATCTCTCCACCAGAGTGAGTTATAGTTTATAAACTTAGACTAGATAAACAATACTTTATTTGACTGCTTCGGTGAATTTGATTCAGTTGGCGTTTCAACCGCAAATTTTCTGCATTTTGTCTACGGTGTTTTCCTTCTTCTTCTTCTTCTCCTGATTCCAATATTTTATAGACCGTTTGCTTTTATTTATTTCCATTTGTTTTACGGAAAATATTGGTGCTTGTTTTGGTTAGAAACCAAAACACAAAACATTAAAAATATTCTAAAAAAAAAAGAAGAAAGTTTTTTTTTTTTGGGATTTCATTTATGATTGTTGTCGCTTTTGTATGGCACATTTATTTTGTTCCATTCATAGTTCCGAGATATTCCATTTTTATGGGTTTTATGCAGGGAAGCCTGTATTGGGCAATTTAAGTTAACACGATAAGAAAGTTTAACCCATAAACAATGGAAATAAAACCATTAAAGGATGTACGAAATTTGGTAAATTTTGTAAATTCCGTACGAGCTGGGTGGGGTAAAAGTTGAAGGCGGTTTATTGGCCCATTGGCCATTATTATGTGAACAGTCAATGCGGAGTATTTCCATAAAAACCAATAAGAATGTTTAGAATAACCATTGTTGTAAGGATTTCCTGAAATAAATGAAGCGCGAGAGTCGTTAAGGAAATTTTGTATAATCTTAGCATTCTCATAAGCTTAATTTAAATCATATAATATGGGAATTGATATTTGATTCATGTGATTGAACGACTATGCCATCAGGACATTCCCACTCACTGATTAAAGCATTTGAATTAGGACAATTTTGCCCTCTGCCATTATCGCCCAGAGACTTTTTTCTTTCAAGCACTTTATTTAATTTTAAAAGACTTTATTTTAGTTCAAAAATTTAAATATTCCCCCCAAAATCCTACACTTTTCCTGTCCACCTTCTTAACAAATAATTGAATTTCAAATTTATGATTTCCTTAAAAATAAAAAAAATCATACTGGAAATCCTCCTCATCCACCAAAAAATAAAAAAAGGTGAAAAAAAATTGTTTGTACTCAACTTAAACTCTTGCCATATGCTGCCAAATACGGCTAATACAATAAATATTCCTTTCATCTCGCTCCCGCCCCGCCTCAGGGATTGTTTGTCCTCTTGTTCCGTGAAATTTAAACTAAACGAACCCAATTTATTTAAACAACTTAGAACGGTTTGACTGCAGGAAAATACGTTAAAATAAGGCAATCTAGTTTGCTTACCAGGGAAAGCCCACCCCCTGGGAAGAGGGGGCGATGTGCTAAGGATGTGTATCACATTCAGTCATCCACACACCCACAGTCCTGGTTCTTCGTAATACCGTTTTGGATGTTTGTCTAATAGGCCAAAGAGCCCTAAGGTTATATAAGCAGTGCTCGGAAATAGGCTTGAAGGCAAGTATTTCACAATAGGATCTATGAAATTGTATTCTTAAATTATGATGCAGGTTTTTTTATATATTTTTTTTTTTGTATATCGCTTAAACACTTTGACAAAAAAAATTACAAATTCAAAAATTAAAATCCATGGATTACAAGAAAAAAATTCGCAAAAAAAATACAAATTCAAAAATTAAAAACCAAAAGATGAGTAGGAAAAAATAAAAGGAAAATCAAAAATTCACAATTTTGTAGGAAAATCAAAAAATTTCCAATTTTATAAAACGCAGTGAAATCCTAAAACTCCTCCAATAAACACTTTGACAAAAAAAATTACAAATTCAAAAATTAAAACCCAAGGATTACAAGAAAAAAATTCGCAAGAAAAAATACAAATTCAAAAATTAAAAACCAAAAGACAAAAAAAAATTACAAATTCAAAAATTAAAACCCAAGGATTACAAGAAAAAAAATTCGCTAGACCTTAGTGGTAAAAATTCTCAATTTTCAGTGAACAATTTTACAAAAAAAAATACAAATTCAAAAATTAAAACCCAACCGATTAGAAGAAAAAGTTACAATCACTTCAGTGTTAAACAAAAACATGTAAAATTTCCAATTTTATAAAAATTTTTCCAGTCAACACTTTTACAAAAGAAAAAATACAAATTCAAAAATTAAAAACCAAAAAGATGAGAAGGAAAAATAAAAGGAAAATCAATGAATGAACTCTTCCAATAAACATTTTGACAAAAAAAATTACAAATTCACAAATTAAATTACACGATTACACGAAAAAAATTCGCAAGTCTTCGGTGGTAAAAATTCTCAATTTTGTAAAACGCAATGAAACCTTTAGTTATTCCAAAAAAATCGTTTACAAAAAAAAATACAAATTTCGATGGATTTGAAAAAATAAACATTATTTCAGGCATTTATTTCAGGAAAAATTCAGTGAACACTTTTACAAAAAAAAATACAAAATTACAAAAATTAAAACCCAACCGATTAGAAGAAAAAGTTACAATCACTGCAGTGTTAAAAAAAATATGTAAAATTTCCAATTTTATAAAACAATAAAAAAGATGAGTACGAAAAATAAAAGGAAAATCAAAAATTCACAATTTTGTAGGAAAATCAAAAAATTTCGGATTTTATAAAACGCAGTGAATTCCTATAGCTTTCCAATAAACAGTTTTACAAAAAACAAAAATACAAATTAAAAAATTAAAACCCAAAAGATGAGAAGAAAAAATTCGACTGACTTCAGTGGGAAAAAAAAAGAAAATCGAAAATTCCCAATTCTATAAAAAGAAAAAATACAAATTCAAAAATTAATACCCAAAGGATGAGATGAAAAATTGGCATGATTTCAGTGTTAAAAAAAAATTGTAAAATCTTAAATTTTCCAATTTTGTAAAACGCAATGAATACCATACTTTTACCAGTTAACAACTTTACAAATGGAAATATAAATTCAAACGTTAAGGACGAAAGGATGACAAGAAAAAATTTGCATTAAAAAAAATATAAAATACAAAATTTTCAATTTTATAAAACGCAATGAAACCTTTAGTTATTCCAAAAAAAATATTTTACAAAAAAAAAATACAAATTTCGATGGATATGAAAAATAAACATTATTTCAGGCATAAAATAAAGGAAAATGAAATGAAAAAAATTTTGTAAAACGCATTACCTGCATTAATATAGTTTTTCCAATAAACACATAAAAATCCAAATGGATATATTTTTACAGCATATTTTAAGAGCAAATCGAAAATATCTCAATCACACAATGTAGTTTAAGAAATTTTGTAAAACACATTAACTGCAAAGATTTTACACACTTTTTCAATTAAGACATTTTCGAAACATAAAAAAGAAAAAACCCTCTGGATGAAACGAATAACTAGGGCAAAGACAAAGTAACAAATACTCATTCATGTCATGAGAAATGTTGTAAAACGCATCACACACAATTAATGCCTATTGGGCTTAAGTTCTTCACAAATGGATCAGGAGTAATTATCCAAAAAATCATCTTAATATATATTTACCCTCGACACTGATTCACTGATTCACTGACTCTGTCACGCAGTACGTAGGAATTTAAATAGACATTCTATAATAATTCTATAAATAATAATAATAAAAAAAATAATATTTTTTTTTGTACAGAAATTGTGTTTTCCCCAATTTTTTTTTCAACAAAATTTTTTTTTTCCACAAATTTTTTTTTTCAACAAAATTTTTTTTTTCCACAAAAATTTTTTTTTTCAACAAAATTTTTTTTTTTTCACAAAAATTTTTTTTTCACCAAAAATTTTTTTATTCAACAAAAATTTTTTTTTTCTACAAAATTTTTTTTTTTCTACAAAAGTTTTTTTTTCAGCAAAATTTTTTTTTTCAAGAAAAATTTTTTTTTTCCACAAAAATTTTGTTTTCAGCAAAAATTTTTTCTCCACAATTTTTTTTTTCCAATTTTATTTTTTTTCGAATTTTTTTTTTACAAAATAGTTTTCTCAAAATATTTTTTACAAAATTTTTAAAATTAAGTAACAAATACTTTCTCAAGCAAATTAACGGGCGCCATAGGCGCATTACAACTTACTAGTACACAATATAAGAACTCCGTCTTAGCTAGGCTCAAATCTTCGTTTGAGATGGTTTTATTAAACGAATAGTTTGTCCCCATCCTGTCGCCCAGCCTTATGGCAGCATAATTTCGAAATCGAAATGTGAAAATTATTGTTTAATAAATTATATATTTGTTACCATGCCTTTGCCAACTCTGTTTTAGCGAGGCCATTTTATTTTATTTACCTGACATCTTGAATAGCCAACATTTGCTAATGGCTGACTGTCATCATATGTCCCAGCAAAGGTGCTTACAACATGACTCCCTAACATCTGAGATATTATCCTTATAACTTATGAAAATATTTACATAAATAAACCTAAAAGATTTTTTTAAAAAACTCAGGGGCGGGTGATATTTAAACAGTGTGGCCATACACATTCTTCCAGATCATTTCTTTCCGCATCCCGAGAGGGTTAACTGATTATCGCCTTATTTTGGAAAATATTAAAACCCAACCACCAGAAACACAACAAGGGCTGTTTATGGCCACCATAATGTTGGCATAAATTCATTATTAAGGATTTGTTTTCTAACCATAAACGCACAGTGTAAATCTCAACACCAGCCGTGCGCATTCTTATTTCCCCCACAATTGCTTGAGGGCAATGCAATTACCATGGCGTTGATGGCCACCAAGTGCAACAAATGCAATTAAGTTTGCTGGTCGTACGTCTGAGTAGCCGCTCTAAAAGGGGGAAGGCTGAAATATGCCAAATGTTTTGGTGAACACAAACGCCCAAATCAGGCTGTTGCTGATGTTTCCGCCTCTACTCGTGTCACAGGTTCTTCTGCGTGGAAATATACGTGAGTCATTTTAAGGGGGTGACTATGTTTTCATATTACTGCGTTTTTTTTTCGGGGTGGGGTGGGTGATATTGTTATTTAATTTATGACGCAACAACAATGGAATTAAAACACAATTGCAAATGTTGAACAACACACCCTCAGGAGGAAAGTCCCCTTTCCAAAGAAGCAAGAAGCTGAGCTAAAAAGAAAAATAAAAACAAAAACTTTGCCTCAAATTAAATTTGTTTCTCTCATAAGGAATTAAAATCGACACACAAAATATGTCTAGAATTTCATTTTAATAAATTTCCTTCTCTTGTGTTTTTTTTTCTTCTAGATTTGCCACCGATTTTATTGATATACGTGAAAAGGAAAGCAGACGCGGCACACGTGGTGTTGGCAATCCAGAAAAACGTGGTCGTGGCCAACGCATGCATCAGAGACGACAGCAGCAGCAGCAGCAACAACAAAGCCGACAACACCAACAGCAAATGTTAGCCGATGATGCTTCAGTCTCTATGACCTCTTCAGTTAACAATGGCACCCTAGCAACAGTCAGGCAACAGAAAAGGCAACAACAACAACAACATTTACAAAATGATAGAGCGCAAACACCAGCAACAACTGGCGGCGGCGGCAGCAATAGAACAGCAGCACAATCACTGCCATCATCACAATCCTCATCAATGGCATCAGCTGTGCCGTCGGCGGTTAACATCTCGCCAAGTGACTTGAAATCTTTGGAAAATACCAATAAAACTGTCAACAACTCAATGGCCGCCGTTGCAACGACACATTCCAATGTGGCAGCCACATTCGAAAATTCTCCACCAACGAATATTAGCAATATGACCTCCTTGTCCAGCCAGCAACCGTCACAGAGACATCAGACGGCAACAGCCAACGGAAATACAAATTCGACCTTTTCTCACACTCAACGGCAGCCGAAGCAGCAAAACAAACAACAGCAGTCACGTTCTGCGTCGCCGTCATCGTTGGCCCCACCACGGCAGGAAGACTCGTCATCCGAAGAAGAGGATATCGGTGGCGGTCTTCGCATTAAACCGGAAGATTTATTAGAATTGCAAGAGCGTATAACAAAGGAAATACTCAATTCAAAATTACAGGAAAAGGAAATGCTCGAATTACAGGTACGAACATATAGTTGTAGTAAAAAGTACACCGTACAAAAAAAAATACAATTTTGCCACGTTAAGAAATGTTTCAGTAAATGGAAACATGAAAATTGGAGTAGTGTTCAATGTGATGAAGCTTATGAGTAGTGTTGTCCCTTAGTCGCCAACAATAGGAAAGTTAAAGTGAATTGGACCTACCTTCTAGGTAATGCCTGGTAAAGTGAATTGGTAATGCCTTCTAGGAGGCCTTCTCAGCGAACTGGAAGATATGGGCGTGTGTGCCAATGGTTTAGATTTTGGCTTACGTGCTTTCTCCCTTTTCTCTGTTGAGGGTCATGTGACAACTCCGTGTTAATTAAATATCAACAACGTGCCTGTCAACTGCCAGTCGAACGGTTAATTCTTTTTCAGCAGACTACTGTAAAATGATTAGCCAGTTTTTGGCTTAAAATCCACCTACCGAATCTAAGTCTTCGGTTATGGAAATGCTTTGTTAAAACTACCATAAATTTCAATGTTTAAAAAGTGGTTCACTTAATTATGCTAGAACTTGTACATGAATGTTGGGATACCCAAAAATAATCCACGTCATGGGTACCGTCATTGCTCTCACTCGACAACAAGCGCAGTCGTGTGCCAACCTTCCAACAGTTTCTTCTGCTGTCCACCTATCGATGGCCTCCTGTAGTGGTTCTATTTTGACTAAAAATCTAGTCATCTTACTATGTCTGACCAATTTTGATGGCATACAATTGGCAGGCATGGTTTCCAATAATTTTAATTTATTAGCGTGTCGAAGGGTATATAATAGGGTGGAGTGAAATTAAAAAAAAAAAAGTTAACCTCGGAAAGAGATGTAGTCTATGGTCCTAATGAGGGGAAAAATAAAGAAAAAAATTTTAAAAAAATTTTAGGGGTCGCGCCACTCCCTCGAAATTTGGAAATTATCGCTATTTTGGCGTTGATTTTAGAAAAATCCTAAAAAGTTTTATGTCAATAAATGTTTGCAATAGCGTAATTTAAAAAAAAATTTCTCATTGTTCAAAAATTTTAAAAAGTAAAATAAGTCAAATCGTCCCTTCTTCATAAAATTGACTGAACAATGAAATCGCCACCAAAGCTACAAATATTAGTCGATTATCCTCATATTTGCCTCAAATACTTTTGTTTGGGCACTGAACAAGCTCAAACTTTTAAATTTCGAATAAGTTAAGTCGTTAATTTTTAGGATTTTTCTAAAATCAACGCCAAAATAGCGATAATTTCCAAATTTCGAGGGAGTGGCGCGACCCCTAAAATTTTTTTCTTTATTTTTCCCCTCATTAGGACCCCAGACTACATCTCTTTCCGAGGTTAACTTTTTCAAATTAAAAAAAAAGCATGTTTTCACTCCACCCTAGTATATAAACCTTCGACACGCTAATAAATTAAAAAAGTGCATCACTTTGTTTCTCAATGGTCTTTTCCAGAAATACCAAAGATAGCCTGTATCGCTTTGTTTCTTAAGGGTCTTTTACAGAATTTGGCAGACTGTGACGATTTGGTTGATAGTTAATATATTCATTCGGTTTATCGAGTTGAGGCTTGACATTTGAATTTCGACAGAAGTAGTTTTTTTTGTCACCTTCCCGAACCCAAAGTCCTTATTTTTACAAAGTTTTCATTACACAGTAATGCATTTCATAAGTATTTCTCTTTCGCCCAGATGAATTCGGTGGCAATTTTGTTTTTGTTTTTTGTCAGTGTATTGAAACGTAGTGAAAACTGTTCACAATCATTTCACTAATGTGGTTTTACTTTCTGCAGAAAGTATTTCACTCTGTTATTTACTGTCGTTTGGAAATCGTAAAGGTACCATATGACTTTAAGTACCACCGACACACTTATCTGCTCATACATAGACATACATACATTCATGTAGGTACATGTGTCTAAATATCCATGTATGTCTGTAGTTTATACTTCACCTAAGGAGGCGGGGTTTCTATTTTTGTTTTTGTAGAATTTGCGGTAAACCAATAAATACCTATGCACACTAATAGATACACTTTGATATCGTTCGCATGTGGTTTTTGGGGCGTATAAAAATAAAATGAGTGAAGTTTGTTTGATAGTTTGGCTGATCCGCCGCCTCTGTTCTATTAGGGGTAATACATTTAAATTATTAATGTTTATAGTTTTTGAAATTGCTTTAGACTTTCTGAAATCTATGGCGTTTTCGTTTCTGGTATAACAATGCTAAATATTTGTGAAATTTTGCACTGAGTTGAATTTGAATGTTGATGTATCACATTCTTCCTTCTTCCTTCTTCCTTCTTCCTTCTTCCTTCTTCCTTCTTCCTTCTTCCTTCTTCCTTCTTCCTTCTTCCTTCTTCCTTCTTCCTTCTTCCTTCTTCCTTCTTCCTTCTTCCTTCTTCCTTCTTCCTTCTTCCTTCTTCCTTCTTCCTTCTTCCTTCTTCCTTCTTCCTTCTTCCTTCTTCCTTCTTCCTTCTTCCTTCTTCCTTCTTCCTTCTTCCTTCTTCCTTCTTCCTTCTTCCTTCTTCCTTCTTCCTTCTTCCTTCTTCCTTCTTCCTTCTTCCTTCTTCCTTCTTCCTTCTTCCTTCTTCCTTCTTCCTTCTTCCTTCTTCCTTCTTCCTTCTTCCTTCTTCCTTCTTCCTTCTTCCTTCTTCCTTCTTCCTTCTTCCTTCTTCCTTCTTCCTTCTTCCTTCTTCCTTCTTCCTTCTTCCTTCTTCCTTCTTCCTTCTTCCTTCTTCCTTCTTCCTTCTTCCTTCTTCCTTCTTCCTTCTTCCTTCTTCCTTCTTCCTTCTTCCTTCTTCCTTCTTCCTTCTTCCTTCTTCCTTCTTCCTTCTTCCTTCTTCCTTCTTCCTTCGTCCTTCGTCCTTCTTCTTTCTTCCTTCTTCCTTCATCCTTCTTCCTTGTTCCTTGTTCCTTGTTCCTTCTTCCATCTTACTTCTTCCATCTTCCATTTTCCTTCATCCTTCTTACTTCTTCATTCTTCCATCCTTCTTCATCCGTCTTCCTCCTTTATCCATCCTCTTTCCACCGTTGTCTTCGTTTTGCTGTTGTCTCCCAGCCGAGCTCTTTATTTATCGCATGGCGTTACTGAAAAGCCCATCAAAAAAATACAAAATCATTCCAATAATTGGAATTTCATTTCATTTCATTGTATATCCTAACAACGTTAAGTGCTAAATGCTTTTTAAATGTATTCTGCATTTTAAAACATTTAAACTTACATTCTGTGCATTTATAAAATAAAATCATTTTGGTTTTTTTTGTTACTCGGTTTTTGTTGTTGCTGTTGTTATCATTTTTTCACAAAACTAATAAAAAAAAAAATATATAAAAACGACATCATCCTCCATCACCGCTAGTTCCTTCCTTTATTCAAACGCAAAACAATTTGGCGTTTTTGCCGTGTGGTTACCTTGGCAACTTTTTGCCGCAAAAGTTATCAAAGCGAGTGATACGGAGTACGGCGGCAGGACGCGTAGAACGCAAAAGAATTCATAGGGAAAACAATGTTAAACGATTTTTAATTTCAAGCTTTGAATGAAGTTTTCAATCGTTTGGATGTGAAAACAATCTACGTTCCCAGCCATGTCAGCGGCGGACCGATTTCGTTATTATTAGTTCACGTTCAGTTCGCTGGCGCGCTTTTTTTTTTCTTTCCCCCACCATTTCTTTTAATGTTTGCGTGTTTCCCTGTCAACGCTCGCATAGTTATACAAGTGCTTGCACGTACACATCCATCCAACCAGCCATCCGCGCCATCCTTACAATGCTCTGCGATAGAGAATGAAAATTTCATCATTCCATAACTTTTCTGTCGCTCATTTTGTGGCCTTTTAAAGTCATTTGCACATGATAAAGTTTGTCGTTAACCTTTAGAAGGCATAGGTGGGTGATGTCCTGCTCTATTGAAGTTAAACAGAAGGATGTAAGGGAATAGTGGCATAAAGAGCTCGCATTATTATCTACCAATTTTCATTAGACTCAGGAATTGAAGGCACACGATCATTCGTCAAATGATTTTGGTCAAAACTTCATATTTTCTGAAGAAGAGCATTTCGGATCGGAAGTCCCACGCGTTGTAAATGCCTCCTCAGAGACTGACAGTCTAGAGCGGTGGCATCAAATGCTACTGGCAGCGACTTTCCGATTTACAGAGCCATGGTAAAAAATGTTAGTGGCCGAAGATTGAACGGTCTTTGTTTTTAGCAGGATTGCCTGCCGTGGCACAGTTGATCTTGGGTGCACCGTATCATCAGCCGTCCCCTATATGAATTGGTTTGTCCCCTGGAAGCATTTGTGAAATACCGATACCATTAACGATTCAGATCCTGAGGGCGAAGCTCGAGTAATCCTTTCGTGAGCGAGAGCCCGAAACCGTTATAAAGGCTACTGCGAAGCCAGACGTGGCAGCCACATGATCCATAAATAATGGAATTGTACTGAAAAAATTAATTATTATTATTAATTAATTAATATTATTTTATTTTATTTTATTTTATTTTATTTTTTTTTGTTTTAGTTTATTTTTTTAAATTTATTTTTCAAATAGTAGTTTTTTTTTGTTGAGGTAGTGCTTTCATGGTGCACCCTTTACGAGCCCTTCCTTCGTATGAGGGTTAAACATTTTGTCCTTTTGCACACAGCTTCAAGAGAACATCAGCAATATCCAATTTCATTTTCTTCCCAAAACTAAGAAAGTTTGTCCTTTTACTTGTGTCCTTCACTCCACAAACCCTGGCAACAGAAGGCATATGGAAATTATGTTTTCATTTTTAATAATGTTGTTATCGTTTTATGTCATGTTTGTTTTTTCTTCGTTACAGGAAAAAATCAATCGGGAAATTTTAAATTCCAAAGTTTTTAATATGGACAGCATCACAAACGGCGGCGGCGGTGGTGGCAGTTCCAGTGGCAGCAGTGGCGGCAAACGCAAAAAGAAGCGTAAAAATCAACGTGCCGTCAATGGGATGTTGGCCGATGTTGGCGATGGTGGCTCTTATGCCAGCAACATCGGTCAAAGCACAGCAGGTGCTGGCGGTGGTGGTGGTGCTGGCAAATGGAAAAACGGCATATCCGCCAAAGCGAGAAGTTTAATGAATTTGCACAATAACGAGGCTGGCAGGAGGGTAAGTTGTCACACACAAACACAAAAAAAACATAGTCAATATTGAAAAAAAAAATAGCTGTCACAAAGTTTATGAAATGATTTTGAAATGTGAACACGACTGTTCTTCCTTTACCTGACCTGACCTACGGGAGACAGAACAAACAAACGCGCCCGTAGATGAAAGGAACGGTCGTGCCACTGTCGATGAAATAAATGTGCATGGGGGGAAATTGAATGCAAATACAGGCAATTTGGAAATTGTAATCAAATTACTTTGAATACAACAAACCAACAAATATGCTATTTAATAGAGTTGATCGTCAGACATGTTTGTTAAATAACATCAGCAGTTGTAGCACAGGGGCCAACCAACTCTACGCGAAAGGGGCTATTCGGGAGTGAGGGGAATTTTGAAACGAAATTAAAAAGTTAAAACACAAAGAAGACACATATAGGTAAATGAGATTGAAGCAGATAGCTCTATACTATTTTTCGTATGATTAAATATAAATAAATATTAACTGCCTGTTTCCATAAGACGAATTTATTCGTTCGTTACAAATTGTCAAAAGTGAAGGCGCAATAAATTGGATGTTTGACAGTAGTGAGAGCTCATTCTTCTGAGATTGTGTTGCAGATGTCCATATCTTACATATATCCGAAAACCAGAATAGAAGCCCATTTTGTAACGCTTCCAATATTCCAATATTTGTAACGAACGAACAAAATCGTTTTATGGAAACAGCCAGTAAGATTGATGTGAGCTTTGTTTGGGCTAAAGTTTAAGTTTATTATTTTTTTTGTAAACAAAATATTTCAAAATCTCATAGTCATGAAAAGTGTGTGACCAGATTTCAGACTCTTTAGGGAGAGACTAAAACGATTCAGCCAGTTAAACGGGCAGAGAATTTCATGTGTCCCTATCTAGCTAGTTATCAAAATATAAACTGAAGTAGTTTGTCTATAGAATTTCCCTTTATTACATTTCTTTCGCAAATTCAATTTCAATAAATGAATTGGGAACATCTCAAATCTCCAGCCCTACTAAAACACCTGCACACATATTTAGGTTGTCTGTCCTCTTGTAAATGTTTTTCGGCAACTTTAAACCCGTTGTTTCCGTAAACAATTTGGGAGTGCAAAATTGTCTATTTCCAACTGCATATCCTGTCACTCCAAAAAGCTAACCTCCTCGTATACACACGTACATTTTCACATGTTTACACACTCGCTTTTATACACTGACGGACGCACACAGGCCAATAAACACTCTCGTTGATGCCAACACACTTGCACACACACACACACACCCAAACATGTGTATGTATTTGTTTATCATTTAAATTCAGATTTTTGTTGTTGTTACTGTTGCCTATCCCGAGGCTGTTTTTCTTATTTCCTCTCTGGTTTGGGGTTTTTTTTTGTTTGTATAAATTGAAACAGATTAAATTGCCATATAACAATTTATATGTACGTATGTATGTGTGTGTGTGTTGTTACTTTGCCATATTCAAAACTCTAACATATTCACACTCATACTAAGAACATACCGACATACATAGATAGATTTATCCTATACCTACATATCTATATCCATATAGTAAATATTTACATATTCAATATGTTAGTTTTTGCAATAATATTATTTTCATTTTACTTTAGTTGTTGTTTGCTGCCATTTCATATGTCTGTCCCATTCCTCTTACACCCTCTCCCCCTCGCTGGGCTTTTGTTGTCGAATTATAAATATTCAACAGGTTGTTTTCATTTGTTTGTTTGCTCTGTACACAACAAGTATGGGTGTGAGTGTGGGTCCGGGTGTGCGGGTGGGGGGAAGGAAAACAATTTCCTTGAAGTGTCTTTTTCCGTTGCTTCACAACATTTCTATTCGACTTTTGTCTTGTGAATGGGGAGACATGAGAGGAAATGCATCTATAAATATTTAGAAACAGGGGCAACTGTTTGTCCATCATGTAACGTATATGGGAATTGTTTAAGGATACGATCCAGCAGGCACTGTCTATTGTGTGTAAATACTTTGCTCTGATTTCAATTGGTATTAAGTAGTAATCTGTGATTGCATGTAAACTGTTTGTGCAGACGTATGGAAATATGTGAAATTTAGGCAATTTGACAATCTGAAAAGGACTATTAGCAATTTAATATGAATAGTTTTCGTTTGGGCAGAGATTGATGATTTCCATATCACAAAGACAAAGAAAATGAATTGATGTATTACAGCCGTAGACCATACAGAGGGCAGACGACCCACACTCTAGATGGAAGCACACTCTAGATGTCAGTAATAAGCATGGCACCATTTGACAGTTTTACAAAGAAGACCCTAGAAAATACTGGGTTTATGCTGACAATATACACACACGCCCTCTTTTGCACAGATGTAGCAAACAACTTAGGGCGGATGTGTATTAAATGGCCTTTGTTCAAGCATTTGCAAAATTAAATCACAATTCGATTTCTCTCTCTTGAGAACCACTTACAAAGAATTGTGTTCTACTTGTTTGCTGGTAAAAACACCGTAAATCAGCATAAGTGTTCTTAAGTGTAAACCGGGTGACATAGACCATATGGAGAGATTTTTGCAGCGAATCGAACCCACAACCCCCACTCTAATAGGCAAGAACGTTGCCAACTCGCCTGCTGGGGCGCTTCAAAGGCAATATTTATTTTCACGAACAAATATGGATATGGATAAACGCTGTTATTTGACAAACATTTTTTTCACGAAAAAAATTTTATGGTGAGATACGCTGTTATTTGACAATAATTTTTTTCACAAAAAAAAATTGTTTTTTATTTTCACGAAAAACATCTAATGTTTGAGACGCTGTTAATTGACAATATTAATTTTCACGAAAAACATCTGAAGTGTAGATACGCTGTTATTTGACATTATTTTTTTCACAAAAAAAAGTATTGTTTATTTTCACAAAAAAAAAAATATATATATTTTTTATTTTCACGAAAAACATCTTAAGGTGAGATACGCTGTTATTTGACAATATTTTTTTTTTCACAAAAAAAAATAAATATTGTTTATTTTCACGAAAAACATTTTATGTGGTGATACGCTGTTATTTGACAATATTTAGTTTCACAAAAAACATCTTAAAGTGAGATACGCTGTTATTTGACAATATTTTTTTTTTTCACAAAAAAAATAAATATTGTTTATTTTCACGAAAAACATTTTATGTGGTGATACGCTGTTATTTGACAATATCTAGTTTCACGAAAAACATCTGAAGTGTAGATACGCTGTTATTTGACATTATTTTTTTCACAAAAAAAAGTATTGTTTATTTTCACAAAAAAAAAAAATATATATATTTTTTATTTTCACGAAAAACATCTTAAGGTGAGATACGCTGTTATTTGACAATATTTTTTTTTTCACAAAAAAAAATAAATATTGTTTATTTTCACGAAAAACATCTTATGTGGTGATACGCTGTTATTTGACAATATTTTTTTTTCACAAAAAAAAAAAAACATTGTTTTTTATTTTCACAAAAAAAATAAATATTGTTTATTTTCACCAAAAACATCTTATGTGGTCATACGCTGTTATCTGACAATATTTTTTTTTTCACAAAAAAAAAAAAAACATTGTTTTTTATTTTCACGAAAAACATCTTAAGTGGAGACAATATTTATTTTTACGAAAAACATCTTAAGTGGAAATACGCTTTTTTTAGACAATAGTTTTTTTTTTACGAAAAACATCTTAAGTGTAGATACGCTGTTATTTGACAAAATTTTTTTATTTTCCCAAAAAAAAAAACATAGGTATTGTTTATTTTCACGAAAACCATCTTAAGTGGAGACAATATTTAGTATCACGAAATACATCTTATTTTCACGTGGAATAGATACGCTGTTATTTTGCTCAAACTTTCTATCATTAGCATTAGTTAACATTTATTTTGAAAATGGATAATCCAAGAATCATAGCAGCGTTCTACATGTTCAATAATTTTTTTTTTAAATGTGTTCTCCTAAAAAATTTG
The DNA here is from genome assembly GCA_958296145.1 of Hydrotaea cyrtoneurina. Lineage (NCBI taxonomy): Eukaryota > Metazoa > Arthropoda > Insecta > Diptera > Muscidae > Hydrotaea > Hydrotaea cyrtoneurina. The sequence goes on along the minus strand of OY282516.1, from coordinate 56,686,661 downwards.
ATATAACAACATACTCGGTTGCTTTTGAATATTACAGAAATGTTCCACTGATTTTACCCCTTCGGCGTCAATTTAGGCTCTACAGTCGTCAGAGCGAGATATAACCATACGTGCCTATCGTACAGCGCCCTCTGTTGACTGCTACGAATATGCTGAGTCTCTTTTTGCCGAAAACCCAGAAGCGACTTAATCTTTTTATAAAGCGTAAATGAGAAAAGTCATTACATTTTTTTTTAAAGAAAATGTTTCCCTCTTTCCGGGAAATTGTTTTTTGTTACCGAACGAAAGTCACATAAATTTCTTTGGTATTCGTTATGCTCTGAACTGTGGTCAGTCGTCGTTATTGCTCAATAAACATGATGGTTGGCAATTATTTCAAACTAGTAAGTTGTAATGCGCCTATGGCGCCCGTTGAAATATGGAAAAAAAATTTTGTTGAAAAAAAAAAAATTTTGTGGGAAAAAAAATTTTGTTGAAAAAAAAAATTTTGTTGAAAAAAAAATTTTGTTGAAAAAAAAAATTTTGTTGAAAAAAAAAATTTTTCTTAAAAAAAAAATTTTTGTTGAAAAAAAAATTTTTGTGGAAAAAAAAATTTGTTGAAAAAACAATTTTTTCTTAAAAAAAAAAATTTTTGTTGAAAAAAAAATTTTGTTGAAAAAAAATTTTTTTCTTGAAAAAAAAATTTTTTGGTGGAAAAAAAAAATTTTGTTGAAAAAAAAAATATTGTGGAAAAAAAAAATTTTGTTGAAAAAAAAAATTTGGAAAAAAAAATTTTGTAAAAAAAAAAATTTGTAAAAAAAAAAATTGTAAAAAAAAAATTTTGACAAAAAAAAATTTTTGGGAAAAAAAAAATTTGGAAAAAAAAAATATTGGTAAAAAAAATTTGGGGAAAACAGAATTTCTGTACAAAAAAAAAATATTTTTTTTTTTATTATAGAATTATAGAATGCCTATTTAAATTCCTACGTACTGCGTGACAGAGTCAGTGAATCAGGGAATCAGTGAATCAGTGTCGAGGGTAAATATATATTAAGATTCATTCATTGCTTCTGAATATTGTCTTGGATAGAACTCGCCAAAAGTAGTTGCAGTTCACTATGCCATCGGTTGTCAGATATTTTGAAATATCTTCCGATGGGCTGAAACTGAATCCAAACGCCTCCTATTATTGTACACTCAATGGCAACTCAGAAACTCCTCTCTTAATATTTCTTTTGATGTTTTATTGTTATTAAATTCACCCGACCATATTCTCTCTTAATCATCACCAAACTTTGTCCTTCCCTTATAAAGTGTCTCAAGTCGAGAACACTTTGCACTTTCCCTGCCATACTAAAGTGTCTCAAATCTAGGACATTCTAGACTTTCCCCCAAAATACCTACTGATAGGTTGTGTGTTCTGATGTGCATCTTCCTATCTCTGCTTCACCTGAGCCGGATGGGAGATTTTTTTTTTGTTGTTTAGTTTTTAATCAAAATTCAGTTGCGTTGCTATGGTCTAAAATCGTTTTCTTTTTAATTTAAAAATTTGTAATATTGTTTCATAAAAACCACAAAACAAAATATTCATTTCATAAAATAATAGGAAAAAGCTGCATGCAAAAACGCCCCATCACTCCGAGGTCTCCAAGGAACTATTATACATGTAACTAGCCAGCATCAGGAGGTGGTGACTGGGAGAGGGGGTGGGTTGACGATACACCACGATGGCAGTGGTGAGGATAGCAACGCAACATATAAATTGACACCACAAAAAATGCTGTGGACTAAAAGTAATTTGGCTGTGTATTCTGTGTATTGTCTGAATGATGTCCTTTTTTTTCCTCCTTCACTTCTTGTGCATCCGCTGTACATGTGACGGTAGTGAGTGTCTAGCTGGGAGGAAGTCCAGAATGCTGCCGTTTGTTGTTGTTGATGATGATGAGGTTTGGCTACACTTAGTTACAACTCCGACAACGACAGCAGTTTAGATAAACTGTCGCCAAAACATGACTGTGCTCCATCAAAAAGCCAACACAAAATTGCAGGACGGTGGCTAGAGACGAAAAACACACACACACATACTCACACAATGGGCCAATAAAAAGTCATGACATATGTGGACACGATATCCTCAAAGAAACCACCGCATCGACAAGCAAACGAAAAAAAAGCAACAACAAACATTTGGTTAAATCATAACGACGCGCTTCCAAAAACAAAAACAATGTGGCATCCGTTTGGCAACCGCTGGCCAACAGCGCGGTCATAGCGGAAGTAATATTTGTCTGTTGGTTTTTCGGGACCCAGAAGAGCAGGAAGAGCTTTGCACAGATGAAAAGATCAAATACAATCACTTTAGAGTTTAATGAAATATTGACATCAATTGGAATAGAACCGACATGAGCATCAGTCAATGTTTGGCAATCATAAAGACATCAGGGTGGTGGAAAGGGAGCTGAGAGTTGGCAACTGGGGGAAAAAAATATAAAGAAAAAAACTTTGCTTTTGAGCGGATTTCTGAGGAAAAAAGAAAAACATTTGTTGATGAAAACACATTGTGTGGTGACTTAGTGGAGAATTTATGAAGAGCCACATTGAGACTGAAAAGAAAATATTCCAAGGAAATCTGTTTTCCAACCCAGTTTCAATATTATGAATCACTGGAGCCGAGTACGATACTCTGTTGAGCTGAAAATAGTTTTCTTCCTAAGAAGTTGTCGTTCTTCCTAAGAAATTTCATTTCCTATCGATCGAAGTTGTGGACCGCCACAAATTTCTAAAGAAACGGTAAACTGTGAAATCACTTTCTTTTCTTTCTCAAGAAATCTGTAAAAATCTGTTTTTTTTTTCTCAAGAAATCTGTGAAGTCAGTTTTTGTTTTCAAGAAATCTGTGAAATCAGTTTTTTTTCTCAAAAATGGTCGTTGAGGATGAGGTGGTTTGCATGCGTGTTCTACTCGCAGGATTTTACTTCTGTAGGAGGTTAGACAATATGCTGAAATCGCCCACATTCTGCTAAAGAGGCACAACTCAAAATTTGGCAATAAAACGAAAAAATATTTCTAAAAAAAAAAATTCTTAACTCTGGTTTTTGCATCAGGAAATCTGGAAATCAGTTTTTTATTATCAAGAAATGTATGAAATCGGTTTCTGTGGAATCAGAAAACAAATTGATTTCTTTTGAGCTGGTAAACAAGTAATCTCGAAAATGGCAAATTTTGAGTTGTACCTCTTTAGTAGAATGTGTGCTGGTGTTCATGATATCGCAATGGACCTTACGGTTTAAATGAGTCTGCTTGAATGTACGGTGACGTCGTCCGAAACCCTGACAAAATCGTTTTATTGAAGTTTAACAACTTGTTGATATGGGGAAAGTTTTCCATTCCAAATAGGAAATTACTGGGGCTCCGTAACTAATTTTCTCAAGCAGTCAATAATTTTTGTGCCCGTCACTAAACTGATAGTACTGCGGCATCTGCCGATTACCAACTTGCTGACTGGTTTTTTTTTAAAAAAAAACAGAAGTCCTGCTGCATCTCCTGATTGCCAACCTGCTGAAACAGAAGCACAATTTCTTCCTGGGCTGATTTTCTAGAAAATCAATTGTCCTGCTGCATCTCCTGATTAGAAATCCGCTTGGGGGGGGGGGGGTGGGGTTATGCGAACTACCAAGGGTACCCACCTGCCACCGTATGTGTGGCACATAAAGTTTTGAAATGTTTGCATTGCCTGTACAAACAGCCCCGGCCAAAAGGAGAATTTCAAATCCAACCACACCTCAAACGAAATGTACAAAGCCAAACACATCCGATATCATTTCTATATTTCTTTCTTTCTTTCGCACACACACACACGTGTACACTCCAAAAATCTGGCTGGTTTTCTAAAGAAATTCGCAATTTTTGCATTTATAAAAAATAGTCCATTTCATACTCCCCCTTATACACATGGAAAATCACACAGCGAATAAATTTCGATTTGACAAAATTAATTTTCTCGATAATTTACGGCATTTTTTTCCCCCCTGATCAACGTTAACGTTTTCAAAACATTTATGACAACAACAATCATGACATTAAATACTTGAATGTCTTAGAAGTTAACAAATGATCGAATGATCACTTAGTGGCGACACTCCCACTCCCAAAGCTCTGTCATTGACGGGGCCAACACATGTGTTGATTCGACTCTGAGCATTTTCTTTGTTTATTCTTCAAAGCCAAATCTAAATCGGACATATTGAATAATGTTGGCTGGCTTTTCATAAAGAATTGACCAAACAAAAAAAAAAAATATGTAAAATCACAATCAAAGATATTTCTCAACGAGATGAGAGTCGACCACAAAAAAAAAATCATGCAAAAATCGTGTAAAATGGATTTTTATCATTGTCCACCAAAACATGAGTAATTTATAAACGTTTAGAGGAATGGCTGGCTGGCTGGCTGGCTGGCTTTTTCTTGGCCCAATGATTGGCAAAGACACAAATACGAGTGCAAATCATAATATACAGGGCAACATAAATTGTAGGAACACCAATATTTTGACAGTCAGATTGTGTTGTGGTCCAATAAACCACAAGAGATTTGTTTTGCCAGATAGACGCGGACTATGGTCGGCGCTGTACTGTGGCCGCAATCAATTGGAGATCTGTAAGTGGTGATTGTTGGATTGGGGGTGAAATAATTGAAAACAATTCAATTTTTAGTAGCGCAAAACAAATTAAATACAATACTTTAGACTTGACAACTCCACTTTCAAAGTGCCTCAAGAGTCGATCAATGAGTCTGATGAACCTACCAACTTCCTACACAAAAGGAATTATTTATGAAAATCTCAAAAGACGAGATTTGTTTTTCCCCAGAATTTCTTCGAATTTATTGTTCATTCATTTCAAGTACACACATTAAACTGCTGCACAAACCACAACATGTGTTATTTAAAATCCTTCTCATGGCTTGTTGTGATCGAAGCCAACCAATCCCCCAGGGAATCCATTGCAAAATCCTTCAATATGGATGCTGCCAAAATGCATAAAAGATGAAAACCAAAATGCAAAAGGAATGGGGAACAAACGATTGTTCAAGTATGTGAGTGCCCGTAAATGTTATGGATTTTGGCAATGCGGGAAAACAACGCAATATTTTTTACAAAAGACCAACACTGCAAAAAAAAACAAAAAGACAAACAGAAACAACGGGAGCCAGAAGAAAAATAAAAGAAACCAAGCCAAAAAAAAAACAAAAAATAGGAAAACTCCCTGAAAAATGTATTTGAATTGAATAGCAAATCGAATACTGAACGATGCTGTAAAAAGCTATCGTCAAAGGTTGACGAATTATGGCTCAAAAGGGATTTTTCTACATTTTTAGTCAACACTTTGTGCAATCTTAAAACCTGAGAAGCTATCGTCAATGGTTGACGAATTATTGCTCAAAAAGGCATTTTTTATATTTTTTTCCAAAACCTAGTCCAAAGTCCGGAATGGAAATAAGCCATTCCAACACAGACTATTAAAATCTAAGAAGCTATCGTCAAAGGTTGACAAATTATGGCTGAAAAGGGATTTTTTTATATTTTTAGTCATCACTTTGTCCATAGTCCCCAATTGAAATAAGCTATTTCAGCACTGATTATTAAAACCTGAGAAGCTATCGTCAAAGGTTGACAAATAGTGGCTCAAATGGGATTTTTTTATTATTTTCGTCAAAATCATGTCCAAAGTCCCCAATTGAAATAAGCCATTTCCACACAGATTATTAAAACCTAAGAAGCTATCGTCAAAGGTTGACAAATTATGGCTCAAAATGGATTTGTTTATATTTTTAGTCAACACAATATCCAAATTCCCAAATTGAAATAAGCCATTTCCACACAGATTATAAAAACCTAGGAAGCTATCGTCAAAGGTTGACGAATTATGGCTCAAAAGGGATTTTTTTTATATTTATAAGCAAAACCTAATCCAAAGTCCGGAATAGAAATAAGCCAATCCAAAACAGATTATTAAAACGTACGTAACGCATCGAATTAAAATTTGTTCAACTTTTATAAGTCCCCTCTATCTGCAGCTATCTGCAACCTTTTCATGAGTATTTTAAATTGTTTTTCTTTCAAAAGATTGTCAATCATTTATGACATTTATTGTAACTATTTTTATTGTTGTAGCCACCGTTTTAGCTTCAGTATTGTTGTTAAAGCTATCGCTAACCTTGGCCGAGTTATTAACGAAAAATATTTTTATAAAGTATTTTTACACGAGTTATTTTCCAAACCTTTCACAAATCGCCGAATTTAAATCACATATTTCAACATAGAGTATTGAAAAGTCGTTTATCTATCTCTCTTTGCCAAAATTAGTTGTCAAACTGAATTTAAATATTCTTCAAGCAAACTTTTCAGAATCAGCAGTTGATTAAGTGGAGTTGCTATCTACAGTTTTAAAGTTGGCAGTCTAAAGCTATCACTAATCGTGCAGCTATCAGTTGTTGGCCAATAATAATATTTTTTTAATGCGATTTGTCAGAATCAGTTCTACTCAAAGAGGAGTTGATTAAGTGGAGTTTCTATCTAGAGTTTTATTGTGGGCACCCTAAAGCTATCTCTAATCGTTGACCTGTTACAGCACAACAAGTGATGAGTTTATTTAAAAAAGATGGACTTCAAAACTCTATTCAAATTCGCTGGACGCTAACTCAGCAATACCCAACAATGGTTTTTCTCTGCTTCCAGGCAGAGTCTTCCTTTTCCTTATGCCATTTACTAAAAATCTCCTCCAAATCCCTTCTAAGTTCCCCTATTCAAAGTTCAGCGATTTCTCATGACTTAAACTAAAGATGACAACAACTCATGGCCAACTGTTCAAATTCTTTTGGCATTCATAAGACTTTGCTGAAATTTGACCATAATCAAAATTAACTGCGTTGGTCATCCTTTGTGTGTTATAAAATCCCTTCAATTAAGTGGGTCACCCACCCATCAAGGATTACATGTCACTCCCGCGCCAATTGTGACTGCAGGCAGTGGATTTTCTTCTGACAGACGAGATGGTGAGTGGGAGGGAGAGAGAGAGAGAAATATAAAACCTGCGTCATGCGTTGGGAATATCAACAAATTGCTACAATTATTTATTTATTTAATGTCTTTCTAGCGTTTGTGGGTAAAACGATTCGGAATCTGCCGTTTCGTTTGGTTTTTTGGTTGGCTTTTCACGACAATTCATTTGGAAGTCAAGTAACAGAGCTTAAGCGAATAAAATCGTATACGGTTTCATTTCAGTACATAATCACCTGACATCAAGGGCTTTTTTATGGGTTAAGACACACACACACACATGCTCGCAGTGGGTGGACAACCCAGGCAACAATTTGACATTCATTTATTGATTTATTTTATTTTTTTATTAATTACAATGCAATGTAAATTTATATTCTACACCGGGTGACACAGATCATAGGGCGAGTATTTTGCAGCGACAGACCAAAGGCTTTTGGTGGAAATCGTGTTCACCAACCCACTTGGACAGTCTGCCCTCTGTATGGTAAATACAGTGTACTTTCTCATAAGTGGACACCTAAGGGACTGAGAATTTTGTCCACTTATGAGAGGTGTCCGCTTATGACAGAAGTACACAAGAGGACTGAAGCGGATTGGTACTGAAAAAACTGTCCCTTTATGAGAGGTGTCTGCTTAAAATCTTAACCACCTATTCTTCACATTACACACACAGTTCACTGGGTTACTTATGCCACCCACAAACAATTTCATACATTTCATTTCTTTAAGTATGAGTTACTCTCAAAAGATTTTCCTAATCCAAAGAAACGATGAAAAAAAAACACATTTCGATTCCATATTCAACCTCTGCAAAATACAGTCACACACTCTCACACTCACTCAACTGAATAATATTATATTTCAAACATTGCCAACACAAAAGAATAAACAAAAGGACAACAACAACAACAACAAAAACAAATAAAACCGCACACAAAGAAGGCAGAAAAAAAACCAAAAACCGAGTAACACCAAGGTCCTTTGTATTGCCATATGCCAGCGGAAAAAAAAAACAGAAACAGTTTAACGTACGAGTACTCACATATCCAAATGTACACACATACATATGCACACATAAATATAACCGCGATATCCTGTACGATTTGTCACGTTCTTTCACATACACACTCATCACATGGATGATACATCGCACACACATATGCATTACATCAGACACACGTACGAACATGCTGGGCGATTACATTACTTGTGTATGCATGTGTGAAATCAGTGAATATCCTTAAACCAATACAACCAACCAACCAACCAACAAACACACACCCATGCACAATAACACACATGTTCACACACATTAAAACCCACACTAAGCCAACTTTACACTCAAAGAAGAGGAACCATAACAACAACAAAAAACAACAACACACGCCATCAGTAGGCGTGAGTGAGATCAGTGTGGAGTTTTATTTGTTATTAAGCCAAAGGAAAAGGATATCGCATAACTATTAAATGTTACATGAAATTGTTATTACACCTACACAAACACACATACACACACACACTTGTGTGTATTTCCACATATTGCATTTCCATTTAAATACAAATGAGTTGAAACACAATCGCAAAAGTTAAAGAAAAAGAACAGCAATACGAAGAAAGTGAGTAAAATTCGGTGTCTTCAATGTGTTATTAAAGTGTATTCATACGTGTACGTGGATTCATGGGGCCAGTGGCGGAAAGGAATGTAATCTGTGACACAAACAAAGGCCACACAGAGGGCAGACGACCACACTGCAATATAGGGCTCGTATGCGTGTTTTACCCAGTAATTTCTACGAAAGTAGACATTTTCTAGATATCTTCTCCACCCAATTGGAAAAAAATTAATTTTTGAGCTTTGTTTTTAAATTTTTATATTTTTTAAAAAAAAATTCTATATATTTTTTTAAAAACAATGTTATATAATTTAAAAAAAAATGTTATATATTTTCAAAAAAAAATTTATATATTTTTTAAAAAAAAAAATTTTGTTTTTTAAAAAAAATTTATATATTTTTTAAAAAAAAAATTCATATATTTTGAAAAGAAAATGTTATATATTTTTTTAAAAAAAATTGTATATATTTTTTTGTTACAAGTTGTATATATTTGTTTTTTTAAAATTTTATATATTTTTACAAAAAAAAATTATATATTTTTTAAGAAAAATTTATATATTTTTTAAGAAAAATATTATATAATTGTTTAAAAAAAATTTTATATATTTAAAAAAAAAATGTATATATTTTTTTAAAAAAAAATGTTATATTTTAAACAAAAAATGTTATATATTTTTTAAAAAAAAATTATATATTTTTAAATACAAAATTTATATGTTTTTAAACAAAAATTTTTATATATTTTGTAAAAAAATTAGGTCAAATACTTTTTTACAAATTATATGTTTTTAAATAAATTTTATTTATTTATTAAAAAAAAAAATTATATATTTTTAGAAATAATATGTTATAAATTTTTTAAAAAAATATGTTATACATTTTTTAAAAAAAATTAAAATATTTTTTAAAAAAAATATTATATATTTTTGTTATGTTATATTTGTTTTTAAAAATGTTATATATTTTTTTATAAAAACAAATGTAATATATTTATTTTAAAAAAAGTGTTAAATATTTTCTAAAAAAAATTTTATGTATTTTTAAAAAAAAAAATTATATATATTTTTTAAAAAAAATTTATATATCTTTTAAAAAAAAATTTATATATTTTTAAAAAAAAATTTTATATATTTTTTAAACAAAATTTTTTTATATTTTTAAAAAAAAATTTTATATATTTTTTAAAAAAAATTATATATTTTTTAAAAAAAATTATATATTTTTTAAACAAAATGTTATATATTATTTTAAAAAAAAATTGCAGATATTTTTTAAAAAAAAATGTTTTATATTTTTTAACAAAAAATGTTTTAGATTCTATTAAAAAATATGTTATATATCTTTTAAAATTTTTTTTTATATATTTTTAAAAAAAAAATTTTATATAGTTATAAAATTTTATATATTTTTAAAAAAAAATGTTATATTTTTTTCAAAAAAATATGTTATATATTTTTTAAAAAAATATGTTATATATTTTTAAAAAAAAATGTTATATATTTTTTTAAAAAAAATTTATATATATTTTTAAAAAAAATTTATATATTTTTTTAAAAAAAATCTTTTATATATTTTTTTAAAAATTTTATATATTTGTTTTTAAAAATGTTATATTATTTTTAAAAAAATGGAATATTTGTTTTCTAGAAATATTAATCATTGTTAAACATTATATACCTTTTTTTTAAATTATTTTTTTTTCCTTTAAAAACATTATTATATATTTTTTTAAATATTTTTTTTCGCTATCCCATCATTTCTCTCCATTTGACAACAACAAAACCCTGATTAGCTTGCATTCGATTGCCAACATCCTCTTAAAACAAAACGTAATAGAAAAAATGATCGTAACAAAAAAAACCAAAATCTCGTAACTTTTGTTTTCATTGAAAGAAAACACTACAGTCTTTATTATGTAGTAAAATCTCACTTTACAAAATTTTTCGTCGTAAAAACTTAGTTTTTTTCCTCAAAAAATTTAAAATTTGAAAAAAATGGTTTTTAAAAAAAATATATTTCCAAAAAAATTATGTAATTTTTAAAAAAAAAATGTATTATTTTGTCTTTACAGTCAGTTTCCATAAAATGAATTTGTCAAAATTGAAGGCGCAATAAAATGGATTCTTAAAAGTAATGAGAGCTTATTCTTTTGAAATTGTGCTCCATATGTCGATACCTAACATATATCTGAAAAACAGAATTGAATAATGTATGAAACCCCGTTTATAACGCTTTCAATATTGGCGATTCGTAACGAACGAACAAATTCGTTTTTTGGAAACAGACAGTTAATCTCTTTAATGAAAGAGAACACTAAAGTCTACAATAACAATTAAAAAAATTTTATATTTTTTAAAAAAAAAAATACCGTCTATATTATGTAGTAAAATCTCACTTTTTTTTAAAAAAAAAAGTGTTATTTTTAAAATCTCACTTTTTTTCAAAAAAAAAAGTGCTATTTTAAAAAAAAAAATTTTAGTTTTTTCTAAAGAAAAATGTTAGTAGTTTTAAAACAAAATTTAAAAAAAAAAATGTTAAACTATGTAAAATTTCAGTTTAGCAATTTTTTTTTATAAATTTATAGTTTTTTCGTTATATTTGTTTTTTAAATTAGAAATGAACTTTTTTTTTGTAAATTTGAATTTGCTTTTTCTTTACGATTCCATTCATTGTCTTATCCTATAAATACTTATGTTTATGTACATTTGTTAGTACTACACACACACATATACATACATACATTTTATATTTATGTGTGAGTATTTATTAATGCGATTTCGGTCTCTTACGAATTGTTGTCACAAAAAGGCATTAAGTTGTTCTTTTATGGAACATTTGCGTTTATTTCACACATATTCATGTGTCTTTGTGTGTGTGTGTGTGTGTGGCTATGTGCATATGTGAGCCTGCAATAAGTCCTTGTTCTCTGCGTGTGTGTGTGAGTGTTTGGTTTTTATCCTTCACTTGTGTTGACTGCTGAATTTTCTTTTCAAAACAAAATCATGCACACATACACAATCGCACGTGCATAAACACACACCAAATGTTTCCGTGCCCCTATGCACACGATTCTGTTGTTTGGCATCACTGTTTGTCCAAAATCTCCCCTAAACCCCCCCCACTCCATCCGTCCATCCATCCATCCGTCGAAGATTGTAGCAAGTTGTTTGTGCTTCATTGGTTAGAGTCGCATTGGCAAGAAAAACTAGAATTCGTAAAATTCGTTTCGCATTCTGTTTTCCGAAATTTTATTTGGTTTCGTTTGCTGTCCCATTCAGCCAACCCTGACAATGTCGTCTTGTGCGTTTTTCTTTTTATTTTCAAGGAAAACAAAAGAAATGCACACACACACATACACACAAAAACATTCACTACGTACTTGCTTTCAGTTGCATGGCATGGGAATGAAGTTTAGCAAATGTCTTCTCTAATATGTATAATATTTTGTGTATGGAAAATGTTTGTATGGCTATGTGTGTATGTATGTCCGTGCAATTGTGTTCGGCGAATGTATGAAAATGTCATAAATTTTCCAAGGATTTCATATTTCGTTGACATTTGTCGTAAGCGTTTCTAACTGCACGGATGGTGCAGCAAAAGGGATATCGAAAAAACGACTTTGGCGATGAACAAAAAGAAGGGGAAAAAACTAGCAGCACGAATGAAACGCATTTTCTTCTATTATTGGACTTTAATACTTCTTAGCGAGAGTTTTTTCCCCAGTTTCGTTGGGGAACAAAAAAAAAAATGTGCATAATGGTCATATAGAGAAATCTATCTATGCGGAAACGTGTTCTCATTCACAAAGGGTACTTTACGCAGTGGAGCGATGGAAAGTTTCATTAAAAAAATCTATAATTCTTCGTTCCGGAATGAGTAGCAACAAGTGACAGGGATATTTCTGTGAGATGTTGTTACGTGACGGAATAGGTGGATTTTAAACAGATCATGGTGATCAAGGCCTGGTGTTATGCCTTAGGCAGTCTACACGCAGAGGGTCGAGCCTTAGAAGCAAATATCTACATTTCAAGACCATATAGAGGGCAGATGGACCAAGTCCTTCCCTTGCTACCTCTAGATGTCAGTGATTTCTGTCATTTATGTGGAATAGGCGGCTATCCAGGGTCTCTCATCCGTTAATTTTGAAATGGCCGGTTAAGCGAACGACGTACTATAGAGAAACTTCGTTCTGCAGCCGAACGGTTCGCATGTGGAGTATTTTTCCTGCCTGCTATGACATCGTCAAATTCTAGGCCAACAAACACTATTCTCTCTTTTCTCTCAGTACATTGCATTTATAGGGGTCATTCCCTAAGTGTTAGTAGAGGTTGCCCTTAACGTCGAATTAGAAATTCTGATATTTTTTTTGGAAAATTCCCCTTTGATTGAATTATACATAGTACTAATGGCTTCAATTTCTGTCACGCTTGGTCGGTATGACGTAATTCATTTGCCGGTGTTTTCTGGTGGCGCCATCTGTATGAGAATTTTCGACCTGTTGTCTATTCTCATGTCTCCAATTCATGTCACGCTTGGCGTTTCTGACTTAATTCCTTTGCCGGTGTTTTCTGGTGGCGCCATCTATATGAGAATTTGCGACCTGTTGTCTATTCTCATGTCTCCAATTCATGTCACGCTTGGTCTTTCTGACTTAATTCCTTTGCCAGAGTCTTCTGGTGGCGCCATCTATATGAGAATTTTCGACCTGTTGTCTATTCTCATGTCTCCAATTCCTGTCACTCTTGGTCTTTATGACTTAATTCCTTTGCCGGTGTTTTCTGGTGGCGCCATCTATATGAGAATTTGCGACCTGTTGTCTATTCTCATGTCTCCAATTCATGCCACGCTTGGTCTTTCCGACTTAATTCATTTGCCAGAGTCTTCTGGTGGCGCCATCTATATGAGAATTTTCGACCTGTTATCTATTCTCATGTCTCCAATTCCTGTCACTCTTGGTCTTTATGACTTAATTCCTTTGCCAGAGTTTTCGGGTAGCCTCATCTATATGAGAATTTTCGACCTGTTGTCTATTCTCATGTCTCCAATTCATGTCACGCTTGGTCTTTCTGACTTAATTCCTTTGCCGGAGTTTTCTGGTAGCCTCATCTATATGAGAATTTTCGACCTGTTGTCTATTCTCATGTCTCCAATTCATGTCACTCTTGGTCGGTATGACGTAATTCACTTGCCGGAGTTTTCTGGTAGCCTCATCTATATGAGAATTTTCGACCTGTTGTCTATTCTCATGTCTCCAATTCATGTCACGCTTGGTCTTTCTGACGTAATTCCTTTGCCAGAGTTTTCTGGTGGCGCCATCTATATGAGAAGTTTTGACCTATTATCCTAGATGGAGCCACGATACCCCACCATCCTGGACAAAGACCATACAGAGGGCGTACGATTATTTGAACCACTATTTCCTATGAAAAAATTGTATTTCCTTTGAAAACCTTATAAATTTGTTTCAAATGCTAATTACTGACATCTACCGTGTGTCGCCGAACAAATGCGTCAGAAAACGACAAGGGACGTCTGGCCTCCTCTGTATGGTGTGTGTCCAGGATGGGGGTATCGTGACTCCAAGCCAGGAGCTTAACCTATTAATTGTAGCTACTGTTGAAGACTTCACATATAGATGGCGCCACCAAAACGGTTTTTAAGATGCAGATGGAGACATGAGAATAGTCTTTAAACACAACTCATGACATTCAAACAGAGGAGGAGCATTTTTTTTTGGAAACACTTAACAAAGTTTCCATTTCTTATCCCTCCTCCCACACAACACCCTTTTTCTATGTGACCACCAAACAAAAAAAATCCCCGAAACGAAAAATGGCATTTCTCTATTTTCGTACGTTTTGAATTTCTCACTCTGTATAGGTTTAGACAAAAGAAAGATAAAAAAAAATTAATAATGGCGGAGAAAGTTCATATCTTTTTCGATTTCCCATAAATTAAAATAATAAGACTTGGTAGAATCCACTCCCGTCTCCGACTGCGACTGTAATTGTATTTAAATTTAACAAAAATATAAATCTATTTAATTTCATTAACATTCTTTTCTCTTACGTTTTCCATTTCAGGCCGTCATTAAGAAGACCCGCATAACGTGTAAATGTCATGGCGTTTCCGGTTCATGTAGTTTGATTACCTGTTGGCAACAGCTGTCATCGATAAGAGAAATTGGTAAGTTATGAGGTTGCTAGCAGTGGTTCATTAATGCCCAAACATACACTACGGACGCATTAAATATTGCATCAGGATTCGGCGTTGACCTACATCCATTTATGGGACAACCAATAAGTCATGTGTCAAACAAAAGTTCTTTCAACTTGGGAAATGAGTTTAAGTGGTTTTGCAACTTTTACATTTTCAAATCATAATATTGATTTAATGTTGGAGACAGATGAAGAAAAGGCCAAGGCGTAATGGGTGACCTACAATGAATTTGAAACAGGCGGAAGGAAGAGTTTTCTTTTTTGTTGTTATCAACTTAACAGAAGTCAAATTTAAATATTGCTTGAAATGTTTAGTTAATAGTCGTTCCTGGGGTCAGAGTATACATACTCTTTGGGGTCAATAAGCAGACAGGGTTCAGATGTGCCAAGTCGTTTTCTGACGCCTTAGTGCGGAAGCGCACTCTAGATGTCAGTAATACGCATGGCCCAACTTGCTAGCTTTACAAAGGAGATAAGGGCAAATACTGGTTTTATGCTGTCGTCCTCTTTTGAATATCTTTGGCAAACTTAGGGTGTCTGCCCTCTGTATGATCTGTGGTCTACAGCATAGGCAGAGACCACACAGAGGGCCCACGTCCCAAGTCATTTGCGGTCGCCTTAGTTCGACTGCACCACTCTAGATGTCACTAAGTATCCTTTCATGAAATAGTCCATAACCAAATCGGCTAGTGGCTCACCAATTCTATCTTTGAGCTCTTGAATCGACGCTGGGCTGTTGGCGTAGACCTTATCTTTCACGTGGCCCCAAAGGAAGAAGTCGCCAGTTGTTAGATCACAAGATCTCGGTGGCCAATTGTCATCACCTCTTCACGGTCCGGAAACTTTTTAGTTTTGCGAACTATGACTGCAAGATTTTCACCATTTTTGTAGTGAATTTTAATAGTTTCACTGCGTTGTTGAACCGTTTATCGTTCCAGTTTTAGTAATGGCGTAGTTTCTACTTGTCAAATGTCAAAGAATGAAAGCTTCACAAGTGACAGCTATAGAAATACCGGGTAATTCAAAATAACACCTCTTATTGGTGAGCCCTGTAGAAAATATAAACGCCCTCTCTTGAGTCGTCTGGTCACGGTATGGTCTTTGGCTTAGGTTCGGCAACAGAATGTGATACAAATCTGTATAACAGTTAAACGGAAACCACAGTATACTTTTAGGATGTAACAGGGAACGGTATTATCGACACTGGGTGCATGTGGTGGGTGTCTTGGCTATCAGCGAGATTTCCATATGGCTATTTCAGCGTTTTTCTTGAGCATCAGGCCAACACATAAATTAAGTGTAGTTTAGGCGGAAATAACTTCTCGTATATCTAATTCGACTCAAATCCAATCTCCTGTTAGGAGCTAACCAGCTGTTAGAAATGTCAGGAATATGGGTTTAAATTCGGTCGGTTAAGTCTTGTAAAAATGACTGTTAAAAACTAAACTATCAAATATTTTCGAAAATTTTCGGTAGTTTTAAGTTTTTTTTGGTTGAATTGCAATAACTGAAATTTCTTGTATTTTAGGTGACTATTTGCGCGAAAAATACGAAGAATCGACCGAGGTGAAATTAAATAAACGTGGCCGTCTACAGGTCAAGGATCCACAATTCAAAGTGCCCACAGCCCATGATTTGGTGTATTTGGACGAAAGTCCCGATTGGTGTCGAAGTAACAAACAACTGCAGTGGCCGGGTAAGTACACGATATATAAGAAAAAAAAACACGATTTTATTGGCAATTAATTGATTGTATTTTGTTTCCAGGAACACATGGCCGCGTTTGTAACAAGACCTCCAATGGCTTAGACGGCTGCGGCATTCTGTGCTGCGGCCGGGGTTACAATACCAAAAATATTGTGGTGCGGGAACGTTGCAATTGCAAGTTCCACTGGTGCTGTCAAGTCAAATGTGATGTTTGTGTTAAAATTATCGAAGAGCATACGTGTAAATAATTTTTAAAAAAAATAAAAATACGCCCAACATGAGTTTTTAATTTTTTTTCTTTTGGAAAAAAATTTTTGCAAAAAATTTTCATTGTAAAGGATTTTATGGTTTAATTTTATTTCGATACATTACAAAAAAAAAAAAAAAACCGAAAGCTTAAATTTATCACAAAACAAATAGAAATTAGAATTAGAAATTACATAAATAAACGTACAGAAATAAGAACAAAAATTAAAATGAAGAGAAACCAACACAAAACTTAATTTATTTGAAATAATTAACGAGATATTGAAGATAATGTTAGGATATAAGTGGGATGGCGGAAAACTGAAAGAACAATGTTATATTTCTTGATAAATATTGAAAGCAAAATCGAAATAAAATTCCATACACTTTAAGCTAAATTTAATATATGAAATAAATTATATGATAAGACCGCCCCCCTACTCCTCCTCTCCCCTCTCCACAAACACACAATGTATGTATTTATTGAAAAAAAAACGAAGAAAAACAACAAAACACAAATACTAAAATAATTAATTAACTATAATTTTAACATTTAACTTTTGTAATATACTTATATATTTAAGAAACATCCGAGTTGAGATATGTAATCGAAATATTTAATTATTTAACGGCGACAACTGGACAATTCAATTCAACGAGAGACGAGTATCGAAAACGTTGGCGGGAAACGTTTTAAGATTGCGGAGCACATGATTTTATTGGCAACTTAATTACTACTCACTACTTATGTTGTTTAATTTTTATTGTTTTTTTTTTAAGAACAACAATACACAATTTCTATTTTCTTATATTTTATGTATTCAAAAACAATGAATAGTGAATTTAAATTTAATGATTTTGGGGTGAATTTCATGTATTAAATCGTGCCCTCAATGAAACAATAGTGTATAATATTTAACACCATACACTATTGTTAGTTATTGAGGGGACGAAATTTGTTATTAGTGTTTTTCAATAACACCAAAAGGAATCTAGAGGGCATAGACACTCCTTTCGATGTAAAGTTTTCCTTTCGATGGCAGCTTTGGTGTTTTTTTTTTTTAAGAACGCCCCAGACTTTTAAACTCAAATCTGAAAACATTTATTCATTAGTAAATTCACAATTCACAGTAAAAGTCAGAACATGATTGTAAAAAATTTCATTTCTCCACAAAAAAAGAAAAATATATGTATGTATTTGGAATTTGAATTTTTTATTTGAAAAATATAAAGAGATTAATTATTTTTTTTTTTTTTTGATTAAGAAACCCCTACTGGACATTTTGTTATATTTTAGTAATTAAAAAAAAAAAGGAAAAATAATAATAAATAAAGAACTGATTCTCAATGAAATCGAATGAATAGAACTCGATAAAGTGTTTGACAATTTAAAAAACCAAAGCATTTGTTTGTTCAATGAAAAATATTGGATAACTGCAACTGAACGTGCTGATTAGTTTCAATCCCAGCAAACCGGTGTCCTCGAGTGAAACTGGTGATTTTTGAAGATGATTTGGGAGAAATTGGGTTCAGGAAATGTTTTTCCCCCCCAAAATTAGAGATTCGAAAGTCTCTTGAAAATGTTTGTTCAATTTCTCAGCAATGGACAAGGGTATAGAAACGAGTGTGGTAGCAAATGAAAGCTACACTTTAGGGCTATGATGAACTACGAGGTGTATGCTACGACTATTTTCACAGGACTTGTTGTTTATACAATGGGGGCACTCTCAAAAGATATGTTTTGACCATTAACCGGTAATGGCTAATGTTATATAAACTGTATGTGGCTATAATTACATCATTTTGAAGGCAGAACAAGTTCAAGCGCAAAAGATTTGAAAATTCGAAAAAAATATTTTTGGCCCAAAAAAAACCAAAATTTGAGATTTTTGGGAAAAATAGATTTGGTCATGTATAGCCCTCCTTATTCTGAGCGAGACGTTGTTTTCATTTTTTAGATTAACCGAATTTTTCGGGAGAAATTGGGTTCAGAAAATGGATTTTTCCCAAAATTATAGATTCGAAAGTCCTTTGAAACTATTTACTCAATTTCTCAACTACGGACAAAGATTTCGAAACGAATGTGGTATCAAATTAAAGCTACACTTTAGGGCTGTCATTAACCCACTGAGAGTTTTATGGTACAATCATTTTCACAGGAGTTGTTGTGTATTCGATGGGGGCACTCTCAAAAGGTATGTTTTGATCATTACCCGGTAATGGCTAATGTTATATAAACTTTATGTGGTTTTAATTACATCATTTTGAAAGCAGAACAAATTCAAGTGCAAAAGATTTGGATAATCGAAAAAAATATTTTTGGCCAAAAAAAAAACAAAGGGGTTAACCCATCAAAATTTGAGATTTTTTTAAAAAAATAAATTTCTTCCGAATTTTGGTCATGTATAGCCCTCCTTATTCTGAGCGAGACGTTGTTTTCATTTTTTAGATTGACCGAATTGTTCGGGAGAAATTGGGTTCAGAAAATGGATTTTTCTCAACATTAGAGATTCGAAAGTCCTTTGAAGTAATTGTGAAACTATTTGCCCAATTTCTCAGCAATGGACAAGTGTATGGAAACGAATGTGGTATCAAATGAAAGCTACACTTTAGCACTATTATTAAACCACTGAGAGTTTTATGCCACAATCATTTTCACAGGATTTGTTGTGTATTCGATGGGGGGGCACTCTCAAAAGGTATGTTTTGACCATTACCCGGTAATGGCTACTGGTATATAAACTGTGCGTGGCTATAATTGCGTCATTTCGAAGGCAGAATACACCAATGTGCTAAAGATTTGAAAATTCGAAAAAAATATTTTTGACCAAAAAAAAAACCAAGGGGTTAACCCATCAAAATTTGAGATTTTTTGGAAAAAAATAGATTTGTTCAGAATTTTGGTCATATATAGCTCTCCTTGTTCCGAGCGAGACGTTATTTTCATTTTTTGGATTGACCGAATTGTTCGGAAGAAATTGGGTTCAGAAACTTGGGTTACTCACAATAAGAGCTTCAAAAGCTACAACTACAACTACAACTACAACTAACAACTACAACTACAACTACAACTAACAACTACAACTTCAACTACAACTGCTACTACAAAAAGGAAGGTGCTTTTTCAAACTACACATTTTTTTTAATTTTTCCGCAAATTCAAATATTTCAACATGATCCGAAAAATCATCCACAGGCTGCACAAAATATGTCGTATTTTAATACTGTTTTATATTCGTTAAATTTATAATGTGTGGAATCAATCATGTCTCTGGTTCTCAAAGCTTAAACTGTGTGTGACGCTTGAAGTGTCTGCTGCAGAATAACATGTGAAATGTCCTCTCATTAGATTTTCATATTGTAAAAATAAAGTGGGAGGGTACATATTTCAACTCGTGTAGACATTACCCTTCATTTGAGGGCACCAGCCCTAAATTTGATTTTTTGGAGGTAGGTCCCATATGTGAGGCCTTTCAGCCGGTAAATGTCACTATCTTCGAATATCCGGTTGATTGCACGACACACTGTACAGACAATTTGTTCTTCAGCCGTACTGTTCGCATTTGGAATACTCTGCTTGCTAGAGTGTTTCCTATAAAATGAGTAACTTTTCTAAAATCAATTTTTTACAATAATTACATACAATTATTGATCAAGACTTGTCCAATGTGTTAAACAATATCAGTTCTATTTCAAGATGTCTCCCCGAAAAATTGTAGTTGCCCAGTTCGCAGAGTATTTTAATAATTTAAAGTTAAATTCCTTTTAAAGAGGACTTTTACAGTACGCAGATAAATACAAAACATAGTTTCTAATTCACGTCTATCTCCTAAAATAGTTTAGTTTAGTATTATTGTTTTTTTTTTTTTTGTAGAATCACATCATGTAATAAATATTTATTGTAAGTGTATGTAAGTGTAATTAATTTGTAAGGAATGTAATGTAAACATTTTAAGCTTTAGATGTACCGATGGACTGGAACTATGGTTTGGTTTTGGTAATTAGTAACACAACAAATAATTTAATGTGAAAAGTAAATTCAATCAAGACTTTAAAATTGATCAAAAAAAAACCATGAAAAAAAGTGAAGTGAGGAAAAAGTAATAAACAAAAAGAAAACATTCAATTGAAATGATAAATTCGTTTTTTTTTTATTGATTAGTAAGAGATCTTGCATAGGTGGAGAGATTTTGGGGCTACAGGACAAGTTTCTGTCTCCAAAATGAGATGACAGATGTGTGGAGAGATTTCCATCCAACTCTATTGAGTTCCTCAAGCATCACCTGAAAGTGGGTTGTCTATCGCTATTCTATAGATGTTATTTATATACCCATCTTGTACCATTTTTGTCGTCTTTTCAATTGTTAGCTCTTCTTAGTACACTTTTTGGGGTTTCCCACCCTTAGTCCCTTTTTAACCGGTTTTGGTACGCTTCCGACCGCATTGGACCTTTCTATAACTTTTTATATTTTACCTTTCTTGGCTCCTTCTTTGTTCCTGTATCCCCCTCAACCATTTTTTCCATTTGTGTTCATGTGAAATAGTTTTTCGTTGTTTTTTAATTTTCTCTCTTTTGGCCCAATTGTTTACTCATTGTACATCTTTGTATCCCCTTTACAACAATATTACAATATTATACAATATTTCTACAGCGCGACCTTTAGTAATTATTTTTGAATAATTTTTTATTTAAATATTTCACCTGTCTTGGACTCTTGATGTTCCCTTTTCCAAAAATGTAATCTTTTCTGTCGATTAACATTTTTCTTCACACATTTTTGTTTTTCCCTCTTTTGTACCTTTTCTATACGATGTGGCACCTTTTTCGTCCCTTCTCTAACAACTATCCATTGTTGTTGCCAAAAATTTGTGTCACACTTTTTTTTATTTCTTCCCCTTTGGAACTTTTTTATCCCGTTCTGGGACATTTTTCGTCCCACTTGTTAGTGCTAAAAATTTGTTTCACCAGTTTTTATTTATTTTGTCCATTTTTTATCCCGTTCTGGCACCTACTTCGGTTATAATCTATTTTTAGCACTTTTTTCGTCCCTTCCTTAAATATTGTCGCCAAAAATTGGTTTAACCATTTCTTTTCTATTTCGTTATGACCCATTCAATCTGAAACTAATTCCCACCTGTTGCTGCCAAAAATTTGTTTCACCCTTTTTTATTTCTTCCTTTTTTTTACATTATTTTTATCCCGTTTTGATATGTTTTGTCACATTTGTCGTCCCTTCTCTAAATATTAAACACTTTTTGTTGCTTACAATTTGTTTCACCTTTTTTATTGTTCTCCCTTTCATACCTTTTTTTATCCCGTTTTAGTACGTCTTGGCACATTTTTCGTTCCCTTCCCTAAATATTAAATACTTTTTGTTGCCAAAAATTTTGTTTCACCTCCTTTTATTGTTCCCATTTTTATCCCGTTTTAGTACGTTTTGGCACATTTTTCGTCCCTTCCCTACATATAAAATACTTTTTGTTGCCAAAAATTTGTTTCACCTTTTTTATTTATTTTGTCCATTTTGTATCCCCTTTTGGAACCTTTTACGTCCCTTCCTTAAATATTGATTGCAAGAATTTGTTTTACCATTTCTTATGACCCATTCAATCTGAAACTAATTCCCACCTATTGTTGTCAAAAATTTGTTTCACCCATTTCCTTTTTCTTCCTCTATTTTTTCACTTTTTTTTATCCCGTTTTGGTACGTTTTGCCACATTTTTCGTCCCTTCCCTAAATATTAAACACTTTTTGTTGCCAAAAATTTTGTTTCACCTCCTTTTATTGTTTCCCTTTTTCATCCCTTTTTATCCCGTTTTAGTACGTTTTAACATCTTTTTCGCCCCTTCCCAAAATATTATCCAGTTGTTGGTGTCATTTTTATTTCTTTTGTCCATATTTATCCCTTTTTGGCACATTTTTCGTCCCTTCCTTAAATACTGTTGCCAAAAATTTGTTTCACCATTTGTTTTTTATTCCCCTTTCTGTCCCATTTTAATCCGGTCATGGCGGGATTTGGTACCTTTTTCGACTGTTCCTAAATATTGTTGCCAACAAGTTTGTATACCATTTCTTTTTTATCCCGTTATGGCCCATTCAATCTGAAACTAATTCCTTGTTGCTGCCAAAAATATGTTTCACCCTTTTTTTTTCTTCCTGTTTTTCTTCACATTTTCTTTTTATCCCGTTTTAGTACGTTTTGACACCTTTTTCGTCCCTTCCCAAAATATTATCCAGTTGTTGGTGCCAAAAATTTGTTTCACCTTTTTTTTTTATTTATTTTGTCCATTTTTTATCCCCTTTTGAACATTTTACGTCCCTTTCTTAAATATTGATTGCAAGAATTTGTTTCATAATGTTTTTTTTTATTTTTTCCCTCTTTTATCCGTTTTGGCCGATTTTTTTTTTCGAATGTTTCGGGTTCTTTCGATGAGATTTCTGCAACATCCTCATCATAACATTTTATTACGCTTTTCATAAAGTACTTATGCTCTGGTGCGGGAAATATTTCCATGTGATTTAGGCCGCCTGCCCATGATATGAATGGAAATTCTTAGTATACCACGGTGATAACAAGTTCCAGTCAACCATAACGGGCTGCAGTATTATGTAGTATATCTGTCAAGCTTTGCTGCGACCAATAGACATTTAAAATAAGCAGGCGTGTGGACATAAACTATTACAGACCTTGACTATTAGTCATAAAAAATAGGGCCAATATAAACTAATTCCTGTAGCAATATTTCGCGTTATTGCATTTCTAGTAATCATGATGTTTTTTTAGTTGTTGTTGTATGAAACTTACTAACACGTTAACGGGGGCAATGTATTCAATTATGGGGAAGTATACACCACAAGCAGACTTACAACCTGGTGTATTATAAAATGAATCCAGTTAGTTTCGCCTCCGACCGACAATGCCTATGCTGGGCGTACTTCTCCTCTCGCATTGATAAGATATTCATTAAAACACGAACTACCATTTTAGTCAGCAATTTTATGGATGTGACTGAAACAGAACAGAAACACTTCAATTAATGTAAACAAAAATATTTGATAGACCAAATGGAAGCGTTCTCACATTGAATGAAAAAAAATACCCAGAGACGATTAATTTCACTTTCATTCATCGCGACTGGGCGACAGCAAAACGTTCCCCAAACTGAATATCATTATAAACAGATAACACCGACTAATGAGGCCTGATAAGGACAGGCCACAGATTACGGCGATTTTCCCCAGGGAATGTCCTTGCGGTGCGATAACACAGTCATTAGTTTTCGCCCAGTATTAGAAGTGTTCGGTTCCATTTAACAGAGAACAACAAGTGAATATTACAAATATATATCTACAATGGATAATTTAAATTATGTCGGCTGCAATATCGCAAGATATAAATCCTAGATAATGCAGCATCACATCACATCACAGCGGTGTATGCTTGGATTATCTTACAAATGCCTTTTTATAAACACGTTGTTAATTAACCAGAATAACGAAAGAAAAAACTGAATATTTATTTTTTGACAATTAAGAAAAACAAGTTGTGAGAAGAAAATAATAAAGTAAACAACTTCAGAAGAAGAAAAAAACAAATACCGCTGTTAAATGAAAATGCTTTCGCAGCATTACATTCTCTGTGTGTATTTCCATATTGTCGTGTCCTTTGGCTATGCGCTTTGTGTGGATTCGGAGAAATCGCAAAACAGCGTTAATTTGGATTTCCTGAGAAATGCCTTGAAATCACGGGAAAGTTTGGTGGAAGTCACGTGAGTATTCAATGGACTTTGCCCCCATAAATACAGAACACACACTTACGCCGATACGAGCAGTTTTCCGGATATTTCATTTGAAAATCGGCCACACACAAGAGGATTCGATTCTGATCAACTGAAAACTGATCCCCGAAAAGTGTGTAACTGACTTTTGTCGATGTTTAGGTTGTGAGTGTGAGAAACACACGATGTTGAGAATTTTCTTTTTTGGAAATCACCCCCTTTCTATACTGTCATTGGCATTGTCAAATAGGGCTCGACTCTTAAGGAGTTGGTCCTGGAGATGTTCAGGGTTTTCCCGAGTGTCATTAAGTGAACGTAGTCAACCTCTAGAACTTTGTAATGCCTACGCAGTTTGAAAAAATAAAGCCCAACATATTTATACAGTGGAATCCGCTTAATTATATGCGAAATAACACATTTACACAATGCAACAAAAAAAATATAACACTATGCAACACAATTTTGTTTTTAATGGTTGTTTGTTACAGAAAAAAACATTTAATTTGTTATTTCATAACAATTACACTAGGCAACAAAAAAAAATATTTTTGTTGAAACAATACACTAACACTATGCAACAATATTTTGTTTTTATTTCATATCATAATGGTTTTTTGATACAGAAAAATTACATTTACACTAGGCAACAAAAGTGTAAGTGTTTTTTTCTTACAGGAAAAAAAATTTTAAAATATTTCTTTTTTTATTTCATATCAATTTCATATCACACTATGTAACAAAAAATGTTTTTTGGCTACAGGATTTTTTTTTTTATTTGTTTTTTATTTCATATCAATTAAAGAAATATTTTTTTTGATACAGACAAAATGCAACAACAAAAACATTTTTACTATTTCATATCATTTACACTATGCTACAAAAAAACATTTTTTTGTTGAAACAATAAAATTACACTATGCAACATTTTTTTTATTATTTCATATCATAATGTTTTTTTGAAACAGAAAAAAAATTAATTTGTTATTTCAGACCAATTACACTATGCTACAAAAAACATTTTTTTGTTGAAACAATAAAATTACACTATGCAACAATTTTTTTTTATTTCATATCACGTTTTGTTGATACAGAAAAAAAATTAATTTGTTATTTCAGAACAATTACACTATGCTACAAAAAACACGTTTTTTGTTGAAACAATAAAATTACACTAAGCAACAATTTTTTTTATATCATATCATGTTTTTTTGATACGGAAAAAAATTAATTTGTTATTTCAGACCAATTACACTATGCTACAAAAAATGTTTTTTTCCAACAGATTTTCTTTTTAATTTTTTTTGATTAATTCATATCAGCAACAACAAAAACATGGTCTTTTGTTCATACAATAAAATTACACTATGCAAAAAAAAAATATTTTTTGGTTACTGGAAAAAACATTTTTCTTTATTATTTCACATCAGTTACACTAACCAACAACAAAAATATGTTTTTTTTTGGTTGAAACAATAAAATAACACTATGCAACAACAAAAAATGCATTTCATTTCCGTGCTTTTTCCCTCAAGAAAAAAATCGTAAAATAATTTTTATTTCATATCAATTACACTACGCAACAAAAAAAAAGTGTTTTTCTGGTTACAGGGAAAAATTGTTTTTTTTTTTTAATTTCATACCAATTAAAAAAATTTTTTTTTGATACAGAAAAAATACAACAACAAGAACATATTTTTGGGTTGAAACAACAAAAATACACTAACAACTAAAAAATATTTTTTGGCAACAGGAAAATTTAAATTTGGGACTGAGGACTGACATCGAAAAAAAACGACGCCCCACTCATCTGCGTGACAATATGGAACTCAAATGAAAGGAAATGTATTCATGAGTGCAAATATTATTTTTTTTTTTTGGTTGTTGATGGAAATCTTATGGAAAGCCACATATCGCTCATTTGCTTTAATAGTGCCACAGTTCAAAATTCACTTTTTTATTTTTTTTTTCAAAAAAAAAACTGTAAATCTCGTGTTTTGAGTAAATGTTTACATTCTAATACTAAGAGACGTTCTTCTATATGATTTCCCCACATGGTTCAACATACACGATGATACGTGTACAGTATCGGATGAAATTGAGGATCTGGAGCTAAAGATTTTGAGATTCTGCATTGAGGATAATTTTATAGTATTTTCTAGGCGATATTCAATCAAATGTATTTAATCGTCATTAGGCAAAAGCAAAGGATTGTTAAGCAAATTTGTCATTGTATGAAAATCTGCTACCTACAATGGGAAAAATAAGAAGGACATGTGCTGAAACACCATCTGTTCTTAGAGATGGTATTTCAGTACTTGTCCCATATAAGCTGATTTCCAAGCCACTAATCGGCTGTTTATCGCTTAGAAAGCATGCCAACGTCATTGTTCCACAGGGTGCCTCAGGCTGTTAGTCTACGCTTGACATTGAGTACTAGAAACATCTCATGGTTAAAAACCAAAAAAACAAAATTCCCATTCATTTGAAATTTTCTCCGAACTGTTCTTAACTTCAGGGATTCTTGTGACAGCCTTTTTTTTGAAGAAAATTTTCTTCGGTCTCCGGCTGATGACATTTCAATTTTCATAGAAACCTCTGCATTTCTGCATTTTTCAAAATATATAAAAGATTTTTTTTCAAAAAAAAAAAATAAAAAATAATCAATGATCAATGATCGACTAACAGAAACAAAACTGTATAAAGAATATTATTAAAATTAATAAAAACTAAACTAGGTGTATGTCAGTGACATGACCGATCCATGGAGCATGACCGATCCTCAATTCAACCTAACCTATACATAAACAAAATTATGCAAATATTAGATTATTTTCCAAATGGCTGACAAATCATGATATTCATTACAATCTGTCATATCAGAATCACTTGTTGGGTTTTTTCTTTTTTTTTTGCTGTAACTAGTAGCTTAATCGCTTATCTCCCCAAAACAAGAAATTTGGTATTCATTGTTGTTGCATTGTATTGATTGATAACTAATATTATTGATTATGGCATCTGGGCTGCCTATGGATCGGTGAATGTACAATAACTACTTGTATCAAGTTCTTGCATTAAAATGTACAGTTATTTTTGCGTTACTACAGTCGTCTATTAAGTAATACAAAATGTTTTTAATATACCGACTCACCGGCTAATTAAGTCGCATTAAGTGGTCAGCTATAGTTGTAGTAATACTTCGGCAAACAGATTTAGGTCGTCTGTCATCTAGATTGTCTCACTTTTCATATCGTGAACTCTTCCCTGAAATCATTCGTACCGAACGAAGTATTTTTTATTAAGGAAGGTATGAACATCTGTTCTATACAGGGTGAGCCATCATTTATGTCGGTATATAAATATTTAATAACTTAACCCTCTAACTGGCAATACCACTCTGAGGATGTCATCATTAATTTGTTTGTGCATAACTGTTAAAAAAGAACTGGATACTTTTTTTTATGAAATGAAACACAATTATTGCCCGTTGAGAGTTAAATATAAATCAACCAATTTCTATATGAGGTATTTCTTATATAATTTTTGCTCTTATTTTACATTTGTACTATAAATACTTTGCAAATAAAGAAATTGACTGTACTGTACACTGTACTAGGTCGTAATAGGACGGAGGGGCGTGGCTCCGCCCATACACCTTAACATTTTCAACCACCATGTCTTACGAACTATTATAGAGGTATGCGTTCTGGTGGATGGACGGTTAATAAAACCGTAAATAGTTTCAACTGACTTTCGAGTTTTGAGAAAAATTAATTTTCTGAACCCAATTTCTCCCGAACAATTCGGTCAACCTAAAAAATGAAAATAACGTCTCGCACAGAATAAGGAGTGCTATACATGACCAAAATTCTGAAGAAATCTATTATTTTCAAAAAATCTCAAATTTTGATGGGTTAACCCCTTGGTTTTTTTTTTGGCCAAAAATATTTTTTTCGAATTCTCAAATCTTTAGCACATTGGTTTATTCTGCCTTCAAAATGATGTAATTATAACCACCAAAATTTTATATAACAACAGCCATTACCGGTGAATGGTCAAAACATACCTTTTGAGAGTGCCCCCCCATCGAATACACAACAAATCCTGTGAAAATGATTGTAGCCTAAAACTCTCACTGGGTTAATGACAGCCCTAAAGTGTAGCTTTCATTTGATACCACACTCGTTTCTACACCTTTGTCCATTGCTGAGAAATTGGGCAAATAGTTTCACAATGACTTCAAAGGACTTTCTAATCTCTAATGTTGAGAAAAATTAATTTTCTGAACCCAATTTCTCCCGAACAATTAGGTCAATCTAAAAAATGAAAACAACGTCTCGCTCACAATAAGGAGTGCTATACATGACCAAAATTCTAAAGAAATCTATTTTTTCAAAAAAATCTCAAATTTTGTTGTTTTTTTTTTGGTCAAATTTATTTTTTTCGAATTTCCAAATCACTTGCGCTTGGATTTATTCAGCCTTCGAAATGATGCAATTTTAACCACATATAGTTTATATAACATTAGCCATTACAGAATAATAGACAAAATAATAAAATGACAGCTGTCAAATAAAATGACAGCTGTCAAATAAAATGACAGCTGTCAAATAAAATGACAGCTGTCAAATAAAATGACAGCTGTCAAATAAAATGACAGCTGTCAAATAAAATGACAGCTGTCAAATAAAATGACAGCTGTCAAATAAAATGACAGCTGTCAAATAAAATGACAGCTGTCAAATAAAATGACAGCTGTCAAATAAAATGACAGCTGTCAAATAAAATGACAGCTGTCAAATAAAATGACAGCTGTCAAATAAAATGACAGCTATCAAATAAATATGAAAGTTCTCAAATAAAATGACAGCTGTCAAATAAAATGACAGCTGTCAAATAAAATGACAGCTGTCAAATAAAATGACAGCTATCAAATAAAATGACAGTTGTCAAATAAAATGACAGCTGTCAAATAAAATGATAGCTGTCAAATAAAATGACAGCTGTCAAATAAAATGACAGCTGTCAAATAAAATGACAGCTATCAAATAAATATGAAAGTTCTCAAATAAAATGACAGCTGTCAAATAAAATGACAGCTGTCAAATAAAATGACAGCTGTCAAATAAAATGACAGCCGTCAAATAACATGACTGCTATCAAATAAATATGACAGTTCTCAAATAAAATGACAGCTGTCAAATAAAATGACAGCTGTCAAATAAAATGACAGCTGTCAAATAAAATGACAGCTGTCAAATAAAATGACAGCTGTCAAATAAAATGACAGCTATCAAATAAAATGACAGCTATCAAATAAATATGACAGTTCTCAAATAAAACAACAGCTGTCAAATAAAATGACAGTTGTCAAATAAAATTACAGCTGTCAAATAAAATGACAGCTGTCAAATAAAATGACAGCTGTCAAATAAAATGACAGCTGTCAAATAAAATGACAGCTGTCAAATAAAATGACAGCTGTCAAATAAAATGACAGCTGTCAAATAAAATGACAGCTGTCAAATAAAATGACAGCTGTCAAATAAAATGACAGCCGTCAAATAACACGACAGCCATCAAATAAAATGACAGCCATCAAATAAAATGACAGCTGTCAAATAAAATGACAGCCGTCAAATAAAATGACAGCTGTCAAATAAAATGACAGCTGTCAAATAAAATAACAGCTGTCAAATAAAATGACAGCTGTCAAATAAAATGACAGCTGTCAAATAAAATGACAGCTGTCAAATAAAATGACAGCTATCAAATAAATATGACAGCTGTCAAATAAAATGACAGCTGTCAAATAAAATGACAGCTGTCAAATAAAATGACAGCTGTCAAATAAAATGACAGCTGTCAAATAAAATGACAGCTGTCAAATAAAATGACAGCTGTCAAATAAAATGACAGCTGTCAAATAAAATGACAGCTGTCAAATAAAATGACAGCTGTCAAATAAAATGACAGCCGTCAAATAACACGACAGCCATCAAATAAAATGACAGCCATCAAATAAAATGACAGCTGTCAAATAAAATGACAGCCGTCAAATAAAATGACAGCTGTCAAATAAAATGACAGCTGTCAAATAAAATAACAGCTGTTAAATAAAATGACAACTGTCAAATAAAATGACAGCTGTCAAATAAAATGACAGCTGTCAAATAAAATGACAGCCGTCAAATAACATGACAGCCATCAAATAAAATGACAGCCATCAAATAAAATGACAGCCATCAAATAAAATGACAGCTGTCAAATAAAATGACAGCTGTCAAATAAAATGACAGCTATCAAATAAATATGAAAGTTCTCAAATAAAATGACAGCAGTCAAATAAAATGACAGCTGTCAAATAAAATGACAGCTGTCAAATAAAATGACAGCTATCAAATAAAATGACAGTTGTCAAATAAAATGACAGCTGTCAAATAAAATGATAGCTGTCAAATAAAATGACAGCTGTCAAATAAAATGACAGCTATCAAATAAATATGAAAGTTCTCAAATAAAATGACAGCTGTCAAATAAAATGACAGCTGTCAAATAAAATGACAGCCGTCAAATAACATGACAGCTATCAAATAAATATGACAGTTCTCAAATAAAATGACAGCTGTCAAATAAAATGACAGCTGTCAAATAAAATGACAGCTGTCAAATAAAATGACAGCTGTCAAATAAAATGACAGCTGTCAAATAAAATGACAGCTATCAAATAAAATGACAGCTATCAAATAAATATGACAGTTCTCAAATAAAACAACAGCTGTCAAATAAAATGACAGTTGTCAAATAAAATTACAGCTGTCAAATAAAATGACAGCTGTCAAATAAAATGACAGCTGTCAAATAAAATGACAGCTGTCAAATAAAATGACAGCTGTCAAATAAAATGACAGCTGTCAAATAAAATGACAGCCGTCAAATAAAATGACAGCTGTCAAATAAAATGACAGCTGTCAAATAAAATGACAGCTGTCAAATAAAATGACAGCTGTCAAATAAAATGACAGCTATCAAATAAAATGACAGCTATCAAATAAATATGAAAGTTCTCAAATAAAATGACAGCTGTCAAATAAAATGACAGCTGTCAAATAAAATGACAGCCGTCAAATAACATGACAGCTATCAAATAAATATGACAGTTCTCAAATAAAATGACAGCTGTCAAATAAAATGACAGCTGTCAAATAAAATGACAGCCGTCAAATAACATGACAGCCATCAAATAAAATGACAGCCATCAAATAAAATGACAGCTGTCAAATAAAATGACAGCCGTCAAATAAAATGACAGCTGTCAAATAAAATGACAGCTGTCAAATAAAATAACAGCTGTCAAATAAAATGACAACTGTCAAATAAAATGACAGCTGTCAAATAAAATGACAGCTGTCAAATAAAATGACAGCTGTCAAATAAAGTGACGTCTGTCAAATAAAATGACAGCTGTCCAATAAAATGACAGCTGTCCACTAAAATGACAAATAAAATGACAAATAAAATGACAAATAAAATGACAAATAAAATGACAGCTGTCAAATAAAATGACAAATAAAATGACAGCTGTCAAATAAAATGACAGCTGTCAAATAAAATGATAGCTGTCAAATAAAATGACAGCTGTCAAATAAAATGACAGCTGTCAAATAAAATGACAGCTGTCAAATAAAATGACAGCTATCAAATAAAATGACAGCTATCAAATAAATATGACAGTTCTCAAATAAAATGACAGCTGTCAAATAAAATGACAAATAAAATGACAGCTGTCAAATAAAATGACAGCTGTCAAATAAAATGATAGCTGTCAAATAAAATGACAGCTGTCAAATAAAATGACAGCTGTCAAATAAAATGGCAGCTGTCAAATAAAATGACAGCTATCAAATAAAATGACACCTGTCAAATAAAATGACAGCTGTCAAATAAAATGACAGCTGTCAAATAAAATGACAGCTGTCAAATAAAATGACAGTTGTCAAATAAAATTACAGCTGTCAAATAAAATGACAGCTGTCAAATAAATGACAGCTGTCAAATCAAAATGACAGCTGTCAAATAAAATGACAGCTGTCAAATAAAATGAGGTGCAGAAATTATTAAATTACGATTATATTCAGTTTTTCAAGACTTATAATTGATTACAATTACAAAATCATCTAAATGTAATCAGGATTATGTGCGATTACTATAAATTATCTAAAAGAATCAAGAGTAATCAGACAATAATCCGACTACTTTCCGAGAGTACTTTTTATTCTTTCAGACTATTTGCAGTAATCGCAAGTAATCCCGATTACTGTCATTAAAAAATATGGTGATGCAAATTGTTGTCCACATCAAATTCAACCAGTATTTGGTTTGAGTTTTACTTCTCTTTAACGGTACAAGTTGTATACAATCTTTGCTTGTCTTTTTTGGTAGTGCTAAGCCGATATCATTCGTCTTGATTTCTTGTAGATGCAGTTGGATTTGATTTTAAAGTATTCTTGATTACTTTTAGATTATTTGTAATTGTAATCAATTATTTATTACAAATTGTTTAATAGGGGATTATATACTCAATACAATATTTTTGAAAAGTAATCTAATTGATTACTAATCGTAATCGTAATAGTTGGGAACAGCGAAGCGCATCAGATTACAGCTAGTTTAATATAAAACCAATCCTCTAAAAATATTTTTTTTTTTGCTTTGAGTTATAAAACATTCTTCGTGTTGTATGATATTGTTTTTTTGTTTTTGTTGTTGTCTTCATTTTTCTTTTCCAGGCCCTACTTGAACATCAGCATCACCACGGCTCCGCCGAACTGCGTACAGATGGTGTGCAAATTTGTCTGCTTCAATGGACGAGCCCGTGAACTTGACCATGACATCGATGTCGTTGCATTGAAAAATGTAGGTTAACCGAAATACTGCTGGGAATGTTAACTGAAATTCGAATCTCTTCACAGAATATCACCTGCAGGCACATAGAGGAATTGCGTCTGTACAATTATGAGTTCGAGGACAACACACTGTACTACGGTTTCCTGGGCAAGTACGGCGACAAGGTGCAGACTCTCTATGTGGCCTCGTCCAATGTCAGCGATGTGGCGCCGGGAACATTTGCCAATGGCATCTTTCAGG
Organism: Hydrotaea cyrtoneurina; assembly: GCA_958296145.1. Lineage (NCBI taxonomy): Eukaryota > Metazoa > Arthropoda > Insecta > Diptera > Muscidae > Hydrotaea > Hydrotaea cyrtoneurina. Next base: position 56,652,913 of record OY282516.1, on the reverse strand, counting down.
GGATCTACTTTGAGAATTTGAAATTGGTTAAATTGAAGAAAGATTTCTTCCAGGGCATAACCGATGATTTTGAAGCTCTGTCGGTTATTCAAAAACAGAATCCCCTCAAACAGGTGTGCGATGATTTTCTGGACCATGTCAGTTATAAGCTCAAATACCTGACCATGCAGGTGGGCTTGCCGTGCATACGCAATCTGACCGGAAGTCAAAATCTGCTTAGCAATCTCATTTATGTCGACTTTAGCTTTAACAATTTTGCCAATGAATTTACGAAGACGGTCTTCAACAAAGTGTCCATGGTGGAGCACATGGATCTGTCCCATTCCAATTTGGACTTTATACCGCCCTATATATTTACCGAAGTTGCGTTGACATTGGAGTTTCTGGATTTGTCCTACAACCACCTGAAGACTTTGTCAAGCACAATATTCGGATGGCACGATGTACCGCGAGATCTGAAAATCTATGCGAATGACAATGAGTGGCAGTGTTCGTGTGACTTGCAAAATGAAATGAAGCAAATCATTGTGTATCAGACGACACAGGTGCTGTGCTCAGAGCCGGCGGTCTATGCCAACTGGTCGCTGTTCGATGAGCGCATATGCGACAAACATTTTGCTCCCACGGAACCGAGCACGACAATGGCGTTGGAAGACCTGACCTCTGCGGCGAAGGAAGATGACATGGAGCAGCTCACCGACGCACCATGCCACGGGTTTAGGCCTTTACCCAAGCAGACCACAGAAGCGTTGGCAACCATGTCGCCGCCAACCGAAATACCGTCAGATGCAGCCACTAGGCCGGATTTCTTTGAGTTGCAATGCATTGCCGGTCCACAGTCAGAAGAGTATTTCCAACATCATCTGCAGTGGCCTCTGCTCGAGTTCGAGCTGCAGCCACAGGACCACTTGGAGGTGGATGTCATTATCGAAGCACCCCCCGACGCGGCCTCCCTGTCGTACGGCGGCCAGGATCTCAATGAATCGTTTGGCCTGATCTGGTTCAGTAAGGTAACTACGCAATATTACAAAATGGAAATCAACTACAACGAATACGGTCTGGGCTGCTACAATTCCCTGTCGTATGTGACAACGGTCAGTGAACTGATACCCAATGTCGCGTATACCTTTTGCATGGTGCTGAAGGATCAGCTGACCATTTCACCCTTCAACTGCAAGTCGATACATGTGGGCGGCAATCTGTCGATTCAGTACAGTGCCTGGCTGACCAGGGACATGAAGGTGACCGGCCTGTCATTGGTGATCTTCGGCATTGTCATGTTTTCCTTTGCCGGCCTCCTGATGATCTACATCCTGCTGAAGCGTCGCCCCATACTGCTGAAGGGCAGTAAACGCGTAACCATGAGCCGCAATAACGTCGGTGACATAGTGGTGATGCCACGGGAGCAGTCGGTGAAATCGATCAAAGAGAAAGAGAAAAAATTGGCGTCCAGAGGGTAAGAGCTGGGTGGGGAAATTGAAATGCTTTTTAGATTACTGTTTTATTTTTGTGTGCCTATTCCAGGACCATTTTCTGTGGCGACCGGCGTCGCAGATCCATCGATAGTGTGGCCAGCTATCAGAGCTATATGAACACCAATCTGTATGAGGTTATACCGGCATATGCCCACCAGCAATCCAATTCACCAGATGTTTGCCCCACAGCCGGGCCTATAGTGGCGCCGCAGTGTGAATTGGACTGTAGTTACATTACACCCCTGAATACGGTCTCCAGTACTGCGGATCTGGTGGATTATGCCGAGATACCCTATCGCTCGAAACGTGTCTCAAGTGATCCACTGCCCGAAGTTCCCAATGAACCGGAACCATTTACGGAGGGAACGTTTGAAAGGAGTGCTCATACGGATATTGGTGTGATTTACATGTTGGACAGTCAGGTATGAGTGGGTCCATCAAAATGGTGGGCTGCTGCTGCTGCTGCTGATGCAGACGAAGAACATTTGAAAGATGCTTTGTAAACTCTATATAAATAAAAAATGTTTTCCGTTTTTTGGTTTTCCTTGCAAGGGGACATATTAAAAATATTTGAAACGAAATTCATTCATAAAAAGTATTTTTTTATACCCTCACCCTACGGGTAGGAGGGTATATATCATTTGATTCCCAAAAGTGTAACACCTAGAAATATTCACATTAGATCCCAAGTCTCTTTGAACCAAATTCGATTCATGACTTTCTGAATCGTTTGAGCCATGTCCGTCTGTCCGTCTGTCCTGCTGGTACGCACGATAACTTTCGAAAGAGTTAAGCAATCACTCTGAAATTTGGCATGGCTTAATATTTTCCCAAAACTGGTTATGAGATTGCATATGGGCTATATGGCCACACCCCTTCGGGTACCTCCCATACAAATCTCCTATTTCGCCCACTTTATAAATCGTGTAATAATATCAACACGCGCAAGTGCGATCTTGCCCAAATTCCGTAGTTAGTAAAGGTATATCTGGACAAAGTTTCTGACAAAAACTTGGAAGTCTGGCAACTGCCCTTCTGGTACCTCCCATACAAATGTACCATCCCGCCTACCTTAGAAATCGTGTAATAATATCAATATGCCAAAGCGATCCTGCCCAAATTTTGTACTTAGTAAATCTATAGCTAGACAAAGTTTTGGACAAAAACTTGGAAGTCTGGCAACTCCCCTTCTGGTACCTCCCATACAAATGTACCATCCCGCCTACCTTAGAAATCGTGTAATAACACCAATATGCCCAACGCGATCTTGCCCAAATTCTGTATTTAGTAAATCTATAGCTAGACAAAGTATTGGACAAAAACTTGGAAGTCTGGCAACTCCCCTTATGGTACCTCCCATACAAATGTACCATCCCGCCCCAGATAAACCGTCTAATACTATCAGTATGCCCAACGCGATCCTGCCCAAATTTTGAATTTAGTAAAGCTATAGCTAGACAAAGTTTTGGACAAAAACTTGGAAGTCTGGCAACTCCCCTTCTGGTACCTCCCATACAACGTGTAATACAATATTTTTCTATAACATTCGGTATTTTGAGGTTGCTTTTATGGTATATGAGACTTATATTTTTTTACTGAGGGTGAGGGTGTATATAAGTCGGTTTATCCGACTGCAACTTTTTCACTGTTTTTTTTTGGCCATTCAAACTTCCATCGCCAATGGAATAACCGAATTAAGGTTTGTTCATCAGGTTTGTTCTTTATACAGTTTATTGTTTCTGTTGTTAGAGTTATTTGAAACAAATTTTCAGTTTAATTGGAATAATTTAGGAAATTTTACTGAGAATATTGCTGCTGCAACACAAAGTGTTGAAGAAAGTCCAGGGCAGTCCACCAACGTCATTACTCCGGATTTTGCATAAAGACTTGGGTCTTAAGACTTATAAAGTTCAGTTAACACAAGAACTCTAGACGGCCGATTATCAACAACGTGTCTTTGCTGATTGGGTCGTTGAAATGCATGAAAATTATTCGTAATTCCATCAAAATCATCATTTTGACCGATCAGGTCCATTTCCACCTCGGTGGCTACGTCAACAAGCACTATTGTCGCATGAAATAAACATCAGATCATTTATCTAAAAAAACGGTTTTTCTTTAAATACCAAAATAACACCTCTTGTTGGAAAACCCTGTATGAGTACTTATTTCCATAGAGTCACTACCTGGTACGAATAAGTTTAAATGGTTTTTAAAGCAAATCATAAAGTTTTTTTTTTAAAACCAATGCCTTTTTTTACAACTAATACTGGTTGAGTAAACGTACTGCCTGTCTGGAAATGAATATTCGAAAGCCGTTCTTGCCACATCGATTGTAAATTTCCTTTTTAAATAAATATTTATATGAAATTATTGGTATGTCATTCTCCAATTGTATTTAGTTATCTCAAAATAACGTCGTGTGTTGTAGTGCTAATGATTTATGTCTGCCATTATTACAATTGAGGGAGTATTTGAAGTACTTGCATTGATAGTAACACTCATTCATAACTAGTTACAACCAAATCTAGATCTATTCTCATAATGAAGAACAAATCAGGCAATAATTCACTATCACCAAAAATTTTGGGTTTTATCATGACCGATGACAGTTTGTAGTGTTTGTTAAGTTGCTTATTGAATTAAGCAAATAATAAAATGAAGAATTGCAATGTGTTTTACAGCCGCCACGAAAGTAGGGATGTAACGAAGTTCGCTTTCGCAAATGCGAATGCGAATTATTCGCATCATTTTATAACATTCGCTGTCGCATTCGCCAAAAAACATTTTTTGGAACATTCGTATTCGAGTTCTTGAACTCAGGAATACAGATTTCAAGGATTTTATCGTAGCCTGGCTGTCAGAGTAGATGTTGATGATTGGAGCGGTAATGACGTTACGTCCCAGTTATCGAGCAACTTGGCTGTCAAATATAAAGTACAGCATGCTGTAGTCTACCAATAGCCGGTAGTTGAAAGGAGCACTTGTAACTTTTAATTGACTGCCAGATAATTTTAGAAAAAGTCATGGCATTGTCAAATTGGATTAATAGACACAGTGGTTATAAATCGATTTATTTGGGAAATACATAAGTCAGTAAAAAGAAGTCATGTGAGTAGATGGGGTAAGGATAAATACCCAATTGGTAAATACCGGGTAAAATGGGTAAATACCCAGCTATTTACCGTGGTGTGGTAGTTAGTGTGTTCGACTACCACACAGCAGATCCCAGGTTCAAAACCTGGTAAGACCATGAAACATTTTTCAGCGGCTGCTTCCTGGCGATTTTACGAGTACGAGAGTAATCTCTAAGCCATGAACAACTTCTCTACAAAAGCATTAGCCCTTCGGAGCAGCGTTGCCGTTGACTTTTTTCAAATAGTATCTTTTTCAAAAAACAGTACCAAAAAAGGGTATCATTTTTAAAAAAAAGTATAAAACGTTTTAAAACGATTTTTTTATTTGAAAATTACCTCAAATTAGGTAAAAAGTAAACAGAACAATAAAACAAGGTAAAAAAATACGAATTCATGTAAAGTAACAAAAAACAAAAATAATAACACAATAAAACATTAAAACTAAAAAAACAACTGTCAATGAAAATTTGGTACTTATGTACTTGGTACTTATTTTTTTGTAATTTTTTTTCGGAATTTGTCAATTAATTCCGTGTTTGGCTTCCAAACTTCTAAATCAGTATCTACCAAATTAAGAGCTGATAGTCCCTCATTACAGGTCTGAACATTAAGTCTATTTGTTAGCTTATTTTTCATAAGAGAAAACTCCTCAGCATCCCTAATTTGGAAAAGGCGCTCCCATGTTTTTTCTTTTGGTAAAGCCGCCAAAGATTGATATTCGCTCACAAATTCATCTGCATCTTTAATTTTATAATTAAATTCAGATATTAAATCGAAATAATCTATATCAACATTTGATTTGATCATAGAGGGATCTAAAAACAAAAAGTATCAAATTTAGTATCAAAAACACAAAGTATCAAAAAAGTGGCAAGACCCAAAAAAAGTATAATTTTGATAATTTAGTATCATCAACGGCAACGCTGCTTAGGAGCCGTCTTTGAACTGTAAGTCCCGCTCAGTGAGCATACAAATTATGTCTTGTTCAGCCCACTGATTCGACAGAAGTTCCCATTCAGTTTCTCCATTGGATGTTAAGGGAAATAAGTAAGTATTTACCTAATAGGTGGGTACAAACTTGGTTTTAAAAACGTTGGTCCACCAACACATTGTCTAGCAACATTTACTGCATTTTATAAACAATTTTAGAAATAAAAAAAACAGTATTTGACAATTATTATACAGGGTGCTACAAAACGTAATAATTTTTTTTCTTTGTTAGGAAATAGTGAAGTAGTTCTTTTACCCAGAACTACACCGAAGGCGTTTCCGTTTCAGCAGCATTTGGTTCCAGCGAGATGGAGCAACTGCACACATAGCCAGACCGGTTATGGCGGAGCTCCAACGAAAATTCTCAAACAACTAAAACTCTACTTTTCGCAGGTACTCAAGGTCACCTGACCTGACTGCATTACACTTTTCGTATGGGGTTATGCTCAACCGGAGGTGTATAAAACGAAACCAAGGAATTTGACTGAAGCTGTTCAATAAAACAATAATTAGGCGATTCATACTTCAACCCTTCAGGCCGAAGTGAATAATTTTCTGATCAGGTGTCTCATATGCATGAATGAGCACCGATCTTCAAAATCAATTAGTTATATACAAAGCAATTTAATTTTCTATACAATAAAAAAAAAAATATTCAAATGATCATTGTTTAAAACCTAAAGTTATTTGAAATTCTTTTTGGTGCGTCACCCTTTGTTGCTGGCGCCCTTATAGTTTAGTTCATTATATATTTTTTTTATAGAAATAAATATATAAATAAAAAATATTATAGGAGTCACAATATTGAATAAATATGGGAAAAGTTTATAAATCTGTTCTTCATTATCGTATAAACGGATGCTATCATTTTGTTCTGTTTTATTCCGTTTTTCACCCACTCACTTCCATTTATATTTTGTGCCCTTTGGGTCCCCTTTTCCATTATCTCAATTTTTGGGTCACTCCGGTCGATTACATTTTTTTTGTCAAACATTTTTGTTTTTCTCCTTTTTTATCACTTCTTGGTAAGATTTGGCCTTTCTCCAACTATTATTCACCTGTTGTGGCCAAATCTTTTCTTTATTTTCCCTCTTTTTATCCCTTTTTTATGCCGTTTTGGTAAATTTTGGGCCTTTTTTTTGACACTTTTCCAACTATTATCCAGCTGTTGTGGCCAAAAATTTGTTTCACCCTTTTTTATTTATCCCCTTTTTTCGGCCCTTTTTTATCCCGTTTTGGTATGCATGGGCCCTTTTTCGTCCCATCTCCAACTATTATCCATCTGTTGTGGCCAAAAATTTTTATCACGTTTTTTTAATGTATCCCCATTTTGGCCCATTTTTATCCCGTTTTCGTACGTTCTGGCCCTTTTTCGTCCCTTCTCCAACTATTATCCTCCTGTTGTTTCCTACAATTTGTTTCACCTTTTCTATTTTTCCCCTTTTTTTATCCCGTTTGGGCCCGTTTTCGTCCCATCTCCAACTATTATCCATCTGTTGTGGCCAAAAATTTGTTTCACGTTTTTTTAATTTATCCCCATTTTGGCCCTTTTTTATCCCGTTTTCGTACGTTGTGGCCCTTTTTCGTCCCTTTTCCAACTATTATCCTCCTGTTGTTTCCTGCAATTTGTTTCACCTTTTTTATTTTTCCCGTTTTTTATCCCGTTTGGGCCCGTTTTCGTCCCATCTCCAACTATTATCCATCTGTTGTGGCCAAAAATTTGTTTCACGTTTTTTTAATTTATCCCCATTTTGGCCCTTTTTTATCCCGTTTTGGTACGTTCTGGCCCTTTTTCGTCCCTTCTCCAACTATTGTCCACCTCTTGTTTCCTACAATTTGTTTCACCTTTTTTATCCCGTTATAGTACGTTTGGGCCCTTTTTCGTCCCATCTCCAACTATTATCCTTCTGTTGTTGCCAAAAATTTGTTTCACCTTTTTTATTTATCCCCATTTTGGCCCTTTTTTAACCCGTTTTGGTACGTTCTGGCCCTTTTTCGTCCCTTCTCCAACTATTATCCATCAAAATTTGTTTAATTTTTTTTATTTCTTCTCTTTTTTATTCCGTTTCAATACGTTTTCGGTCTCTTTCGTCCCATTTTCAACTATTATCCACCTGTTTTTGCCAATTTTTTTTTTTTTTTACCCATTTTGGCCCTTTTTCGTCCCATCTCTAACTCATTACCACCTGTTGCTGCCAAGCGTAGTTGTGGTCCAATTTTCCTCAAAAATCAATAAAATTCAATTATTTTGTATTTATGCATATTTTGAAGGGGTTTGGGGATTTTTTCCCCCGTTTTCTTGCCAATCCGAATTTCCTAAAATCCCGTCAAGACTGAATTATATGAATTTCAAGAGCTCTGGATGCAGTCCAACAAGTTGGGTCGTCCATCCATATGAAAATTCGTCATCGGTTAGTACCGCTGGTCCAGCCAACTTCATAATATCAAAGATATTAAAGATAATATCAATCCCTTCACTGTGGGCCTGTTTGATGCCGCAGGTTTGACAACATTTGCATCATACACTCGCACAAGTGAAAATTCCCAAAATAGATTGAAACACACATTTCCACTTAAATCCAACAATACTCCAATAGCCCCCAAGACTTTACTAATTTGTCACATTCCATCGTGTTGCGGTCCCCCTCAACAACAACACTATGACAGACGTTGATAAGCGTAAATCTAATTTATCAATTAAAATCAGTTATAAATCATAAATGCAAATAATAAAGATAAAGGAGACGTGGTGGAATTGTTGTAGTTTTGGCAACGTCCAGCTGAAATTAGTTGCAGACCACATACGCTGGTGGAAGGATCAGACACTATAAATAAGCCAAACGCAAAACCTACGAAAACGCGACCTACGAAGAAAAACCAAAAATATGTTTTTTAAGAATTCTTTTAATTTAACCAACGACGAGAACAAATCAAAGTCAAGGGAAAAATTATATCAGCCCAAAAAGTTTCGGTAAGAGGATTCATGGAGTCGGCAGATTTATCGGTGATTTGAATTTGAATTTTTCGGTCGCCAGAATGTCCGACTGAAATTTAAATTTATGGTGAACTAAATTTACTTTGAACGACTCGCCATGGACTCAGTGATATTTTGTACCCGCTGAAATATTATTGTTTTTTTTTTCAGATGGTGTAAATTTATTGTCATTCCACTGCTGGTAGCATTCATTTTGTTGCTTATTCTGACGAATATTGATTTCACGGGCAATGCCTACAACACAACGTGGCTGGTGGACAACAACAACAACAATAACATAATTATATCCGTGAAGACGTCCGACTCGGGAATAACCAGGTAAGACAATCTAGTTTGAAAGGCAACAAATAAATGCGAAATATATTAATACAAGTACCGGGATTTGGGTCTCCATTGTGTTGATTAAAACACATGCAGACAACTAAGTACAATCGTGTGAAATATGTTCCCCATGTTACTTTTTTCTACATTTCGGCCGGTAGCAATGCAGGTGCCCCCACAAAAAATAGGTCAGTGGTCATACGCATGAGTTGGCCTGCGTCCAAGTTTAAGATTAACTTCTTACCACACTCGACTCTCAATTGGTTGATGTGGTATAGCGTGCTGTGTGGCAGCGTTCTATTAAAACCACAGTCGAACTTTTCTGTGGACAAACGAATCCGTGATCCTCGAACGGTACTGGCTCATTATCGTCTTTGAAGAAATGCGGTTCAATGGTGCACAGTGGTCTGGGTACCAATTCCTTCGTAACTTTTGATCCAGTAAACATTTCTGAGTTCTGCACAAAATATTTTTTAGGCAACGATTGATGGATTATTTTAACATTAATAGTCAGACAATGGGATCTATTTCAGAAATATTTCCAAAGTTGACTAGTTTTATTTTGGTGGTTTATTTTATTTAGTTTTTATATTTTTTTGGGTTTTACGGGTTTCTTTGGCAGTTCTTAAACAGCCTCCGACTGCTACTCGGAACAAATTTCACTTCCATCCAAAACTCCCTTGAGATTGTCATTGTAAACCCGGCACCCATTTACATTACATGTGATGTAGCCAATCAATTGTGATGTCAACAGCTTCAGCCACCTTATAGGAAGTGGGTTTCCATTGATGGGCGTCTTCAATTGGCTTTCATTTCGTATCGCCGAATAATCGATGGCTTGGAGAGAGTCTTACTTCTCGTCAAGGCTGTCGTTCTGGACATGACTTTCATTAAGGGGTTTTGTTAAGAGGCCCACTGAACATTCCCAGTCTAACACAAGTGATGTCGCACCCTCTTTGGAGATGGCCAGGAATAGTGTCATGGAGTTACTGCCAGGGCTGTGACGCACCATTTTAACATAGCTCGACGCCGATTCCACAGTCGACCACGACTGTAGCTGTTCTATAACAATTTCAAAAATTTTATTTTATTTCTCTTCACTATTCCACAATGTTCTATATTCTTGTTTTAAATTCATTTTTTGGGAAATGTGAGTAATGAAATTCGCAGTCGGAGTCTAGCAATTGTTTCTACTCCAGACTGCGACCCCGGGGCAAATATATCCGACTCCACAGTTCTGTTAATTGAGCGATCATTCTGACTTTCCGACCGACCAGTCTGACATGGGTAGAGTGGGATTCTGCCACCTGACCAACTCCAAGATCCATCCTGGTAACCAAATTCTTGCTCTGGGTCGCAACTGAATCTTCTTAACGGGGATTAGTCCATTCATAGCATCGCTTATCGGCCAGATTCCTTAGACACTTTCTGACAATTGATTCGCACCGTGACCCTAAAAAAGTTTATTATAACACTCACGTACTCACCCCTGTCGGTCATCATAACAATATGGATTGCCAACTCTATGTGTATCTACAACGAGTAAAAAGTTTCTGATTGGAATACAGCGTAAGAACTAGTGTTGGCAACTCTGTAATTGAAAACACTGACTATTAGCCAACTAGTAAGTTGTAATGCGCCTATGGCGCCCGTTGAAATATGGAAAAAAAATTTTTCTTGAAAAAAAAATCTTTTCTTGAAAAAAAAAAATTTGTTGAAAAAAAAAATTTTTGTGGAAAAAAAAATTGTTGAAAAAAAAAATTTTGTGGAAAAAAAAATTTTGTTGAAAAAAAAAAAAATTGGAAAAAAAATATTGTAAAAACAAAAAAAAATTTAAAAAAAAAACGTGGGAAAAAAAATTTTGGTAAAAAAAAAATTTGGGGAAAACACAATTTCTGTACAAAAAAAATATTATTTTTTTTATTATTATTATTTATAGAAAATTATAGAATGCCTATTTAAATTCCTACGTACTGCGTTACAGAGTCAGTGAATCAGTGTCTCAGTGAATCATTCTTGGAGCTATGCGAAGCTTTTGAGTCACACAGCAGCTAAAATGAAATAATGCAAATTTACTTAGTCACACGCTGTCGATTTCCCAACGTCATACTTTGTTGCCCACCCCCATTTCTCCTGTGATCACCCTTTGTTTTATGACTGTTTACTTGTGCTTTCATTTCCAGACAGATAAAGGCAATGCGTGGCTTAACATGTTTCAGCGGCGATAACCAGTGTACACTCACCTGTCATGGCGGCAATACAAATAATATTTACAAACAATTGGAGCCCTTGCAACCGCTGTGTGGCCACGACATGAACTTGTACCTCTACGAGTGTACCTTTCCGGCGGGGACAATGAAATCGAGTTTCCTGCAGGGCAATTTTCGCCTACGAACATTGGCAATAATCGATTGCAATCTGGCCAATATAGAGGCAAAGGCTTTTCAGCAGGTATCCGTTGCCAGCCTGCAGGCTTTGTATTTGATAAATACCCAATTTGTGGCACTGAGCGAGACCACCTTCGAGGGCTTGTCTGTACTGGAAACATTGAATATAACCAATAAAGTGGCGTGGACAAGTTTGAAGGGTCGTCCATCATTCCTGCAGCCAGTGGCCAATACATTGAAGACATTGAGATTGGCGGAGGCCACGAAAGACAATCAAACCTATGATCCGTACGAATGGCTAAAGGACGTGAGTATGAGCAACCTAGAGGAGGTGGACTTCAGGGACAATTATTTTCCAGATAGCCTGGCAGCTCGAACGTTTGCCCAGATGAAGCGAGTGCAAACGTTAAACTTGTCCAATTGCAGTCTGCACTATTTGCCCCCGAATGTATTCGATGGCATAGCAGAGACTTTGACACATCTGGATCTGAGTTGGAATCGCTTTACCACCCTGGACTCCCTAATGTTGGTGAAACTGAAGGGTTTGCAAAGTTTACACGTGGCCCACAATAATTGGGATTGCACTTGCTTCAATTGGGAAATGCTTCAAATAGTACAAGAAAACCGGGTCTCACTTGCAGATGGCCAAGATGCAAAATGTGCCACACCTTTGGACTTAAGGGAAGAGATTATCTTTAATGTTGAACTGGAGTGTGAAGGCACAACCACCGAATTTGGCAGCAGCCCAGAGACGGCAAATGGAACAGGTGAAATTACAATGCCGGGAACAAATTGTACGGGACAGCTGTCGACACTGACAATTGTCATTGGGAGTGAAAGCACTAATAGTACCGAAGGTCTGACGACAGAGACAGCTACTGAGGAGGCAAGTGAACTGCCAGAGACATCTACTGTGGAATCAAGTGAGTTGACAGAGCTGCCAACGACTATGCCCAATGATAGCACCACCACGTCGGATAACTCAACAACAAACACGGCAAGCACCACGGCGGAAAACTTAACAACACCTACGACAACCCAAGTGCCACCAACAGCCCCAACAACAACGGCACCGTTATTAGACATCAAATGTACGGACACAATAACGGATAAACCGGCTCACATCAGTCTCACCAAGGCTCAGATCCAATTCACCTTTGCTCCCCAATCGACCACCAGTGTTCGGATTGTTATACTCCAACAACTGTTCAATTTTGCTCTCCTCTATTTTACGGACTATGCCAGTGTCTCAAAATGGTCCCAGGGCTCAGCCACAACGCAAGCTCGTCCCAGCAGTAACATTCTTGTTAGTGATCTGACACCGGGAGCCGTCTACGTTTTCTGCTTAATACCCCATGGCAACGGCGAGGTCTCACCCTTCGATTGTAAAAGCTATTATGTTCCAATACCGGAATCCGAAGGCTGGATCATGGACGATGATCAGAAATGGATTATTGCCCTGGTGGTGTTGAGTGTGTGTCTGTGTATTCTGCTGGGCGTTATTGTGACCTTTGCTGTGGCCCGTTTGAGAAATCGTCGCAAAGTGAAAAAACAACGCTTGCGATTGCAAAGCAATTGTCCGCGTGGCCAAAGACTCTCTGAGTAAGATAGTTTTTAATAAATCGTATGCAATGTAACCGACATTATGTTTCATTACAGGTCGTGCTATTTCAATGAACGAGTTTCGGAAGTACCGTTGACCGATCTGAGAAATTATGTGCAAGTGCTGCCGCCAAGGACAAATCGCCATCACAATTATGATATAAATTATTATGAAGAGATGGATATGTGAATTAGAGTTACCTAGAACGAGAGCGAAGGAGAGAGAATAAAGCGCAAATGATTTCCACAAATGTAAATACAAACAAAAATGAAATGCGAGAGAGAGAGAGGGAAATAGACCAATTATGAAGTAGCAAGTCATTATTATTTGCTATAAACTCATTCTACTGGTAATGACATGGCATTTCCGGGTAATGATATGTACTTAGCGAATTTTTTTCTGTGGAACTTTCACTTTACCTTAGTTGCTGTTTTTTGAATAAAAAAACGTTTGACAAATATCAACCAATGGCATTCTTTCAGGATAGAAACTAATGAACAACACTATTGCAGCAGCAACTTTAATACGTAAGCCGGAAATCCCTCTAGGAGAATTTATACCCCTCGATCTGTCATAATTTCCCCTTAGGGCAAATATAGACCGGGAAGTGCTGTACGGCAGAAGGGCAACGGGTCAACGGAAGGTTGAACCCCAAGGAGTACACTATGGTAGTCTATCTAGATATTGAAGGGACGTTCAATAACGCAACACCCGATACAAAAGTGTGGCACTGCGAAACCTGGGAGATCTGCTTGCAAATAGAGGTATTAGGGCCAAAGTAGAATCATCAGACTTAGATAGATTTTTTTTTGAAGAATACATGGATTTGGAAATTCAAACAAAATGTTTTTTTGAAATTTTATTCTGTACAAGACGACGTTTTCATTTTTTTGATTGAACAAATTGTTCGGAAGAAATTGGAGTTTAGAAAAAGTTTCTTTTTCTCAAAATTAGAGATTCGAAAATCTTTTGTGAAACTATTTGTCAAATTTTTCAGCAACCGACAAAGGTATCTTAACGAATGTGGTATCCAATTAAAGCTACACTTTAGGACTGATGATAAACACACTGACAATTGTAAGCTACAATCATTTTCACAGGATTTGTTGTGTACCTAATGGGGGCACTCTCATAGGGTATGTTTTGACCATTAACCGGTAATGGCTAGTGTTATATAGAATTTATGTGGTTATAATTACATCATTTTGAAAGCAGAATAAATTCAAGCGCAAAAGATTTGGATAATCGAAAAAAATATTTTTGGCCAAAAAAAAAACCAAGGGGTTAACCCATCAAAATTTGAGATTTTTTTGAAAAAATAGATTTCTATAGAATTTTGGTCATGTATAGCCCTCATTATTCTGAGCGCGACGTTGTTTTCATTTTTTAGATTGACCGAATTGTTCGGGAGAAATTGGGTTCAGACAATTGTTTTTTTTTTCCCAAAATTAGAGATTCGAAAGTCCTTTGAAGTTCTTGTGAAACTATTTGCCCAATTTCTCAGCAATTGACAAGTGTATGGAAACGAGTGTGGTATCAAATTAAAGCTAGACTATAGGACTATGATTAACCCACTGAGAGTTGTAAGCTTTGAACTTTTTCACAGGATTTGTTGTGTATTCGATAGGGGGCACTCTCAAAAGGTATGTTTTGACACTTAACCGGTAATGGCTAATGTTAGATTTTGAAATTTATTTTGAAAACTAGATTTTGGTGAAATGTTGCTGATGCATAGCTGACCTTAATCTGAACAAGGGGATATTTTCATTTTTTACACCAAAGAAATAGTTTGGGAGAAAATGGGTTTTCGCAAAATTGAAAATTTGAAAGTTCCTTGAAACTATTTGTGCAATTTTTCAGCAACAAATTGATATTTTTTACATCTACATCTACATCTACATCTACATTTACATCTACATCTACATACATACATACATACATACATACATACATACATACATACATACATAGATACTAATACTAATACTAATACTAATACTAATACTAATACTAATACTAATACTAATACTAATACTAATACTAATACTAATACTAATACTAATACTAATACTAATACTAATACTAATACTAATACTAATACTAATACTAATACTAATACTAATACTAATACTAATACTAATACTAATACTAATACTAATACTAATACTAATACTAATACTAATACTAATACTAATACTAATACTAATACTAATACTAATACTAATACTAATACTAATACTAATACTAATACTAATATAAGCTAAAGATTTAGACATTTAAAAAAAAAATTGTTTTGTTTTGAAAATCTAGATTTCGCTGACATTTTGCGTATTTTTTCCGTTTTTAGATTGACAAATTGTTTGGAAAAATTTTTAAAAATTGTTTTTCACAGGCCAGGAAAAACTGACTCTCAGCGACCAAGCACATGTAGAATTTTAATGGTCAAAGACCTTAAATTTATATGAAAATCATTGTATGATAAAATGCATTTTTTTTTGTACTATCAAGTATTCCAGATTTAATTGAAAGAATTCAAAATGTCACTTCTTCATAATAGTCTTCATAGTCGCACTCTACAGCACCAATTGCATTTATAAATTTCGCGGACAGACCGTTTGAGGTTAGATCCGCTTGTATGCCCACAACCGAATAATCAGATGCAATATCATTGTAAATATTTGATAAATTGTCGATGGCTTCGATGTAGTCCCCCTCGGGGGGTGTGGAAGAACTTTGTGGCCCTGCGTAGTCGCTGTTATTTACTCTTGGAGTGGTCGGACTTAAGGGAAGCTGCAGATATATGTTGGATATGGTGGGAGCCATTTCCGAGGGCGCCATGTGCAGCGAGTTATACAAGGGGTGGCTAACATCCGACTGTGGCCTCTCGGGTACCAGATAGGTGACTCGGTTTTCCTGTGATTGAGATTCGAGGCGGCATCTGAAACAGGAACAGCGTGTTATTAAGGGTTGATTAAGAATTTCATTAAGCTAACCTTGAAACTGTGCTCAGTCGGGATGATTTCCTGGGCAACAGCATAATTTTGTGGGCATTGTTGGGCTGTCTTAAGACTCGGTGACTGCGGCTAAAAAGCCAAGTTGGCCGCTTGCGGAGAATAAAATAGATCACCACCATGCCTAATAAGGCGCAGTGTAAAGCGAACACAATGATGACGATTATGGACCAGGACATATCTTCGGTTAGTAGCCAACTCTTCACGGTCAACTCCATGGAATGACCTTGGCAATCAAACGGCGATACTGTGATGTTGCCACCAGTGTCCACAACCATGCAAAATAGATAGTTTCCGCCGACTGTCAGTTGGTTGATCTCCCACCTGAATGGCAGCGTTTGTGATGCATTTCGATAATGACTGCTGTCGTGGAAATAAATGATAAATAAATTCCCATTAAAGTAGGTGGATGTGATGGCAACACTGGTGGTCGAAGTGGTGCGAATGGTAAACTGCACCAGTTTCGATTTCACCACAATGACAGATGTTTCAGAAGAGTGCCCGGTAAAGCACTGAATATCGAGCAAATCTAAGGGAGAATCGGTGGTCACCGCAGTGGTTAAATCAGTTGTCACCACGGTGGTCAAATCGGTGGTTAAATCAGTGGTGACATCGCTAGATATGTCGGTAAACGGAGAAGTTGTGCTAGGTTCGTGCTCAGCTGTGGTGGTGTCACAATCCAGCATAACATTGAGCATATTTACCTCGCGCCATCCGCTAGGTGCAGCACACACATAGTCCTTCACATTGAAACTTGGCGAAGATTCCATCTCCTGCAGGTAATCAATCATTTCCTTATGCTCACAATCACAGATCCACTCATTGCCACTGGCACTCATGATAATGGCCTTGGCTTGAATTTGACGCATAAACATGTTGGTCAAGGTCATCAGGCGATTGTTGTCCAAATAGAGAACGTCTAACTGCTGCATGGGGTCAAAGGGCGCCATATCTATGGCATCCAAATTGCAGTTTTGCAAGAGCAATGTTCTTACCGCCACCAGTGAACGAAACGTCTCACCAGTCAAACTGTCACGCAGATTGTTGTTACTCAAGTCCAGGGTAATTAAAGCGGTTAGATTGGGTCCCTGCAGCCATTGCTCCGGATATACGGGGTCATTTACTGCGGTTCGTTGCATTATATGGGCATTTTGCAGGGTACTCGCCAGGGGTAACAAAAACTGGCTGCCCCGGAAGTTGTCAGCCAGTAAAGGCTGCTGCAGAAATTTAAAATTGACCAAAGCTTTTAATCCCTCAAACGTCTCCAGCTGTAGCATGGTGATGGTGTTGTTTATTAATTCCAAACTTTTCATATTGGTCACGGTATTCCTTTGAAAGGCACCCGTCTGTATTGTCCGCAAATTACAGTTGTGTATTTTCAGCGTCGTCAGACGATAATCGCCAATGAAGAATGACGACGTCATTATGCCGTCCAAGAATTCGCAATCTTTAAAGATCAGAGTTAGTTCTCTATTGCTGCAGGTGGCTGTAGATTGCAAATATTCCAAATCCTTATCAAAGAAACTGACACTGCCGTTGCCGCAGGTCAAAGCACAGTTGGACACATCCTCGACACAGGCGGCGGCGGCGGCGGCAGGTAACACATGGCTTGCGGCGTCGGAGTTTGATTCAGCTAAAGCTTTTTCCCTTTTACTTATCTTGCCATCCAATGTCCCTGTCGTGATGTTCTCGTTCACTTCGCTTTCACCTTTCTCCTTATCGCTGGCAGACTTCAGTTTGGAGTTCATGTCAAATTTCACATTCATCAAAATGCACAGCAGCATGAAAGCGACAACACCCGGTATTAATATAAACTTGAAATATCTGCAGAGAAATGAAATTTTAGGAAATCACAATCACGAACTGCGTCTTCGTGTCCATACCTTCTTTGGGATTTTTTCTCGGCTACCGCTGCCGAGAAGTCGTGTGTTGTTAACATTTTCGTATATTTTTGGAAGTTGCAGGAATTTCTTCTGCCATGCAGCAGGTTTGGTATGCGACTGAAATTCGGAAGTGGCTAATCTAAATCAATCACTGGAATATTTTATTTGTTCGTTATGTCTATAATCAGTTTGATAAATATTGATTTTAATTAATTAATCTTATCACACAGATGAGATATCAATTGAATTGTCATTTGAATGCGGTGTCACTTCGCAGATAACAATCATGCGCCAAAGGGGACAAAACACTGACTCGTATGTGGGGAACCAGCCAGCGTAATTTCGAAAGCATTTTCGTTACAGTCGGACGACGGCTGGCAATGACAGGCAGACCCTCAAAGTCAGTCAGATGTCAAAGTCAGCCTTGGTACAGGAATTTCGAATTTGTGCGAGCCAATACCGCCAGTTTGTAAAAGCCGGGATCGATACGTGTTCTTTCAAACATTAAGTTTTTAAAAAAACTTTTTTTTTAAATATATACAATTAAAAAAAATAACATAAAGGGTCCGCCATCTAACCTTTTTTTTCAACTAGTGCTTATTTTGTTTTCGTTATCGGGTCATGTTGAACGAATTTTTGTTTACAAAAATTTAAGAGGAGGACATTTGGTTTCAACAGGACGGCGCTACGTGCCACACTCGATGTTATGCGCCCAGTTTTTGAAGATCGCATTATCAGCCGCAGAGCTGATGTCGTTAGGCTACTGCATGGCCAGCTGAGGCAGCCATTTGAATGAAATTATTTTCCATTATTAACCGGAAGGATTGTAATTTCAAATAAAAAAAGAAATTTGAGAAATTTTTTTCAGAATTTTCAAAAAAAAAAAATTATTTGGCTTTCATATGACCCAAATTTCGTACAAAGACTTGTAGTAAAATAAAAAAAAAAGTTAAAAATAAAATCGGTGGCTATGAAATGGAAGTTATTTTTAAAAAAAAATATGTGAAACTAAATAAAAATTTAATAAAAAATTCAATTTTACTACACTTTATAAACCTTAGTTTTTTTTTTTCTCTTTCATATGACACAAATTTCATACAAAGACCAAAAAAATAGTTCCTAAGAAGATCGTAATATTTAACAAAAAAAATTATACATTTATATTTGAATATATAAAGTAATACTGAGGCGGTGCTTGGTATTCCTGATTTTCTATAATTTTCTATAAATAATAATAATAAAAAAAAGTAATATTTTTTTTTTGTACAGAAATTGTGTTTTCCCCAAATTTTTTTTTTCCAACATTTTTTTTTATTATTTTTTTTTTTTACAATTTTTTTTTTCAACAAAAAATTTTTTTTTACCAAAATTTTTTTTTTCAACAAAAATTTTTTTTTTACAAAAATTTTTTTTTTCCCAAATTTTTTTTTTTCAACAAAAATTTTTTTTTCAACAAAATTTTTTTTTTTCCACAAGATTTTTTTTTTCCAAAAAAATTTTTTTTTTCAACAAAATTTTTTTTTTCAAGAAAAATATTTTTTTCAACGAAATTTTGTTTTCAACAAAAATTTTTTTTTTTCAACAAATTTTTTTTTTCAACAAAAAATATTTTTTTTCCACAAACATTTTTTTTTTCAACACAATTTTTTTCCATATTTCAACGGGCGCCATAGGCGCATTACAACTTACTAGTATTAAATACTTGTACAAATTGATTTTACCTACATTTCTATAAAAATGCCAGAGGTGCCAAATTAAATTTACACTTTTCCCGCCCCTTGTTTTCCCAGGACTAAACATGTATTGCCTCGTAATGATCGATGACTTGATATTGACCTTCGCTACAGTACATGTCAGTTGTCAGCCCTTTCGGTATATACGGGCAGTGATAGGCAATGTCGGCGTATATATTCGATAGGTTGGACACAGTCTCTTCGTAATTAACAATAGCATCGACATCATGAGGTGGGTCTCTGTGCAGCACAGGACGTCTGCATGATGAGGGCGTATGTGGGTTTGAGGCACGATCTTGGTAGACATTTGGTATTGTTGGGGCTCGTTCGCTCGGTGGTGAAGCATACAAAAAAGTCGGGCACTTGGATTGAGCATTCCGGCGAGGTTTGGGACTCAGATAGGTGACTCTGCTTTGTGAGCGTAATGAGAAGCTCCTCCTGCAACGATTCGGTATCGATAAACAATTTGGTGTTTAGCTGACATCACAATTGTTAAACTTACCTTGTTGCTCTGGGCAGTATTGGAGACCTTTCGTGCGGTTGACGGACCCGTAGGTTAGCTGACCTCCGGCGAAGTATAACATAAACCACAGCCATGCTAACTATCCAGCAGTGCAGAGCAATTAAAATACCGACCGATATAAACCAGGCCTTATCTTCGATTTTTAGCCAACCCTTCGCAATGGCAGCCAAAGAATAGGCCTGACAATCGAAAGGGGATACAGTGGGATCGCTGGCGTTTACGATGCAGAAGAGATAGGTTTCGTACGATTTCAAGCCAAATATCATCCATTCCTTTGTCGTTGTTTGCGAAGCATTTTCGTATTGGCTGTGATTGCTGAAATACACGATAACTAGATCGCTTGCATTGTACGATTCGTGCGTTATTGTCACGCTGTTGGTCGATGAGGCGAAAATAATGAAATGAACGAGACGGGATTTCACAGGCACTTCTAACGATTCGAAGGTGTGGGCTGTAAGGCGACACTGCAGGTACTCTACGTCGGCTGTGCTCGGTGTGGTGTTATAATCGTCCTCCGGGACCTCGGATGTGGTGGAGATGTCATCGGTGGTGTCGTCATTGCTGGCAACAGTCGTTGTTGGCGAAATGTCGTTAGTGGTCTGCTGATCTCCGGTGTCCATAGGCGGTGTCGTGATGTGCTCTGTGGTCTTTGCAGGATCGGTCACCACTGGTGGTGTAGTAAAATCATAAGTGGTCTCATCAGTTCCAGTCACCGTCACTGTTGGTGTTGTGATATTTTCTGTGGTATTTCTGTGTTCTGTTGTTGTTGTTGTGATATCCTCTGTGGTCTCATCAGTTCCAGTCACCACTGTTGGTGTCGTGCGATCCTCTGTGGTATTTCTGTGCTCTGCTGTTGTTGTTGTGATATCCTCCGTGGTCTCATCAGTTCCAGTCACCAATGTTGTTGTCGTGCGATCCTCTGTGGTATTTCTGTGCTCTGTTGTAGTTGTTGTTGTGGTATCCTCCGTGCTCACTGGCGGTATAGTGTTGTCCTCCGTCGTCCCAACATCTCCACAGTCCACTGTAACATTCCACATATTCAAGTGTCTCCAGGCGGACGGTGTAAAGCAGCCGTAGTCATCCGGTTTGAAACTTGAGAAATACGTTATCCTCTGCAGGTATTGAACCATTTCCCTATTCTCACACGCACAACTCCATTCATTTCCGCTGGCACTCAAGATGATACCCTTTGCATAAATATGGTTTAGGAACACTGTGTCCAAGGTCGTCAAATGATTATTGTTCAAATACAGATAATATAAATTCGGTATGATGCCAAAGGGACTCATATCTATAAAGTCTAACGAGCAATTTTGCAAGTACAGCCTTCGAATGGCCACCAAATTTCGAAACGTTCCCACATTCAGAATGCCACGTAAATTGTTGTTGCTTAAGTCCAGCATGTATAGAGATTTCAAATCCGTTCCCTCGAACCATTCCTGGGGATTCACGGGCACATTCAACTCGGTGCCCTGGCATATGGTGGCATTTTGCAGGGTGGCCGCCAAGGGTTTTAAAAACTCGTTGCCCTTGAAAGTCTGACCCTTTAGGGGCGGTTGCAAGAATCGAAAATTTACCAGCGCTTTCAAACCGTTGAAGGTGTCTGGTGTAAGCGTGGTTATTGCGTTGTCTATTAGTTCTAAACTTAGGATATTCTGGACGGTGGTCATTTTGAAGGCACCCGTCTGTATGGCCACCAAATTGCAATTGATTATTGACACTGACCGCAAACGGTAGGTGCCGTAAAAAAACGATGACTGCATGGTGCCGCCCACAAATTCACAGTTTTTCAGGGTCAGTGCCAGTTCTCGGTTGTAGCAGTTAGCCTGCAAATAGTCCAAATCTTCATCTATGTGACCGAGACTGCCGTCTGTGCAAGTTAGGGCACAGTTGGGCTTATCGACGGTGCAGGGTGCGGCGCCTGAGATGGTGTTTACAATGTCAACTCGGGACTCGTTGTTCACCTGACGTTTAGTCAGCTGATGTCTGGTGGCGTTGCCAACTGCTGGGTAACCTACTAATGCATTTGTTGGTTTCTTTTCCAGTCGAGACAACCCGTCGGCAGACGAATCGTCTATAACATTCTTCCCGATTTTTGCGGTTAATTTTGAACTCTTGCTTGTAGATGAGCCTTTATTTGGATAGCGTGTTGCATTGTTGCCAACGTCCCGTTGTAGATTATTTTCCGATGGCAAATCTCCTGATAATTGTTTATCAGTTTTCTGGATGATGTTGGTATTTAATGCGGATTTATAAGGGTGATCGATTATTTTGTGTCTTCGGCCTTCGTTGGCTGGGAAATTATTCTCTTGAGTGGGATATACTCCCATGATCATACTTTCCATTAGAGCCGCTCCTGTACAATTATCGTCGGTTTGTTCTGAATTGAGATTGAAGCTCCGTCTGTGGAAACTTTCAGGAGCCGTACTCACGCCAACAGTTTGTTGATTAATTGGTGGATCTGTTGGCTGAATGCCACTGGCCTCCGGATTTTTAATATGCGTTGTAATGTTAGTTTTTGGTTTATAAAATGGAAACTGTCTGGAGTTGCCAACTATGACAGCAGTAATTCCATGGTTGGCCAAAGTAACGTCTTCAGCATTGGTAGCCCCATCTCCACTCTCAACTTCCGTGTTGTCTGCTCTTCTTTGTTGTATTGAAAACCTAATATTTAAGTTCGTGGTATCGAATAACTGCAGTGAGTTGCCAACTTCATCTTTGTCGGCATGCCGTTTAATGGGCGATATCTTAACTTTGCTTTCAACCTCAAAGTTGTGTTGATAACGTTCGGTCAACAGGGTATCCAAAGGTTTTTGCCTATCCATGTCGATATTAATTTGAGGTCTGCCTTCTGTAGGTTTCAAAGTTGTTGGCAACTCTGTGGAATTCTCAATGACTTCGGTAATTTGTTGATGGTTATCGAAATATTGAAAACTGGAGCGATCCATTTCTTTGTGGAATTCATCAATTGATGGCGTTGTGATATATTGTGTTGGTAACTCCACGACATTGCCAACTGCGTGGTTAGTGTATGTTTTTGTCATATATTGCGATGGCAACTCCATGACATTCTCCAGTGAGTGACTAGTTTCATCGGTAGTTGAAGAATGGTTGTCCAAATGTTGGCCTTCTTCAATATATTGAAAACTGGAGCTATATTTTTCTCTGTGGAGCTCCTCCACCGATGTCGTTGCGATATATTGTGTTGGCAACTCAACGACATTGCCAACTGAGATGTCAGTGTATTCAAAATTCTGTAGATGATTTTCCAAATGTTCGTCTTCTTCTATATATTTGTGGAGTTCCTCCCCCAGCGATTTCGTTGCGATATATTGTGTTGGCAACTCCCCGACATTGCCAACAGAGTGATAAGTGTCATCGGTAGTTGGAGAATGGTTGTCCAAATGTGGGCCGTCTTCAATATATTGAAAACTCGAGCCACCTTTCTCATCGTGAAGTTCCTCCTCCAGTGATGTCTTTGCGATATATTCCCTTGGCAACTCCATGACATTGCCAACAGAGTGTTTAGTATCATCGGTAGTTTGGCGGTGGTTATGCAAGAGATCAGTTTTAATTGCGGCTAATCGGAAATCGGGAATTTCCTTAATTGATGACAATGCCAAATATTGAGTTTCGATTTTGTTAGCAGACAACTCCATGGCATTGCCAACTACCACATTCAAATCATCGTCTGTGGGCATAGGATTATCCAACCGTATATTAATACCTTGTTCGGCATCTTCATGTTCATAACTAAGAATACCTAATTCTATCAGATTTTCGTCAATCAATGGCTTTGCCACAACTTTATCGAAGTCAGTATTGCCAACTTGACCATTTTTGAACAATCGTTTCGTATCACTCTCAGTTTCATCTTGTAGTTGTAAATATCGCCTGCTGTCTTCGAGCGGGGATTTATTATTACTTGTAGCTTGGCCGGGAATTTTCCAATTTCTGCCCTGATTCGATTTGTTTGGGGACTTTAAGGAGTTGCCAACTAAGCCGCCATTGACAGTTTTCATCTGGCTGAAAGTGGATTGTTTAGGGGTAAATGTCTTCATTTGAATTTGGTGTCCTAAGTCATGTGAGTTTTTCGATGTGTGCATTCTTTTAGTTGGCAACCCCGCTTTCTTAGACTCACTTGATATCATTTCAATTTCCTTTGCACCTTTCGGTTTTAGCAATTGACTTTTTGTGTCATTGGTCTTGGGGACATTCAGGTTTGAGTTTTTGTGAAAACCATCGTCACTTTCGTTTTCAAATCCCTTTACCTCTGCTTTTTCTCGTACAGAGTCATAGTAACTCTCCTTCTCTGTTCGACTTTGGCGATCCCTTTCAAAATTCACATTGCTCAATACACACAAGAGCATGAAACCAATTAGACCCGGTACTAATATACATCTGAAATATCTGCAAACGATTTTTTTTTTTTTCAAATTTCCATACAATCACATCAATTTATGTACAATTTTCCATACTCACGGACAGTGTCTGGTTTCATGGAGCGTCCTACAACTTTGCCAATGCCGAGATGTCCTTTCATGGGGCACCTCAAACGACTGATGCTTTATTAGCATTGCGGCTATTGCGTTGCTATCGCAATGGGCTACTGTATTATTTCAGGTATCCTAAGCGACTGAATAGCGACTGGAACGTGACCAAATCAATCATTGTGAGCATTTATTTATATGTTATGCCCAATAAAGAGATAGACAAATACTAGTGATTTTAATTAATTAATCTTATCAGGCGAGATATCGATTGTCTGACAACACTGACTGACTGGAATCACCACGAAGCATTTTCAAGGTGACAGTTGCATGCCATGTCGAAGATATTTGCTAGTAAATAACATATAGAATTTAATTTTATATATTTATTTAAAGGTCATTCGTTCTAGTGTAGCTTGTGGTCAGATGTGATATCGACAAAAGTAACTAATTCGCATATGGAAAATCTAGGCAATTGATAGGATAATTAAACCGAAAATGATGGAGGATGCAAGGAAATCGCAGAAGGGGGAATATTTTGGTCATATCATGGGCAAATATGATTATGGACCATTTTTTTTTTTTTTGCCAAAAATTGAAGAGCAGCACATGGTTGACATTTAAGTCCCTACATACATGAGTAAATAATGGAACATTCTTTCGACATTATTTCAGATTCGTTTCGGTTGAGTTAGGTTGTGAAATCCCCTGCCGAATTATCCTGAGTGTTCCAAAAAGTTCCTGAGATGGCCAACAAATTTCCCCATTCGCCCATATGCCTGCTCATGTATTTTAATTATTCAATTGTCCGCCTGTTTCAATTCTTTGCGACCTAATGGATCGTGGAAAAACCTGTCTCATAGACGGGATTTTTCTCTGCTGCTGAATAGGTGTGTGCTTCAGAAGGATCGCCGAACAACCAAGTTTTAACTCGATCTAGAAATCTATTCATCATAAGCACATCTCTATTAGGTTTTAAGGACAAAACCCATCCCTTTGTCATATGCAGAAGTCGAAATCAATTTATTTGTTTTATTATTTTCGACAATATTTCATGTGCAAATTTATTAAACGTTAATCAGTAGACCAGACACCCACATAACAGAAAATTCAACTTAAATGATTAGATAGAGTCCCCACATGATATCCCATCAATCGATGGGCGTACATATCGCAGACAAAGATAAGAGCGATAAGAGGCCAACAGATAAGAAGGCAGGCGAATGCAAATGTCATGTCCTCGTCAGCTTAAAAATATAGGAACCTCTATGGAACGCCATCAGTTGTTGGGGAAAAGTCGACCAGACATGACATATCTGAAACCACAAACCGATACGGATGCGGATACAAAAAAGCCCAAAAGTACCAAAACAAATGAGTTAAAACATAAAAAGTGAGTAAACACGAGTTGAGCTCGCGCTCTCTCTCTCCCAAAATTTTGTGTTTTGTATTTTACCCAAACTGTTTGCAGTAAGTCTTCGCCATTTTGGCTTAAGGAGCGTTTTATGCAGTCATGCGCCTGGATACTACTGACAATCGGACTTTGTATCATTGTTATCACCTTCTTTCTGGCCATGCATGGCAAACACAATGACAGCGACGATTTTTTGGAGGCAGTTGAAGTAGTTGCTGCAGCTGGTGGTGGTCGTAATGTGACCTACAATGGCAGTGGTTTCGATATCATTGGGGGACCTGGCAATGATGGTGGCATGTGGATGGATTCCGATCCGGATGGGCGGTAAGATAGAGAGAGATAGAGAGAAATGAACGGTTTATTAACATGGCTGATTTAATTCCAGGCTGAATGTAGACGATGTCTTTGCGGCTGTATCGTCACATTTAGCCGGATGCGAGGAACAATCGTGTAAGATCATGTGTTCGCACGATGACAATATCTACCAGTCGGTGCACACGACCATGAAGGTAAGGCGGGGAATCATTGTTTGGGAATATGAGAAGGATAAGATAAAAAATCAAGTGTGG
This sequence comes from Hydrotaea cyrtoneurina, assembly GCA_958296145.1. Taxonomy (NCBI): domain Eukaryota; kingdom Metazoa; phylum Arthropoda; class Insecta; order Diptera; family Muscidae; genus Hydrotaea; species Hydrotaea cyrtoneurina. The sequence continues at coordinate 56,626,382 of OY282516.1, read as the reverse complement.
CACACAATTTGAATCTGGCCGATTACAATAAAATGTGTTTAGTTTTTATGGAACGGTTGCTAGATTAGATTACGAAAATCCTGTGACTCATTATGGCTTTATTTTAAACTACCCTCTACTAACTAGGTAATCTGTTGTCCTACAGAAGACATGAGATAGATTTTTTAACAGATTACACTAAAAAACAAAAATATTAATAAATAACCCCCACCCATTGGTACAAAAATCGTTGCAACTTCCTTTCCTTTTAAAAAATGTTCGTTTAAAAAAATATATTTTGTTTTAACTAATTTGTCATAACTTGAAAACGACTTGTCCGATTTTGTTGAAAGTTTAGCAAATGTATCACAAATTTATCTTTAATGCCCGCCTTCAGTGACTTTAACTCTGGGTGACAGTTTCCGAGTTATAAATAAAGTTAAGGAAAGGGCTCTTCACTAAATTGTAAATAAAAACGGAAATCCTCCATCGATTTTATTAACCTGCGCCTCAGTTTTATTGTACGATAAGTGACTTTATTTTGAATTATAGAAAATTGATACTATTTTTTTATAATACTGAGTTGTGTGCGAATTTAGAAAAAATCGTTGCCTTAAATTTGTTTATAACGCCGAAACTGTCATTCAGATTAGAAGACACTGCGGGAAAGATTAAAGAAAACTTAGTAGCAAATTTTGTAAAATTTATTACAAAAAAATCGAAAAGGTCTTTTTTGAGTAACAACAACAAAAAATAATTGAAAAAAAAAAAAAATTATTTAGAAAACTTTTGTGAAAAAAATATTAAAAAAAAAACATTTTTTAAATAAAAACAATTTAAAAAAAAGTTTTTTAAATAAAAACAATTTAAAAAAAATGTTTTTTAAATAAAAACAATTTAAAAAAAAAAGTTTTTTAAATAAAAAACATTTTTGTTTATATAAAAAATAATTTTTTTAAATGAAATTATTTTTTAAAATAAAAACATTTTATAAAATTTAAAAACATGTTTTTTTTAATAAAAAAAAGGTTTTTGGAAAAAAAACTTTTTAAATAAAAAACATTTTTGTTTATATAAAAAATATTTTTTTTAAATGAAATTATTTTTTAAAATAAAAACATTTTATAAAATTTAAAAACATGTTTTTTTAATTAAAAAACGTTTTTGGAAAAAAAACCTTTTTAAATAAAAAACATTTTTGTTTATATAAAAAATAATTTTTTTAAATGAAATTATTTTTTAAAATAAGAACATTTTATAAAATTTAAAAACATGTTTTTAAATTAAAAACATGTTTTTAAATTAAAAACATTATTTTTCAATAATAAAAAAAATAAAAAAAAATTTCATTAATTTTTTAAATATAAAATTAATTAAAAAAACAGGTTTTAAATAAGAAATTGTTTAGAAAATTGTTTTTTATTTAGACACATTTTTTTTTTTAATAAAAACCATTTTTTTCAATAAAAACCTTTTTTTAAATAAAAAACATTTTTTTAAATTTAAAAAACATTTTTTTAGATTAATAACATGTTTTTAAATTAAAAACATTTTTTTAATAAAAAATTTTTTTTTAAATAATAAACATTTTTCTAAATGAAATCATTAATAAAAACCATTTATAAAAAAACTGACCATAAATTTTCTAAAATTTATTACAAAAAAATCGGAAACAGATTTATTAAATAAAAAAAATAATTTTTTTTTGTTATATAAAAAAACATTCTTTTGGATGAAATTAATTTTTAAATAAAAACATTTTTTTTTACAATAAATTTTTTTTTTGAAAAAAAATTATTTTAAAAAAGAACATTTTTTAAGTAAATGTTTTTAAATAAAAAGCATTTTTTTAAATAAAAAATTACCGTAAATTTTCTAAAATGTATTACAAAAAAAATCGGAAACACATTTTTCGAATTACGACAAAAAAAAACAGTTTTCTAAATTAAAAAAACATTGTTTTTAATAAAAAACATTTTTTTAAATAGAAAACAGCTTTTTAACTAAAAAAACATTTTTTTAACTAAAAAACATTTTTTAACTAAAAAACATTTTTTTAACTAAAAAACATTTTTTTAACTAAAAAACATTTTTTTTAAATAAAAAACATTTAAAAAAAAAAAAACATTTTTCTAAATAAAAACATTTAAAAAAAAAAAAACATTTTTCTAAATAAAAACATTTTTTTTAAACAAAAACATTTTTTTTAAATAAAAACTATTTTTTTAAATAAAATTTTTTTTTTAAATAAAAACATTTTTTTTAAATAAAAACTATTTTTTTTAAATAAAAAAAACATTTTTTTAAATAAATTTTTGCAGGCCAGTTCGTGTCCCTCCATTGATATCTTACTGCTGGATTCTCAAGATTTTCCGGACAACATACTGAACGACTCGTGGAAGCACTTGAATCTCTCCGTTTACGAGGTCGTCATTCGCTCCAGCAACTTAACGCTCATCAAAAGTAACGCCTTCAATTCACACATATTCATGAATACCATCCTAATGTCCTGGCTGAAATTGGACATACAGCGAGTGGAGAGCGGTGCCCTGCTGGGTCTCTACAACCTGAAGTATTTGACAATCGACAGCGTAATACAAAAACTGGAATCGGCCTTCTTTCAACCCGTCCAGACTACGCTTACCCACTTGAAGCTGAACGCTGATCTTCTGTTGCGTGGCAACAGGAGCATATTCGGCGTGAACAATATGATCCAAATGGAGTATTTGGATTTAAGTTACAATCGCATCAATGGCTCTTTGGGTCAGAAAATGTTCAGTTCTACGCCGAATCTAAAGTATTTAATTATGACCGATGTCCAGTTGGAGTGTATAGATCGAAATGCCTTCGCTCTGTTGACGAATTCATTGGTGTTTGTGAATTTATCGAAAAATCAATTGACCACCTTGACCGCAGAGGTGATTGCGGGGATTTTGCGAAATAATGTGGGTGCGATGATAAGTCTGAGTCGCAACAATTGGATTTGTGACTGCGACATGCAGGAGCTGACGGCATTGTACAAAAACTATCGCAATCAGTTCATGGATTCCGTGTACTGTAGGGCACCCCACAGTCTGTATGGCTTGTCGATTGATGAGGTGAATTATGGGCGTCAGAATTGTGAGTACAACGTGGCGGTGGCCAGTACAACAGTGCAGGGACCTGTGGAGGAAAAGGACGATTCGACGGAAACTACGGCAAGTCAGGGGTTCACAACGGAAAGATCTGGAAATACGCCGTCAATGGATTTCGATTCCAGCGATTTGGTGGAATCGGGCGAAACACCACCCACGGACTTAGCGACGGCCTTTAAGGTACGTTGCTTGCATGTGGACTCTGCGGCTTCATCGGCCTCGATATCTATGGAGACCATCGAACGTGGTATTGATGTCACGGCCGAAGTGAAATATTTCGATTTTGATCCACCTCTGCATGAGTTTGATCTGCAGCTAAACGCCGAGAATAACTCTGTTGTGATAGCCATAGAAAATCCCTCCGATCTTGTGGTTATCTGGTTCAGCGAAAAGCAGGAGGCGGAATTTGTGACCTACAACGACAAGTCCGTCGACTATGAGTGTATGCGTTATGCTCAGCCATATCTAAGTGTGGGCCCGCTGGCCGACAACACCACGTACACGTTCTGTTTGGTGCCGCCTTTTTCCAAATCCATATCGCCCTTCAACTGTCTGCCCCTGCACGTGCCCCTCAAGCGGCAGGAGAACATTTGGATATCGCAGGACAACAAACAGTTCACCATCGGCATGCTGTGCTTGATTTTCCTCGTCTCCACCATATTGGGTGCTTTGGTGGCCTATTTTGGCATAAAGACCTATCCGGATTTGTTGGAGGGTTCGAAGAATGTGCTGGTGGTAAAGAAACCCGACCAGGAGTGCTATGTGGCCACCATATCGGAAACGGAATATATGAAACAGTCGTCTCTGAAGAAACGAAAGCTCTCCACCAACGACGATGACAAAAAAGTGCCCGTACCCCACGAGAGTTTGAAGAAAAAGTCTTCACTCAAGTGAGTATACCGTGAGTATGCCGTTGGAATCATATTAAATCTTTGAATATTTTGCAGGGGGCCATTACCGGCCACACCGCGTCTTCAACTGCTGCCGGAATCGCCACCACCCACATTTCAAATGTCCGTTAGAAATCTGGAAAGTTTGTCCAGTCAGGTGTCGTCAACGACTTGCTTCGAGGAGGCCTTCCCCGTCGGTTATGCCTACAATGACGAAGACTACGAGACGCCTCGACTGTTTGAGAATGAATATTCGGTGGAACAGCGCAGTGTGCCCAACAGTTATGGCATGAGTCCCGGATCACCGCCGCCACTACCCAAACGAAATTCGAATATATCGGATAGTACGACGGTAGCAATGCATCGCTTTTCGAGGAATATGTGAAGGGGGGCGTGCGGGCGTATTAAGTAAAAAAAAAAAATACAAGTTAAGATAATTCGCCGGTGATGCTAGGAGATAAAAAGTAGGAGTATAACTCAAAAATTAGAGAACTGTGGGGTTTATGATGGGGCAGTCGATCGAGCTCTGATATCTCAGTTGAATGTCTCGCTTAACCGACTCCTCTTTAAACTCCATACCTCCCATAAACGGAAATTTCATTAGGCAAATTGTCCCCAAAAAAAATTTCAAAAAAAAATTACGCTACTTTTTTTGTAATTAAAAATGGAAAAATTATCCCATTTGAACTGGGAAAATTGCACCAAATATTCGTGTCGCTGTCCTCGATAATAAAATTTGGGGCAATTTTCCTAGTTCAATCGAAATAGTTTTTTTAATTTTTCAGTGACAAAAAAATTAACGCAAATTTTGGAAAGTTCGATTTTTTTCTTTTTTGATTGCCTAAAGGAAAATGACCCAATAATTTTTTTTTTATTTTATTTTTTTTTGTCGAAAAATTAAGAAAATCCAAATGAAAAATCAGTTACACATTTCTTGGTTCCATTTTTCTGGGTTGGTATAAACTTCATAGAAACATGTTTGCGGGCGGGAACTTAATTATGAAATTGAACCCTAAATTTACGCAAAACTAAAGAAAACAAAATGAACAAATTTCAGTAAAAATTGTGCCAAACGTTAGCAGAAACAATGAAAATAAAACTGAAATTAAGTTAATGTTTTTTTTTTTTTAGTTTTTTTGCCTACTGCGGTTTTTCCTCTTTTGCGATAAATGCTGTCTAATGTCGTTTCCAATTCGGCTCTATGAAAAATGTCACCTCCAAAAAAAAACCTCATACAAAATTGGAGAATTTTTCATAATGAAAAAGAAAATTGGGGAGTTTTTCATAATTTTTAGGAAACATTTTTTTTTTGTTTTTTTTGGGCGTTTTTCAAATTGAAAATTTGCCAATTTCAATTATTTTTGGGTATTTTTTTGGGGGTTTTTTCATAATAGAAGGCATTCCGAGTCCGATTTTTTTGTATAATGTTGTTTTTTGGGTATTTGTCATAAATTGTTGGAGGATTTTCAAGAATTTTTGGGGAAATTTTCCTATTGGATTTTTTGGGGGGATTTTTCATTTATTTTTGGGAATTCTTAACTTGTGGCATTCTTGTTTTTTAGGGCATTTTCCATAGAGCCTTTCAATTTCAGCTGAGACGCTTTCCCTTTTTGGCCCTCAAAACATTTGGGGGGGATTTTTCATTTATTTTTGGGAATTCTTAACTTGGGGCATTCTTGTTTTTTTAGGGCATTTTCCATAGAGCCTTTCAATTTCAGCTAAGACGTTTTCCATTTGTGGCCATCAAAACATTCCTAATTCTAATTTTCCTTACGGGTAAAAGTAAAGAAAAGCAAAATGAAAATGTTAAAAAAAAAAATCACTCAAATATTTTTGGTTTCCATTTTCGTGCGGATGTTATTTCCTTCATAGAATCATGTCTATCGGGAAATTGCACCCGCAAGTCTCAAGGCGAAAATGGCTAAATGAAATGTTTTGGTTTCATTTTCATTTGTTTGGGGTGGAATTTTATTTTGTATTAAATGTCGTCAATGAAAAGGGCCACAATAAAAATGTTTAGGGCCCATTTTAAATACACATTTTCAAAGGTATCGGGGTTCAATTTCCTGGGGTTCATTTTTTCTAAAGCCTACACAAACCACCTCCCCCGCCCCCGCTTAAGTTGTATTGCAAATGGTTTAGTAGCCCCAAAAATATATTTGAATTACTTATATTTTGTGAATATAATTCACTGTGGTCTTTCTAATCTTTGACTTGTCTGAATACACCTTCAACCCAATGCTTGCCTGAAAAATGTTTCACAAAAAAAAAAAAAAATTATTCTACTTCAATTTGATTTTTATGTTCAAACTGAAAATAATTTCCAGTAATAAAATAATTTCCAACCAAACGTCCATTTATATTTTCCTATAAATTTATTGAAAAAAAAAAAATACTAATGAATAATAACGAAATGGTAAGGAGAATGCAATATTTGAATGGTAATCAAATTATATTCCCCATACATCGCCTTTGCAGGACTTAGCCAATATCTCTGATGGCTCCGTGAATAATCCTTATCCCTTCATGCCAATGACACCGAAAGATTCCTTAGTATCTCTGGAGTCGTCGCAGGATTCTCCCCCGTTGACAGATTCAGAGCCTGCTAAACCGGCCACAAAAACATTTCCAATGAGCCGAAAAAGAACCATCAACCCGAAGAGTGTACCCACCAAGACCATGGTAACGAATGCCTTCAAGACAATTTCCAATAATAGTCGGAAACACATTTCCCTGCGAAGCATTCGGAAATTCATAGCCCAGAATTATCCGGTCACGGAACAGAGTATTAGGTCACGCATGAGTACCGTTAAAAAGTTCATAAATGAATTACTCGACAATGGACAATTGGTGCGTGTGAAGGGTTCAGGTATGGCCGGATCATTTCGGGTGCCGGCAAAAAGTCTACTAAAGAAGGATGAGAAGAAAGTAGGCAAAACTCGCTCAGCGAAACATCCAAATAAACGTTCCGCTAAACGGCATGAGAATATGAAACAAGGAAAAGGACACCCTAAGCCCAAGCAAATTCGGAATAGAACTTATGCCGCCCATATTGCATGAATTTAGAGATGTCATTCACGGAATTATACCCAATGACCATTTATTTTAATAAACGTATGCTTTGAAATAAAATTTTACTTAAAAGAAGCGGATGAGTGGTTCTGGTGGGGGAAAAGGAGAAATTTCGGTAATGCCAGTACTGTGACATTTCGATGAAGCTTTTTGGGATTTATGAAAAATGCCCCCAAAAAAAAAATGAAGAAGTCCCCAAAAAAACGTCTACAAAATTGGGGAGTGTTTCCAAATTTTTAGGAAACAGTTCATTTTTTGTTTTTGAAAAATATCCCAAAAAATGGACAACGAAAATTTTTCCAATTTTTTATTTTTCAGACATTTTTCGATTTTTTTTTTGGGATATTTTCATAACATGTTTTTTTTTATAATATTTGGGGAATTTTTCAAAAATTCTTTGTTAAATGTTGCTGGGGTGGCAAAAAGGGGAAATTTCATGGACATTTCATTGAAACTTTCTGGGCTCTATGAAAAATGCCCCAAAAAATCTCATACAAAATTTGAAAAATGGCGCCAAAAAAATCGTATACAAAATTGGGGAGTTTTTCATAATTTTTAGGTAACATTTCATTTTTTACTTTTTCATATTTTTCGGTTTTATGGGAATATTATCATAACAGATGTTTTTTTTATAATGATGTTTTTTGGGGAATTTTTCATAATATTTGGGGAAATTTTGGAGAGATTTTTTTTATATATTTTGGAGAATTCTTAATTTTTTTGGACATTTTTCATTTGGGTCTTTTTCAAAGATCCGCTTTCTGTGTGGTGTGTTTGTCCCGAGATAGGCGGGTGACCTTAACCAGTGATGGCCATTCTTCGTTGAATCGAAGTATGAACTTTAAATATGGCAGCCAATTGGACTTTTGAGTTGGAATCTAATCCGCAATTTCAATCGCAGTATTTAGAAGCCAATACAAAAATCACAGTCAACTTAAGAAGGAGATTTCACCCATCCAATATGTAAATCCAAATTATTCAGCTCGACATTTTTGGAAATTTCCATAGTCACTCCGATCCTTAGCCCATTTCACGTTGATGCCCTATAATAATGAGCACCTCCTGTGTAAGTTTTTTCTTTTTTTTTTATATTCGGTAATTATGTTGCCACGCATACTATGTTGCACCAACATAATTTTCTCCGCTGACGCACAGAAATACACTTACAAATGAATTCTCATTTTCCTCTATGGCCGCGTCGAGTACTTACTTGGGACAGACGACGTGGCGGACATCAACGTATTTATACATCGCTCATTGGTTTTCGCAGTGCGAGGTCTAATTTTAGATGGGAAAACCGAAAAGATTTTGTATCGAAAACGACTAGATTATTGCGGTGACTGGGCGTTGTGTTTTTTTTTTCGCTTTTCTTTGTGTCGCGTGAATGACATCGCGTGTCTTTGGCACTTCTTGGGCGCACATTCGACGTAACAGGTGATTCAAGGGTTGTTGTGAGTGTGTGCTGCAAGTATGTTTGCGGGTGCGTGTGTCTGTGTGTGGTGGAAAGGTGGGAAATCAGCACAGAGATCGTAATTTGAAGAAAACCATATGTGGGGAAAATATTACATAGTACGTTCAGGGTAGCGCCAGCTAACGCAAGTACATCAACAGTTATGAAATATGTCATGTCATCAAGTGTAACCCAGTCTAATGTGCATATTTCAAAACTATCGAAATATGTATATTTTTCTGTTCGCCTGGTTGGTTAGCGGAAATTGTGAGAAATCAATCAATGGGAGGGAGGACATTTTCAAACACAATGTTTGTTTTTTTTTTAAATCACTATAAATGGTAAATGGGCTATAAAAAGTGGAAGTACACGCATATACATACGATGTACATATGTACACCGAGCGAAAACGGCTAGCAATTGTATTTCCACCTACAGCATTATTCATTAATTTGATGTAGAACTTTTCATTAATATATTTCAATTCCATACATCCTATTCATGAACATTGTACATCAATTTAATAAAAATTATTCATCAATTGGATGAAAATTATACATAAATTTAATGAAAATTGAACATCGATTTAATGAAAATAGTACATCAATTTAATGAAAATAGTACATCAATTTAATGAAAATTGTACATCTATTTAATGAAAATTGTACATCAATTTAATGAAAATTGTACATCAATTTAATGAAAATTGTACATCAATTTAATGAAAATTGTACATCACCTTAATGAGAATTCTACATCAATTTCATGAAAATTGTACATCAATTTAATGAAAATTCTACATCAATTTAATGAAAATCTTACATCAATTTAATGAAAATTGTACATCGATTAAATGAAAATTGTACATCAATTAAATGAAAATTGTACATCACCTTAATGAGAAATCTACATCAATTTAATGAGAATTTTACATCAATTTGACTAAAATTGTACATCAGTTTGATTAAAATTGTACGTCAATGTAATGAACATTTTACATCAATTTCATGAACTTTTTACATCAATTTAATGAAAATTGTACATCAATTTGATGAAAATTTTACATCAATTTAATGAAAATTGTACATCAATTTAATGAAAATTGTACATCAATTTAATGAAAATTCTACATCAATTTAATGTAAATTTTTACATCAATTTCATGAAATTTTTGCATCAATTTAATGAAAATTGTACATCAATTTAATGAAAATTGTTCATCAATTTAATGAAAACTTTACATCAATTTAATGAAAATGGTACATCCCTTTAATGAAAATTCTACATTAATTTTATGAAAACTGTAGATTAACTTAATGAAAATTCTAAATAAATTTAAAGAAAATTCTACATCTATTTAATGAAAGTTATCCATCATTTTAATGAAAATTGTTTATCAATTTAATGAGTACTGTACAAAATTGGACAGCATTTTTGACTTATTTATTTGTCCTTTGTAAAGTTGCTTGCTGTGCAGTTGCTTTGATTGCTGACATGGTGTACAAACACATGCAGAAACTTCTTTGTTGTGTGTAATTCCATAGGGAAAATGCCCATGGATGTTTGTTGTTGTTGTTGAAACGCAACAGCAGTTTTCAGGTGTACCCACTACTTTATAGCATTGTTTCCATGCAAGATCATACTGCAAATTGAGGAATTTCCTCATTAAATCAATGATTTTCTTCATCAATGTAATGTCAAAAGTATGAAGACACTTTTGTCTTATTTTGTATGAGCTGCTTAAGAATGTCTTAATCTTTCTTCAACGTCAGCAACTGCTGCTACTTAAAGTGAACTTCTCTCACTCTCTCTGTACTTTATGCGGACAACACGAAATGCCACCAAGGAAAAGTACAGCAGAGTAGGTTTATGTAAACCCGACCGAGTAAATTGTGATTGAGAAAGAGATTAAAAACTAACCGAAAGCCTATAGGCCAGTCAACTCTATGTTTTTAATAATTTCGTATAAACTAATACTTGTTTGTAAGAAGAAGAAAAACGCAGAAATTGTGGTATTTGTTGACTTTCTTATATCCGTTACTGTACTTTACGTTTTATATAAAAGCTAATGTAGTCACGGAATTATTTAAAACATATTTCGGCAAATGCTGACCCACCTCTCTTGACTTTAGACTTTCCTTAAAGCGTTATATTCCTTTTCATATTTCTTGCCGTTTATTTATTATTCTAATGTCAAAAGAACCTTTGATCTGTCTCACAACCAAACAAAAACATGTTTACAAATTGTTTTCCTGTTTAATATTGTAATGAACTGAAGGAATGAACAAATCCACTTGTTGATCTCTCAAATGTGTTTGCGCAGTAGAAATTCTTTCAATTTCGCTGCGGCGTGTGTCTCTCTGTGTCGATTGCAGAAAAAGGGCACTAATTGCCAAAAAAAAAAGAGACACTCACATACACCAGTGAGTTGACAAAAATAGAAAATGTATAAAAATAAATTGAAAATTTTTCAGCAAATGACTACAATGATATGAACAACAGCTAGAAAAAGCGGAAAACGTCATTAAAACCACTACTGCCGCCATCGACATCGACATCGCCACCACCGGCACATCCACCTCCAACGCCACCAGCAACAATTTCAAACGAAAATTGTGCAAAAAAAAAGTACAACAACACAAAAAACTAGCAAATAAAGCAACAACAAACAGTCGGTCGGCAGTCTTTTGGCGACTATCAAGACAAATTGAATTCTTGGCAATAGATGCTGCCACTTAAAAGTCATCACAAACAATAGCAAAGCAGGACCAGGGCAACTACAACAACACGAACAACAGCAATACACAACATTAACCCGATCATCATTATCATCTTCTTTATCATTATCCGCAGCAGCAGAGACGCGGAGCCGATGCATTAGACACAACATTTGTGGCAACATTGAGCATCGGCAGCGGCTGCCACAAATGACTTTCTGATGCATTTTCTAGGCATCACCGAAATAGACCAACACACAAAAAAAAAACAAATGGAAATTCTTGGATTTGAGCGGAAAACGGAATGCTAAACTATTTCTAATGTCTAAAAATAATTGACAAATCCCATATCAAATCATTGGAAATATTTCAGGCGAACTTTCTCCGTCCGTCCGTAAAGAAAACATGTTTATTGCGGTTTGTGGGCTGATATTCTTCAATAGGAGCTTTTTAGTGAGCTTTTTTTGGAGTACATGGCCATCAACCGTAGCTGTAGGGTGTAATTAAAGCTAAAGTAATGCTGTGCAATTGATTTAATTGTATTACGTTTTATTTTGTCTTACATTTGGATTTAGTGGAATTATAAAATTTATATAATTTGGCCTTATAGTGGGACCTTCTTCCAAGTACTGTACTTTCCGACTAGGCCCTATTTTTTGGAACAGGCCCTGTCATAAATCTAACGCCTGCCTTTGTGATTATATTCTCGTTTTTTTTTTTGCTTAAAATTAATTAAAACTGTCAACACATTTAAAAGGCTTTTTTAGTCTGACATCATCATCATTATCATAAAAAAAAACTACTCGTACAACACTTCATTAGTACAATCATCCATCGGCAAGCAAATGCGAAAGTGGATTCTTGTGATTTGTACAAATTGCCACAAAGCATGGCCGAGTAAAAGTACCCCAAAAACAAGCAACAGCAAAAGAAAAAGAATGCCGGCGTACACTCATCTCAAGAACCAAAACCACTTTATTGTTCAACTTGACCCAAGAACAACATAAAGTTGTCAACGGTACCACATGAACAATTTATTTCAGAATTAAAGCAGATCAGAGTATAACGGGGTCGATGGTGTGGTCGAGTCATGCGTGCAATTTAATGAAAATTTTACATCAATTTTATGCAAATTCTACATCAATTTAATGAAAATTTTACATCAATTAAATGAAAATTGTACATCACCTTAATGAGAATTCTACATCAATTTAATGAAAATTCAACATCAATTTGATTAAAATTGTACATCAGTTTGATTAAAATTGTACGTCAATGTAATGAACATTCTACATCAATTTGATGAAAATTTTACATCAATTTTATGTAAATTTGTACATCAATTTCATGAAATTTTTACATCAATTTAATGAAAATTTTACATCAATTTTATGAAAATTGTACATCAATTTCATGAAATTTTTGCAACAATTTAATGAAAATTTTACATCAATTTAATGAACATTTTTCATCAATTTAATGAAAATTGTACATCAATTTAATGAACATTTTACATCAATTAAATGAAAATTGTACATCACCTTAATGAGAATTTTACACCAATTTCATGAAATTTTTACATCAATTTAATGAACATTTTACATCAATTTAATGAAAATTGTACATCAAGTTAATGAAAATTGTACATCAAGTTAATGAAAATTCTACATCAATTTTATGCAAATTCTACATCAATTTTATGCAAATTCTACATCAATTTGATTAAAATTGTTCATCAATTTAATGAAAACATAAATTTGTCAACGGTACCACATGAACAATTTATTTCAGAATTAAAGCAGATCAGAGTATAACGGGGTCGATGGTGTGGTCGAGTCATGTGTGTAGTCTGCCTGCCACAGCAAGAGGATATGCTAAATTTGCCATTGCTATGAAAAATCGTTGAAATATTGAAAACCTCTGGGATGTAAATTGAATGAAAAATTAAATCGGAAGTGGGCAAAGTGAAATGGGATAATTACTGAAATAGACAAAAAAAAAATACTTTGAAAACTTTTAGTTATTTCCTGATTTTGGAAAGCAAAAAAAAAAACGAATCTAAAAAATTTAGCATGATTTTATTTTTCCGGTGCCGTATTGGATAACTCCATGACTTTTAAATAAAAAAATATTTTTCGGTGTAAACACGAAATTTTTTTCTCCCAAAAGGATACTTTATCCTTTTAGTTGGGCGAAAGGCAGTGTGAGCTACTGTCATATTCTGGTAAGGACATCAAACATTTGTCCGTTTTCACCTTATAAATGGTGGTGACTTTGCGAGAGCACAATTTCTGGGCCATGCAAAACTATTATTCGTTTGGAGCCAGCTTGAAACAGTGGGTCCCGGACGGTAGGCTAAAAATTATATCTGGCACAGCTCACCGACGTGAGAGAAGTTCCCGGTCTGAGCCTCCTTGGGATGTTAAACAAAAAAATGATGTATGCTTTTAATCCATCGTTTTTCCAATTTTCTCTTTGGAAATAACAAATAGTCGCTGGTATGTGAATTCGGAGAATATTTCGAGTGTGTTAACACTGTTTAAGACCGAAATCCATAGATTTTATTGAATATTTTTGTCATGTGGTTAACCCTGGAATGGAATTCAGTGAACCCTTTGTAGGGATTAAAATCGATTTTCTAAATATTTTATAAATATGTGCCTACAGCAAAGACTATACAGAGGGCAGACGTCCCAAGTTTTATTTGGACAAATTAGCCAGTAATTGTCATGGCACTATTTAACAGCTTTGCAAAGCATATACTGCTTTTTTTAAAACAAATACTGTTCAAATGTTCAGAGAAACTTCATGGGATGTCTGTCCTCTGAATGGTCTTTGTCTACAGCTGTGGATCTCTTTTCTGTTGAGTATGGATGCACTCAATTATATTAAGATTCCCAACGTCAAAGAGTTTATATTTTAAACAAACATTTAATTCTTTAATTATTTATTTTAAGAAATTTGCCAAACAGAAATAGAATTATTTAAATGTCATAAAAATAGTTCTCCATTAACACCTGAATCACAGCACAATTCATCGCAGTCTAGGCATTTCCTCTTGCATCGCACGGTTGACATTATGATCTAACAAATAATATTCGGAAATGGATCACACCCTCATTCACCTGCAACATTTCACCTTGACTTCTGATGGGTCAGAGTATTGAGTGTAGTTCAAGTACTTGTGTGATGTGATCGGCTCGCACAGAGTAGGCGCTGATGTGTTGACAGGCACAATTCCCCTTCTCCGTTATGGAGCGCGGGGAAAGTGGTCCATCCATCCGTCCCCATTATATTGTCTGCCAACTGTGCACAGACATATTCATAATCGTATATTTAGGTTCTTACCAGCAATCTGAAATTATTATACAATATTTGTTGGAAATAAGTAATAATATTCTCATTATCAGTGTGGCCGTGTGGAAGAGAAAGGGGATGTCTGGTTGTTGTTGTTATTATTGCTGTGGGGTTCTGTTTTGGCTGAGGAATTCCGCTTGTCTATTTACTTAAAATGATTCTCCCCTAATTGCATGTCATTCTAAAGTACACTCGGGGGAAAATATCGGTTAACAAAAATACTCAAATTATGAAATAATATAAGAAATAAAATAAAATAAAATCGGTAAATTTTCCAAAATTTACAAATAATTATTTTTTAAATGGATCATTCCTATTGCTTCATTTATGAAATATTTCATTAACATAATGAAATATTTCATTAACATAATGAAATATTTCATTAACATTATGAAATATTTCATTTTCCAGTTTTTTTTAAATGGGTCAATTTTCCAAAATTCACAAATACATTTTTTTTAATGGGGAAAATGTCGGTTAACAAAAATATTCAAATTATGAAGTAAAATAAGAAATAAAATAAAATTGTTAAATTTTCCAAAATTCACAAATATTTTTTTTTTAAATGGATCATTCCTATTGTTTTATTTATGAAATATTTCATTAACATAATGAAATATTTCATTAACATTATGAAATATTGCATTAACATTATGAAATATTTCATTTTCCAGTTTTTTTTTCTAAAAATCGGTCAATTTTCCAAAATTCAGAAATACATTTTTTTTAATGGGGAAAATGTCGGTTGACAAAAATATTCAAATTATGAAGTAAAATAAGAAATAAAATAAAATCGGTAAATTTTCCAAAATTTACAAATATTTTTTTTTTAAATGGATCATTCCGTTTTGTTTTATTTATGAAATATTTCATTAACATAATGAAATATTTCATTAACATTATGAAATATTTCATTTTCCAGTTTTTTTTTAAAAATCCAAAATTTACAAATAAATTTTTTTTTCCAAAAATTGTTAATGGGGAAAATGTCGGTTGACAAAAATATTCAAATTATGAAGTAAAATAAGAAATAAAATAAAATAAAATCGGTAAATTTTCCAAAATTTACAAATATTTTTTTTTAAATGGATCATTCCTATTGTTTCATTTATGAAATATTTCATTAACATAATGAAATATTTCATTAAAATAATGAAATATTTTATTTTCCAGTTTTTTTTTAAATCGGCCAATTTACCAAAATTCAAAAATATTTTTTTTTTAAATGGATCATTCCTATAGTTTTTTAGTTAGTTTTTTATTTTTATTTATTTATTTTTAATTACAATACAAAGTAAATTTATATTCTAATTTTTGGGTCCAAGGGTAAACCGGGTGACACAGACCATATGTTTAGATTTTTGCAGCGACAGACCAAAGCCTCTGGTGGGAATCGAACCCACAACCCCCACGCTGATAGGCAAGCACGCTACCAACTCGCCTACCGGGGCGCTTGAGTTAGTTTTTTATATTTTTATTAAAATCCAGATACACATTTATGAAATATTCCATTAACATTATGAAATATTTCTTATATTTTATGAAATGTTTCATATATTTTATAAACATATGAAAAATAATTTTTGTTATGTTTTTCCCCAACGCTATATTTTTTTTGTTGTCAGTGTATATATTGAACGTTTCGATCGTAAAATGTCTACCACGACAAAAATCCAAATGAATGTGTTTTCATTCTTCTCCCCGAGGACCATGGACGGGGTCCAACATTCCAACGAATCATTTGCTAGGCAATAAATCAATATTCGCATAACAATGACATTCTTAAGCGACACACGTGGACAGACATTTAATATCGAGTGTATTCAGTTGGTTGCTTTTTGTATGTTAGCCAAAGCAATCTTTGAAATACCAACTAGCGGTACGTGATTAGTATGTGGTCTCTAACGTAATAGTTTTTCGTGGACTTTTAGGAATTATTATAGTGGATTTCCAAAGTAAACAATACTTTTTTTTTTTGTTTTTGGCCTGTCCGTCTGTCCTTTTGCCCAGATTTATGGTTTGCTACTTGCAGCGTTTATATGAATTTTTGAATATTTTTTTTTTTTTTTTTGGGGTGGTCTTCTCTCAAGATGTGTCAGTCATCCAAAGTAGAAATAAATGAATAAATAAATAAATATTTTCTTTGTGGATAAATACGTCATAAATATGTGTATGTACGAGTATGTATAACGAATACACAATGTAGAATTGCTATTGAAAAACTATATGACTCTACTATGGACACGGACTGGTGGATATGCCTGTATGAGTTTGCCTATTGGTAGTATGAGTTTGGATAAGTCTGTTGTGTGTCGGTTTTCTTTTTTGAAGAGGGCGGGGGAGGGATGGTTTTGCTCATGTGTCGGTGTCGGTGTTCAAGTAAATTTTCTTACCTCCATCAACCACATCCAGCCAGTTCAGTTTTGTCACTAATTCGGAACGGGAAATATCATCCGAGTGTAATTACTTCTGTTTGCGTGAGACACTTTTGTCAAAGGATTCTTTTGTTTGTGTATTTGTCCGAAAACAAAAAAAAAACTAAATCAACATGGCCAGCTCAAGTATTATGGTAAAGAATAATTTGGTATTTTACACTATTGTATAAAGGAAAATATTATCATGAATCAAGTGTGTTAAAGCTTTGTTGCGTTGACTTTCGCGACGATCACGTGCTGCGTTTTCCCATCCGCAGATATAAAAATGAGCGTTTCAGAAAAGTTGCTGTTTTGGGCCAACTCACAATCCATTTCGAGCTGCTGTAAGGCCCTAACAGAGAAGCGATAATTAAGCAGACTTACTCAGATTGCTGGTTCAAGACAGTCTCGGCTACGGTAGCCACATTCTGGACAGTGCGCACAATATGGTCCAAAGTCCAATTCCATTGAACAAAAGTCTGTGACTTTTGATCTGGTTAACATTTTTGAGATCTGTAAAAAATATGTATTAGACAAAGAGTCAGTGATTTTTTTAAGGTATTAGTCTACAAAAAGGGGTACCTAGATATATTTTAGAAATTTTCCAAAGTTAACGATTTTAGGCTGGAAAAAGATAAACATTTTTAAATCTTAATTTAAAGTTCAATATTTCGTATCGACCTTGTTCAATTACATTGAATTTAGAATTTTTTAACGACCTCGATCTTGAACTACTTAAAAAATTCTAAATTCAATTTTGAATATGAAAAAAGTCTATGTTTTTATGTGCAAACCATTTCCCCAAAAAGTGTAAAAAACCTAAATGCAAAATATAAAAAAATTGCCCCACTAAAATCGAAAAAATACCAAAAGTAAAAAATACCACATGGAAATATTAGTATAATATCTGCAATTGACCGATTATTAATCGGCAATATGAACAATGAATGAAAAATGTAAAAAATTTCGTTTTTGACTTTGTTTATAACTCTGATATTGTCATTAACATACAAACGCGCTGAAGGCAAATACTAGAAATAATTTACTGATATATTTTTTAAAATTTATTTCAAAGAAATCGGATTAGCCGTTTTGAAGATATGACAATTTATGTCCACAGAAATTGAATTTTTAAAAAATAACCGGTCATTTTAGTACTATGGACACCACAGTACATTAGCATTGTATAGTGGTTATTAATTTTAAATTCTTTTGTGTTTTTTTTTTTTGTTGCATAGTGTTATTTTTCAATTAAAATCTAAATTGCAAAATGAATCGTATTTGAAATTTTAATTTTTTTTTTACAAAAAAAAAATTAGAAGAAAAAAATATGTCCAACTTGACTTAGTTAATAACTCTGATACTGTCATTAACATTCAAATGGAGTGAAGGCAAAATAATTAAAATAATTTAGTGATATATTTTTTAAGATTTATTTCAAATAAATCGGACTAGTCGTCGTCAAATTATGACATTTTCCATTTTTTATGAATAGCTTTCTAAAAAAAATATGGGAATCAAATTTCCTACTTAACTTTATTAATAACTCCGAAACGGTCATTCGCATTCAAATGTACTGATGGCAAAGGCTTAAAATAATTTAGTGATATATTTTTTAAAGTGTATTTCAAAGAAATCGGATTAGCCGTTTTGAAGTTATGAAAATTTAGATTTTTTATGAATATTTTTCTACAAAAAATTAGGGTGAAACGGATTTCCTACTTTGTTAATAACTCTGACACTGGTATTCGCATTCAAATTTACTAAAGGCAAAGGCTTAATATAATTTAGTGATATATTTTTTAAAATTTATTTCAAAGAAATCGAATTAGTCGTTTTGAAGTTATGAAAATTTCGATTTTTTATGAATATTTTTCTCCAAAAAATTAGGGTGAACGGATTTCCTACTTTGTTAATAACTCTGATACTGGCATTCGCATTCAAATGTACTGAAGGCAAAGGCTTAAAATAATTTAGTGATGTATTTTTTAAAATTTATTTCAAAGAAGTCGGATTATCCGTTTTGAAGTTATGAAAATTTCGATTTTTTATGAATATTTTTCTACAAAAAATTAGATTTTCTAACTCCGAAACTGTCATTCGCATTCAAATGTACTAAAAGCAAAGGCATGAAATAATTTAGTGATATATTTTTTAAAATGTATTTCAAAGAAATCGGATTAGCCGTTTTGAAGCTATGAAAATTTAGATTTTTTATGAATATTTTTCTACATACAAATTTAGGGATAAAAAATTTCCTACTTAACTTTGTTAATAACTCTGAAACTGTGAATTGAGATTTAATTTTGTGAATTATTTTTTAAAATTTATTTCAAAGAAATCGGCTTAGTCGTTTTTAAGTTATGACAATTTATGCGTAAAAATGTTTAATTTAAAAAAAAAAAATGTCGGTTTTCATTTTTGTATAGAAAAGGGTAGTAAAAAATTATAATTTTTATTTAACTACATCTTGATTTGGTCATTTATCGACATTGACACCCCATGCAATTTACATTTTTACTTGAGCCTCTCTCACATAATTTGCCAACATTTATCATAATTTATTCCCGTGACATTTGCCGTTGTTCACAAACCTGTTGCATTACATTTGCTCGCCCATCTCGTCCATGTGTCGTAAACCTCTTCAGTTGACCCTCAAATTGAATATTTGAACAATTTGCCGCTGTTGCTATCGACAGCAAACGGCAATAAATTTTGTATTTCATACACATGTTAACCGCACAGCCGTATGCTCATAAACACCAAACAAAAAAGTGAGATGTTGCCGTTGGGACGGACATACTTCAAGTGTGGCATAAGTGATCTGCCTGAAAAATGACACACAAATTTATTGTCTATTTTAGCGAAAAGCGACCAACAGATAAACAACAACAGACCTAGGAAAAAATATTAAACAACTATAAAAATTGTTAGCAGAAACCCAAGAAAACGAAAAAAAAACAAAAAAAAAACTAAACCTGTGTACTGTACTGTCAAACATGTGTACGTACATCTGTTTCATATGCTCATAGGTACGAGTACACGAGGAACCTCAGCGGAAAGAACACAAACAACAACATGTAAGAGAAGAATAATGGATTTCAATGGCGGTCAGTGACAAGGAGATACAATTTGTGGTTTAGGTTCATGTGCTCTGTACGTATGAGTAATATTTGTTGGCGTTGCATGGAAAATGTTACTCATACGTCGGGTGGTTCTAAGTGTAGTCAACTCATGCGGTGTGTTTTACTCATTACTTTGCGTGAAAAATATTTAGGAAGGTAGCGAATGCGTATTTTCTTTTTAATTTGGATTTGGAGATGGGTCTCAATGAAACCAATGTAACCCCAATTGATTACCCCAAAGTGTTAGTAATTAATTTTTTTCGAAAATCTTAAGTAAATATAATTGAGACAGTGTACTCTCTCATAAGCGCACACCTAAGGAACTGAGAATTTTGTCCACTTATGAGAGACGTACACAAGAGGACTGAAGCAGATTGGTCCTGAAAGAAGGGTCCGTCTATGTGAAGTGTCCACTTAAGAGAGTTGTTCGCAAGGAGAGAGTACACTGTATAACGAATTTACTCAAAATGTTTACTAGACCACCAGTTACAGACTTCTGGCCAATAGAAATGGATTCAGGACCGCTGTCATCATATTTCCTGGACATCCGCTATTTGGATAGAGGGACCAGACCTTGGGAGTGTTTGTACACTGTTCAATATTCGAAAATCATTGCGGTTGTCGTCAACATTAGAACGAATCAATTTCTATGTATTTACTCTTCGCTCGAGATCTAGTCGATAAGCATCGCATTGGCTTTACCAAGTTGAAACTGTCAGTAGATTTACCTGTCAACAGGTAAAACGAATATCAGCGATACATATTAATCAAGTTAGAAATTATTAACAATATTGCGACTCGTCCAATATCATTGGTATATTTTAATAATTTGCAATTGAATACAAATATCCGATGACCACTGGAAAGGTCCATTTGTATGGATCGGGATTAGGTGGAGTATTGACCTAAGATCCTACTCAGACAAATATATTATGGAACGTCGATAAAATCGTAAAAAAAATATCTAGAAATAACATTAGATGGCAAACATGACGGATATCCGTTTTATTGGAAATTATAAACATTAGGGTGGAGTGAACTAAAAAAAGTCACCTTAGGAATAGTTTGTAGTTTGCCAACTGTAGCAAGGGAAAACAATGAGAAATTATTTTAAACAATTTTAGAGATCGCTTTGCTCCCTTGAAATTTGCAAATTTTCGCAATATTTTTGTAGATTTTAAACAAAAAAAAAAAAGAATAGCGCCCGGTAGGCGAGTTGGTAGCGTGCTTGCCTATCAGCATGGGGGTTGTGGGTTCGATTTCCACCAGAGAGATATGTCGCTGCAAAAATCAAGCCATATGGTCTGTGCCTCCCGGTTTACCCTTGAACCCAAAATTTGAATATAAATTTACCTTGTATTGTAATAATAAATAAATGAAATAAAAAAATAATATTTTTAGATATTCCTTCCTAAAATTGTTATTGGTCTACATCATAATCTTGCTGAGTGTGTATGTGTGAATGTGAGATTACTCATAATTCGAATGTTTTTTTTTGGAGTTAGTTTATGGCCAATTGAAAATGAAATACACTTTACCGGGCGTAAGCTCCTCCACAAAAAACTGAAAATGCCACTCCCTACAGAATTGCCCACTGATTACGAAAATCGTTATGAGAGGGGGGGGAAATGTCAGAAAAAAGGCCTTCAAATCCCAAAAAATTACCTCAAGAAACATGTATGGACACCAGTCCGGAAAATTAAATTGTTCCAAAAAAAATTAATTTTTTTTAATATGGACATAAAAATTTTGGTAAATTTGTAAAAAAAAAAAATTCTTCTAATATTTAATTTTTTTAGGATTTTTTTTAATTACAGTGCAATTTACATTACATTTTAATATGGACCCAAATGTGAATTAGTTAAAAAAAAAATAAAAAAAAATTATTTCTTCTAATACATACAGTCGAACTTCTCTATTACGAACTTCCGTACAACGAAGTTCTCTATATAACGAATTTATTTCCAGAACACTGCAATTTCGTTAAATTTTCAGTATGTTTTGATCTCCTTATAACGAGTTTCCTTATAGCGAATATTTCTCTACTACGAATTTTTTCTACGCCCGTAACTCGAATGCTCATGCGTTTATGATCTCCGTATAACGAGTTTTACATAAACACATTTTTCACTCTCAGCATACACACACATATTTTCATTTTTTATTTGTTTTTGTGTGTGAGATTCACATTTCTACTCTCTGTAAGTGAGTGAAATGTAGGCTGGCATAGTAGACTACACGGAAAAATGGAAAAATCAAACGCAGACAAAAATTACCAATTATTTTAAATAAAATTCAACATACATAAAAATAAATTTTTTTTAAAATAATTCTATATTACGAATTTTCTATATAACGAATTTTTTTTTGGTCCCCTTGAGATTCGCTATATGGAAGTTCGACTGTATATTTAAATTTTTTTTAAGATTTTTTTTTACTATTTGCATTTTATTCATCCTTATGCGATTTCGCGAAGTTTGAGTTCCCACACTTATATACTGGGCGGCAGATCGAAATTAAGTGCCCTAGGGCCTAATGTGCCTAGGGCCTATTTACATTTTATTAATCCTTATGCGATTTCGCGAAGTTTGAGTACCCACACTTATATACTGGGAGGCAGATCGAAATTAAGTGCCCTAGGGCCTAATGCGATTTTTTGCAGATGGAGTACCCACTTGACTTTTCAGGTTTTGTTGCTATTTTTAGGGGGTCCCCATGTCACCTATGGCCACTCCCACAATTTTTTGTTTTTTTTACTTTTTTTATCCTTATGCGATTTCGCGAAGTTTGAGTACCCACACTAATATACTGGGTACCCAAACTTTTTATGTCTTATTGCAATTTTTGGGGGTCCCTATCTCACCTATGACCATTCCCACAACTTATTTTATTTTATTTTTTTCATCCAAATGCGATTTCGTGAAGTTTGGATACCCACTTGATTTTTTAGGTCTTATTGCCATTTTCGTGATTTCTGGGTGATTTTGTGGGGGCTAGCATTTTCAGTTTTTATTTTTTGGGGTAAAATGATCATAAAGACTTTTATGAATATTTCAAATTCGACAAACAAATATTTGGAGATATTTCCGATCTTGGCACAGCAATCCAAGGTTAATATGGGCATACGCTCCACTTAAACGAAATGAAATGTGGCAACTCCAGCAATTTTGGTATTAAAACGAAATATCTTCACAATTTGAATGCCAAAAAAACCCGCTAATGGAAAATTTTAAAAAAAAAATACAAATTTATAGAATTGCAAAAAGTAAAACCACACAAGTAGTCACTTCTTCACAAAATGAATTCAACATTTAAAAGGATAAAATAAATGCCTCAAATACTTTTATTTGGGTTTAGCTGAAACTTGTTTACAATATGAATTGAGTAAATTTTTCAAGGAATTTACATCTGGTATAGTTTCAATATCAAATACCAATAAAAAATTAAGCATTGCCTATATACTCCTCTGCTCGGTCGATCCAAAGTCGCACTCCCTCTAAGGGAAATTTAAAAAAAAAATGTGTAAACAGAAAAATAACCAAAAAATTAATTCAACATTTAAATCGAAAATCAAGCAATGAGTTTTGATACTAAAGCTACGAATTTCCTCTTTGCCACAAATACTTTTGTTTAGGTACTGAACAGGAAACTTGTAAATTTTCAATAGGTTGATTCAGCAATTTATACAGGGTCCGCCAAATATTTTTTGAAAATTCTTTGAAAAACTACTGGATATTTTCTCAAATTTCTTTTTTCATTTGAAAGTACAATCCTTCCGGTTAATAATGGAATGGAAAATTCATTCAAATGGCTGTCTCGGCTGGCCATGCAGTAGCCTAGAGAGAATAATTCCCTCACTGTCGAGATTCGTCTGGAATTTTCCAACTTTCCAATAAATCCAAAATCCCGGCGTTTTCGAATTTACTCTCTAAGAGAGATTCGCTTTTTATAATTCGTTATAAAAAGTTTCTGGCCATGCAGTAGCCTAACGACATCAGCTCTGCGGCTGATAATGCGATCTTAAAAAAAACTCGGAGCAAAACATCGAGTTTAGCTTCGGCTGTGTGGCACAAATGTTGCCAATATCCTCCTCTTCAATTTTTGTAAACAAAAATTCGTTCAACATGGCCCAATAACAAAAACGAAATAAAACTTTAGATTTATCGATTTTTTTTTTTCAAATCATTAATTTGTAGGATTTTTTTCAAATCAACACCAAAATACCAAACATAAAAAGGGCGTGGCGCGACCTTTAATTGTTTTTTTTTCTTATTTTCCCCCTTAATCAGGATCCCAAACTACACAACCATCGGAGTGTGAAATTTTTAAACCAAAAAAAAACTGTATGAATTCACTCCAACCTAATATCTTGGGGCAAAATCACTAATCCAAAAAAAAAGAAAAAAAAAGTCCAGCTTTTTTTCATACTATTACAGGGACTAAATGCATTGCACATTTTATAAATAAACTTCAAAGTATTTAAAAATAAACGGATAACAACGTGATGGGAAGGAATGCCACTGGCAGTCTCGTTTCCATATCTGCCCACAAAATGTCTCGCTTGATAGACCAAACAACTAATAATGCCTGGCATACCTTCCCCCGCTCGAGCGGTGTCTCTCCCATGCCATTGCAAATTCCAACTTCCCAATGCCTACACAGACACACACACACAAAGAGCACAACAACAACAACAACACGTCATGAATGTGTAAATGCTGTAGCTGGCAGTGGGCACGAGTGCCCGCCTAAGTAGCAAAAGTTGGATTATAGTGTTTAACAAAATGTGTAATTTATTATTAAACATATTTGCATTGAAGTATCCCCAGGTTTTAGTTTTTTTTTTTTTTTTGTTGATGCCTTGTAGTTTTTGTTGTTTAGTCAGCAACAGCACCGATGCGAGTGGCTGCAACAGTAGAAATACCAATGGACGGACAGAGAGAGAGGAGGAACGGATCGCCAACAGACACCTTTGTGGACGCGAATCGACGCTATGCGAAATATTCGAAATTTTGAATCATCATCGTCATAATGTGTGTTGAAGTGTAACAAAATTTGGCACTCGATGGCCGATGAAAAGAACATATCGCCGAGAAAGTTGTTGCTGTTGTTACAGCCAAGCAGCCTACAGTGGCACCACACACATTACAGCGGCAAATAGAATTATCTAGAAGATTGAGTGGAATAAACGCAAAGCGGGTTTCATTTAAATAATGTAGGCCCTCAATGTGAAATTAATAAATGTACACGATTCTCAACATAATTCCAATTATTAGTTAATTGAAGTAATCAACAAAATAACGGGCTGCGCAATTAATACATTAATTATTCCAATTGATATTTCAATTCCTTTCAATTATTAGTTAATTGAAGTAATCAACAAATTAACGGGCTGTTCAATTAATACATTAATTATTCAAATTGATATTTCAATTCCTTTCAATTATTAGTTAATTGAAGTAATCAACAAAATAACGGGCTGCGCAATTAATACATTGATTATTCAAATTGATATTTCAATTCCTTTCAATTAATAGTTAATTGAAGTAATCAACAAAATAACGGGCTGCGCAATTAATACATTAATTATTCCAATTGATATTTCAATTCCTTTCAATTATTAGTGAATTGAAGTAATCAACAAAAAATAACAACAGGCTGGGTCAATTACCATCTCTGTAATATAAATTCAACTCGTTGGACAATTTCGGTTATTTTCCTAAAGCGATTTCAGGCCACTGTGCCGCTCAGCCAAACCAAAAAGAAAGCAAAGCATCTCATAATTCTGTGATGCATATGAGGCTGCTGTCCCAGCAGTCGACCGACGCAGAGGAAAAGAAAAATGAAGATTTTTGCAACCAGAAAACGCTGTTAATGCGAAACAAACTGAAACATGGGACTGCACAACATTAGAATTTTGCTGGCGGCCGCTGATGACGGCGTCGCTGTAAAGGCGAATTTTAAAGGTGTACGTGTTGCCATCGTTGCCGTTCTGTGTTTTTAGAAATATTTTTATAGTTTTTGGTGTTTTTTGTAGTTCTTTACACCTTTTTGTTTTCTGCAACATCTTTTCATATTCATTCAAATTTGTTGTTGAGTGGGCCCCTCTCTGTGTGTGTGTGTCGGTGTGCAAAATTGATGTGGTGGTGGCGGTGTTGGTCGCGCCTGGCGCAAAAAAAAAACAGAAAAAGTTTTAAGCCTTTAGATTTTGTAATTGATTTAGTTCTTCTAAATCATTTCTCAGCGTAACAACAACTGTGCACCCACCAGCATACACAGTCTCAGGCACAGCCACAGCCACGGCAGCAAAAGGCGGACGTCGAGCGATAAAACGCGTTTAACTCTATTCAAACGTTGATTTCCAATTAAAGCGCGTGTGTGTCTTTCATTTCTCTCAAACAACTAGCACTTCAACGGATAAACTTCAATTATGGTTGGTGTCTTTTTGCAAAGTGTTTTCTTTTTTTTTTGTTAATTTTTTCCTTGAGTGTACCAGATCCTGGGCGTTATCCTTGTCAATTGAAATTAAAAGAATTTGATATTTTATCACAATCATTTCCATCATGTTTGTCGGAGGTGGATAATTTCGCAAATTTAGAAGAAGAACAAAAATCTTAAAAATTCCCCATTCAAGTGAAATTTATGATCCCATTAACAATCCCAAACCTATTTATTGGTCTACATCATAATATCGCTGTGTGTGTGTGAACGTGAAAATGCCCATAATTCAAACGATTTTTTTTTGTTAGTTTATTGCCATTTATAAATATTCGTATTAATGTTCGAGTAAAAGTGATCATAAAGTTTTTTTAGGATTATTTAAAATTCGTACAAAATATTTGGAGATATTTCCTAACTTGGCACAGCAATTCAGGGTAAATATGGGCATACTCTCTCATACAATGAAATGGCTTTTCTGAAAAGTCTCATCTCAGTTTTAGGCCCCTAAATCGTACGGTATGGCCGTCAAGGGCCTTTAATGTTGGCTACTTCCGTGGGGTCTATGTGTGGGTGAAAACTTTACGGAAATCACCAAACCTTCAATATCGTCCTACCAAGGTGATCAACTGTGTATGCATATCAAAAATCATTGGTAGAAGTTAGCTTAATAGTTCATGACCACCAAACTGGAGTGAGAGTTATTTTTTTTTTAAAGAATTCGCTGCTTCTATTTTTGAGTATAAAATAATTTTTAAAAATAACTCTAACTAACAGAAAATGTTTCACTTTTGTGCGACGTTTCTTAGTTATGTACTTCTCCGAGTCAATCGGTCTGTGTGAAAAAATTAAAACCCATGTCTTCTTAAGCTCCATGAAAAACCAAAGACATATTTTGAAATGTTTGTCTGAGGGATTGCGGAGCGTTGTGGATGATACGTGTCCTCTTAAATCTATACTGGCATTAGCAAATATTTTACATGCTATTGTTTGTGATTGGAGATTTAAGAGATGGACTTGGGTGGTGTATCGTTTTAAAAAGGAGGGCGCGCCATGTCACACAGCCCCCACCGCAATCGATGTTAGAACAACCATGACGTCGTCAGGCTTTTCTAAGGGGTACCGTCAAGGACCGGTGTTTTGCCAAAAATCCGTTAACGGTTTAGACCTTTAAGCTATTAGTAAGATGGACCGCCGACGGTAGGCATCACTAACACCCATTTCTAATAGTCAAAGGGTTTGATGTCGGTGGTTAAAGGGTTAAAATAAGAAAGTTATTGCTTAAGTGATTACATTTTTACTGGCTGCCATTTGAAGATCAAATAGACCCAATTTTAGTAATTTTTTTCCTGTATTTGGTAATTTGTTTATTCAAGTACATTTGTACTTTTGAGGAGTAATAAGTACTCAACTTTAGTAAATTGTTCTAAATTTGAGTATGCTGGTAAATTTTACCTACTTATGTGAAATTCTACCACTAAGACTGCCTAACACCCATTACTAATAGTCAAAGGGTTTGATGTCGGTGGTTAAAGGGTTAAAATAAGAAAGTTATTGCTAGAGTGCGTAAATTTTTACTGGCTGCCATTTGAAGATCAAAATTGATCCAATATGAGTACGTTTTTTTTTCTTGTGTTTGGATGTTTTTTTTTTGCTGTATTTTGTGATTTAGCGTCGTTAGGCTTTTTTTTTCAAGGACCATTGTTTTGCGAAAAAGCCCTTAAGGAAAATATCAACCAAGCTATTCGTAAGATGAAGCCAGAAACCGTCATAAAGTCTTGGCAAAATGGCTTGACCGAATGTGCCGATGCGAAGCTAGCCGAGGCAACCACATGAAGGCAATTGTGCGCCACTAAATGAGGGGAACGTGGTTCACCCTGGGTAAATTCGATTTTTATTTCGATTTCCCCAAGTCCTTACATATTTTTTGGGGCCGGTTTTTAGGCCTTCTGGTATCTCAGCAAAAGTACACTTTTTCATTTTCGAATTAACACAGGTATTCTTTGAGATAGTCGTGATTTTGTTTTATTATTGGTTTCGCTTACTTTTTTTTGAAGATGAGACCGAAGTTGCTGTGACTGTGAAGGACATGCGTTACAGGAACATCACAACGTAGCTATTGTGTCCTTCCTCAAATGTCACCCAGGCCGTTACTCTTTTCTGATGACAGCCCTTTACTCTTTTCATGAAATTTTCCATGACTATTTCACAGAAATGTGACTGTATCTCACCGATGGCGGTTGGGATCTCGTACTTGTTTCTGGTTTATTCGCATAAGTCGGAGATTTCACAAAACCGCAAAGAAAAAAGACGCACGGCGTTAAATCGCTTGATCTTGCTGTCCAATTGGCAACGGAATTTTTGAGATAGTTTTTTTTTGGGTTTCACTGCTATTCCGGTTTAGTTTTAGTTTTTTTTTTTTTTTTTATTATTTATTATTTGTTTATTTTTTATTTTATTTATCTTTTATCTTTTATTTTTAATTTTTTTTTTTTTTTTTTTATTTTTTATTTTTTATTTTTAATTTTTTATCTTTTAACTAGTAAGTTGTAATGCGCCTATGGCGCCCGTTAATTTGCTTGAGAAAGTATTTGTTACTTAATTTTAAAAATTTTGTAAAAAATATTTTGAGAAAACTATTTTGTAAAAAAAAATTTGGGAAAAAAATAAAATTGGAAAAAAAAAATTTGTGGAAAAAAAATTTTTGCTGAAAAAAAAATTTTTGTTGAAAAAAAAAAATTTTGTTGAAAAAAAAAAATTTTGTGGAAAAAAAAAATTTGTTGAAAAAAAAATTTTTGTGGAAAAAAAAATTTTGTTGAAAAAAAAAAAATTTGTAAAAAAAAAAAATTGTAAAAAAAAAATTTGGAAAAAAAAAAATTTGGGGAAAACACAATTTCTGTACAAAAAAAAAGTATTATTTTTTTTATTATTATTATTTATAGAATTATTATAGAATGCCTATTTAAATTCCTACGTACTGCGTGACAGAGTCAGTGAATCAGTGAATCAGGGAATCAGTGTATCAGTGAATCAGTAAATCAGTGTCGAGGGTAAATATATATATTATTTTTTAGAGTAAATAAGAGTAAATTTTTATTCTAAGGGTGACTCAGACCATATGGCTAGATTTTTCAGACCAAACCACAGTTAGGAATCGAACCACAACCCCTACGCTGATAGGCAAGCTCGCTACCAACTCGCCTAAAGTGTGCTTAGACTTTTCTTTTTTAAAAAAAAATAGTTTAGGCTTCGGTTTGCTCCATTACCCATTGCAGGCGCTTTCCATGTTCTGCTGGTTTGAGCTCCGAAGTAAGCTGCATTTTCTACGCTAGCTCAATACTCTTACTGTCCTTAGCCGACCCCAGTTTCTTCAAATTTGTTGACCACTCTTCGAATGCTTGACACATTAGGTATCAACTTTCTGGACAGGAAAAAACGACAATAAATTTTAAAAGTGCACTCTTACTAAAACTGAATATCAGTTCATCTTGATCCACAGCTTATTTTTATTATCTGAAAGAACGTAGAGACAAAAAAAAATACGAAAACCGCTGCAAATACATACTTGTTCGCACTCAAATGTTGTTCAATTTTATAAGTTTATTGTGTGTTTTTCCCAAACACGCTATTGCTTATACACAAATACGTAATATTAATAGTCAATACTCTATATTTCCATTCAAATAAGCTTTGTGTAGAAGGAAATGAGCTGTACTTGCTATAAAGACCAAACACGGGTGTTACTTGTGTGTAAACATTTAAAAAAGACGTACTTTTCAGCGTATGTGTTTCATCTCGAGGTTTCTTAGTATAAAGTGGATATTGAGGCTGTTGAATATCATTGGGCACAAAGAAAACGTTGTTAAGAACTACAGAGAGTTCTTGTGAAATTGTTTGTATTTTCCTTGTCACGTCGGGTAATTCGTAGTAGCCGAATTACCCGACGTGACAAGGCGAGAATGTTGAGACAAAAATCGGTTTCTCTTACATTTTGTCCCAAAAATATTTTTCATGCAACATATGTGTGTTTGGAGCAGGTCCCAAACATATTTATGATGCAATCATATTTGGTTTCAAACATAATATGTTGACATACAAACATATATACTATTCGGTCCGTCTGCAAACATATGTATTTTTTCACATGTACTTATCTTTAAACCTAATTGTGAATGGCTCTATTTAGACCCTCTAGGATTACATACAACGGTTTCAATATTTAATATTTAAACTCAAATCCTCCTTAACTAAATTAATTGCGTATCCCATCAAAAGCATAATTTTAAATCAACATCAGCAAAAACATTAAATAATCACTTATGCATTTCTTTTCTCTTCTCTTGCAGGATGATTTAAACAAAGAACAAATTGTCCGTAAGTAACTGAAAATATGAAAACTACAGCCATCAATTAAAGATTACGCAAAGCGGAAAGCTTTTAAAATATTTCAATGCAACAGATTATGACAAAGATCAAAGTGAGACACAAATGGCCAGCGGCAGACGGACCGACAGACTGGACGGCAGCCTCCAAACTAACGGCACATACACATGCAAATGTAGACGACATCTTAAGTATTCAAGCAATTCGTAATCGCTTGACAGTAAGCGATTAATGTGAAATTAACAGACCAAGTGAAAGAGCGCTCGCCGATAAGGCAGGAAAACTAAATCGACCGAATAAAAGTGTTTACAATGTTTTGAACTGCAACAACATCATAAAATCGCCCACGTAATTGTGGTGGACATTTCATTTTCAGTTTGGGATGGATGGACGGCCACAGCTGGATTCGTAGACAGTCACCGGCTATATGTGTGTGCATGTGTTTATTAGGATGGCCGGGACTTTGAACTGGATGCAGCTAGTGTAGTGATTGTACGTTTTCGTTTCATTTAGATTTCACAACATGCCACCCCAATGTATGTTCATACATCGGCACTGTTGTAATCCACGTCCAACACATTTGTAACTTTCAGATCGCAGGGACAGACGGACGGCTTAACAATACAAATGGGCATATGAATATAAAGCCAACGAAAAAAAAACACAACAACACATTAGAAGTGAGACTAGACAATTTCGGGAAATTAAGCATGACATGGACCACCAAAGACATTACGAGCATTTGAGCAGACATTAAGAATTTGTTCGCTTCGAATAAAAATAATACACTGAACCGATGACATTCTGGCGTGATCATTTAGACAATGCGTTGTAGGGAATATTTAAAATATTTTTTTGAACATAAATCCGGTATATGGACTAGGCGTGGATATGTGATGTTCAAAAATAGATTGTTTTTTTTTTTTTTTGTAAATAAATCAGATACATCAGGTTCCCATTTGAACCGATTTTAATAAAGTTGCATTGAAAGTTCGAGACGAAGCCTGGAAAATGATCCCGTTGAGGCCTTGTCAAACGTTATTAGGCATACA
The DNA here is from genome assembly GCA_958296145.1 of Hydrotaea cyrtoneurina. Taxonomy (NCBI): domain Eukaryota; kingdom Metazoa; phylum Arthropoda; class Insecta; order Diptera; family Muscidae; genus Hydrotaea; species Hydrotaea cyrtoneurina. Next base: position 56,594,371 of record OY282516.1, on the reverse strand, counting down.
TCTGGTAGTTTAGACAGTGTTTCAATAGCTGACTCAATTTTAGCTGAAGCCCGAAAACAAAAGGTGTCTTCAGCATAAGAAACAATCAGAAGCTGACTAGCTAACAGCAGCTGAAACTTAGAAAGTCTTGCAGCTAAAAAAAACTCTACAGCTGACTGCGCAATATTGCAGTCAAAAGAAATCGTAAACAGCATCAAGTGGCAGCTAAACAATGTTTCTTTTCATTTCAGTGCAGCCAACATGTGTTTCACATACTCACTAGCTGTACAGTTACAAATCGAGGGAGAGCCTAAAGTAAAAGAGAGCCAGAGAGTAATAAACATTTTTAGCAGTGCTCCCCTTTAGGTTAAGCTAACGAATGGAAATAAAAGTAACCAAAGACAATGGCTGGAATTTTTTCCAAATTATTACCAAAGATGAAATTTTGACTTAATTTTTCAAAATATCAATAATAATAGCTAAAGAGAGCAATTGATCAGCGAAGACAGCTTTTAAAACACTGATTTTAGATGCGATTCAATAAAATCGGTTGAAATATTTAGGTATTTTATTAATTCAAAAAAGTACCCATATAATTCTCACATTTTGTAAAAATGAAGACGAACGACTGTGGACGAAATGGATTTGTCTTTGTCATAACAATATTATTTAAAATATTTTTTTTTTTTTGTTGTCATCGTTTTTCAGTTCTCCGCAATGCCTTCAATGCCTTCGATCCGGAAAAGAATGGCTACATCAACACTCAGATGGTGGGCACCATTCTCAGCATGTTGGGCCATCAATTGGACGATGCCACATTAGCGGAAATTATCGCTGAGGTCGATGAGGATGGCTCCGGGCAAATTGAATTCGAGGAATTCACAACACTGGCCGCCCGTTTTCTCGTTGAAGAGGATGCCGAGGCCATGTTACAAGAACTCAAAGAGGCCTTCCGTCTGTACGATAAAGAGGGCAACGGTTACATAACGACCGGTGTATTGCGTGAAATCTTGCGTGAATTGGATGACAAGCTAACCAATGACGATTTGGACATGATGATTGAGGAAATCGATTCGGATGGTTCCGGTACCGTAGATTTTGATGGTGAGTTCTCTCCAACACTAAATGGAATGCAATTTTCTCATACATGTTGTGTCTTTCCCATAGAATTCATGGAAGTCATGACGGGTGGTGATGATTAACTAACTCAACTGTATGCTAAAACAATATTAGGAAGGAACCTAAAGCCCCCGGACCCAACACCATGTATACGATTTATCAAAATTATAGTTACTATACGAATTTTTTTGTAAACCAACACCGACACAACACACACACTCAACATTTACTTTAATAATAACTATAATAATAATAAAAAAAAAAAATAATAAAACAAAACATACAAACAAATCACCAGCTCCCCACAAAACCAACTTCAAAATCAATCATTTCCAAAAAAAAAAAAACAAGAAAAACGTACAATTTAAAAATACTTCGCCACAGATGCCAGTCTCCACACTCAGGATTTCTGTGACGGCTTATGGGATTTGTGTATTTAAGAACAATAACAACCAGACAATCTCATCTAATGTGTCATAATTATTTCATAATTATATAATTTATTTTTTGTTTCTTTCCTTGAGAATATTTATTGTAACTGTCAAAGTGTTTATGCCAAATCAGTTTTAATTTTATTGTAGAATTAGAATTTCATTGATATTGACGGACATTCTTTAAGTGTTTCGTGTGTGCGTGTGTTTTTTTGTTTTTAAATGATTGAATTTGAATTTGAATTTCCGCCTCAATGTTTCCTTGTTTATTTGTGTTCAATAATTGACAACACCAACCGAAAAAAACTAATTTGAAAACATGACTGTTTTGTTTGTAGCCAAAGAAGAAAAAAAATAATATAATTTAAATAATTGAAGTCTAGAACAGGGTACTCGTATTTTTGTATAATATTCATTAACGTTATTGATACACCTATTAGTGTTAGTGATAATGAAGTTGAATGAAATGGAAGCCGTATTCAAAAAGAGACAGAAATTGCCAAAGTTGAATAAATGTCGTTAACAAACTAAGCCAGATGAGGTCGAAACAAAATGCCAGTGGTGTTTTTTATTTTTTTTTTGGTAGTTTTATTTATTTATTATTAATTACAATACAAAGTAAATTTATATTCTAATTTTGGGTCCAAGGGTAAACAGACCATTTGGCTAGATTTTTGCAACGTTTGACCAAAGCCTCTGGTGGGAATCGAACCCTGATATTGGGCGATAATTCGGTTGTGAACATATATTTGGGAATTTGGAGAAAAATCCAAAGTTTTATTTTGGCAATAATTCTATGGAAATTGTTTCAAATCAAAAATGCTCCAAAAATAGAAACGAAAGATTATTCAAAAAAAAAAAAAAAATTCCAACCCACAAAAAATGTTTATTTTTTCATAACATTTAGATAACACAGGGTGTTATTTTGGTATTTTTTTTCATACTTTTTAAATTCAAAAAAGGACAACAATTGAGTGCAAATAAGTCTGTGTTTGCAACTGTTTTTTGAGGTATTGAATCGACGCTGGGCTGTTGGCGTAGACCTTATCGTTCACGTGGCCCCAAAGGTGTTAAATCACAAGATCTCAGCGGGCAATTGTGATCACCTCTTCGAGAGATAACACGGTTTTTATTTAATGTCTGAGAGAATTCTTATGATCAGAGTTGAATTGTGGAATTGTATGAGGATTATTTTTGTGGATGATCTTAATCCTCTAACTGGTCTCTTTATGGGTTAATTTTACCCTTTTTTCGAGAAAATCAAAAAATATCCTTTAAAAAAGGACATTTAAGGATCAAAATATTCTACGAAAATGTTTGCCGGGGGTCACCAAAGACACCAATGTTGTAAATAAAGCTCTTTACCCTTAATTAGTAAAATTAAACACCAACATATACAAAACAGGTAAAAACGGCGTCAAGTTCGGCCGGGCCAAACACTGAGTTCTCGCGTCTTACAAATCGGGTGTGATATTTATTAAAATTAATAATAAAAAATAAAAGAAAAAAAATGGTAAAATTACACGCCAACTTCTATAAAAAAATTATAATTTTGTTTTAATAGTGGTTTATTATAGTATTATAGTTTATTAAAATATATGTGATTTTTCGATTAACATTTTTTCAAAATGAAATGCTAATGATTTTAAAGCAAAAACATAATTTTGTATGTGCAAAAAGGAACGGGGGAGATGTACGACGTCGGGATTACGGCGACGATCACCTTAATTGTAAGGCCAATGAAAATTGGAAACATTTTCACAATTTTTTTGTGGGGCGACTTTTTAGAGTTTTGGGGTATTTTTCATTTATTTTGTGGAATTTTTTATTTGGGGCATTTTTCATTTTATTTTTGGGAAATTTTGTATTTTGTTGGTAGCCATATTTTCCAGAAAAACATTCTGCGAAACTTTTTTAAAGTCCAAGATTCTCATAATGACGAATGGCGTTTATTTCGTTACCCAATCTGTGAGTAGAATCCACTTCATGGAAGACCACAATAGTCCTGAAGTCGTTGTTTTTTTTTTCAAAAATCTATTTTTGTTTATTAAATATGGTGGCTTTTTACAGTGTAATAACAACAACAAAAATATAATAAAATCAACAAAATTTCAAGATGAAACAATTCTATTCTATAGATATTTGAATGGTATCTCTTCGAAAGATATCCGTCGTCTGGTCGTCTGTACTTTCAATTTTTTGTTCACAATTTAGCTTTCGGTGCGCTTTCCTGCGAAGAACGGCGTTTGTAACACCCTTCAAGCGATTTCTTATGTCCACTCTTTTCAGTTTCGCCTTAAAAACGCAAATGACTTTCTGGACAAATTTATTTTGCAACAGACTTTAACTAACTCTTAATGACTTCTGTGATCGCAACCAGCAATCTACGTTATTTTGCTTTCCTTTGTCTGGCGGCAATATTTTCTCCGGAGATTTTTGATTTTTGGTTTATTTGTCGACGTATTGTTGGTCGGTGGAAAGCTTAAGGAAAAAAATAGCTTTGAAATGTATTGCAAGTGACATGTTTACACGTTGCAAATGCACAAATGTTGTAACACATTTTAAAGATGAGGTCAATTTATCAGCGCATATTCCGCTGTAAAACCGATGATAGTTATTAGGGTGTATCGACAGGGGATTTTAAAAGTTTCTTGAATCAAATAATATATTTATAATAAAATATTTGTATACACTTTTTTTTGTTCCCGTAATTTCTTTAAGCGGCACTTATAAAAAAAAATAACTTGTGTCTCGATGTAAATAAAAAAGAAATATGTCGTAAAAATCTGAAGAAAAAAACTTTGTGTCGAAATGAAGACCATATTTAAATTGGAATAGTTGTTTAGTTAATATTTTTTATGAAACTTTTCCAAATTTTAATACGAATTTAATTTAATTTAAAATTATGAAATTGTTTCATAAAAATGTATGCAAAGTATTTTTTTAATAAACATTACGGATTTTTTTTATAAAAATTACCGATTATGAAATTATTATGAAATTTTTTGATAAAAATATAAATTTATTTCATACAAATTATGAAATTTTTTTATAAAAGTTATGAAATTTGTTAATTAAAATTATGAAAGTTTTTCATATAATTATGAAATTTTTTCATAAAAATGTATGAAATTTTTCATAAAAATTTATGAAATTTTTTCATAAAAATGTATGAAATTTTTTCATAAAAATTTATGAAATTTTTTTTCATAAAAATTTATGAAATTTTTTCATAAAAATTTATGAAATTTTTTCATAAAAATTTATGAAATTTTTTCATAAAAATTTATGAAATTTTTTCATAAAAATTTATGAAATTTTTTCATAAAAATTTATGAAATTTTTTCATAAAAATTTATGAAATTTTTCATAAAAATTTATGAAATTTTTCATAAAAATTTATGAAATTTTGCATAAAAATTTATGAAATTTTGCATAAAAATTTATGAAATTTTTCATAAAAATTTATGAAATTTTTCATAAAAATTTATGAAATTTTTCATAAAAATTTATGAAATTTTTCATAAAAATTTATGAAATTTTTTCATAAAATAATATGAAATTTTTCATAAAATATTTTATAAAAATTGGGAAATATTTTATAAAAATTGGGAAATATTTTATAAAAATTGGGAAATATTTTCTTAAAAATTATGAATTGCTTTCATAACAAATAGTATATATTTTTCTAAAAATAACGAAATATTTTCATAAAAACTTATGTAAACAAGGTGGCGCAAAAGTAATCCTCCTATCAGAAAATGCTATACATTTTGCGATTGGCCCCTAATGTCAGTGGCAACTGCGGCGGCGGCCATTTACATGACATTATATTCTCGACTTGATGTAAAAAAAATTAAAAGATCCAAAATTAAATAATCCACAAGAAGAATCAAAGTTTTTCATTTTTTTTAATTACTGCCAAAAAAAACGTTGGAAGTTTACTTTTGCGCCACCTGTTACCTTTGGCTAAAAAGTAAAAATCAATTGTCATTCATAAAAATATTTCATATTTTTCATAAAAATATTTCATATTTTTGAATAAAATATTTCATATTTTTGAATAGTTCATTTATTTTAAATATTGATAATTTTGTAATTTTAACAAAATTTGTTCATGTAACTAATGAAAATAATTCTTTCATCCGAAGATAGGAATTATATTTTTTTTACAAATCTATTTCTTTTATTTCTCAACCAATAACATCTGAAAAATTAACAACAAATTAAAAGTCTACGTTTTTCGTTACCCTCCAATGTGAACTCACTCGCACAAATTAGAAATTACATTTGAGCAGACATGTTGAAGCAACATGTTGCATTTATCTTTTCGTTTTCCTCGATCTTTCGTTTGACCACAGGAAAGAAAAAGTATATATGACAAAGAAGACAAATTCAAAAAGCTTTCAGGCCAAAATATGAACACAACAACAAGAACGAAGAAAAGGACAGTAAAAAAGAAAAGAAACAGCCACAAACAGCAAGAGCATGATAATGTTTGCCTGTACTGCAGCCAATATGGATACGATTTTGTCAAAAATATTTCTTTGCTTCATTTGTAATAATTTACTTTTGATGTTGAATTTAACAAATGTTCCGATATGATTCGTAGTCATATTTTGTATTTTTAGCACGAATCCATTTATTCGGTTGAAAGGGAGGGGGGATTTTATTTGTCGTCTTTTTAGTTGTTTTAGTTTTTTCTTCTCTAAAGCGGCGGCACAGATGAGCTGCACCAGTGGGTTGGTCTTGTGGTCCATACAGGCATGTGTTGCCGTTGGTGTGGCTGTTTCTGGTTACAATTTCCGTATGCTGAATATGAATAGACAATGTTGACGATGATGATGATGAGGAGGAGGAGATGATGATGATGATGATGCTTGCAGCACAATTGCTGGCTGTTGGCATATTAAGGACAGACATTTAACGAGGCGTACGTACGAGTATAGTTGACATTTTTTTGATTTGTTTCCATCAAAGGGAAAAGAACACACACTCTCTCACATAAGAAATAAATTTCTTCTGGCTTTAGTCAAATATGATTAAGATCATTTTATATTAGTGAGGTGGATTGCCCAATTGACATACGTTGGAGAGTACGAGTACATGCTGCCTAAATTTGGTTTTGCAGAAAAATTTCAAAAGTATAATTTCAAAATACCCACACAAACAGAGGAAAATATGAAAAAAAGCGAATACCATTTGAGCGAATTATTTTCTTCTTCTTAACTTTAGGCAAATGTAAATGAAATTGTTTAGTGAAAATCAATTAGAACAATTAAACTGATCGGCATTGCTTATATACAAATAATTATAACCGTTACACACGTTTATTGGAAGTCATATAATCGTAGGCATGAATTATGTTACATCAGAATTTTATATAGAAAAGAAGAGAAATGTAATTGTTCCAATTCAGGAAACAATGCCCCCAATTAAAAATAAATTAAATACCAAATAATAACAGGACAGCTGTCAAATAAAAAATTACTGCTGTCCAATCAAATGGCAGCTATCAAATAAAATGACAGCTGTCAAATAAAATGACAGCTGTCAAATAAAATGACAGCTGTCAAATAAAATGATAACTGTCAAATATAATGTCAAATAAAAATTACAACTGTCAAATAAAATGACAGATGTCAAATAAAATGACAGCTGTCAAATAAAATGACAGCTGTCAAATAAAATGACAACTGCCCAATAAAATGACAGTTGTCAAATTAAAAATGACAAAAATAAAATGACAGCTGTCAAATAAAATGACAGCCAATAAAATGACAACTGTCAAATTAAAAATGAAAACTGTCAATTAAAAAATTAAAACTTTCAAATAAAAAATTAAAACTGTCAAATAAAAAATGAAAACTGTCAATTAAAAAATGACAAAAATAAAATGACGGCTGTCAAATAAAATGACAACTGTCAAATAAAATGACAACTATCAAATAAAATGACAGCTGTCAAATAAAATGACAGCTATCAAATAAAATGACAGCTGTCAAATAAAATGACAGCTGTCAAATAAAATGACAGCTGTCAAATAAAATGACAGCTGTTAAATAAAATTACAGCTGTCAAATAAAATGACAGCTGTCAAACCCTGTTTAACTTTGCATACAAGCCTTTGGCTTCGCGGGGAAATAAGCAATTTTAATAGAAATTTGTATTTATATTTCAATAAAATAAAAAAAAAAAAAATGACGACTGTCAAATAAAATGACCGCTGTCAAATAAAATGACAGCTGTCAAAGAAATTGACAGCTTTTCAATAAAATGACAACTGTCAAATAAAATGACAGCTGTCAAATAAAATGACAGCTGTCAAATAAAATGACAGCTGTCAAATAAAATGACAGTTGTCAATAAATCTATATTTTTCAGTTTTCATCAAACAAATCGCTCCGCTTAATTCAGAAATGTCGAATAAGTGGAACGATTTCATACAAAAAAGAATCCAGAATTGAAACTCTTTTATTTATTTGACTTAAATTCTGGGGATGGCCCCTATAAACTTTCTATATATAATGCCAGAAATTTCTGTCGAAAGTTGTAGGTCAAAATTTGTCACTCAGATCGTTTAACATAAAACATATCTCACTTATACGAACTACGTTTTAGGGGCATGCATAACTTATAGAAATTGGCTTGATTTTTTCATTTGCTGTTTGGCGTAGACTTCTGTTGATCACCCACAAATTTTACCAACAGTATTTTTGGTCTGATCCTCAAGATCCCTTCCTATCCAGACATTTGGTAATCGGGAGTTCTGAAAAACTCTCTTTACTTTCGCTAAAATACTAGCTGGTGTTTTTTTCTTAGCATTCGATATCTGGTTTCTAAACCCGGCATTGCTTTATTGTCATCGTTTTTCGTTTTTTTTTTTTTCAGAAATATGTTTCCAATATGAACCAATTTAGGATTAGTTTAAGAGATTCCTGGAATACTTGAATTTGACATCATTTCACTTGTAGTCTCAAGTTTCTGCATGTTTTCACTTTTATTCACAAAACTCTTTCCGTTGTAATTACATTTCTACTAACTGATGACATTTGCATTTGCAAAAACTTCAGATCGTTAATGAACCGAATAATGATTTAAAATAATATATCGTTGACGCTGGCATTGTTCACAGACCTCAACCCAACCCAATTGTCGGTGTCGGCGTCGTCATCCGAATGTGTTAAACTGGCGTAGACCAACAAAAAAAAAACCAAAGGTCAGATGGCCAAATTCAAAAGAATTCACGCATTCGAAACGAATAATCGAAACCGAACACAAAAACAGCAGAAAAAGAATCCCAATAAATCATTGATGATTCATCAGCAATAGAATTTGAGAATTTGAAATAAATTTAATTAAATTTAACAAAAACAAAAAGCATTTCAGTTCTGTTTTTAGTTGCTGTTCGAAATGTCAATGAAAACTTGGCAAATTCTAAACAAGTCGAATAGAAATGAAAACCAACCCCAAATTTAAGCAACAAACACAAACAACTTTTATGTTTTTAATATTGTCAACAACAATCAAATAAAATTCAACTAAAATCCACAACAACGCCATCAACATCAATTCGGGAAAAACTTTGTATTGATCACCACTGCATCGCTGCTCATTCATCTGAAATTGATTTCTTTGTTCTCATGAGTTTTTCCCTTCTATTTGTCATTTTCAGCTACCGCGGGCCAGGGGGTTTGAGGGCAACCAAATCGAAAACGTATTGAGGCGACATTTGCCCAATTGGCAAAATAAACACGACAATTAATTAAATTAATTCATCGATAAAATACAATCGAACATTCGGCAAAACAACACAGGCAACCAAACCAACAACGATCGATTCATTATGAAATTTTGAAATAAATGAAAATATTCAATTCGCCATTCAATGCCTGCTCTCTGCTCGCCGTCTCTGTCGAAACGATCATTCAAATCGATCAATAGATTCAATTAATTACTCTCACATCCAATCGATACAATCGATGCCCGTCCGCTCAGACATGCCTTTCGCAGAGACTTTTGTTTAGAACCCGAATTTCCCACAAAATACCTTTCACATGATAGTTCACAAAAAAAAAAAACAAAGAAAAATACCAAATCAATATTAGAAGATTTTTTGTATTTGAACATTACAAGAACACAGTGGTTTGGAGGCCCATACAAGTGCAGAAATTGAATTAACATAACATCTTTTATTGAGGAAATTGTATTATATGTGTCTACCTTCCTGCATAGATTAAATGGGTCCACGCACCCATTACGAAATGGACCCTTTAAGATACGAGAGCTGCACGGGAATTAATATTTGTTGACCGCCATGTAATATTAAATAAAATGTCATTTAAAATGAAGGAAGTCAAGTTCAAAAGTCAAAGCAAAAGAAAATCCAGAAATTGTTGACAACAATTTTATAAGAAAAATCCTTTGACGGAATTTTTAAAACATTAAAGAAATTCATCTCATCGAAAAAACTACGTATACGTCAAGATATCACTGGGCAGGTCCAATGCCTCAATATCACGATGCGAATACAAAAATCCTCACCTGGATGCATTACTGAATTAAATTTATGATTTATACAGTCTTTGTCAGAGCAGAGAAATAAAGCATACATAAAAAAAGAAGTCCATATGCAGTAGGTTAATAAATAAGGTCCAACGAATGGTTAGGCTGTGGATTCCGGGTGCATTTATCTCTATGAAAAATGACTGAAAAATAAAGTCAAACATTCCCCAAATGAAGAATTCCCAAAAAGAAATGAAAATGCCCCAAAAAAAACTTGGGGAGTTTTTCTATGGCTCTATGAAAAAAGCCCCAAAAAAAATCAATGAAGAATTCCCCAAAAAAAAATAAAAATCCCCAAAAAAAATTGGGGAGTTTTTCTATGGCTCTATGAAAAATGCCCCAAATGAAGAATTCCCAAAAATAAAATCAAAAATTCCCCAAGTGAAGAATTCAGAAAAAGAAATGAAACTCCCTCAAAAAAATTGGGGAATTTTTCTATAGCTCTATGAAAAATGCGCCAAAAAATGACTGAAAAATAAAGTCAAACATTCCACAAATGAAGAATTCTCAAAAGGAAATGAAATCCCCCAAAAAACTTGGGGAGTTTTTCTATGGCTCTAAGAAAAAAGCCCCAAAAAAATCAAAAAATCCCCAAACGAAGACTTTCCAAAAATAAATGCCAAATGTCGCGAAAATAAAATGAAAAATTCCCCAAAAAGGCCAAGATGGAAATTTTCCCAAAAATTCTGGGAAAATCTCCCAAATAATATATAAAAATTCCCCCAATTAAAGCGGCGGCTCAATATTTAAATCTTTCCTACCATCGACTGGAACATTCACTTAGGCCTTATAAATAAGATCGTAGTTAAACCACGATTATGTAAAAAATAGGTACAAAAAACCTAATGATGTGGCAACACTCACACTTTTATCTGCAAACAAATGTGGTGGTGGATTTTGGTTACAAAATAAGTTTTGATTCTTCTTCTTGATTCTTTGTCACAATCATCTGGCTATTAAAAGCCCAATATTGGACGAATAAGCTGCGTGAAAACTTTGACAGAAACAAATAATTTGAAGTTTAAATTCAATTTAACCAAAAACGAAGATTAACCTCTACTCATTAATTGGCCTTCAATCATATCAGCAATGACCTTTGAATTAAATATAAAAAAACGAAAAAATAGTTTACATATTGTATTTGAAAAAAAAATTGGGACATTTTTGGGGGTATTTTTCATAATAAAAAATGGCCAAATTTTGTATGAGTTTTTATTTTTGGGGCATTTTTCATTTGGGAACGGAAAGCGAGTTGGTAGACGATTCCCACCAGAGGCTTTGTTCTGTCTTGGCATATAGTCTAAGTCAAGTTTCCCTTGGACCAAAATTCGAACACAAATTTAATATGTAGTGCTTCAATAAAAAAAAACAATTGGGAATTGTTTATAAATTATTTGTTAGACTTTTTAAAACAAGTTGGGTAAACTATCATGTTGCCCTTTTGGGGCATTACCTTTGTATGTATTACCTCGAGGTCCGAGAAGTGCATAGAAAAGGATGATTCTGCTTGGGAAATCGGTGCTATCTCGGGCTAAGCAAGCAGTGTCCTATCTGACGTTTATTCTGCCGAAGCTTTTTTGTGACGCAGAAACAACAAAAGCAAATGAAACGATGTCGGATGTGTTCGAGAGAAATGTCGTGTTGACATGTATGACACCATCCGTATTATCGAGAAGTATAGGCGTCAAATGGACCTTGGATCTGTGTGAGCTTCAATCCGATATGAACATGTGTTCCTTGAAATTAAGCTCATTAAAAAATACAACAATTGCTGGTTAGCACAGACCTCAATTGATTCAGACCACACATTTGACCAGGCTCTATAAAAAATGTTCCAAATGAAAAATGCCCCAAAATAAACGAAAAACCCCCCAAAAGCCCAACATGAAAATTTCCCCAAAAATTCTGAAAAATTACCTAATGCAAAGTCCCGCAAATATTATGAAAAGTACCCCAAAAAAACAACATTATAAAAAAAATTTATATAGTTTTGAATTATGTTATGAAAATATCCCCAAAAAAAAAATTTCCTAAAAATAAAAAAATTGCGGAATTTTTCATTGTCCATTTTTTGGGTTATTTTTCATATGAAAAAATGCCCCAATAATGAAAAATTAAATGTTACCTAAAACTTATGAAAAACTCCCCAATTTTTCATTCCCAATTTTTATCCCATTTTTTTTTTTTTGGTGAATTCTTCATTTTTTGGGGGCATTTTTTTTTTCTTGTTGCCAACATCTCTGACCGTTTGTTCCAATGTTTGTGTTTTTGTTTTTGGATTTGTTTGCGGTTCGTTGGTTGAAGAACGACCAATTATTTGATGTTTTATGTGGTTTTCCCTTCATATCATTCGGATTTTTTTCTGTGTTGGCTTTAAAATTTCCACTCTTTTTCGATCTTGCGCTTCTAATTATAAACGTGTGTTGTGTTTCTCAACAACAACAACAACAACAAATATATGTCGCTCTATAGCTAAAGTATTACAGCAACAGCGGACGACGGACGGCGACAGAATAAAGAACACACAGTGAATTGAATTGAAAACATTGCGTTGTTGGATGGTTTGGTTGGGTTGAATTGGATTGGGTTGGTGTGGTCGTTTGTAACATTTTGAACGACGTGTGATTTTGAATTTGCATCCACTTTTGCCAAAATACACAGCACCACCATCACCACCGACACCACCACCAACAACAACAACAAAACAGCAAAAGCAGAAGCACCACCACCAGCCAGCCACCAGTGGCAGTGGCAGCAGCAGCATTAGCAGTGGCAGCAAAACGAAAATTCAAACTAATTCGATCTGATCGAAAGGTAATTTTTTAATTGATGCAAATCACCAGAGTTGAGTGATTATCGTGGTGCGCTTACGTGAACAACACACATTTTCTCGGTCGGTCGGTCGTCGCATTCATTGATCTTCTCTTCGCACAGAATTGTAGTTTTTCCGTTTTCATTTCTATTTGCTCCTCCTTACATTCGGTGGGTAACTAAATTTGGAGCGACACCCAATAAGTGATAAACTTTGATTGGTATTTTTTTTTAAAAAATAAATAAAAAAATATACAATTTGTAAAATATTTTAAAAAAAAAATAGTTTGAAATTTCAACCTTGTTCGCCAAGTGTCACAAAAACCTCAACAAAAAAAAAGGAAATACATTTTTTTAAAAAAGAAATTTTATATTTTTAGTGCCACCGATTTAAGGATTTATTTGTAACCACATTTTCTTTTTTTTTCACATTTGGATTAACTTTTGATAACCTAGCAAAATGGTAAGTTTGGAACTGCAGTGAAAATGTGAACTAAAAGTTTTGCAGAGTTTGCGAATTATTGGATGGGCGATATATTTTTGAAAGTTTAAGGCTTTGTTGAATTTCTATTTTGAACACCTGATTTGTGTTTCTTCTTTTTTAGTTTTTATTTTTTGGTTTGTTCGTTAAATTCATTCTCAATGTGGCCTTGATAGTAGAAAATAACATCATTAATCAATTTAATTGTGCTCATTTATTTTAGAGGTTAAATGTAGGATTTTTTTTCGCCTTTAAATTCAATGTAATTTTCTTAAGTAATCGAAGAATTTCTAGAAATGAAATGTGTGAATTTTAGTTAAGTTCGTGTAGAAGTGTTTTTCGTTTTCAAATGCATTTGAATGTACAAAAAAAAACACTGAGAAAGTGTACACTAGGAACATAGATTTGTGCAAGTACTTTTTGTTACAGGGTGTACAGGTAGAAGATGACATTTTGAGCGGCTGTTTGACATATTTAACACTGGAGGAATTTTACAGTAGGAGGTCAAATAAAATGGCCAGCTTCAGATTTCACAAATGTTGTCTGTAAGCCATGTAAAACTTCTCTAGAAAAACATTAACCGGCTTGAAAAAACATTCGGTTCCGTTCAGTGAGTATACAAATTATATTGGGTGAAAAGTAGTTCCCCCTCCGGTCCCTCATCAAATGTTAAGGGAAATAAGTTAGTTCTCTTTATTCAAAAGTAGTTTTCAGCCTCGGAAGAGCTCTTCATTGTTTGAGACAATTTACGAATCGAGTAAAGTTTTCATGTGTCTGCGATGAGAACAAGTGATACGCGAAAGAGTCAGTGTCAGCTGAATACGACAGATGAGTTAGATCTTGCCATAGACTTTTTTTTTAACCGGCACCGCTACTTGAGGACTTAGTGGTGATCTTTTTCTGGAGAGCTCAGTTATTCTTTTCAATGTTAGTCGTCTGTCAGTTCCAGTAATGTTTTCTTTGCCGTTGCCGCCAAGTACACATCATGAGTTTTCCCCTCCTGCCCCTGAATAGACGACACGGCTGTGAGTGGTTCCCATGACATTCAATTCTTAAGTTTCTCATCAGCTGTAACTAATCCATGCAAAAAAAAACCCCTACTAAGACTTTCAATAGCAGCAATGTTGTCAATTTTATTGCTTTGCATTGCACTGCAATTCCTGGCGTTTGAATTATTTCCAATTATTTCAATGGAACTGAAATGACTTGTCTTTGTAAAGGGTTCCCCGATTTTGCTTTTTAAAAGTAAACTTAAATAAAACACATAGAAAATATTTTTTTTTCATGATATTTCTATTTTTTATTATAAAGTTGGAACGTTTACATTATGTGCGAAACACTACATCATTTAAATTACCACCACGCAAAGTGTTGCATTGATTCTTTTGAGATAATTTTGGACCAGATAGCCGATTTTATCATCATCATACCTTAACCAGGATCCAAATTGCGAGGTGGCACTCCCGTTCGTTCGATTACACCGTGTTACAAAAAATAGATTTTTTTTTGTTCTGAACCAAATGCACATATTCGGAAAGAGGGGAAAAAATAAAAATACACGTGTATCGGCGAATTTTTTTTTTAAGTTTGAAGTATAAATCTGGTAGTGGCCTGTGTGAAAGCCTTTGGACCGATTTTTAACCCTTTTTCAGTGATCCAATCGAGCTGATTTTTGGCAGCCAGACTCGTGGAAATGTCAGTATCACGTCAAATTATTTAAATAATAGATTTTTATCAATTCTCTGATTTTCCTATTTTTTTTTAAAATGGTTTTAAGGTTTCAGTTCAAAAAACATTTTTTTTTCATAACTCTTAAGTAGTTTAAAAATTTGGACTCTCTTCAAGTTATGCTAAGAAAAGTAAAAATAATAAAAATTGGGGAAAACCTGAGAATTGATAAAAATTGTTTTTAAAAAATTTGACGTGATGCAGACATTTCCACGAGTTTGCCTGCCAAAAATCAGCTCGATTGGATCACTGAAAAAGGGTTAAAAATCGGTCCAAAGGCTTTCACAAAGGTCACTACGAGCTTCATACTTCAAACTTAAAAAAAAAAAAAATTCCGACGTGTACATGAAAATCGCCGATACACGTGTATTTTTATTTTTTCCCCTCTTTCCGAATATGTGCATTTGGTTCATAGGACAGAAGAAAATCTATTTTTTGTAACACGGTGTTATGAAATAAACATGCGATCATTTATCTCAAAAACTGCAAATTTTTCTTTGAATACCAAAATACCACCTCTTGTTGGAAAACCCTGTACTATGAACATTCCATTACGATATTTACCTCATCACGGCGGATACAGTTTTTTTTTTTGTTATTTGTCAGGACTTATTTTTTTCTGAACCACCAGTTTGTCAGATAATCACCTATGGCAATTCCCCGGGCACAGAAATTTGCTGTAAAACTTCGTTACACAATTATGGCAGATGTAGAGCTTTTTTTTATTAGGAATCTTGACATGGCCCACTGATTTATGTGCCATCCGTCTAGCAGCGCTAACTTCCCGTTAAATTTCCTGGAAATTGGTCTCAATATTGTGAATTAATAGAGAGAGAGGAACCATCCGCCCATCGGCGTCATCTTTCAGTTAAATTTTAAGCGAATTGACCCAATAGCTTCAGTGATGTGATCAGCGTTGCAACTACAAAAATTTTTTTTTCCTTCCAAAAATGTCCAGAGAACCTACCAAAATCCCTTGTAGCCGACAAAAATTTTCAAAATAAATCAAAATGCACTTTAACGATCTTCTAACATTAATTGAATTGAATAATTAAATTAAGAATTTAGTTTTCTCTACTTTTCTACTTGAACGTGCAATTTACAATTACGTCCTAAATCTACCAAAATCGAATTGGACCGACCCCACGACCAAATCTTAAACTGTTACAACCCATCCGACCAAATTTGTTAGAAAAGTCCAAAACGGCAACGCTGGATGTGATCGTTTTAAATTTTGGGGCGTAATTCCAAAAAAGCCTGTGAATATCTCCAACGGTAACACACTGTGAACATTCCAGGTCGATTTATCGCAATGCAAAATTTGTAGATCCAATTAAGAGCTAAAGATTTTCCAAAGAAGGATAAGCAATATTTCGAATAGTTCCTGAGATATACCAATGTTTTTTTTTTTCAAAGTTTTACTAAAATCCATCCCCCCCAGTTGAAAAATTAAAAAAAAAACCCAGGTAGGGCTTTTCTTCTACCATCAGAAGCTTTCAGATTTTGGGGAGTCTCACTTGGTTCCAGATTTTACTTTGTTACTATTGCTGTTAGAATTGTTTCTTTAAAAAAGGGGAAGCGACGCCGCCTATTTTTCCAAAAAAAATGTTGTATTTCTTCTAAACATTTCAGCCCACTCCCAATATAACTGGATAAATTTGATAAATATTCCAATAATCCATGTAATTGAAAACAAAGGATGAATATCGAAATGAATCTTTAAACCGAACAAAAATATACGCACATCAGTTATAACTAAAATGTAATATGTCGATTTTTCAAGAACATGAATCTCAAACCAATCAGTGGAACCTGTTACCGTAAAATTGGTAAAAAATGAAAATAATATAGAACGTTGTACAGTGTCTGAAGAAATTGCTGAAGAGAAGTTGTGTGTGATCACAGGACCTGTTGCAGGGCACCAAACTTGAAGGCATGTCATTGGCGAGAAACCTTTCCAATTCAATGGCTTTTAATGACTTTTAATTTATAGCAAAACATCCAAGTAAGATTGACAAAGGAGGAATTTGGTTGAAGGTGTTGCAAATTGCAAAATATAAACATTGGACACAAACTTTTTTCGTTTTTGGCAAAAGCAATGATTTTTTTTTGTTTTCCATACAAAGGGTGTTTTTTTAACACGTGTGGTTTTCAAGAAAAAATAAAACGCATATAATTTAATGTTATGGCCAAGAATTTTTGTTTATTATAAAGATAAGCGTTTGCCAGTATGTTTTAAAAGTGATTTCCGGCAATTGGCTGACGCGGATAGCTATCTATCACATTGACTATCTATCACATCTCAGCCGTCAACATGTGTATCAAATAAATAAAATGTCGTGCCTTACGATAAGACACCTTTATAATTTTCCCTTTTTTTTAAAATAAATTTTCAAAAAATAATATTTTTCTACACAGAAAAAACATATTTTTGAAATCAATTACGAAGTTTGTATGGAATTCATCAATTCAATTACTTTTTTAATTGATTTTCTTCCAATTACAAAAGTTGTGAATTCAATTACTCTAATTTTAAATAAGTAATTGAATTTTTTACTATTTTTTACATGGATTTCGCCAAGAATTTCTAAGTTGAATTACAACATTAATTGATTACCAAGCTTAATTTCAATTACGACAGTAATTGAAAATTTTTGGCTGTGTAGTTAATCCGATTTAAATGAAATTTCACAAAGGTCTACCTGGGCTGCGTAATTGGAAATTTCGCTTCTTAGAACAGTCGACAACATCAAACTGTTAAGTTCGAAAGATTGTAACATTTTGTCCCGATGTCTTTGCAGTCACTACCATGGAGACTAGTTGTAAGCAATAACTCAAATAAGCTGATCCGAATTCAATATTTTCAATAAGCTAGAATCGACTTTGCTTAAATTTTATTTTAAAACCTCTGAGGCTGCTTCGATCTGCCAACATTATATGCGTTTCTACCTTTCTAACCGGTGATTCCACCCATCGGTAATCTAGACTAAAGTAATCTATACTGAGAAAAGAATAATTGAGTCTTTCAAGTTTTAGCATCTTTTCCAAATGCAACGAAACCATTGCTCTTTTACGGGGAAAAGTTTCCGGACCGTGTTATCTCCCGAAGAGGTGATCACACTTGGCCATCGAGATCTTGTGATTTAACACCCTGCGACTTCTTCCTTTGGGGCCACCTCAAAGATAGAATTCGTGAGTCTATCGAGGACATAGGGTAGCCACTTTGCGATTTGGTTAAGGCAAATTTCATGAAAAGGTCGATGGTCCTGTAAGCGTGATCGTGGTGGCCATTTGGCTGATATTGTTTTTCATAATTAACGGCATACCTTTCTCTTTATTATGAAACAAACATCCGATCATTTATCTCAAGAAAATTTCATTTTTCTTTGAATACCAAAATATCACCTCTTCTTGGATAACCCTGTGTATTATCTGGCTATTATTTTATTGCTGTAGACGGTCTAGAAGTTATGAATGAATGGCATTTGCAAACTGCAGTTCCTGATTTATGTGTTCAAGTCAATCAAAGTTTCATTCAATTAAAGTTTTCTCAATACCAGAAATAATTCCATCTTAGCCAGGAAGCGTAGCCAGATGTAAGTTAGTAACTGCAACGCAAAGACTATATTATACCGGGAATCATGGGTATCAATGATTTCGAATGATTTCTTTCAAGACTTCAATTATTTATTGTTCTGTTTGAATAATATCGATTTGTCAAATGTCGTTACAGGTGAAAGTTATGAAATCTATTGATCTTAATGGTCAAATTGCTTTTGAATTTCGAGAAGTTATTCTTGATGGCTGCCCTCTTGGATTGGAGGGTTAGCATCAATGTTTCCATATAATCATGTATATGATTGGGTGTAATCATATAAATGATTGGGTGTAATCATGTATCTGATGGGGTGTAATCATGTATATGATTGGGTGTAATCATGTATATGATTGGGTGTAATCATGTATATGATTGGGTGTAATCATGTATATGATTGGGTGTAATCATGTATATGATTGGGTGTAATCATATATATGATTGGGTGTAATCATGTATATGATTGGGTGTAATCATGTATATGATTGGGTGTAATCATGTATATGATTGGGTGTAATCATGTATATGATTGGGTGTAATCATGTATATGATTGTGTGTAATCATGTATATGATTGGGTGTAATCATGTATATGATTGGGTGTAATCATGTATATGATTGGGTGTAATCATGTATATGATTGGGTGTAATCATATATATGATTGGGTGTAATCATATATATGATTGGTTGTAATCATGTATATGATTGGGTGTAATCATATATATGATTGTGTGTAATCATGTATATGATTGGGTGTAATCATGTATATGATTGTATGTAATCCTAAATATATATGATTGGGTGTAACCATGTATATGATTGGGTGTAATCATATATATGATTGTATGTAATCATATATATGATTGGGTGTTGCCAGTTACTTCCTTCTAGTTACTACCTTCGAGTTACTACCTTCTCTGTCCAGTCTATGTTGACCGGTAGTAACACAATTTTGCGAAATGTTGTTTTTTTACAGATTTTTTTATTTATCCAATCACAGCTAAGCGAGGGTTCTACGCGAGCTGAAAACCACATCAGCTAAGTAGACAGACAGTTAGAAATGTCAGATTACTATCTACGTACTGCAGTCGAGTCCGTTTATAACGTACAACCGGTTATAACGAACTTTCGTCTATAGCGAACACCTTTTTAAGTCCCAAGAGTTTCTATCCTATTTTACCCTAGATATAAAGAACTTCTCTTATAACGAACTATTTTATCGAGTCCCTAGGAGTTCGGATATATCGACAGTTCTGCATTGTTCTAGAAATTGTGGAAATTTATAATTCTTTCAAGGTACTGTTGTCAAATGTTAGCCCCATCCCCTAATGGATCGAATAGTTAACACATCGCGCCCAACCTCTTCCCAAAGGGTGTCTGTATTTTGGTTTTTTTGGCACCCGTACAAATGTAGGTTAAGAATTTACATTAATAAAAATTTGCAAAAAAAAAAAACCGAAATAAAATAAAAATCAATCAGTACTTTGCAAAACTCAGTGCCAATTTTCATGTATACAATTAATTTTGCCAGTTTTTTTTCTCTTCATTTGTGCTAAATAATTATGGTCATAAATAATCGCATAATTTTTGTTTTTTCTTCTTCTGTATCTCTTTTCTAAATATGCACACACACACACGGGCGCAGAGTGAACAAGAATACGACAAAGAACAGTTGAGAAGTAAGAGAAATGCACTGAAACGAAATGAATTATAGAATTTATCATGTACTCATCATACCCCCTCCCCCCCCCCCCCACACATGTCATACTTTTAGTTTTGCGCAACGCCTTCAAAGCATTCGATCACGATGACAAGGGTTTCATTGAACACGCCGACGTCCATCAGATCCTTGAGATATTGGGCCAGAAACTGGACGACAAGGCGGTGAAAGCGCTAATCAAAGAGGTGGACAAAGGCAATGTCGGCAAACTGGATTTCAGTCAATTTTGTAAATTGGCCGCCCGCTTCGTGGAGGTGGAAGAGGACGGGCCCGTACTGATGGGCGAGCTGAAGGAGGCCTTCCGCGTCTACGACAAAGAGGGCAAAGGCTATTTGACAGTACAAACGTTGCGTGGTATTTTACACGAACTGGACGATAAGTTGTCGAATCAGGACTTGGATATGATCATTGATGAAATTGATGCGGATGGTTCGGGTACTGTAGATTTTGATGGTGAGTGACAGTTGTTGTCAAATTCTATTTTAAAATTTTACATATATATCATATATATTTCAATTTGTTTGTTTGTTGCAGAATTCATGCAAGTGATGACAGGTAAAAATTTCCAAGACATTGTCGTTCAACAACGCTTCTCCTTTGAACCGTATACCCTTAACACACCCACCAGCCGTTGTCCCTGTCCCTCGCATCGTCAGCGTTTGCATCGCCGCCTGGAAATGCAATTCCAGCGTTTCTTTCAGCAACTCTGGCATCCCCTGTCCCATGTGCATGATCGCTGTGTCCAGCGTTATGTGTGGCATGTGCAACAGCAACCGCATGAATACAAACCATCCTCGTACAGGGAAACTTCAACGACCACCACGACCACAACATCTACATCGACCACATCAACATCAGCCTCATCTGCCGCCGCCTCTGTGTTGTATTGTCGTCCCCCCTTCCGACCGCGCTTTCCCAAATGGGTGCCCATTTTAACATTGTACCGGGAAATCATACAGAATCCCTTTCGACGTCATCGCTCTCGCTACATGATCACCCATAAATAATTGTTTTCTTCCGGACTCCATGTGTTCATGTTTGGTTTTGTTTCCGTTTCCGTTTCCATTCACTCAACATTCACCAGGTTACCCCAACTAACAGCAAAGCTGCCCCAGTTGGCCCAGATTACTAAGATCCATTCCAGTAGTTGTTTAATAATTTATTTAAAACTAATAACTTGTTCCTAGATTATTTTGCATGTTTTTTGTTTTCCTTTCATTGGGGTTTTCCCTAATTCGTTTTAATTGAATTGACTTTTTTTTTAAAAATAAAATTTTTCTTCAACTTATTCTGGTTTACTTTTTCAGGTTAACTTTAGGTTTTATTACTCCATTAATTGCCCCTGTTTTGGGGGCGGCTTTTGAAGGCAAAGAAGACATCATTTTTTTTTTTTTATTAAAAATTCTATTGATATTTCAAATTGATTGTAATACGTACTTTTGAGTTTGTTAAATTTTTTTAACAGTTTTGTTAAATTGTTCATCTTTAGACCTTATTTGAAATTTTGTTAATTTTATAATTTTTTTTTTTTGTTGTTCCACTGTAAAAAGTCACCATATTTAATAAAGAAAAATACATTTTTGAAAAAAAAAAAACAAGGACTTCAGGACTATTGTGATCTTCCATGAAGTGGATTCTACTCACAGATTGGGTAACGAAATAAACGCCATTCGTCATTATGAGGATCTTGCACTTTAAAAAAGTTTCGCAAAATGTTTGTCCGGAAATTATGGCTACCAACAAAATACAAAATTCCCCAAAAATAAAATGAAAAATGCCGCAAATAAAAAATTCCCCAAAATAAATGAAAAATCTCCCCAAAAGCCTAATATGAAAATTTTCACAAAAATTCTGACAAATCTCCCAAACAATTTATGAAAAAATTACAAAATGTCTAATAGCCCAAATATTATAAAAAATACCCCACAAATACAACAACGGATTTTCGGAATTTCGAAAAAGTGTATTTTCTAACAAAAACAAAAAGAATCCCACCAAAATTGTGTTAAAAAAAACAAAGAAAAATAAAAAACGACCCCAAAACAAAATTGAAAAATCAAAAGAAAAAACACCCCAAACAAAAGTGAAAAATGCATAAATCGCGCTGTTTTTATTTATTTATTAACTAGTAAGTTGTAATGCGCCTATGGCGCCCGTTGAAATATGGAAAAAAAAATTCGTTGAAAAAAAAATTTTGTTGAAAACAAAATTTTTTCTTGAAAAAATAAATTTTGTTGAAAACAAAATTTTTTCTTGAAAAAATAAATTTTGTTGAAAAAAATAATTTTTGTGGAAAAAAAAAATTTTGTGGAAAAAAAAAATTTTTGTTGAAAAAAAAAAATTGTAAAAAAAAATTTTTATAAAAAAAAAAAAATTGTAAAAAAAAATTTTGGAAAAAAAAAATTTTGGTAAAAAAAAATTTGGGGAAAACACAATTTCTGTACAAAAAAAAAAATATTATTTTTTTTATTATTATTATTTATAGAAAATTATAGAATGCCTATTTAAATTTCTACGTACTGCGTGACAGAGTCAGTGAATCAGTGTCGAGGGTAAATATATATTAAGATTACAATACAAAGTAAATTTATATTCTAATTTTTGGGTCCAAGTGTAAACCGGGTGACACAGACCATATGTTTAGATTTTTGCAGCGACAGACCAAAGCCTCTGGTGGGAATCGAACCCACAACCCCCACGCTGATAGACAAGCACGCTACCAACTCGACTACAGGGGCGCCTTCGCGCAGTTTTATTTTTATAATGTGTTGGGGATAAGCCCTAATAATCACATTTGAAAAATGAGAGAAAAAATCCCCAAAATTAAAAAAATTGGGAATTCTTTTTTCTATTTTTAGGACATTTTCCATATGAAGAAAACTGAAATATTAGCTAAAAATTATGAGAAACTCCCAATTTTGTATGAGATTTTTTTGAGGATTTTCTTTTTTTTTTGGGGGGAATTTTTCTTGGAGTTGGAAAATATTGGAAATATACCAAAATTAAAAGGAATTAAAAATTAAAATTAACAGGAATTAAGTGGTCCAATTAGCCAAGGACTTGATCCACTTACATTATTAATGAAATCACATTTTGATGAAATAGTTCTAAGGGACCTACTTGTAATGAAATCTTAGTAACCCAGCGAAAAATCTTGCCACAATTACAATAAATCGAAATGAGACAAGTGGACAATTGTACAGTGAAGACGGCCTACCTAAACCAATTTACCCTCCATTATGAAGTGCAAGTGGGAGTGTTGAGTATACAAAGGCTTTTTTTCATCCGAAAGTAATGGACTTGATTGTCCATTCTTGAGTTCAAGATCATGATTTTGAAATTTGTATGCGAAAAATGTGCGGGGTAGAAAAAAACTCACAAATGACAAATTTGATTTTTTTTTTAAATTTCTTTTTGACGTTTTCAGTTTTTTTTTTCCAAATTTATTTTTGACTTCAGTTTTTTTTCTGCAAATTTCTTTTTGACTTTTACACATTTTGCTTTTCGACCATTTTACGAATCAACAAGATTCAAGTATAAACATCAAACAAATCACACGGAGTCACAAGCAAAAATTCAACGTATAAATTCATATGACTTTTGGGAGCAAATCCAAAAGAGAATTAAAAAAATAAAGCCTAAAAGTCATTGCGTAAATTGGGACCTACTTACTTTAGTTGACTCTACAACCTAATATTGATCTTGTCCTGCTTAATCAATGATTTCCAAGCCTTCGGTCTTGTGCGGCTTTCTCCAGTTCATCACACCAAGGATTGGCATGTCTTGTTGCACTTGGTCCTTACAACGGAGACGCGTTTACCCTCTTGGGTTAGGTTAGGTTAAGTTGGAACCGTCTCATGTTGGAACATGCTGGAAGCAAGTCACACTTACTTACCTTTCAAACCGACCTCTTACACTTTCAGTATTCGCTACACTTGTGCACCTCTTGTTCGCTCCATTTGGGTGGCAACAAATTATTCAGCCGGCCATGTTAACAAACCAATTTGTCACATTTTGTTACAGTGGCATTTGAAATATTTAATATTAACTGCCAGACGATGAATAACAAAACGCAACAGACAAAAGTTGTTAAAAGCAAATACCTCACCGTCCCATCTGGCACCGGCAGGCAATTTTTGATTAAATCCAAGCCCAAAATGAAAAGCGCTCAAATCGATTTTCAAGACTAATTAATTAAAGTTTCTATTAACACAAAACAAAAGACCAACTCGATGGAGGCAGAACGACGTTAAATCGTAAATGTGTGTGATTTTCGATTAAACTCCTTAAATAGTTAAAACAACATCATTATTCGCGGTGTTGTTGTTTAGAGCATTTTTTTGAAGAAAAAAAGGCACTTGTCAAGCGGCCAATTTAAAATTGAGGATACTATTTAGTGCAGCTGATGCTGTGACTGCCGACGCGGCTGCTCCAACTCTTGGCCATTTTGCAATTTTACGCACCTTTGAGCTCAAAAATGTTTCATGAAATAACATAAAAATGGGAGCAGTTCTATGTCGTTGAATTTCTGTAATATAAACAACTGCAACAACAACACAGAAGTTATTACAAGAAATGGCGCCTTTTGGATTGCTTGGAAGTTATACTAACATACATATGTTCGTTAAGGTTTAGTTTTAATTAGCTGCGATAAAGTTTTATTTTCTCACGTTCTCCACATTGTTGGCGGGGAGAATTGAAATGGCGACAATTATATTGACGTTGACGACATGTGAGTGGGAGTTTAGACTTAGTGCTCGCTGGCAGTCATTAGTCAAAAAATCGGAGTTCCAGTAGAAACAAACCGACACCACACCAGAAAGTGTTCGAAATACATGATTGCTGATACGTCAGACCGGACATTCAATTGTTGAATGCTCTATGAAAAATAACCCAACTGCAAATGCCCAAAAAAATTTTACGAATTTTTTCAAATAGCTGAAAAAAATCCCCAAAAAATCTGAAAAACCCTTCAAATAATTTATTAAAAATTTTCTAAAAAAAAAATATTCTTTCCTGAGAATCTCAAGAAGATTCTCTCCTGAGAATATCACGAAGATTCTCACATCATAATCTGCGAAAATTATATTCTGAGAATATCACGAAGATTCTTGAGATTCTCAGGAGAGAATGTTCGTGATGTTCTCAAGAGAGGATCCTCTTCAGATTCTCAGGAAAGAATCTCAAGAGGATTCTCTCCTGAAAATCTGAAGAGGATCCTCTCTTGAGAACATCACGAACATTCTCTCCTGAGAATCTCAAGAAGATTCTCTCCTGAAAATCTCAATAAGATTATCTTCTGAGAATCGCAAGATGTTTCTGTCCTCACAATCTCACGAGGATTCTTTCTGAGAATCTCAAGAAGATTCCCCACTGAAAATCTCAAGAGGATTCTCTCCTGAGCATATCACAAAGATCCTCCCCTCATAATCTGACGAAAATTATATTCTGAGAATATCACGAAGATTCTCTCCTGAGAATCTCAAGAAGATTCTCTCCTGAGAATCTCAAGAAGATTCTCTCCTGAGAATCTAATGAAGATTCTCTCCTGAGAATCTCAAAAACATTCTCCCCTGAGAAATCAAGAAAATGCTCTCCTAAGAATATCACGAAGATTCTCCCCTGCAAATCTCACAAAGTTTCTCTCCTGAGAATCTCAAGATGATTCTTCTTTGAAAATCCCAATAATATTCTTTCCTGAAATCTGAAAAAGATTCCGGAGATTCTTTCCTGAATCTGAAGAGGATTCCGAAGATTCTTTCCTCCGAATATCACAAAGATTCTCCCTGAAAATCTCAAGAAGATTCTCTCCTGAGAATACTGACGATTTGTAACGAGCGTTTAGCCAAGATGTCGAACAACATCATTCTCATGCTCTCTAAGCGACTTACAGCCAAAATGGAAGTCACTAATCAGCTGTTTGTCGCTTAGAAATCAACCAAATGCTGTCGTTCCGCTGTAGTTCGACATCGTTGCTCAGTCTGTAATTGTGGGGTTCGATTTTCTTTGGCTCAGTTTCAGGTCCGTTTTCGAAACACCTGTTTTTATATAAAGTTACTCCCAATCTTTTAAATGTTCAGTTTTAATACCGGAAGCGAATTTCACCCGGAAATACTTTCGTGCAAGTGTTGCTGGAGTAACCTGCTCTAGAATCTATGAAAAAACAACCGTTACTTCTAGATTTATTCCAATGTTTATTGTACCGGGTCGTTGTGTGTCTTATTCTTGAGTTCTTGTTTTATGAAAAAAAAAAAAAACATTTTCCAGAGCAACACATACAATGCGATTATTTCCCCGCCATCTAGAATGACGGTTATCATTATTATGTGCCGGGCCGGGGGCGACAGAGTGCGTACGAACATGATCGTTAACACACTTACCTAGTTGGTTAACAGTCTTATGTAATCAAAAATTACAAATTGGCCTTCGCTGTCTAAATCAAAACCAACACCTCAATTTTATGTAGATCACGTGTAGCAATGGCCAATGTTTTCATTATTTTTTTTTTCGTATTTTTTGGTGTTCACCAAAATGATCGTGGCATTCTACGCATATTTTGAATTTCGCTTTAACAACTTTCAATTAACCGAAAATTGATCACACCAAATCACATAAACTACGCCAAGAACAGCATGCAAAGTATCTGCAAAGTGCCGAACGATCAGAACAGATGTTGTTGCATTGGCCAAATATGCATATCGATCGTATTGAACAATTGTTGGTTGGCTTGTTGGCAGCTTGGCTGCTGCAAGTACTATTTCCAGCCATTCTGTAGCCAAACATCAAGGCAATCTTCTCTAAGAGACAAATTAATTTCAATTTCAAGCGAACGGTCTGCAGAATGACACCACACCGCACCACATCACGCTGCAGCACCATCAGAACGTTGGTAGTGGCGATGGCAAATGTATGCAAATTTCCATTTAAGATAAATATCAATTAAATCCAAAAAATGATTCTTAATTGTGGCACTTTTGAAAAGTGTCGGTGATTTGCCAAAACGATCGACACGAGCCAAAATGATCTGCCACAAAACACACAGAGAACCAAATTAAAAAGAACATGCATAAATTTCAGAATTAACTCCAAAATGACAGATGGAAGAACAAGAAACGGTTAATTTAACAACACAAATTTGACAACATTTGGCTTTTACTGGTGTCATAAATCAAAAGACGCTTAGAAACTCACCGCAGTTGCACGCCAAAATTGAGGGTCATTTAATTGAACTATTTCAGACAATTGGTGGAACGTCGGTCAAACAAAACATATGCACAATCTGACCGTGCAGGATTTGGTATAGGTGGGTAAACCCAACCGCTGGTAGTACTCGCAGTTTAAATTGACATATACAACTGTGTACAGTGCGATTGAATTATTGCATGTTTCAATATAATTTATTGTTATTTTCTACTCAACGTATCTGTACGTACATAGACTGTGCCCGAAGACTTATGACTGTCTGACTGAATAAGAGTGATTTTGATTGTTCACATCAGCGGTTAATTATGTTCCCAATTCGCTGCAATCAATATAAATCACACCCACAGCTTTTTTAAGATATCGGAAACATCAGCTACGGATAATTATGTGAATTGCTTTGGGTTTTAGTTTGTTTTAGTCCGAATTTCATTCAGTTCGGAGAGCGATCATGGAAATCTAGAACAATAGTAGCTAAAGTGTTTAATTAAACAGAGATCCGGTTTTAATTTAGTCATCAATAGAATAGACATCTGAGTGATTGATTTTGGCATAGATTTAAGGGGAAGTTATGACACTGACATTATCAACTTCCGCAATATATATTGACAATTGCATTACCACTGAACTAATGCTTGCAACTGTCGCAAAATGTCAGCTGTCAAATAAAATGACAGCTGTCAAATAAAATGACAGCTGTCAAATAAAATGAGAGATGTCAAATAAAATGACAGCTGTCAAATAAAATGAGAGATGTCAAATAAAATGACAGCTGTCAAATAAAATGACAGCTTTCAAATTAAATGACAGCAGTAAAAAAAAAAGACAGCTGTCAAATAAGATGACTGCTGTCAAATAAGATGACAGCTGTCAAATAAAATGAGAAAAATAAGATGACAGCTAAAAAAATATAAGACACCTGTCAAATAAAATGACAACTGTCAAATAAAATGACAGCTGTCAAATAGAATAACAGCTGTCAAATAAAATGACAGCTGTCAAATAAAATGACAGCTGTCAAATAAAATGACAGCTGTCAAATAAGATGACAGCTGTCAAATAAGATGACAGCTGTCAAATAAAATAACAGCTGTCAAATAAAATGACAGCTGTCAAATATAATGACAGCTGTCAAATAAGATGACAGCTGTCAAATAAAATAACAGCTGTCAAATAAAATGACAGCTGTCAAATATAATGACAGCTGTCAAATAAAATGACAGCTGTCAAATAAAATAACAGCTGTCAAATAAAATGACTGCTGACAAATAAAATCACAGCTAAAAAAAATATAAGACAGCTGTCAAATAAAATGACAGCTGTCAAATAAAATGACAGCTGTCAAATAAAATGACAGCTGTCAAACAAAATGACAGCTGTCAAATAAAATGACAGCTGTCAAATAAAATGACAGCTGTCAAATAAAATGACAGCTGTCAAATAAAATGACAGCTGTCAAATAAAATGACAGCTGTCAAATAAAATGACAGCTGTCAAATAAAATAACAGCTGTCAAATAAAATGACTGCTGACAAATAAAATGACAGCTGTCAAATAAAATGACAGCTGTCAAATAAAATGGCTGCTGCCAAATAAAATGGCTGCTGTCAAATAAAGTGGCTGCTGTCAAATAAAATGGCTGCTGTCAAATAAAATGGCTGCTGTCAAATAAAATGAAAGCTGTCATAAAAATAAAATGACAGCTGTCAAATAAAATGACATCTGTCAAATAAAATGCCAGCTGTCAAATAAAGTGACAGCTGTCAAATAAAGTGACAGCTGTCAAATAAAGTGACATTTGTCAAATAAAATGTCAAATAAGATGACAGCTGTCAAATAAAATGCAAAACCACGGTAAGTACATCTACCATTTACATTAACTGGCATGAAATTTAGGCAAACACGAACTATTAATTCGAAGCCTATCGAAATATCCATAACGAATGGAGCCTGGAACTTAATGGACACTATTTAAAAAAAAATCTAGTACTTCGGTTGCTCAGTACCATGGACAGCCCTCCATCTACCAAAGCGATCAAAAGATATTCCGTTTCCCCCAATTGTGTCCGTAGTTGAGGGCGCCATTGTTTGAGATAACCCCATGATTACTTGAGACAACTTTACATGACAGTTTATACCCGCTGCTAACCAAAACAAAAAAAAAGGGGGGTGGGGGCGGTAAACAACTCCCTATTTGCCATTACAACCGCCAAATGACTAAACAATTTACAATCGCAATTAATATCGTTGCGAAAACAAATCTAATAAAGAAACGCTAATTTCACGTCTTAACTTCAAACATAATACGGCCGTTTTATTTCATTTCGATCCATTTTGGAGTTTTTTGCATAAAATCGTGATTTATTTTTCTGATTTTTTTTTTTTTTTTTGTTCTGCGGCAACGCGATTTTCTGTTTTTTTTTTTATTTGGGTGTTCCGGTAACACGTTTTGCATTTCATGTTATTTTTCTTTTAAGTTTTAAAAAGTGTTGAGCTGTTCGTCTATGAGTTGTGGTGTTTCGTTTTTTTTTTTGTATATTGGAGGGGAGTTTTATGCTCCAATTTCCAGCGACGATTTCATTGTTTTGGATTTTTGTTCATTTAAAATAAATTGTGATTTATATAGAAAAAAATAAATAAATGTACTCTCGTTGTTTGTTATTTAAATCAAACAAAAATTTGTTATTTTAAATGTACTTTTACGTTGTTTTATTTGTGTGTGTGAGTTTTTTTTCTGAGCGATTTTTGGTCGCTTTTTTTCGGTGTTTTTTTGTTAGCCGATTGTTGTGAATGGGTGTGGGCGTACTTTCCGTTCTTTTATGATTTGTTGAAAACTGTTTACATTTTTTGTTGTATGTTTATTCAGACAGCATTATGCTGTCTATCCGCCCGTTCAACAGCTAGTCCGTCCGTCCGTCCTGTCGTCTGTCCGCCGGGCTGCATGTCGATAAATTAAGTAATGGTTAATAGAGTTTTTAAAAGTGAATCAAACGAAAGAAACACGAGAAAAAAAAAACGCTTTAAAAGTGAAGGTGTCTGTCTATCGGATTGTTCACGTTTTAATGTTCGTTAATGTTCATATAAACTTCTAAAAATTCATTAAATGGATTATTTTTGAAATACGAAGTGCATTTATAGCCGTTGTTATTAATGTTCGCCATCAATACAGTCGATATCATAAAACCATTTATTATTCGGTTTAGATTTTTTCTCTCACGAATCTACTACATCGTAGGCAACCCAACCAAAAAAAAAACACAGCAATTTTTAATGGAACAAACTCTACACAGGCAACTTTATGATGACAGCATTAATCGTGTTAATGTTCTACACCTTTAGCAAATTTGAATTAGAATTGAAAAATACCATTTAAAAAAAATGGAAAAAAAATTAGAAAAAATTAAAAAAAAAAATATGGGAGAAATACAAAATACATAATTTGAAATTTAAAAAATATCACAACTATAACTTTGAAGATTCTGTTTGCAAGTAAACATGTCAGTTGAAGTTCAGAAATTTCAATTGAAATTTAAAAACTAAACTTGAAAATTCCATAAGATTGGAAAATAGTTCACCAGCTTAAACATAAATTTTTTTTATATTTATCTTTATCTGTGAGATAAAGATAACTGCCCTTCTACCGTTTATGCCCTCACTCTTTAACTTTTCACACCACTGTGTTCCGACTTGTGAACTAATCTGGAGTTTTCTTTTTTTTAAATATCAAATGTTGGTAACGTGACTTTGTTTGAGGCGTCCGCCCTTACATTGTGTTTATCTGTCATCATTACCCACTCATAAACCAGCTCATATTTCAAACCAAAAAAATACAAAAACCTGCCCACCCTCTAGGTTGCCCCGGTTGCCACTGTCATTTGCAATTTTCCACTATCCGCCGTCTGCAAACGAATTCATTTTGGGCAACGTTGGCTGATTGGCAAATGACTTGTCCTACGCGACGTTCACATCATAATATTGGTCATTTTCATAATAATGACCCTAAAAGATTGTGATTATTGTTTTTCACTCTTCACAACTTAGCACAACTGTTTTTTTTTCCACCACTTATTTTTGAATATCCATTGCAATGGCCATTTGGATGTAAGCCCTAATCCTCTCCTGGCAGACTGAGAAAATTATAATGAAAAAAAAAAACGTCAGTCACGGTTTGCTATGGGGACTTTTTTGTTGTTGTTAGCTTCATTTCCAGTCAAATGGCTGTCTGTCGGTTGTTTGGGGGGGAATATATTTGTTTTTTTTTGGTAGGCTTTTGGCCGTGTTCATATTCCGCCATTGCGGATGCCCGGCGGCCAGCACGAGTTCACTGTCATGCACGTAATGTGCAGAAGTTTGCAGAGTTGTCGTTTTTAATTTGTAAATAACTCTAACAGAGAAGGAACGAAAAAAAAAACAGAAAAAATATAAACTTGCATAATTTTATGGTATTGTCTGATTTTGGCGGTTAGGATTATAACACAAAAACTAGTTAGCAAACAAATCATGTGAATTCTATACAAATTCAAATTTGCATAGGATTCATGGTGTTGCAATGATGTCACATAGAATCCATGAGCGGGTGGGGGGAGGTCGTAATGTCAACTGTATTTGAAATATGATGAATAATTATGGGCGATATTATTTCATAAGGAATTTCTCATAATTATTAAATTCTCACACTAAAAAACATTCAAGGAAAACGTATTCAAATTGAGTATTCAATTGAGTAATATGGCAACCAGAATAAATTTACTCAATTTTATTTTACTTTACTTTATTTTAGTACTATTTCAATTTCAATGTTTAATTTCATCTTTATTAGTAATACTTTTATATTATATTTACAGAGCTTCGAGATTTTATCAAATCTAGTCCAATGTTCTACAGCTGAGTACTGTTTATTCCTCATAACATACAACGTTTCTTGAATTGATTTGTGTTGAGTCTGAACTCAATTTGAGTTTGTTTTGGAACTTGATTTTATAAGATTTTTTTTTTTTTTTGGTTGCATGACCATAATTTAGATTTGATCCATGCAAAAGATTCTTGGAGAACCAAAGGCTACGTGGTTACACTGGAAAACTTCGCAGATGCCTATAACTGAGTCCAGTAGTGGTTATGATGCCAAACTTAAACACTTACCACCTATAAGCGGTTTACTTTGATACAAAGACGTTAAATAGAGACAATTTTGGTGGGAATCTGTGGCGGTCTTACCGTGGCGTTTCTGTACACAAATCTGCGGAGTGGATAATTGAGAGTTCGCATTTAGTCTGTTCCCAATGGAAATGTATACGAACGAAAAACCTAGATAGAAACAATTACTTGGTTACAAGTCATAACAGCCTAATTTACTTTTTTTTTAAGACAGCAATAAAAAATTTTGTTGGCATTTCTTTCTTACAGTTTCTATTATTTTACTTTTACGAGTACAACCTGAACATTTTTTAATACTTCGATTTTTTCTAAAGAAATTCAAAAAAAAAACGCTTAAAAATAAAAATTGCGATTTTTTCCCAAAAAATTTAAAAGTTTGTAGGACGAGAAGTTTGAGCTAGGCTAACGTCGAGATTTTTTTTGCAGAAAAACTCCAAAATAATAAAAACGAAATTATGGAGTTTTTTTTGCATTTGAATCAAACACCTCATTTTGGTGAAAAAGCGACTTAACAGAAAAAAAAAATTCTCAAAGAGATTGCAGAAAAACGCCAAAATGGTAAAAAAAAACGAGATTAACCACCTCGTTTTTGTGAAAAAGCGACTTAACAAAAAAAAAAATTCTCAAAGAGATTGCAGAAAAACGCCAAAATGGTAAAAAAAAACGCGATTATTTAAAAAAAAAAATTGATTGGCGCCATTTCTCGATCTTTGACATACAATTTTTGCTCGGCTAGCGCATACCAGAAGTTTTTTTTTACCACGTTTTTTTTTTAAAAAAAAAGTACCTAGCTCGAAAAAACGCTTAATGTTTTGTGGTCAAAAATTTTACAATTTGCTGAGTTTACACTTTTCCCAAGGTTATTTCAGAAATTATGAAAGTTGGCGTTTTTCGATGTTTGACTAAAAATGTGAACTCCCCTGGCAGAACTTTTCAGATTTAGAAGTTTATGGAATTTTCGAAATTTTTTTAAATTTATTTTTTACAAAAATCCCCGCAAAATTTGCCTCAAAATTTCAAAAAATTCATAATATTTTTAAAGAAAGTGAGATAATGGAAAGTAGTGCTTGGTCAGGTCTACACATTTTCGAAATACTCAAGAGATTTGAAAAAAAAAATTTGTTGGGTTCACTTTTATATCGAGAAAAGTGGCAATTTTAAATAGGCGAACTGTGTTTGTTGGAAAGGATACAATAAATTTCAGTTTTCGGGGGTACTGCAGGTACTTTTTTTGAATTATGTTTATACCAAAAAATGTGAGAGAAGGGTAAGTAGTGCCAGCTGAGCATGTACTACTCAGCTAGGACGCAGTTGTCCATTAAAATTGGACTTTGAGAATGGATCACCCGAAGCGTAGCCATGGGCAACATTTGAATGAAATCAAGTTCAAATAGTAAATGGTAAAATATCATTTTTTTTGTGTTTTTTTTTATAAATTTCCAAAACACACACGCTTAGAAACCGTATCGATTCCCTACCTTGAAAAAGACGTAAGCGCTATTTTTTTCAAAACTCCTTTTTTAATGAAATTTGATAGAAAATTGCCCAACGCTTTGAATTGCAAAATATAAAAAATTCAAAATTTATATTTACAAAGATATAGCAAATTCAATTGTCATTTTACGTCTTTTTGGAGCGCAGTTGGAGCTCGATATCATAACACCGTGTTACAAACAATCTGTCCTATGAACCAAAAAAAAAAATTGGGAAAATCTGAGAATTGATAAAAATCTATTTTTTAAAAAATTTGACGTGATACAGACATTTTCACGAGTCTGCCTGCCAAAAATCAGCTCGATTGGATCACTGAAAAAGGGTTAAAAATCGGTCCAAAGGCTTTCACACAGGCCATTACGAGCTTTATACTTCAAACCTAAAAAAAAAAAATTCTGACGTGTACATGAAAATCGCCGATACACATGTATTTTTATTTTTTCTCCTCTTTCCGAATATGTGCATTTGGTTCATAGGACAGAAAAAAAATCTATTTTTTGTAGCACGGTGTAATAGTAACTATTTTTCTTGCAGGGTTCCACCTGAGACGAAAAGGAGGACTCTTCCGTACAAATTTACCGTCGAACCGGGGTTCCTGCTCCTGTTCCTGTCACGCTCCCTACATTGAGGAGATGCGGATGAAACTAACGTTCATTGTTTTCAGATTACCCAGAAAGATCTCTTCCAGACCGTGGTTTGTCGTAAATGACAATCAATTGTTTTCTCCATCAAGAGGAAAAATTAGTTACGTTGACTTGTGAAGCAGGTTTATTGCCGGATTGGAAAAGTGAGGCAAGTCCCACTCATATTCCTGCTATAGCGATGCTGGTTCATTGTAAAACCTTAAAATTGTTGAATTGATTTCGAGGAGATTCATTCAGTTGCGTATGCTTTCTCTCAGGAAACGAATCACCTGAGAGAAATAGCCAATGCAACTATTTCTACGTCTGCTGGATCAAAGTAACAATTAGACAACTGGCCGGAGCCTACACTTTCTATACAGCTTTAACACGCCAAAGGGAATCCTTTATTCTTAATAAAAACTCGAAAATATTGGTAATTACCATTACAAAAATTTTGATATTCAATCGCATGACATCATCGATTTCAACCGGGCGCCTATCTTATACTTCATAGACTCTTTAAAAAAAGAAAAAGATTATATTTGTCCAAGGCCTCCACCCTTTCCCACAAACGTTTAGGTATCCAATTGTGATTCACAGGCAGCTGATGATGACGACAATGTTGTTGGCGGTAGCTGTTAGATAATATTTACCGCTATTGCCAAGTCATGACAAATATCAATCATGTTTTTGTTGTTTCGTTTTTTTACTCGGTATTTCTCCTCTTGATTGACCGTTACGATTTTGCCATAAACAGCAACCGAAATGGCCATAATGCGCATTTCAATGGTCCGTGTTCAAAGAACGTGCTAAACTTTTTAACACCATCTCGTCGTTGGCCATAATTAGCCAAAATCATAGAAGAAAAAAAATCACACACACACACACAATAAAAAGCGCACAACCAAAACAGAAGAGAAAAAAAAGCGCAATAATTAAAACATATTTCTAATGTTTCCAATTGATTGTTTAAAACATTTGCGGGCGTGTTCGTTAATTTAACCGCTGGACCGATCGAGCGATTGATTGAACGGCCACCGGTCGTAGTCAGCGTTCAAGCATCGCAACCGCCTGCTACCATCCGCCTTCTGCATCTGCACCTTTAAGCAAATCCGTCGTTCCAACGATTGTTTTTGGCGTGAATGAGTCGTAGCGATAGGAGGCTGCGCACAGTGATTTGAAACTGCATGCAAAACGTCTACAGTGGGAAATATCTGAAATAAATGAAATGCGAGGAGAGGTGTCAAGAGATGAGCTCGTTGAGGTTTAATTGAACCGATTCGACGATCGTTCATTCGATTTGACAAGCCAACAATGGGTAGGTTGAATCAATTTGCTGTCATCGATCGATCTCATCTGGATGGTAAGATCAGTGTCGATCATGGGCAGCAAATCAGGGAAGACCAATCGATCGTAAGAGCGAGGGGAGTCAAATGCCCTTCAAGGGTGCGGTTTGGTTGAAGGGAGACAAGGAAATGATAAGTCGGTTACACTGTTCACTGAAACAGTTGAAGACATTGGCGATATTTTTCTTTTATCCATTCAGACCCAATTTTTCAATTTTATGTTCCATCCTTTTAACTTAAAATGGTCCATCATTCATTCTGCCCATTGCAGCCCAATTAATCTCCATACAGTTTGTTGCCACTTTTGTCGATTTGTCTCAGTTTTCTTTCTATCCTTTGTTGGGCGAGAATGATTTGATTTCCTAATTTTAATGACACACAATTATCATCACTTTTTGTTTGTTCTTGAACACTGTGCAGCGCTGTGATGCCGCTGTGATTATGCGGCAGAGGGAGATTGTCTTTTGCAAACATTATGCTGCCGATATGAACCTATGATGGTTTCGCTGACTGACTGTCAGTCTGACTGATTGACCGTTTTGCCATGCATTTGACCTTCAGATGTTAATTGATCGGTAGAAACAGCAGCCGCCAGATCAACTGAAATAAATGCAAGTGTACTATTAAATCATACAGCAAACAATCGAAACTCCAACAGAAGCTCAATAAAGACAAAATTCTTTTCAAATCTGTTTAAATTGCACTGAATTGCGACGTGACGTTAAGAGGGCAATTTCTGACTCTGGCTTGGTCTTAATGTGTTGTTTTTTTTTTTTTTCTTTTTTTGTGGCCAAATACAGACATTTGCAATTTTTATGTCGTTAATTCAATATTCATTTTCAGCGTTAGACTCATTTCGTTGTTAGTCGCTGTAATTTATCTCACATTGAATGTTTTGTGCATTTTATGTTACTGTTCTCAATTTCGGAAATTTCAGAACACGCAACAATTCGAAACCTCCGCAGAAATTGTTATGTCGTGTTCTAAATGCAGCACAATTTGGTGATATAATGTGGCCGTAATGTTTACATGTGAGTCGTCGTTTTTTTTTTTTTTATTAAAAACTAAAATTTAATGTGTAAAAAGGTAATCTAACGGTGAATAGTGGACTAGATTAAAAACAGGCGTATGGGCTTTTTCTATCAAATTTGGTCGGATGTGTTTTAAAATTTTAAGATTTGGTCGGGGGGGTCGGTCCAATTCGATTTTGGTAGATTTAGGAATGTTTTTCAACACCTGACTCCAAAGCCGGCAAATTAGCCAGGAACCGACTCTAATACTCCGAGTCAGCGTTGCCGTTTTAGGCTTTTTCTACCAAATTTGGTCGGATGTGTTTTAAAATTTTAAGATTTGGTCGGGGGGTCGGTCCAATTCGATTTTGGTAGATTTAGGACTTAATCGTAAATTGCACGTTCAAGTACTACATTTTGTTGTTAATTTTAAAACATGTGTTATTAAATATCTTAATATATATTTACCCTCGACACTGATTCACTGACTCTGTCACGCAGTACGTAGGAATTTAAATAGGCATTTTATAATTCTATAAATAATAATAATAAAAAAAATAATATTTTTTTTTGTACAGAAATTGTGTTTTCCCCAAATTTTTTTTTACCAAAATTTTTTTTTTCCAAAATTTTTTTTTTTACAAATTTTTTTTCCACAAAATTTTTTTTTCGACAAAATTTTTTTTTTACAAATTTTTTTTTTTTAACAAAAATTATTTTTTTCAACAAACATTTTTTTTTCAACAAAATTTTTTTTTTTTACAAATTTTTTTTTTCCAAATTTTTTTTTTTCAACAAAATTTTTTTTTTTCAACAAAAAATTTTTTTCCACAAATATTTTTTTTTCAACAAAAATTTTTTTTCCACCAATATTTTTTACAAAATTTTTAAAATTAAGTAACAAATACTTTCTCTAGCAAATTAACGGGCGCCATAGGCGCATTACAACTTACTAGTTACATATATTAGTAATAGAAAAAACTAAATTGTTAATTAAATTTTTGGTTAAACCTAAAAAAACGATTATTCGATTCAAGGAATGTTACAAGATCGTTAAAGTGCATTTTGATTTATTTTGGAAATAGTTGGTCGGCTACAATTGATTTTGGTAGGTTTCTTGGAAATTTTTTTTGGTCCAAATAAAATTTTTTTAAAATTCCTAAATCCACATTCCACCCGCATTTACTCACTTGTAAAATCATGTTATACCAAACCGTCTTTCAGTCTTTCTCCCCCATAGGACTTCTACGACGTTAGCATTAAACAAAACATAACCGATTTGCATGTGGTAACACAATCATCAGCCTAAACCATGGAAGTTGTTGTTGTTGTCCGCATTACCTCTTGCTACTGCACCTTATACAACGCATTTGCATGGACTTTTCACCGGCTGTGTCGTTTTCTTGACGACAAATTTGTCATTCCGTCACAGACGGAGTGCGGAGCGCAGCGGTGCTCGTGCATAATTGTTCCTCTATTGATTGTTGCCGCTGGGGCGAGTTTTTTTTTTGTTGCTTCAGTTTTTTTCACAAGTTTCTTGAAGTTTATTGTTGCTGCAGCCGTAGACTTTTCATCATATGCAAAAATATGATTGATTTTCCTTAACATACGAACGAGTAAATATGATTGTAATTTAAAACATTGCATGTTGTTTATTATGGGGTTTTGTGTCTCTTTTGTTGTGGTTGTTGTTGTTGTTGGTTTGTACACTTACATTGTCTTACAGTGGTGGCGGCAGTGTTTGCTGGTTAATGTTTCGGTGTGTTTTTTTTTTCTCTTCATTTTCAACAACTTCAATCTTTGAGTGATTTATGAATACCACAATTGACATATTGCCAAGTCTCGAAAGAAAGAAGGAGAGAGCGAAAGAAAGAAACCAGCAACAATCGATGATTAACAGGCACACGTACGACACTTGCAAAGGGTGACAGACTATGGAATGCCACTGGAATGATGGAACCTTTTACAATCGCAATTGAAGTCGAGAACTGCTGCAGGCATCAACATCTACGCTGCGATAAAACTGAATCCACGGACCGCCCACAACTGTTGCCATAGATAGAAAGAATGCCCGGAATAACAGAAAGAAGAATTCTCTTTTCAGGCCGATGACCTTTGTTGCTAGTGCCCTTTATATTTTAGTTAATTATAGTTTTTTATTGTAATAAATATTTAAATAAAATAAAATCTCTTTTAAACATATTTATATGAATTTCATTTAAAATAGTAAAAATCTACTTTAATGAAGGTTTTTATCATCTTTTCCTTCTCCATTTGTAAATTAAAAAAATGTATTAGAAAAATGTAAATAAATCAATATTATAGATGTAAGGTTTTATTAAACCATCTCTTTCTAGTGGAGAATTAAATACAAATATGTAAGTTTTATGATTTAATAAATAAATACAAAAAAAAAAATAGTAAAAAACCCATCAAGTTCCTAAAGAGCTAAAATTGCTTAAATAGCAAACAATCCCCTTAATTTCGAACAGTTACGACTTCCGCCGATTCACCACCCACTTATGTGGGACGCCAGCAGACATGCATGATGTCGATGACACAAACCGGAGCTTTCACGATTATCAATGAAAGTTCTCAGTCACATGCAGATGGAGCTGGTGTTGTACAGATAGTGCGGAAATTCACTAATCATCAATCGGCTCGAAATCAGCAGATTCAGCAAACATTTGGAAAGTATGTGTTAATGGAATAAACTTTTGGAGAAATAGGCATTCGATATAATTTCAAAAAAGACTTATAATTGAAAAGTCGTGACCCATATGCTTGGAAATCATTTATTAAGTAGGCCAAGACCAACAACAGGTTGTAGAGCCGACTTAAGTAAGTGACTCATATCCAGTCAGACAAATAGAAAAACTCTATTAAAACACTAAATTGAAAAATATACCAATTCACTTACCTTGTGTTACACTAAAGACGATGATCGGCATTTAATTTGATCAAATTACACAATTACTGGGAGTGTTGTACTTTTGTATGTAACCATCCCATTGATTTCACCATTTAACAATTATTTTCAATATTCACTAGATGCTACATCAGTCGAATAGAATTCCAATCCTTTTTTAACCAACCAAAAAAAAAACAAATTCTGTTGGAACGAACGAAAGGAAAATCACAGAACAAACACTTGTTATTCTTTTATTTACTAACCGGCACAGCAACCCTTCCAATTGGAAGCAATCACTTGTTGTTGTTGTATTGCGTTGACAACCGAGTGCGCATCGTTCCTACACAAGCGCCACACGCACACACACACGCGCGCGAACACCGCTTTCATCCAACGACGAACGACCGACACACATGTTAATATTATTTTCCTTGCCGATTTATGAATTGCTATTGAATTATTATGAAATTAAATTTACGATTGATGAAATGACGATTTGATATACTGGCTTCTTTTACGAACTGTCTTTTAATTTTCTTAACTTTACATATGATGTTTTACAAGTGATTTACTAATTAGCGACAATTTCTACGTTAACACACTGAAAGCGCGGCGGAAGAACTGATTTACTGAAACTTCTGGTAGTTCTTCTTCTTGTTGAGAACAAACACGAAATTTGTATGCGTGTAAAAGAGACAACTGCATGCGCACAAACGCAATAGGATAAGGATGCGCCAATTGGAAGAAATAGAAAAAAAGCGAAAGAAGGTACAAAAGAAAATAAAAAAATTTAATGTTGCCATATCGGCTAAATTGGATAAAGTGGATATTGCCATGTTTGCACCATCAGATAATATGTTAAGTACTCAAAAACAGGATTTGAGAAACTGGCAACAAAACAGCGGCTTTACTGAAAAATTAACTGTGCCAAAAAAAATCTATAGCTTTGCTTTATTGTGAACATATTGACAGTCAAAGCAGAAGGAAAGTGTAAATGAATTTATGGTATTTATAAGCGCCCCGGTAGGCGAGTTGGTAGCGTGCTTGCCTATCAGCGTGGGGGTTGTGGGTTCGATTCCCACCAGAGGCTTTGGTCTGTCGCTGCAAAAAAATCAAGCCAAATAGTCTTTGTCACTCGGTTTATCCTTGGACCCAAAATTAGAATATAAATTTACTTTGTATTGTAATTAAATAAAATAAAAATAAAAATAAAATATGGTATTTATGGCGGATACCACTTCCACTTCATATATAAAATATTCAAGTAGATTATATTTATCCTTAAGATATACAGTTACAGTGACATTTCCATAACTCGAACTTCCATTAGTCGCATTTTCTTTAAGTGGAAGCACTTCTAATGGCAGTTGCGTTAAGTAGACAAATTAACTTAAACTGTTCTTCTATTTGGAATTTCCATAACTTTAATTTCTCCATAACTCGAAATGAAAATGGCACAAACTTCCATAAGTGGAACTTTTTGGAGCAACAAAGCAAACAATAAAGTGGCATCGAACGTTTAAAATGAATTCAAAAAAACGTTGCTCGGAAATATCTAAAATTGTTAATGAATTAGTTCATCATATCATTGTTCCTCCGAATCCATTACTTCGCAGAAAGCACAATAAATGATCATGAGTAGGAGAAGGAGATTGTTATAAAACCTTCCCGACAACTGATAAGCATTACAAATTTCTAAACACACTGGATTTACTTTTTATTCACAACAAAACAATGACTAAGCTTTTCAAGTAATTAGAACTGTATACACAAAATAAAAATTCAAAAAATGAACTCTTTTCCGAATGAGAAACAATTGTATAAGTAATTCCATAACTCAAAGTCTCCATAGGCCGATAATGGTGGTTAATGTTGTTGAAGTTTGACTTTACATTAATTTTACTGTTATTTATTAAACTTCTGTAAAAATTTCAGACGTTTTGTCTATACAGAGTAAACAAATAGACGAACTATTTGCGCAAGGCCCGTATATTTTTTTCTCAACCACGTTGCGGTCCTTGCAAGTGCAACACTTAAAAAC
Organism: Hydrotaea cyrtoneurina; assembly: GCA_958296145.1. Taxonomy (NCBI): domain Eukaryota; kingdom Metazoa; phylum Arthropoda; class Insecta; order Diptera; family Muscidae; genus Hydrotaea; species Hydrotaea cyrtoneurina. The sequence goes on along the minus strand of OY282516.1, from coordinate 56,552,163 downwards.
TTAGTTTCGGTAAGTTGCTAAACGAGCCAAAATTTAGTTAATTTTTCTTGAACTTTTTTGCATAAAATTAATGTACATTCAAATTTCCAGAAGCGTATTTAAAAAATACGTGTTATTCATAGTTTATTATTTTTTTAGACCAACAGTTTCGACTGGCAGACCAGAATTCCATAATACATTTTCCAGTAATTCAGAAATACATTCATTGAAATATTAGGTAGAAAAAAACTTACATTAGAAAATAATTTAAATTTTATTTAAATAATTATTCATTTTACGAGTCAAAATTAGGTAAACTCTTTTGCAAAAAGAATACAGTCGTCCATATTTAGTACTTTGTTAGCCTCCCTTTTGACTTTATAACTTCCAACTTCAATTACCGTTCACACAGAATCGCTTAGTTGAAATTTAGAAGTTCAAACCAATACGCGATTTTCACTTTCTAAAATCGCCTAAATTGAACATGCAATACAACATATGGCAACATCGACCGCTCACATCTTCAATTTCCCCCAATTGGCTCATCCTTATCCTATTGCGTTTGTGCGCATGCAGTTGTCTCTTTTACACGCATACAAATTTCGTATTTGTTCTCAAGAAGAAGAAGAACTACCAGAAGTTTCAGTAAATCAGTTCTTCCGCCGCGCTTTCAGTGTGTTAACGTAGAAATTGCCGCTAATTTGTAAACCACTTGTAAAACATCATATGTAAAGTTAAGAAAATTAAAAGACAGTTATTAAAAGACGCCAGTATGTCAAAATCATTGAATGGTTAAGAAATTCATAAATCGTCAAGGAAAATAATATTAACATGTGTGTCGGCCGTTCGTCGTTGGATGAAAGCGGTGTTCGCGCGTGTGTGTGTGTGTGGCGCTTGTGTAAGAACGATGCGCACTTGGTTGTCAACGCAATACAACAACAACAGTTGGTGGCTTTGGTTTGAAAGCTTCCAATTGGAAGTGTTGCTGTGACGGTTAGTAAATAAAAGAATAACAAGTGTTTGTTCAGTGAGTTTCCTTTCGTTCGTTCCAACCGAATTTGTGTTTTTTTTTTTGGTTGGTTAAAAAAGGATTGGAGTTCTTTTCAACTGATGTAGCTTCTAGTGAATATTGAAATTATTTTTTAAATGGTGAAATCAATGGGATGATTACATACAAAAGTACAACACTCCCAGTAATTGTGTAATTTCATAAAATTAAATGCCGATCATCGTCTTTAGTGTAACAAAAGGTAAGTGAATTGGTATATTTTTCAATTTAGTGTTTTTTGTTAATAGAATTTTTCTATTTGTCTGACTGGATATGGGTCACTTACTTACATAAGTTGGCTCTACAACCTGTTGTTGGTCTTGCCCTGCTTAATAAATGATTTCCAAGCGTATGGGTTACGACTTTTCGATTGTAAGTCTTTTTTGAAATTATATCGAATGCCTATTTCTCCAAAAGTTTATTCATTAACACATACTTTCCAAATGTTTGCGGAATCTGCTAATTTCGAGCCGATTGATGATTAGCGAATTTCCGCACTATCTGTACAACACCAGCTCCATCTGCATGTGACTGAGAACTTTCATTGATAATCGTGAAAGGTCCGGTTGGTGTCATTGACATCATGCATGTCTGCTGTCGTCCTACACAAGGGGGGTGGTGAATTGGCGGAAGTCGTAACTGTTCGAAATTCAGGGGATTGTTTGCTATTTAAGTAATAAAGCAATTATAGCTCATTGAACAATTAATGGGTTTTGCACTGTTTTAAATGAAATTCATATTTTCATATAAATATGTTTAAAGGAGGTTTTTATTTATTAGTTTTAAACCTACACAGAAAGTTCCCCGGTTTCAGTTTGTGAAACGTGTCTTGACGTTGACGAAAATCATACTCGAACTGTATATATTTCGTGGGCAGATGCGGCACGCCTTTCAATTGTGCCATATGTCCTAAATATAAAAAAAAATGTGACAGGTAGTGTGTGCGCACCCAGGTTTGTTTTCAACTGTCAATTGTACCATAATTCTGTAGCTCTCCACGTCGAAAATTGTCTGAGTTATAGAAGTTTTTGTAAATTTGTACTCACTGTAAAAATGAGATTTAAAATTACAGTGAGCAATTTTTGCGATATCTCGAAAACTATAGGTGAATTGGTACAATAGGCACTCACTCCCAATTTAGGTGATCAGCTCGATTCGTCCTAAGGAGTATTTTGTTGCAGAACAGTGTAATTAATGATTTTTATAGAAAAGAGTTTACATGGCGTAGAGATAACTCTCCTACTTGTGAATGCGCTAGTATTTACGAGGTGAAAACGAGCGCTGACATTTTTTATTTATCATTTTATTGGCATCTGGCGTTTTATTGACCGCTGTCATTTTATTGACATCTGGAATTTTATTGACAGCTGTCATTTTATTGACATCTGGAATTTTATTGACAGCTGACATTTTATTGACATCTGTCATTTTATTGACATCTGTCATTTTATTGACAGCTACCATTTTATTGACAGCTACCATTTTATTAACATCTGGAATTTTATTGACAGCTGTCATTTTATTGACATCTGTTATTTTATTGACATCTGTCATTTTATTGACATTTTTTTAACAACTGGCATTTTATTGACATCTGCCATTTTATTGACATCTGTCATTTTATTGACATCTGTCATTTTATTGACATCTGTCATTTTATTGTCAGCTGTCATTTTATTGACATCTGTCATTTTATTGACATCTGGCATTTTATTGACATCATGAATCTCAAAAATATATCCCTGCTCCATTGGATATAATTTCCCCACGGATTGTGTATGTGTTTTCTGTCATGCCAACAATTATCCGCTCCCTTTTCAAAAGACTTGCATTCAGCACCCGCCGATCATAAAGTAGTCCTTTTTGTTAATGGCGGCTTCACTTGAAAACCACATCACATGCTAAAGAGAAATAAAAACAAACAGCCAACAACACACAAAAAAACAACAAAACGAGAAAAAACTCCACTGTAGTCTTGGAGCATCAAGTGTGAAACAACTGTTTTCTTGGTATTTATTGTGGTAACTTATATTTTGGATGTGGTTGTTGTTTTTGTTGTCTGTTGGAGGTGGTGACGATGGCGATGACGGCAAAAGTATGGGGAACTTACATAGTACGAGCCGGGTATAATAACAATTTGCATAACAATGCATCGGTGACGCTGACGATGACGGCAACGACACCGACATTGCCCACTTCCTCTCCCATGAACAGGCAACAAACATTTCGTCTGTTGGCCGCATGCCGCATGCGAACTACACTGAAAGTAAAAGAACAACTGCAAGAAGGCTCATAACACGATTAACAGACATGTGGGTCCAAACATTCCTTCGATTACGTTTATATCACCTACTGAGTAATCGATGGTTTGCCCTGGGATTACTAAATTATCTTTCAGTGTAAATGCCACACACTCGCACACATACACACGTTGCATGCCCTCACTCACATGCAATGTTTTACATGTTTCTAAAGTGAGTGAGGTAACAATGTTTGGTGGCGGCGGGTGCACAGTTTTTTGTTATCCCTTGGTTAGTTTCTTGGCATCACCCCCTCCGCCCGCCAGCTGATCCATGTTTGGTACTCTGGCCGAGAAAGAGGAAAACAAAAATTTATATTTTTACCATAACAATCGTTAAAATGCAGTCATAATTCGTTGTTAGCCTGGGATGAATGGTGAAGCTGTTGTCTGGTTTTTTTTTCTTCTTGCATCTTTCGAGTTCACATTTAAGATGCATGCAGCCCATACTTATGACTGCTGTGGCAGCTCCTGCTTTCTTTACATTGATGGCGTTTTTTCAGGCTGTATTTCTATAGAGATTTTCGTTGAAGTGCTCGGCTGCAGCTCCGTTGGCGGTGGCACCGATAATTGCATGATAGAGCCCCAGCCGCCGCCGTCGATTCCACAGAAGAGAGGCCGCCAGATATAGGCAAGAAACATGCAATTATATGACATGTGATGGTGGTGGGCTGTTGTCTTCAGCTGCACTAATATAATCTATCTCATGTAACGCCGCCTGCCGTGGTTCACATATAAATATATAGTCGGCATCTGTACTCTCACTTTTATTATCGAAGGGAAAAAGTGTAAGGGGTTTTTGGTGTGTCTACAACGTTATGCGTTTACATTAACCCTGCCGGCCCACAGGGCCAAGGGAGTAACAGTTCAAGTAACCCATGCGACTTCATTACGGTGATTTTGCTAATGAAAGGCAAAGGTCGGATGCAGCCACATCTCCGTCGTGGAGATTTCTTAATGGGAATTCATAAATGCAACATTTTTTTTGGAAATATGAACCCAGTGAGTGTCATGCTATTGTCTGGCCTCAAGTTCGAAAGTAGTGGAACAACCACGATAAGATAATAGAGGAGGTGACGTATATGGCCAATAGAAACCTTTAGCAGGAATTTATTTTGAGATCATCATAATAAATTCCATTAAACCTACTACGAAGAAGACATTTCAATTAATTTGTGTTATGAAAACATTGTTTGGAGACAATTCTGAAGACTTGGACAAAACAAATGATCTCAAAAAATTATACACTATTTTCATAGAAGCTCATAGTTGATCCACAAGTTTCTACCTTCGTTTCATAGAACAATTTCAAAAGTAGCTAATCAGTTCGTTTAAATGAAAGAAGGTACAATCAGCCGAAGTTCTTCTTATGGAAAATCCCGCATAAGTAAAAAAAAATTTTTTTCATTTCCGCTTAACCGAATTTGACGGTACAAGTATTAATTTCGATAGTGAGCCGAAGTCACAGGATGATGGCACCGCCACTTGCGAAATTCGAAAAAAGTTGTGCTGAACCCCAATTTTCGAAAATTGATCGAGATATTTCGAATGTATGAAAAAAGTGCCATCAGATCAGTTTTTTTTGAAAAACAAAAAAAAATTCCTGGGTTGTGCTTGGTGATTACATGATTCTGCCGTTTACGAAAAATTTCCATATGCAGCTATTTTCGATAAAATCGCCAATATCGCAAAAGTGCCAGCACCGTCATTTTGTTTTATTTTCAAAAACTGTGCTAAATAGAGAATTCGGCGTAGATAATCGTGCCGTTAACGAAAAAAACTTTGACACTTTTTTTGTTTTCAATGTAAAAAATAAAAAAAAAAAAATGTTTTCAAAAGTGAAAACTGTGCGCGATTGTTAAATTGTTCACTGGACCCAACAAACTCCTCGTTTACAATTTAAATGTTTCTTTTATAATAAAGGAAAAAACGCAATTTTTAATTTTGTCGATTTTTGAAAATCCCCGAGCTAATTCGAAAACTGAATATACAGTGTACTCTCTCATAAGCGGACACCTAAGATACTGAGAATTTTGGGACGTGTCCGCCTGTGAGAGAAGTACACAAGAGTACTGAAGCGGAATTGTACTCAAAAAAAGTGTCCGCTTAGGAGAGGTGTCCGCCTAAGAGAGGTGTCCGCTTAAGAGAGGTGTCCGCTAGGAGAGAGTACACTGTATACATACTCGAATGCCATTGATGGATAGGGCTCACCCAGCACTACATTCATTTATCTCACTTCTTTTTCTCTAAGCCCAATATTTCTTTAAGTCAGCCATTTTTTTTTTAAAACCATTGCATACTTCATGGGGTTTTGTTAAAAAATGGTCATAACTTTGCGAAAAACGCAAATTTTGTGAAATTTGTAATTTGTGCTAATCAGCCTTTTTTTTGAAAACCGTTGCATACTTCAAGGGAATTTTTAATGTCCTTAAATTTGCGAAAAATTTAAATTTTTTTAAATTTGTACTTAGTTGTGCTAATCTAGCACAACTTTTCGACATATGTACATTGAAAAATTCTAATGGTTTTTTTTTTTATTTTTGAGCGTTTTTCGCAGCATTTTTTCGAGAAAATGGAAATCTTTTAAAATTTGAGCTAGACTAGCACAAAAGAAAAGATTTTTTCTTCTAATTTTTGAGCGTTTTGTGCTAATCTAGCACAACTTTTCGACATATGTACATCGAAAAATTCTAATGGTTTATTTTTTTATTTTTGAGCGTTTTTCGCAGCAATTTTTCGAGAAAATGGAAATCTTTTGAAATTTGAGCTAGACTAGCACAAAAGAAAAGATTTTTTTTCTTCTAATTTTTGAGAGTTTTTCCGCGATGTTTTTGCCAAAAATCAAACCATTTAAAAGGCTCCAAATATTAAAATTCTGGATTCGCTTATAACGTCACACGGGTACAGGACAAAAGAAAAGTCCTGTATTGGTTAGAAGTTCGAAGAATTCCATTCCGCGCATTGGGTGACAAGTCCAAAATAGGTTTTCAAAGTAAGAAAAACATTTGGACTCAAATGATAGCTTTGGCGATAGACATTCGATTTATTGCACAAGCACGAGTTCTACAACTTCCCGTTCTTACTGTGTCCCTTGGTCGCCGTAAGTTCGTTTTATTTACAAAATACGAAATAGGGCGATAAAACTACACGTCTAAACTAATAAACAAAATGTTAGCGGATGATTGTACGTTATTTTCTTGTATGGAGGATTTTGTAGCACGATTTTGTAGCAAGTCTTTTCTCAAGATTTCCTTTTGGTCATCTTTTTTGTGGGACTTACGGTAATCCAGCCACCAAAGCATTTTTATACCTTCTGGAAAAAAATGTGGAACTCTAACCACGACCCTTGTGGTATCTCCCAGGCAAATTTTTGTAAAATTCATTATTTTGAGGTTCCTATTTTGTTGTAAGTTGTATTTCGTTTGGCCATGTGATTATAATGAAATTAAATTAAATATAATTAAACTAGTAAGTTGTAATGCGCCTATGGCGCCCGTTAATTTGCTTGAGAAAGTATTTGTTACTTAATTTTAAAAATTTTGTAAAAAATATTTTGAGAAAACTATTTTGTAAAAAAAAATTTCGAAAAAAAATAAAATTGGAAAAAAAAAAATTTGTGAAAAAAAAATTTTTGCTGAAAAAAAAATTTTTGTTGAAAAAAACAATGTTTGCTGAAAAAAAAAATTTTTGTTGAAAAAAAAATTTTTTTGAAAAAAAAAATTTTTGTAGAAAAAAAAAAATTTGTTGAAAAAAAAAATTTTGTGGAAAAAAAAATTTTGTAAAAAAAAAATTTTTGTAAAAAAAAAAAAATTGTAAAAAAAAAAATTTTGTAAAAAAAAAATTGTGTGGAAAAAAAATTTGGGGAAAACACAATTTCTGTACAAAAAAAAAATACTATTTTTTTTATTATTATTATTTATAGAATTATTATAGAATGCCTATTTAAATTCCTACGTACTGCGTGACAGAGTCAGTGAATCAGGGAATCAGTGTATCAGTGAATCAGTGAATCAGTGTCGAGGGTAAATATATATTAAGATAAAAACAATGGCTTTTTTCCAACTTCTTCAGGAGTATTTATTTAGAATTCCTACAAAATAAACATTTTTTTCATGATTAGCCAGATGTTACATTCGATGGTGGTGGTCACGCCCACAATTTTGTAAACACCTTTACAGCTGACAATCTGACTTTTCCACGGAAATCGTATATTTTCGTCATTGTGTTTCTTTTAAATATTTCAAATTATCCCCCTTAATTGCTGTAATTTTTTTTATAGTAATTATTTGACCTTGACGACTTAATATTTTTTAACTACACCATCATCGACATTCGAATGTTTGCGGTATTGAACAATACAAATATTAAATATCCTCTAATCTAGTCATTATTTTATTAGTTGACTGAATTGGAAAACATGAAAAATTACCGTTGTTTTTTCTGGTATCACTTCAAGAGAGGCGGCAAATGAATATAAATCGTGCAGTTAATCTTGAAATCACCTTCGAAAACGTGCGACATTTTTTTTTCGCGTTCTAACCATGGACCGACCATTTGTTTGCCGCCATTAATTAAAATCGACAATATGGTTTATGTTGGGAAATTAAGATCGCGAGATCTCTAGAAACGTTGGCGGAGGCAGCGAAACATGAAACGCATTAAACAAATACTTAGAGCCAGAGAAAAATATTAGTCGAATGGCTCACAGAATGTGAATTTTAGAGGCGTGTGGTTTCTAGTCCTATGAATTTCGATATGGATTATTAGAGTCGTAGTAGCTTTAAATTATGATAAGCTTTAAAACATATTGTTGGTCTAGGCCTAATTAATAAATTATATCCAAGCTCTACGATCGTTCTCGAGTCCGTCGTATCAAGTGGTTCGCTTGGTCCTGTAATCGGACTTCTTCGATAGTTGACCTCTAACATCTTTCTTTGGCTGTAAGTCCTTAGAACATTTCATTTAATTTTCCAAAGACCACAGACAAACTTCCATTGATTCTATGCTGAGCCAGCCAGTTGACGACTTCTGTGTGAGACAAAAAAAAAACCGAACAAATCTCTGCTCAATCAATTTCAACTAATTGACCAACCAACACAGCTGCATTTGTTTGGATTCTTAAATTCGTGATTAGTTTGTGGACAAAAGAAACATGATTTGTTGGCAGTAACAACGAAAATACTAAAAAAAAAAACAAACAATCAAATGAAACAAAACTCCTATGAAAAAAAGAAAAATAATACATATTAAATAAATAAATGAATAAAGAAGTAAGAAGAAAAAAAATACTCCATTTAGACAAAATTAAATTGTAAAAATTATGTTAGCTTGTTTCTTCTGTGCTGGCATTTGTTTTTGTTATTGTTGTTTTGCTTTATTAGCCGGCTTATAAGGTCAACAAACATATTCATTATGAATGTAGAGGATTGGAGGTGGCCAGGGGTGGTCCAGGGGTGGTCCAGCGGAAGATGAGCTCATCCATCTTTAATTGAACTCTAAACATCATAATTACAATGGACAAGCTTAACAATATCTGAAAATATTTCTCAGATTTCGGCTGATTGAAATCATCAGACAAGAACTGGCAGAGATTTTAGCGCCTACTAGAAACATCGACAAAAAAAAAAAAACGGCAGACTGGGTTCTTCGACCCTCGCAATAACGAACATTGGTCAGATCCTAAAAACAAAAACCGTAATTTTAAACTAAACTGTTACTTCTAAACTAAATGTCCATTCAAAATGTATTTAAAACACTGGCCACCTGGTCACCTTGGCCATCAGTGATATTTTGTAAATGCAAATGTAAACATTTGTTTTCGTTGGCATTGGGTTTCCGCTAGTTAAGTGTTTTCAGCCAAAACGTATGGGTGTTTCTTTTGTCCGTCCATCTTTCGTGGTGTCCGTTAGTGTTTTCATTTATAACGGATGGGAAGTTGTTAGCGGCTTAAAGTCATGGTTAGTGGCAGGCAAACGCACATAAATCACTTACTAAATCTGGGATTTCGCACTAGATTTCGATAAAAGTTTTGCTTTGCAAACATGAACTTTTTTGTGGTAAATAAATCACTGGATTAGATTTGAATGGATTGGGCTGAGTTTTGGCGGAATTTATAAGGGATCTGAACCGAAATGCAAAAGAAAATTAAATACAGAAAAGAAACTATATGAAATACAGGAACAATTAGACTTGTAATGAGCCAATTCTAAAATCATTAAAAGAATTTCATCACATTAATGCTAAATTTAATTTAGATTTATCTTATTCTATTAATAAATTTATTGAAATTTTAGATTTATTGTTTTGACTCTGTATATCGTTTTTGAGATCATTTATTATTTCTGTTTCTTTGCAGAAATAGAAATGTTTAAATTTTATTTATTTCTTTCTTATTTAAATTTTTCTTCAAATTTAAAAATCTTTTTAATTTATTTTAATCTTATTTAAATTTTTCTTCAAATTTAAAAATATTTTTTATTTATTTTTTTTCTTATTTAATTTTTTCTTCAACTTTAAAAAAAAATAAAAATATTTTCAATTATTTTTTTTTCTTATTTACATGTTTCTTCAAATTTAAAAAAAAATATTTTTTAATTTATTTTTTTCTTATTTAAATTTTTTTTTAAATTTAAAAAACAAATAAAAATATTTTTAATTTATTTCTTTCTTATTTAAATTTTTCTTCAAATTTTTAAAAAAAAAACTTTTTAATTTATTTTAATCTTATTTAAATTTTTCTTCAAATTTAAAAATATTTGTAATTTATTTTTTTCTTATTTAAATTTTTCTTCAACTTTAAAAAAAAAAATAAAAATATTTTCAATTATTTTTTTTTCTTATTTACATGTTTCTTCAAAAAAAAAAAAAAAAAATATTTTGTAATTTATTTTTTTCTTATTTAAATTTTTTTTTAAATTTAAAAAACAAATAAAAATATTTTTAAATATTTTTTTTGTTTTTCTTCAGATTTTTTCAACAATTAAAAAAAAATTTAATTTATTTTTTTCTTATTTAAATTTTTCTTCAAATTTAAAAATCTTTTATTCTTTTATCTTTTATTTTAATCTTATTTAAATTTTTCTTCAAATTTAAAAATATTTTTAATTTATTTTTTTTTTATTTAAATTTTTCTTCAACTTTAAAAAAAAAAAAAAATAGTTTCAATTATCTTTTTTTTTCTTATTTACATTTTCCTTCAAATTTAAAATATTTTTAATTTTTTTTTTATTTTAAAATTTTTTTTTAAATTTTAAAAAAATAAAAATATTTTTCATTTTTTTCCGATTTTCCACAGATTTAAAAAAAATTATTTTTTTTATTTACATTTTTCTTAAAATTTAAAAAAAAATATTTTTCATTTTTTTTCTTATTTTATGGAAAATATAAGTAAAAAAACTCAAAGTTTGAGTCAAGCAAATTTCTCGACTCCAGACTACTTGCAGCCATTAAACGGTGTAACAGGAATTAAAGATATCCTAATATTCATCGTGCCTTGACAAACTCCTTTCGTTATTGGCTGTGGCCTAGAGCTCGCAGTAGGTTTAAACCCCCCTCTGCCAACTTGTGCGAAAAGTTATTTTTCGGTTAAATAAATCTGCATTATCATTACTTACATTTTCATCTGTTAATTTACACTTAAAGTATAAGCTATAAAGATGACTGTTCTCAGTAGGTATCTCCAGCAATGGATCTTTTCAAACAGAATAATCCCAGAAAATCCTTATCCAAAATGACAATTCAAAATAGCTAAAACCCGGCTCACCACTTTTATGCCAAGCCCTTATCCTGTCCTTAATTAGTACCCACAGACAAAACTCAATAAAATCATCTCGTATTATTGTTAAAAATGTTAATCACAACCATCCAGAAATCCCCACAAACTTCCATCAACCACAACGACAGAAAAATGAGCAAAGGGCGCCAAATCCAACTTTATTTATATCCTTCAATATTTCCATATGGCTCTGACAGTGGCTGTCACGTTTATCACTTGTGTAACATTCCATTGAATTGAACTTCGTGTGCAAACCTTGAGCTCCACCTTACATATTTCATGCGGCTTTTTTTCTTCTTCTTTATGTTTATTGGCCCCTGAATACCATTGACCACATCACCTACAATTGCAAATTTTTATCAATGAATGAATTTTTTTTCATTGTCTTTTTGATTTTTACTTCCTTTTCAAATGTTTGGCAACCCGACAAATGACACCAACGTCAGACACCTGTGACACCACACGTACGCTTACCACTCGCAAAACAGAAGATAGATGATGACAAAATAAACAAAGAAAACAGAAAAAAATCCGTAAAAAAACATTAAGAAATTCATAAAAAGAAAACGACAGTTATCGTTAACACCATTTGGCGCGAGGCCTGTAGGTGTACTTTGGTCATTTAAGAAAATAAGCAACGTTTTATGTTTTTATTTTTGTTTGAATAGATTTTGATTGCCACAACTGTAAACCCGTCATAGTTTGAGTGATATTCGCACTTCGCATCTGAGAGATTGTCCGGGGTAAATGAAAAATTGTTTTGAATTTTGATTACAAAATAAATGCAACCATCAACTGAACTCGTTCGTATTCGTAGACCCCTGTCAAACGCCTCGGCGGTGCACTCTTCCCAGCCGGCAGTAGTTTGGCACAGAAGCGTTTAAAATTGAAAATATATTGCAGCAGCAATAACCGGCACCAAAACCGGGCGGCTCACCACCACTGACCGTCCATCCGATCCATGATGTTTTATGTGACGGCCGCTGTTTTTTTTTTATTTCACCAAAAAGGTGCGCCCGCGCCTTTGTCGATTTGGTGGCTGTGTTGGCCACAGAAATCTAATTCCAAGCTGGGACTACATGCATGTTTGCATGTATATGTCAACGTGTTTGCCATACCTACATACATACATACCCATGTTCACTGACACAGTGTACGTAATTTACCCAGCGTAACTTTGTGTTGCTCATTGACTCCATTCAGATTTGTTAACTGATTTTTAGAAAACTAGATAAACGCCGAAGACGATGGTAAAGGCATTTTTGAAATTCGAAAAAAGATTTTCGAAAATTGCCTGAGATATTTTGAAAATATGAAAAAAGGGCCGAAAGGACGCACAATCAACTTAAATAAATAAAAAATAATTATATGTCAGGAAAATAAAAAGAAGACCGAATGTCACATAAATTCGATTGTCGGATATATTCAGTAAATTCGAATTTCACACTACGTCACATGGTTTGCTGGGTTGCCATGTATAAGTAATGGGTTTTTTATTGGACCACGGTTATTATTTAAACTGGCAAATGGCAACTTTTTCCCCATTTTACAATTTGCTTCCCTCCCGTCGAGTGAAAAACGCACTTTTGCTGTTCATTGGTGTTGGTTGATTGTTGCGTTCCAACTTCCACCAACACCGACACTGTTGCCGTTATTATACGGACGTTTCTTCACTTTGCTTTCGATTCCGACTTGAATGGACTTGTTTTGAACTACTGTAAACATCTATTGACATACGCGTTGTACCTACATTGTAAATAAACACATGGATACGGTTTTGATTGAAATCTTTGCGTGCTCAAAGTTATGTCCAGTATATGAAGGCAGCGTTGTGGTCCGTCGCGATGTCTTTGATACGAACAACAGCAACAACGATTGTCTCTAATTTACGAGCACTAATTTTGCGTTAGCAATTTTTTTATTTATTGGCAGTGAAATGAATTTGAATGAAAGTGTTGGCAGTTGTCAGGAATGGGCAATGTTAAGGATACCACTGGAGTGTACATAAATAAGTAAATAAATAAATAAATAAATAAATAAATAAATAAATAAATAAATAAATAAATAAATAAATAAATAAATAAATAAATAAATAAATAAATAAATAAATAAATAAATAAATAAATAAATAAATAAATAAATAAATAAATAAATAAATAAATAAATAAATAAATAAATAAATAAATAAATAAATAAATAAATAAATAAATAAATAAATAAATAAATAAATAAATAAATAAATAAATAAATAAATAAATAAATAAATAAATAAATAAATAAATAAATAAATAAATAAATAAATAAATAAATAAATAAATAAATAAATAAATAAATAAATAAATAAATAAATAAATAAATAAATAAATAAATAAATAAATAAATAAATAAATAAATAAATAAATAAATAAATAAATAAATAAATAAATAAATAAATAAATAAATAAATAAATAAATAAATAAATAAATAAATAAATAAATAAATAAATAAATAAATAAATAAATAAATAAATAAATAAATAAATAAATAAATAAATAAATAAATAAATAAATAAATAAATAAATAAATAAATAAATAAATAAATAAATAAATAAATAAATAAATAAATAAATAAATAAATAAATAAATAAATAAATAAATAAATAAATAAATAAATAAATAAATAAATAAATAAATAAATAAATAAATAAATAAATAAATAAATAAATAAATAAATAAATAAATAAATAAATAAATAAATAAATAAATAAATAAATAAATAAATAAATAAATAAATAAATAAATAAATAAATAAATAAATAAATAAATAAATAAATAAATAAATAAATAAATAAATAAATAAATAAATAAATAAATAAATAAATAAATAAATAAATAAATAAATAAATAAATAAATAAATAAATAAATAAATAAATAAATAAATAAATAAATAAATAAATAAATAAATAAATAAATAAATAAATAAATAAATAAATAAATAAATAAATAAATAAATAAATAAATAAATAAATAAATAAATAAATAAATAAATAAATAAATAAATAAATAAATAAATAAATAAATAAATAAATAAATAAATAAATAAATAAATAAATAAATAAATAAATAAATAAATAAATAAATAAATAAATAAATAAATAAGTAAATAAATAAATAAATAAATAAATAAATAAATAAATAAATAAATAAATAAATAAATAAATAAATAAATAAATAAATAAATAAATAAATAAATAAATAAATAAATAAATAAATAAATAAATAAATAAATAAATAAATAAATAAATAAATAAATAAATAAATAAATAAATAAATAAATAAATAAATAAATAAATAAATAAATAAATAAATAAATAAATAAATAAATAAATAAATAAATAAATAAATAAATAAATAAATAAATAAATAAATAAATAAATAAATAAATAAATAAATAAATAAATAAATAAATAAATAAATAAATAAATAAATAAATAAATAAATAAATAAATAAATAAATAAATAAATAAATAAATAAATAAATAAATAAATAAATAAAAAAAATCATTAACGAGGATCTCCTTATGCACGTACTTTCTTTCCCCATGTGTGCCCCGTCTTTGACATTCCAGGTCACTCTCCTTGATGAACGTATTAAAATTAGACACGAAAAACAACGCAGTTGCTTTCAAATTCCTTTAGACGAGAAAAAAAATCGCTCGATTGGACTTTTCATCTACTAAATCATTCCGTCTTAATGTAATTCCTGGACAAATTAAAGTTTTGCCGACTATACGATAATGACTTTCATCAACGGATCTTGCGAAGTGCAAAATAGTTTTCTTTAACAATTCTTCCGCGTATGCATAATCCCACCTCTTCACCTGCTAGACGAATCATACGAACAAAATGCCTTTTTGGAAAAAGACGAAAAAAAGACACACACACACAAATTTTGAATGGGAAAAAGTAAATGCATTCGAATTGCATATTTTCGGAGAAGGTAATAATAACAACGCTGCAGAAATCGTAACACAGACTCTGCGGCAATTTACCCCGGCTTGCATGCTGCGTCAGATATCGTATAAATCCTTTGTAAAGTGTTACCATTATGATTATTTTGCTATCATTTATAATAACCTCGCCAAGCAAAAATTACAAATTCCATAAGGAATTATTATGCATATCTGTGGATTATGTAAATATGGACAACATTCACATGTGCCGAAATTCATTTTGCATACCTAATGTCGAAATGAAAGTTTCCAACAGGTGTTGCAGTTGGTGTGAAATGCAAAGAAGCCAACGTGTGAAAGTGCCACTTATGTCAGACTTAGTCGGTGAGGGCCCTCTAACAGGGCAGACCACTGACCATAGAGCCGCACTGCGATACTTCAGGGTCACACATTAAGTTGACATATCGAAATATTTCAATCTAAACACATGTCAAAAAGTCTATGCCAGTCGGTGAACTGTTGCCAACGGGCGGAATAAGACGGGCAAACTAGAAACAAGAATCATGTTCACGGCCAACAAGCTGTTGAAAATTCTCGAAATCTTAACACTTGTCTATGAAGTGGCTCGGGTTTGTTGTGACTGTCTACGAACTGTGACGTAGCATTTGTTATGATGTCTCTGTTAGGAGTGTAAATATCACCAGTGATTAATGACTAAGTTTGTTGCTTAAGTCTTTTGTTTTCAACATAAGCGAGTATTCTAGTCTGCTGCAAACGCTGATGTACAGTGCAACGCATACTGGCATAATAAAGATCGCTGGGAACCAGTTTGGGTAGACTTCAGGTTTATTAGAAAATTAATAATAAAAGCTCGTGAGAAAAGTTTTTGTATCCTAAGGCCCAGAAACCCAAATTCCAGTAAATCGTTATTTTAATACTCATCAATACATTTGCTCATATATAAGGATGGTCTAGCTAAAAGTTTTTTTTTCCCCAGAAAGTTATTGGTTTATTTTCAGTAGTTATGGAACACAGCTGGCTTCGCAGTCAACAGAATTTTTCAAGGCCCCAGCGTAGGTTATTGACATTTATTCTCGAGACTGGTTTGGTCGATATTCGTCGTAAAGACCTGATTCGATCCTTTACAGTTACAAACAAACATAAGTCTAATGACGACAAATCAGAGCTCTGAGGTGGTCAATTGTCATTTTATGTGACAACTGTCATTTTCTTTGTCAGCTGTCATTTTATTTGACAGCTGTCATTTTATTCGACAGCTGTCATTTTATTTGACAGCTGTCATTTTATTTGACAGATGTCATGATATTTTACCGCTGTCTTGTTATTTACAGTTGTCATTTTATTTGACAGCTGTCATTTTATTTGACAGCTGTCATTTTATTTGACAGCTGTCATTTTATTTGACAGCTGACATTTTATTTCACATCTGTCATTTTATTCGACAGCTGTCATTTTATTTGACAGATGTCATGATATTTTACCGCTGTCTTGTTATTTGACAGATGTCATGATATTTTACCGCTGTCTTGTTATTTGACAGCTGTCATTTTATTTGACAGCTGTCATTTTATTTGACAGCAGTCATTTTATTTGACAGCTGTCATTTTATTTGACAGCTGACATTTTATTTCACAGCTGTCATTTTATTTCACAGCTGTCATTTTATTTGACAGCTGTCATTTTATTTGACAGCTGTCATTTTATTTGACAGCTGACATTTTATTTGACAGCTGTCATTTTATTTGACAGCTGTCATTTTATTTGACAGCTGTCATTTTATTTGACAGCTGTCATTTTATTTGACAGCTGTCATTTTATTTGACAGCTGTCATTTTATTTGACAGCTGTCATTTTATTCGACAGCTGTCATTTTATTTGACAGCTGCCAGTTTATTTGACAGCTGTCATTCATTTTATTCGACAGCTGTCATTTTATTTGACAGCTGTCATTTTATTTGACAGCTGCCATTTTATTTGACAGCTGTAATTTTATTTGACAGCTGTCATTTTATTTGACAGCTGTCATTTTATTCGACAGCTGTCATTCATTTTATTCGACAGCTGTCATCAATTTTATTTGACAGCTGTCATGCATTTCATTCGACAGCTGTCATTCATTTTATTTGACAGCTGTTTGAGTTCTCGAAAACAGCTGTAATTTTATTTCATAGTTGTCATTTTATTTCAGAGTTGTAATTTATTTTATTTGACAGCAGACGTTCCATTTGACAGCAGTCATTTTGTTTATTTATCGATCCAAACCTGGGCCAAACGACTTATTTGCTTGAATTGTTATCAGCTATGCGAACGCTTTTCCCAGGATTCTTTGAAATTTCAACATGATTAAAATATTTCGTAATACACCAAATTGTACTTAAACTGATCCTGATACTATTGCTACAACATGGCGGCTTAGGTAATTTTAACTGAAAGTATTTTTTCATATCAATGATGTGTTATACTAGTATGCGTACCACGAAAATATTCCCCATGCTCTTGTGCTCCTGGGAACATAAGACCCGAAACTGACAACACATTAAAAAACGTCATGTTTCGCGATTACAAAACTTTGCTTTACTTTGTGTTTCAATCCAGCACTTCGTGTATCCATTCACCTACAATTGTTGACTCTGGAGTTGGAAAAAAATGGATTAGTCGGGCCTTTGTTTGCCTTTCCCAAAAACATACATACATACTCGTATTTATAAACAGGCCAAATTAACTTGTTGACAAACTCCGCTGTAGACATAACATTAGTTTCGACTTTAATATGAAACCGTTTTTAAACACTCAATTATCCGGCAATAAATTGGCTGGCCAATAACGGGACGATGACGGGAGGGGTGGAGTGTGATGGGCACTATCGGTGGCGTTGGTGGCCCGGTGTCCATGCAGATCGACAACATGGAAATCATTTCAAAGTGGGTGCCTACGACTGAACCGGACGGACAAACACAAAGAAAACAAAGCCAAACCACAAGAAAAGACTCTGTTTTTCGAATGTTTTTGGTGTTATGCACGATGAAAAAATTTATTGATTAAACCATAAAATTGAGACTAGACCAGACATGAAATGGATGGAGTCCACAGCCACAATTGAAAAGGAGTTTTGGTGTGGTTGCTGCTTTTATTACTCAGCGATTAGCTGATGAAAATTTATAATCATAGCCAAGAGAACTGTTTTTCGTATTTTCTTTCAGCAACATCATCCAAAGCCGAGCAGGTGTTGTACTGGCGAGGATATGATTGCGGGTGTAACCGCAGTTACTACCACCACTACAGAGTGTTAATATGATAGTTGGGTGTAAAATTGTCTGAAATGGAACTCGGCGGGGAGAAAAGTGCCCAACCTCTTCATGGCTTCGCCCATGTATATGTGATTACATTTGTATGCCAATAATATCCAATTAACCAGACAATAGCTTCCAACCAGAAAACAAACTACAAATTTGTTGATTTTTGTGGGTGATAATGTCTGCTACTACCACACACCTCGCAATTTCACACTTTCCAAAAGTATAAAAGAGTGCTCGAAAACGTAGCTGGTAGCCCTTCCCTTTTCCCTTAACACGATAGCCATGCAAACTCTAATAAGAGTCCACGAGACCAAATTAAAACCACGTCTGCATAATCGTCTGTGGCAAGATCACTTCTACTACCGCTGTACAGTGGGCCAAATTAAAAAAACACGTTTTATTCGGTGATCTCATAATTGCGTATGGGGAGAATTCACACTATTTTTGGATTTTATTTAGAGAACTCATATTCATATTCATAAATTTAGAGAACTCATATTCAATACGTATTTAATATAACTTACTTTTTGTTGTTTTTGTATTCCGGGCAATCCCGATAAATGTTCACGAGATTGGTCTGCAATGTAAGTACAACTTCATACTGAATCCAAATTTCTAGTAAATCGTTATTTAAAACATTTATTTTTAATTTAAATTTATTAACTCGTATATAACGGTGGTCCAAATACGAGTTTTTCATTTTATGTCATTCATATTATTTGACAGCTGTAATATCATTTGGAAGATGTCATTCGTTTTATTTGACAGCTGTCAGTTAATAATACAGCATTTTATATGACAGCTGTCATTTTATTTGACAGCTGTCATTTTATTTGACAGCTGTCATTTTATTTGACAGCTGTCATTTTATTTGACAGCTGTCATTTTATTTGACAGCTGTCATTTTATTTGACAGCTGTCATTTTATTTGACAGCTGTCATTTTATTTGACAGCTGTCATTTTATTTGACAGCTGTCATTTTATTTGACAGCTGATATTTTATTTGACAGCTGATATTTTATTTGACAGCTGTCATTTTATTTGACAGCTGTCATTTTATTTGACAGCTGTCATTTTATTTGACAGCTGTCATTTTATTTGACAGCTGTCATTTTATTTGACAGCTGCCATTTTATTTGACAGCTGTCATTTTATTTGACAGCTGATATTTTATTTGACAGCTGATATTTTATTTGACAGCTGTCATTTTATTTGACAGCTGTTATTTTATTTGACAGCTGATATTTTATTTATTTTTATTTGACAGCTTTCATTTTATTTAACAGTAGTTATTTTATTTGACAGCTCTGATTTTATTTGACAGCTATCATTTTATTTGACAGCTGTTATTTTATTTGACAGCTGATATTTTATTTGACAGCTGTCATTTTATTTGACAGCTGTCATTTTATTTGACAGCTGTCATTTTATTTGACAGCTGTCATTTTATTTGACAGCTGTCATTTTATTTGACAGCTGATATTTTATTTGACAGCTGATATTTTATTTGACAGCTGTCCTTATGATTGACAGCAATAATTTTTTTTGACGGATGTCATTTTATTTGACATTTCTCTAGCTCTCCTACCAAAATATTGAAATTTCTAATTCATTTCTGCAATTATAAAATCACATTTGTAACCCCCTTTCAGTATTTTCATTTTCTTCTCCAGTCCATCCCACTGTGCACCATATGCCATGTGAGTACCGTTGGTGGTCTCCGTGTTGAGCGTTTTTTTTTGTGGCCTAATCGTGAGGTTAACTTCATCACACTTTAATGCCAACTACTGTTGAGCTGCCGCGCGTATTATTTTGCATTGGAATCATTGGCTTCTAATCTGAAATTAAATTTATTTTTTGCTCAATAAAAACCAAATCAATAAAACGAAAAAAAAAATAACTATAAAGAATTGGTTATTTAATAGCAGCAACAAAACCAAAAAGAAATATCGAAACCTAGCATTTCATGACCTCTTCAGTGGCATGTTTTCGGCCAATTGCGAGGTTGATGTTGTTATCGGTTTCGTTAAGCTTTAGCATCTCAATGGTACGTCTGTTTTTTTTTTTTTTAAATTATTATACAATTGTAAAATGTGTAATGTGATGTGAGTAAGACTTTGATTTTAGCTGAGATCAGGAAAATAACTAAGTAAGTTAATAACCTCAACCAGAATTTGTCTCCCAGGTAAATTTTGGTCTGAGAGGACATGAGGTCTATGATATTAAATCCAGACTCAGAGCTGATTAAGAACATCTGACATTTTTTTTTTACAGAGATCTGAGTCTAGAAAGCCCTCCGAAAATTAGACGAAATTGACAATATCGACTAAAGTAAAGAATGTCCAAATTTCCCAAAAATTCCCCACTCTGGAAAATCCAACAAATAATTTACGAAAAATTCCTGAAAAAAAATAGACGAGAAATGCAAAATTAATATCCTTTGAACCGAATAAGATAATCGCATAACTATATTGGCATATGATAAATAACACAGGCCAACACTAAATTTGCTTCTTTGAATATATTAACTGATTCTAGTTAATTTGGTTGCGCTGAATTCAAATCTGTAATCAGTTTGTCTCTATCAGCTCTACTTTTCATGATATAGCATTTTTATTCCCAAATTTTTTAAAGTATTTAAAAAGTAAAACTTTTCCATAGGAATTTAAAAAAAAATAATAATAACTGTTTTATACAGATTTATTGAAATAAAAAAAATTCTCACAAAGAATTAAAAATATAATATAAATATAATTCTAGTTACAGGATGTAAAGCTTCTTTTATGAGACATTCTGGAATGAACAGCCGGATTAGAGTCTCTTTGTAAATTCCAACAGTAGTCTGCCATCATATGTGTATCCCACCTTCCCTGGTACCGATTCTCCATAATTTTGATATCTTGGTGAAACCATTCTCCTTGTTCTTCGCTTAAATTACCCAAATTTTCGGGAAATCGGTCCAAGTGACTGTGGGTAATTCCAAAAAAAAGACCCCTTACAGCTCAAAAATAAAAGTTATTATTTCTTATGTATTTTTCCGCTAATATTACTCAAAACAAATGTATCTGTCATTTTCCGAAGGATGAACTTAAATTTTCTTTATACTAACAAAAATATATGTTTTTTTTTGTTACCCACAATAAATGAATTCAAACACAAAAATCGTATATTTTTTTATATTGTAACGACCGTTACTTTTTAAAAACATTTTTTTTTGGGAACTAATTTTCTTTGATTTGAAAATAAACCTATTACTTAAAGAAAACATTACAAAGAATTTAATGAGATTTTTTACTTGACACATCCTGTGCAAAATTTTACAATACATGATATTTGTTTCCGAAATTTGAAAACAGCACATTTATAAAGTAACGACCGTTTTTTTTAATGGTCAAAAATAGTATTGAAATTAGATTTTTTATGAATTCTTTTGGCTGCTACCGATGCTTGAACTTTCGAAGGTCCAAAATTAAGCAATCCTCCTGACATATATTCTTAGGTTGGAATTTTATTTCAAAAATCACCGAAAATCGGTAACGACCGTTACTTTGGAAACACCCCTGTGCAAATAATGGATTTTAATGCTCATAAGTGGAGGGTATAAATATCATGAAAAGTAGAGCTGATAGAGACAAACTGATTACAGATTTGAATTCAGCACACCCAAATTAACTAGAATCAGTTGATAAATTCAAAGAAGCAAAAATCTTTTTTAATTTTGTTGGGCTGTGTAATTGTTCAGCTTATGAAATGAGTGTTTGGAAAGGGTGCTATGCCTTGCCGGTGCGCCGCTTGTCTATATTGGGCCCGACGCGAACTGGAGCTTCCAATTAGACTTAATACACAACTTATATACTGTACAGATCACTGAATTGAAAGACGTTAGCCGGTCGTGGTAAATATAAATGCATCCCGTTATGGCTCTTCCCTGCTTTAAATAAACTTCGTTTTTACCATTTTCAAATTCCGACACCCGTGGACCAACGCCAAAAACCGAAACGACAGCATTCGCATTTACATTCATTGTAGTCCACAATGCCGTTGTGTGAAACCGAGAACTCCCCAGAGGAGTTGACTTCAATGATGGCCAATACAACAACAACAACAATAAAACAAATGCATTCGTTACCTTTACTTAGCCAACAAAGCTTTGCGACGTTATCATGAGCATGAGTTACTAACTTGGCCTATGAATTGTTACCGTTTCTTTTGTGGTTGTTGCTTTGACCATTTTTGGGTTTAGTGGAGTAGGACATTGGCCATTGGTGCTGTTGGCCTATAACATCGGTGTGTGTTGTAGTTTTTTTTTCCATCTTCTTGGTGGTTATATAATTTAAGTTTGGTTTTCTTTTTTGTTTTTCTAAAACAAATAATCAATTTTTTCCATTTAATTTATTGTGTTGCTGTTGTTTGTGTAACGCTGACTGCCTTTGAATTTCTATGGCCATAAATTTAAGTATTCCTTTCTGGCCAAGAGTGCTTTTAATGTGGCACATGGTCGGTAGTGTATAAATTTTAATTATCGACTTTAAGGATTTATGGTCTAAATTGATTTGTTGATTTTCCCAACAAACATAATATTTTTGTACTGGAGTTTTTCAATACTCATTCACATTGTCTTTAATCGGGCTATATTTGTTTAAACAGCTTAAGTAAATAATGGAAGAATGACCACTACTCTAATTAAGTTGGCTATAAAACCTGTTTTATTTTTTTGAGTCTCCTGTGTTGGGATGACCGAGGTGTGGTGGGTCATGTGTGCGACTATCACACTGAAGAATCCAGGTTCAAAACCGGGTAAGACCATCAAACAGATTTCAGCGTGTTCTTTCACCTCGTAAAGACTGGCGACTTTATGAGTCATAGAGTAAACATAAGGAAGCCTCGAATTGGACAGGGTTCTTTACACTATGCAACAAAAAAATACAAAAGTGTTTGTAACGACTAGAATTGGATAATTTTTTTAAAAAATTATTTTTTTAAAGACCATGTTGGCATAACTTAAAATTGAATAGTCCGACTTCTGTGAAATAAATTTTAAAAAATTAATCAGCAAATTATTTTAAATTTTTGCCCTCAGTACCGTTGAAACCGACGTTTTTTTATTTTTTAAAATTTTTGCCCTCAGTACTTTTGAAACCGACGGTTTTTTTATTTTTTTTTTTTTGAAATGCAATTTTTTGAGTAAATAAATTGTCTTATATCTTTGAAATACATTTTAAAAATTAATTACTAAATTATTTTAAATCTTCGCCTTCGAAACCAAATATTTTTTATTTTTTAGAGAAATAAATTGTGAGAAATTGAAAAGAAACCGTCCGATTCCATTGAATCAATTTTTAAAAAATAATCACAAAATTATTCTTTTTTTTGGTACATTACAAACCAAAGTTGTTTTATTATTTTTTTTTTAAATGCAATTTTTGAGAAAAGAAGTTGTCTTATTTCTTTGAAATAAATTTTAAAAATTAATTACTAAATTATTTTAAATCTTCGCCTTTGAAATCAACGTTTTTTTTATTTTTTTTAGAGAAATAAATTGTGAGAAATTGAAAAGAAACTGTCCGATTTCATTGAATCAATTTTTAAAAAATAATCACAAAATTATTCTTTTTTTTGGTACATTACAAACCAAAGTTTTTTTTACTATTTTTTTGAAATGCAATGTTTTAAGAAAATAAATTGTCTTATTTCTTTGAAATAAATTTTAAAAATTAATTACTAAATTATTTTAACTCATCGCCTTTGAAACCAAAGTTTTTTTTCTATTTTTTTGTTTGAGAAATAAATTGTGAGAAATTGAAAAGAAACTGTCCGACTTCATTGAATCAATTTTTAAGAAATAATCACAAAATTATTCTTTTTTTGGTACATTACCAACCAAAGTTTTTTTTTACTATTTTTTGAAATGCAATGTTTTAAGAAAATAAATTGTCTTATTTCTTTGAAATAAATTTTAAAAATTAATTACTAAATTATTTTAAATCTTCGCCTTTGAAACCAATGTTTTTCTTTATTTTTTTAGAGAAATAAATTGTGAGAAATTGAAAAGAAACTGTCCGATTTCATTGAATCAATTTTTAAAAAATTAATCACAAAATTATTCTTTTTTTTTGGTACATTACAAACCAAAGTTTTTTTTATTATTTTTTTTTAAATGCAATTTTTTGAGAAAAGAAATTGTCTTATTTCTTTGAAATAAATTTTAAAAATTAATTACTAAATTATTTTAAATCTTCGCCTTTGAAACAAAAGTTTTTTTTTATTTTTTTTAGAGAAATAAATTGTGTGAAATTGAAAAGAAACTGTGCGATTTCATTGAATCAATTTGTAAAAAAATAATCACAAAATTATTATTATATTATTTAATACTGAAAAACAGTTTCAGAGTTATTAACAAAGTTAGGCCGGACAATTCTTATTTTCGTATTTTTTTTCTGGGAGATTCCAGAAGTTCCCTTAACTAAATTTCGAATAAAATCGATAGTACACCGTCGATTTTAATGATCTTTACCTCAATGTAATTGTAAGATATGTGGCTTTATGTTAAATATCTGAAAACGGACACTTTTTGAAATTTTCAATATATTATGAATTTTTTTCAACAAAAAAAAAAAAAAATTATGAAGAAAAAAGTATTCCGGCTTAACTTTCTTCATAACTCGAAAACTGTCATTCAGATTTAAATGTACTAATGGCTGGGATTTAAAATAATAAAGACACTTTTATGGCAATTTATGTTTCAAAAAATTCCATTTAAAAAACAACACAAAAAAACTTTGGCTTTAAATGGCCAAGAAGTGATGATTTTAAATAATTCAGTGATTAATTTTTTAAAATTTATTTCAAAGCGAAAATCAAAAATAATTTAGCGGTTAAATTTTTTAAAATTTATTTCAAAGGCATCGGACAATTTGTTTTCAAGTTATGACAATTTATGTTTAAAAAAATTGCATTGTGACAATTTTGGTACCAAAAAATGAATTAAAAAAAAAAATTAAAAAAAATAATCGATCATTTTTATATTCAATGAACCAAAATACATCAGAATTGTATAATGGTTATTCATTAAACTATTTTTTTGTTGCATTACCTACAAGACCACAGAACACGTATTACGATGTATTTATTGCAATCTACCAAAACTGTGATCTGGTAATTGTCTCCATTAAACCCGGCGGAATTCCTTTTCATTCTTTTTTTTTTTGTATCACATCAAATCTTATGTATTAAATTATGTCCCAAAGGGTAATAAATCGCATCCGGTTGTTATTTGGCGTCAATCAGCAAATAGCGTTTTCCTTCTTTTCCCTGAAAACATTCGAAACGGATTCTAACTGCAATTAGCCTTGATGCGGATTTCAGTTAACTTTTCATTTACCCGCTTATCATAAGCAGTAATTGCCCATAGCTTTTGATTTTGTGGTTCTTTGCATCCTACAACATTCCACAAATGTACATTTACCTAAAAGCATAAGCGCATACTGGACTGGACTGAACTGGACTGCCTGTAGAAGCAGCACCTGTCCAGTAAGTAGATAATCGTAGATCACACACGTACGAATGTCTGTAGATATTTACCTAGGTCCAGTCGTGAATAATGATATCAATATATTATTCACGATTTCAATTACAAACTCTGCACATAATTTTTTTTTTTTGTTTGAAAGAAAAACATATAAACCATTTAACAATTAACCACACAAAAGGAATTCAATTGTATCAATTGAGCAGGGTGTTGACGTGTGGAATGGCAAAAAAAATCGTCCATAAGGTCACAGAGTAGTAGAAACTTGCAAAGGTAACGATGTGTATTTTCAAAATATTTGAATCGAGGATCTCAAAATCAAAAATACAAAATGTTGGAGTCGTAAAATGATTTTTAGAAAATCTAGCTAGGTCATCATCCCCAGTGCTGGCCACCCTCTTCAGGACAGTGGTTTAGAATTGAAACCGCCAGAGCCACGAGCTGATTTAACATGAATTATTGCCGTTTGCCAAATTGAATACAATTTAGTTTTAATCATAAGTCAAGTTA
Organism: Hydrotaea cyrtoneurina; assembly: GCA_958296145.1. Taxonomy (NCBI): domain Eukaryota; kingdom Metazoa; phylum Arthropoda; class Insecta; order Diptera; family Muscidae; genus Hydrotaea; species Hydrotaea cyrtoneurina. Next base: position 56,525,773 of record OY282516.1, on the reverse strand, counting down.
TGATTTGCTAAATACGAACTGCAGTCAATGTAAAACTAAGACAAACAGACACACAATGTTCGAATTAAAAGCGACAAAACAAACACTAGGAGTTGCATTTTAAATGATTTCGGAAAATAAATAACATTCAATTGTCGTAACACAAGCATAAAACGTATACGCTACGAGGAACCAGACAGTAGCCACCTCATAGGTAACACCTTTTTGTTATCACGCCAGTTAGTAGACCAATCTGACCTAACCAATAAAGTATAATTTATCCAAGTGTTAATGAGGAGTCAAATACGAATCGTCAAGAGTTTTTATATCACGGAATTTGGGAGGGAGGGGTCTGTTCCAACCTGCAAATGTATCCGCCGATTTGGGATCCGGCCAGCCGGCTCCGTGTACAGTGGCCCCAAAAAGAAATGAAAAACCCCAATATGAAAATTTCATCGAAAATTCTGAAAAATCTCCCAAACAATTTATGACAAATTACCCAATCCAAAATCCCCCAAATATTATGAAAAATTCCCAAAAAAACAACAACATTATAAAGAATTCGATAAATGATTGACTTATGTTATGAAAATATACCAAAAACAAAAAATTCCCCAAAAGAAAAAATTGCGAAATTTTTCAGTATCCATTTTTTTCTCAAAACAAAAGTGAATCGAAAGTGAAAGAAATGATGTGTAGCCCTCTTATGAAAAATGCCCACAAAAGAAAATGAAGAATTGCCCAAAAAAAATCTCACACAAAATTAATAATTCTTCATAGTTTTTTTTTAAAATATTTAATTTTTTGTCTTTGAGGCATTTATTTCACCAAAAATTGACCGATGACAATTACCACAATTTTTGAATTTTTGGGCATATTTTCAAAACAAAAGTGAATCGGCCCTATGAAAAACACTCAAAAAAATATTAAGGATTCCCCAAAAAAAAATCTCATAGAAAACTAGGGATTTTATATGATGAAAAATTGACTTAAAACCAGTGAAAAAGTTGCAGTCGGGTAAACCGACTTATATATACCCTCACCCTCAGTAAAAACATATAACTCCCTGTTTCCATAAATCGAATTTGTTCGTTCGTTGCAAATTGTCAAAATGAAATGCCCAATAAAACGGATTTTTATCAGTGATAAGAGCATCTTCGTGTGGGATTGTGTTCCATATGTCGATATCTAAAATATATCTGGAAATCACAATTCAATAATGTCTCACATCCATTTTATAACGCTTTCAAAATTGACGATTTGTAACGAACGAACAAATTCGTTTTATGGAAACAGGCAATAAGTCTCATATACCATAATAGCAACCTCAAAATACCGAATGTTGTAGAAAAATATTGTATTACACGTTTTTACAAAACGGGCGGAATATAAAGCAGAGTTTTTACTAGAAAATTTTATATAGCTAAAGCTTTACTAAATATAGAATTTCGGAAAGATTCGTTGAGCGAAATTATATAATTACTAGATTTCTAAAGTGGTTGGAATGGTACATTTGTATGGGAGGTACCAGAAGGAGAGTTGCCAGACTTCCAAGTTTTTGTCCGAAACTTTGTTCAGTTATACCTTTACTAAATACAGAATTTGGGCAAGATCACGTTGGGCATATTGGTATTATTACACGATTTCTAAGATAGGCGGGATGGCTCATTTGTACGGGAGGTACCAGAAGGGGAGTTGCCAGACTTCCAAGTTTTTGTCCAAAACTTTGTCTAGCAATAGATTTACTAAATACAGAATTTGGGCAAGATCGCGTTGGTCACATTGGTGTTACTACACGATTTCTAAGGTAGGCGGGACGGTACATTTGTATGGGAGGTACCAGAAGGGGAGTTCCCAGACTTCCAAGTTTTTGTCCAAAACTTTGTCTAGCTATAGATTTACTAAATACAGAATTTGGGCAAGATGGCGTTGGTCATACTGATAGTATTAGACGGTTTATCAGGGGCGGGATGGTACATTTGTATGGGAGGTACCAGAAGGGGAGTTGCCAGACTTCCAAGTTTTTGTCAAAAATTTTGTCTAGCTATAACTTTAGTAAATACAAAATTTGGGCAAGATAGCGTTGGTCATACTGATAGTATTAGACGGTTTATCAAGGGCGGTATGGTACATTTGTATGGGAGGTACCAGAAGGGGAGTTGCCAGACTTCCAAGTTTTTGTCAAAAATTTTATCTAGCTATAACTTTAGTAAATACAAAATTTGGGCAAGATAGCGATGGTCATACTGATAGTATTAGACGGTTTATCAAGGGCGGGAAGGTACATTTGTATGGGAGGTACCAGAAGGGGAGTTGCCAGACTTCCGAGTTTTTGTCCAAAACTTTGTATAGCTATAGGTTTACTAAGTACAAAATTTGGGCAAGATAGCGTTGGTCATACTTATAGTATTAGACGGTTTATCAGGGGCGGGATGGTACATTTGTATGGGAGGTACCAGAAGGGGAGTTGCCAGACTTCCAAGTTTTTGTCCAAAACTTTGTCTAGCTATAGATTTACTAAATACAGAATTTGGGCAAGATCGCGTTGGTCATACTGATAGTATTAGACGGTTTATCAGGGGCGGGATGGTACATTTGTATGGGAGGTACCAGAAGGGGAGTTGCCAGACTTCCAAGTTTTTGTCAAAAATTTTATCTAGCTATAACTTTAGTAAATACAAAATTTGGGCAAGATAGCGATGGTCATACTGATAGTATTAGACGGTTTATCAGGGGCGGGATGGTACATTTGTATGGGAGGTACCAGAAGGGGAGTTGCCAGACTTCCAAGTTTTTGTCCAAAACTTTGTCTAGCTATAGATTTACTAAATACAGAATTTGGGCAAGATCGCGTTGGTCATATTGGTGTTACTACACGATTTCTAATGTAGGCGGGATGGTACATTTGTATGGGAGGTACCAGAAGGGGAGTTGCCAGACTTCCAAGTTTTTGTCAGAAACTTTGTTCGGTTATACTTTTACTAAATACGGATTTTTGCCAAGATCGGAGTGGGCATATTGATATTATTACACGTTTAGTAAAGTGGGCGAAATAGCAGATTTGTATGGGAGGTACCCGAAGGGGTGTGGCCATATAGCCCATATGCAATCCCATAAGCAGTTTTGGGAAAATATTAAGCCATGCCAAATTTCAGAGTGATTGCTTAACTCTTTCGAAAGTTATCGTGCGTACCAGCAGGACAGACGGACAGACGGACAGACGGACAGACGGACGGACAGACGGACATGGCTCAAACGATTCAGAAAGTCATGAATCGAATTTGGTTCAAAGACACCTGGTGTCTAATGTGAATATTTCTAGGTGTTACACTTTTGGGTCGTATCAAATGATATATACCCTCCTACCCGTAGGGTGAGGGTATAAAAATTCGGGAATTTTTCATAATTTTTAGGTAACATTTAATTTTTTGTTCTTGGGGCATTTTTCATAGATTCGATTCGCAAAATTAAAAAAATTAGTATAATTAAATTTTTCAAATGAAAAATGCCTCAAAGACAAAAAGTTAAATATTTAAAAAAAAAACTATGAAAAACTTCCCATTTATTTTGTTGAATTTTTTAATAAAGAAACTTACCCGAATTTCGTTTGATATTTTTTTGGGCATTTCTTCATTTTCTTTTGGGGCATTCGATTCACTTTTGTTTTGAAAAAAATGGACACTGAAAAATTTCGCAAATTTTTCTTTTGGGGAATTTTTTGTTTTTTTGGTATATTTTCATAACAAAAGTCAATTTATAATGTTGTTGTTTTTTTTTTTTTTTTGGTATTTTTCATAATATTTGGCGGATTTTGGATTGGGTAATATTTCATAAATTGTTTGGGAGATCTTGTGATTTAACACCTTGCGACTTCTTCCTTTGCAGCCACATGAAAGATAAGGTCTACGCCAACAGCCCAGCATCGATTCAAGACCTCACAGATAGAATTCGTGAGGCTATCGAGGACATAGGCCAGCCACTTTTCGATTTGGTTATGGAAAATTTAAAAGAATATGGTCCTGTAAGCGTGATCGTGGTGGCCATTTGGCTGATGTTTTTTTTCATTATTAACGGCATACATTTCTCTTTATTATGAAATAAACATCCGATCATTTATCTAAAAAAAATGTAATTTTTCTTTGAATACCAAAATATCACCGCTTGTTGGAAAACCCTGTACATCCCAATTTTGATATTCGAAATTTAGAAACTCTTCTATCAGTGGAACAGTCGGGCTGCTCCAAAAAGTTTTTCAGACCTAAATTGTCATAAATTGAAAACAAATTGTCCGATTTCTTTGAAATAAATTTAAAAAAAAAAACCAATTGTATTTCAATTTGAATGACAGTTTCAGAGTTATTGAAAAAGTGTGTCAGAAAGGTTAATTTTTAATATTTTTTTTTTTATTGAAAAAAAAAAAACAAAAAAGCAAAAATGGAAAAAATGCAAATTTTCAGTTGTTCATCAAAAAACTTAGGTATGGACCATAAAAATCGATTTCCATATTTTTTCACAATTTAGTAAAGGGCCCTTCTGGAATCTTTTTTTTTAAAGTTTTCCCAACTATCTTTCCCAACTCAAAAGTTCTCCCGTTATCATCTGCCCTATTGGCATTTAATACATCACCTGATCTTCCATTTCCATAGGGTACACAATGTTCACCAATAACCAATAACACTTAGGAGAATTCATTCATTTGACTTTGTGTTCATCCACGTCTAACTAACTGTCCGTCCGTTCGTTCGTCCGTCCGTCTGTCTGTCCGCATGGTCCGTGTATCAAATATGTTCCGATGTATGAAGCGAAGCGAGCATTTTGTCCGAAACCAATTGTTTTGCGGCTTGTATTTTATAATAATGCCAAGTATGGGAGACAGCGTGAACGTGAATAACCCCCGTACGGAACGGACACAGTTAAGAACGAACCAACGAACGTAGCGTTTATGCGGCAGCAACCAACAGAACAACAACAACAACAACCACAGCAAAAACCCCAAACGATCTATTTTTAATTTCTGTTTCAAATAAGCGAACCGACGGACGGCCGAAAAACGAAAAGACCACAAGATTGTGAGCCAGGTGTTTGGCCGCACAAAAATATCTAAGTAAGTTAACCGCCGTTGGTACGTCGGCAAGTGTTGGTGTATATGCAAGTTAGTATGTAAATACCTGTGGACACAATCTAGGCATTGGTAGGTAGTCGCATGGGCAAATGTGCATCTGTACGTTTGTCGCTGAATGTGGTCTGCGAGATATGGATTTGCTCGATCAGAAATTGGCGGCTGCAACCATAGACGTGAGTGCACAGAGTGGTTAAATTTCGCATAAGAAAATAAACAAATTAAACATGCACCCAAATGTTGATAAATAGTTTTATTTAAAATAGACCGTTTCTTAAATGATTTTAACTAAAATTGCAACAGAGCAGGGGATGATGAGGTACGGCAGGTGAAGGTGTACAGATTTAACCTGAAACGAGCTGAGTTGGCTTGGTGTAAGGCTCTTGTTAGAGGACGAGTTCGGCGTGGAGCCAACTAATCTTCTCCAATAGGAATTGAGGCGGCTGCACTATCCTGATCTCAGCTAAGCCAGAATTATAGAGAGAATGACCCTTGGACATATGCAGTCTTATGGCGTGGTACTTAAAGAATAACCCCGGTATTCATAAAAAAATATAAAACAGCCTTGTTAAGAAAAATGTGAGAAAATTGTTTTTAAATTAAATTTTTCTTAATAAATATGTTTTAAATTCCTTTGACTACGAAGGTTAGGTTCTAAAAGACTACAACTGTGTGTGGAACCTGTCGAAAGCAGAGCTGTTGTGGGTAATATGCTTTACTCGTATAACAAGAGGCCATTTCTCTTGAATTTAATATACAGAAACAATTTTTTTTCCGCAAAGTTAAATTATAAATATTTGGTCGATTAGAAAATGAAAGTTAAATTATAAATATTTGGTCGATTAGAAAAAGAAAGCCTCATTCTGATGACGTGAGACTTAAGGTATAAACTGTCACAAGACTTGTTTTCGGTGGCACTTTATAGGCGTAAAGCTTGTACATTTTTTCCATAATTAACCTCAGGGAAGAAATTACGTTTTATGGCAGACCAAAGGTCCAAAAGAACCACAACTATATTTTAAATAAATCTTGAATTAAACAGTCAAAAAATGTTACCCGAAAAATTTATTTATTTTTATAGAGATTAGGTCCATTATTATGGCGTGGCACTGAAGGAATAAACTATGTAAAACAATAGATTTGTTTAGTGAACCTTTACTTTGCAACGTAACTTCTTTCGGCAGCAGGTTTTTTAAAGTTGTTTGTAGTCGATTTCTCTATCTTTAAACTCAGAGAAGAAAGTAATTTGTATGGCGTGGTACTAAAGGTCCACAATAACTTGAACTAGTTTCTAAATAGGCAATTTCTCTTGAATTTAATAATGAGAACAAGGTTATCCGAAAATGAAATTATGGAGATTCGGTCCATTAGAAACGTCCATTCTTATGACGTGATACTCAAGGTACATAGTTCTACAAGACGCATACTATAGATGTAGAGCATGTCAATAGGCCATTTATCTATGATTAAACTCGGAGAAGAAAATAAATATTATGGCGTGCTACTTAAGGTTTGAAATTCTAAAAGCCCAACCTTCTTGTTGCAAAATAACTTCTCTAGGCAGGTAGTTATAGAAGTAGAGTACAGGAAAAGAAATGAAGTTTTACGGCGTAAAACTGAAGGTCTAAAAGACTAGAGCTGTTTAATGAACCTTCAACAAAAGTTTTTCAATTAATTAAGTTCACAGGAGAAACCAAATTTTATGGCGTGAAACTTAAGGTCTAAAATACTAGAGCTGTTTAATGAACCTTCAACCTTAGTTTTTGAATTAATTAAATTCACACCAAATTTTATGGCGTGAAACTTAAGGTCTAAAAAATAGAGATGTTTAATGAACTTTTTTTTTGCCACATACTTCTTTTACAAAGATAGTTTTTCAGTTAATAAAATACAGATTTTTGTGGTGTGAAACTTGAGATCTAGTCTTAGCTGTTTAATTAACCTTCTCGTTACAACATACCTTCTCTGGGCAGGTCGTTCTAGAAGTGGAGCTTAGCAATTAATAGGCGGCTATCCAGGTCTCTCATCCGTTCATTGTTAAATGGCCGATTGACAGGATGACGAACTATAGAGAATAATCTTCCAGCAAGTGTTTTTCCTGCCTACTATGACATTATCAAATTCAAGGCAAACATCAACAAACACTACTCCCTCTTTCCTCCCTCCAATACCCTTATTTCCTATCGCTAACACAGTGTATTGCTATCATAGGGGTCATCCCCTGAGTGTTAGTCAAAAAAAAACTCAGAGAAGAAATGAAGTTTGATGCCGTGAAATTTAAGGTAAAGAATACTAGAGATGTATATTGAACCTTTTTTGCCACATACTCGTTTTAGAAAGATATTTTTTTCAATTAAGTGAATACAGACCAGAAAACTAAGTTTTATGACGTGAAACTCAAGGTCTAAAATACGAGAGCTGGTTAATGAACCTTCTCATTACAACATATCTTCTCTGGGTAGCTTGTTATAGAAGTAGAGCTTATCAAGAAATTAAACTCAGAGAAGAAACAAAAGTTGTATGGCGTGAAAATTAAGGTCTAAAAGACGAGAGCGTTTTAATGAACCTTCTGTGGGTTTTCTATGGCTAAATTGGACTAGGAGAGCGTTCTAGTGTACAGTCGCTGTATAATATTAGATCTCTGCTTATTTTAGTCAACTCAACTCAACTACTCAACACTAAAGCCGCTTAATATTACATGTCACTGCGTATGTGACTCAAAAATAATGGTCCCTCATACAATTACAGGCGCCCCAGCCCAGTCCAGCCTGTAGTACGTAAACAATTGAATACTCATTTCAAAGCATGACCATTAAACGGAGAAATATAGCCAAAGCACAACAAACCAAAACAAAACAAAAAGAAACAGATCATATTTCGGAGATTTATTCAGTCGAACCTTTTGGTTTCTCGCTCTGCAGTCTCATTGGCTATGGATGCATGCGGTTTGTGTGGTGACCACCACATATCAAGGCTGTACCACCGTGCAGCACAAGCTGAAAACGTTAGAAGTTCTACCATTTCTGTAAACAAAAATTAAAAGCTGATCAAAAGAAAACACAACAGACAAACACTTGAGCACCTTTAAGAATAATTCGTTGGACGGTTACCATTTGTGATCTTGCATGCTTTATGGGTTTGAGTATATGCGACACGGCACTCTGTGGTGTGTCTCCATTTGTGGAGCATTAGAGGCAAAACCTAGATTCGAAATGACTTAACTCTGATTATATAAACATGTTTAAATCACAACAAAAGCCGAAATTAAAAAAAAAAAATGACAACAAAAAAATACGTTTTGTTTGTTTGTCGCTGGTCGAATGTGAAAGTTTTGCTCAAAGAAACAAGAGCAGAGCAACAACAACAACAATGTAGCGAATTTTTGCACGAATTTTGTCGGTTTAGCAGCATGTTTTATTAGTTCTGCTCCGATTTCCACCATCATCATGGACCAAATAGACATTTAACACACAACGTGTGCGCCGCCAGAGCAACAATTGTTGCGGCTGTCATTGTTACCACCAGCCAACCAAGCGGACCCAACAACACTGACGAGGGCTAAGTAGACTTGCAACAAACAGGTCATATGTTTATCAGGAAACATGCTCCACAACGGACGTACTCACAGTCTATGGCCACCGCTCCAAATTTCGGCTGGCATTCTATTGTAAAGTGAATGTCAGTAACATTTTTTTTTTTTTTTTTTTTTTTTGCCAAGACATTATGAACGTCGTACGTTTACTTCCCACCCATGGTGTTGTTCACCGTGGAAACTAAGTGCATTTTGTAATGGCCTAGAACCCAAAGTTTCGTTACACCCACCAAAGGAATTGCAGAGATCAAATGAGATTACGTGATGCCAATGACACAATGTGTCCGCTGTACAAAAACAATCGTTAAGAGACACGAGATACTTCATCAAGAGTTGAAGGGTTTTTGAGGGCAGAAAGCCGATAAATGGGGATCTCTGCTGACCCAGCTATTCTCTCCCACAATCCAGGTCCAAACAGTTTGTGTTGAATTACCAAAACACCATGCTACAAAAAAAGTAAAAGAGTTTGTAATGAAAAAAAAATTTTAAAAAAAAAAATGTTTGTGCTCATAGGACCACAATACATCAGAATTGCCTAGTACACTTGTAAAGTACAGTGGTCCTCTAAGCACAAACATTTTTTTCATTAAATTTTTTTTGTTAACAAATTTAATTTTTTGAGGTATAATATAATGTAAATTTTAAAAAATTATCTCTTTATTCGGACGACAGTTTCAGAGCTATTAAACAAAGTAAGGTTGGAAAAATTTGTGTCTTGATTTTTTTTGGTAAAAATAATTTATAAAAAATCCAAAATAGCAAAAAGTGTCCATTCGAAGTTTATCATAATTTTAAATTTTCGGCTTTAGGGCATTTAATGCTTTCATGACCTTTTAAAGGCTGAACTGTAGTCGGAGTCTCACAAATTGGCCCGGAGCCTAAAAATTTGCTCAACAACGACTCCGATTTTTATTTACTTACACTTTCCATAAAATAAATAAAATGTATTAAAAACAAATTAATCTATTAATATTTTTTTTTAAAATTTGAAATATTTTCAATTATCGCTCCTTAAATACAAAAGTCACACATTTCAAAAAATATCAACAATAATTTTTTTGCATAAAATGCTTCTTAAACGATGACACTTTCATGTTTCGCTAAAACGATCGAAAACACCCGATACGAAAACACATAGTTTTTACAAAAATCATAAAATAATTAAAATTATTTTTAAAAATGACGCTCCTGTATAATTTGCCTTTTTTGACTTGTGGTGCTTTTGTATATAAGGAGCGTTATATGAACTTTTTTATCTTTAAGATACAAAAACACCTTTGTATAAGTATAAGTGATGTGGGAATAGTGGACGGAAATACAATTTTGTGGAGAATTCTTATTGAACAGTCGAAGTCGGAATCGAGCTATTTAAAAATACCTGAGTCGGAGTCAATTTTGGCTCGACTCCACAGTTTTAATCAAAAAAAATAAAAGTCAGAAGTTTGTCTTTTTTTTTTTAAAAAAAAATTCTAAAAAATCTAAAATGACAAAATGTGTACATTCACAAAGCCTCATATATTAAAATTTAAATGATCATAAAAATCGATGGAGTATTTTCGATTTTATTCACAATGTAGTGAAGCTGACTCCCATACAAATTTTTGGTTGTGTGAGACTCAAGAAGGTGTCTTCACTAAATTATGAATACACTCGAAAATACTCGCTCGATTTTAATGACCCATAATTTATTTGTATTGTAAGATATGTGGGTTTATGATAAGCTACCGAAAAAGGACACTTTTTGTTATTTTAAATTTTTTAAGATTTTTTTTTTTTTTACAAAAAACAATTTCCCCCTTTATTTTTCAATAACTCTGAAATCATCATTCGGATTTAAATGCACTAATGTCGAGGATTTAAATTAGTTCAGTGATAATTTTTTTTTAAATTATTTCAAACAAATCCTCTTATTCATTTTTGATTTATGACAATTTAGGTTTTTAAAATATGAATTTTTAAAAAATGTGGCCTTCACTACATTGTGAATAAAATCGAAAATACTACATCGATTTTTATGATCTATACCTCGTATAAATTTTAAGATATGTGGTGATAAACTACAGAAAATCCACAGTTTTTGTTATTTAAGATTTTTTAAGAATTATGTTTAACAGAAAAATGTATTCCGATATTACTTTTCGAATAACTCGGAAACCGTCATTTAATGCACTAAAGGCGAGGATTTATATTAATAAGGTGATATTTTTTTAAAAAATTATTTCAAACAAACCCTACTTTTCATTTTTGAGTTCTAACAGTTTATATCAATGCGTAATTTTTTTTTAAAAATATTTCAAAGAAATCCTATAATTCCTTTTTGAGTTATGAAAAATTTTGCGACAAAAAATTGAATTTCCAAAAAATGTTGCCTTTACAAAATTGTGAATAAATGATTTGTACCTCATTTTAAGATATCTGGGATATTTTCACATTTTACATATTTTAAGAATTTAAAAAAAAAAAATTAGGCGTTACTTTTTTTGATAACTTTTGATAAATGTTATTTGGTTTGACATGCTCTAAATGCGAATATTTAACATAAATTTAGTAATAACTTTTTTTTAAATAGAAACAAATAGAACAATTCCATTTGAATTAGTGTCGCAAAAAGTATTCCGTCGATTTCAATAATTTCAGAAAATTAACACTTTTTATAATTTTAGATTTTTTTATGATTTTTTTTTAACTGAAACATTAATTTCGACTTTAGTTTTTACTAACTTTAAAACCGTCATTGGGATTCAAATGGACCAAAGGCGAAGATTGAAAATAATTTAGAAATACATTTTTTAATATTTACTTCAAAGAAATAGAACAATTCCATTTCAATTAGTGTCACAAAAAAGAATTCCGTCGATTTCAATAATTTCAGAAAATTAACACTTTTTATAATTTTAGATTTTTTATGATTTTTTTTTTTAACGGAAACATTAATTTCGACTTTAGTTTTTACTAACTTTAAAACCGTCATTTGGATTCAAATCAACCAAAGGCGAAGATTGAAAATAATTTAGAAATACATTTTTTAATATTTATTTCATTTCAATCAGTGTCTCAAAAAATTGAATTTCTAAAAAAAATTATGGATAAAACAGATAAACTCAAGGGACAACATGACATCAGAATTGTATGGTGTTAATTATTTTTTTTTTTAAATTTATTTTATATAAATCGGGCAGTCCATTTACAAGTTATGCCAATATAGGTCTCAAAAAAAAAAAAAAAAATTTAAAAGACAATTAAATTTTTTTTTTTTTAAAAAACCTATTGAACATAAATCTCTGGAATTTTTCCTTAAAATTTTATTAGTTTTATTTAGTTTTAAATTTGTATGATAACTTCTGTGTAAGTTATGTGAAACATTCTAACTAAAGTTATGCTAAAAAAATCTCAAACTTTCCAATGGAAATTCCAGTTTGTGTCTGGAAAGCCTACTCGGAAACCGTCATTTAATGCACTAAAGGCGAGGATTTATATTAATAAGGTGATATTTTTTTAAAAAATTATTTCAAACAAACCCTACTTTTCATTTTTGAGTTCTAACAGTTTATATCAATGCGTAATTTTTTTTTAAAAATATTTCAAAGAAATCCTATAATTCCTTTTTGAGTTATGAAAAATTTTGCGACAAAAAATTGAATTTCCAAAAAATGTTGCCTTTACAAAATTGTGAATAAATGATTTGTACCTCATTTTAAGATATCTGGGATATTTTCACATTTTACATATTTTAAGAATTTAAAAAAAAAAAATTAGGCGTTACTTTTTTTGATAACTTTTGATAAATGTTATTTGGTTTGACATGCTCTAAATGCGAATATTTAACATAAATTTAGTAATAACTTTTTTTTAAATAGAAACAAATAGAACAATTCCATTTGAATTAGTGTCGCAAAAAGTATTCCGTCGATTTCAATAATTTCAGAAAATTAACACTTTTTATAATTTTAGATTTTTTTATGATTTTTTTTTAACTGAAACATTAATTTCGACTTTAGTTTTTACTAACTTTAAAACCGTCATTGGGATTCAAATGGACCAAAGGCGAAGATTGAAAATAATTTAGAAATACATTTTTTAATATTTACTTCAAAGAAATAGAACAATTCCATTTCAATTAGTGTCACAAAAAAGAATTCCGTCGATTTCAATAATTTCAGAAAATTAACACTTTTTATAATTTTAGATTTTTTATGATTTTTTTTTTTAACGGAAACATTAATTTCGACTTTAGTTTTTACTAACTGTAAAAACGTCATTTGGATTCAAATCAACCAAAGGCGAAGATTGAAAATAATTTATAATTTAAATTTTTTATTATTTATTTCAAACAAATAGAACTATTCCATTTCAATTAGTGTCGCAAAAAATTGCATTTCTAAAAAAAAATTATGGATAAAACAGATAAACTCAAGGGACAACATGACATCAGAATTGTATGGTGTTAATTATTTGTGGCTTTATGATAAATTTCAGAAAATTAACACTTTTTGTAATTTTAGATTTTTAGATTTAACGAAAACATAAATTTCGACTTTAGTTTTTACTAACTTTAAAACCGTCATTTGGATTCAAATGAACCAAAGGCGAAGATTGAAAATAATTTAGAAATACATTTTTGAATATTTATTTCAAACAAATAGAACTATTCCATTTCAATTAGAGTCGCAAAAAATTGCATTTCTAAAAAAAAATTATTGATAAAACAAATAAACTCAAGGGACAACATGACATCTGAATTGTATAGTGTTAATTATTTTTTTTTTAAATTTATTTTATATAAATCGGGCAGTCCATTTACAAGTTATGCCAATTTATGTCTCAAAAAAAGGATTTAAAAGACAATTAATTTTTTTTTTTTAAAAAACCTATGAAACATATAATCTCTGGGATTTTTAGTTAAAATTTTATTAGTTTTAAATTTGTATGATAACTTCTGTGTAAGTTATGCAAAACGCACTAAGTGAAGTTATGCTAAAAAAAATCTCAAACTTTCCAATGGAAATTCCAGTTTGTGTCTGGAAAGACTAGTATTTCGTATCAGTTGTCAGAAAAATTATTATATTTACAGTCTCCGTCCAATGCTTGTTCTTCCTTTATAAAAAATGAATATTAATCCTTGCCAAACCGTTATCGGCCAGCAATCCATTAAAATGCCCATTTGTGTTTATAGAATGTCATTAGCCCATACTTATATCCATTATAAATACATTTTACATAGTCCCGATCCGCTTTAAACTAATTTAAATTTTCGTTTTTTTGTTTTTGGGCACTGGCAAATTTTCAATAAAAATTTATTAAGTGTTGATATCAAGAGCGATAAGAATCGTATGTTAATCCATGTGCACTACAACATGCACGGCATTAAAACGAACAACTGAAATGGTTAATTTAAGTGATTAACGGGGGAAATAGTTTGCAACATAAACAAATTATAAAAAGTTTTGCACCGAAAACAAGACTTCACCTCGGCACCAGATACTCGTGTTCACACTCCGCGTCAGAAACTATTCCAAGTCACCACGACTCTCTAGCTGGCTGCAACATCAGACGTCCGACATACATACGTGGGCTGCCGTAAGTATTTGGGTGGTGGTCGGCTAAAATCTTGTTTTAATCGAAAGTAAAACTAAATCATGTCCACAACAGCAAAATAGGATAAATGAAAATTTTGCAAAAAAAAAATCACAAAAAAAAAAACGCAGCAATTACCAGAAACAAATTTATGGTAATGGAAATGTGTCATATTTAACGGATTTGTTAACTATCCGACAGACTTGATATCAAGATGAGGCTAAAGATATCGAAATTAAGTCGACAAAAGTTTTCAGGTTTTAATTTTCACATTTGCCGTTCGGAGACGGCTTGAAACTGTGGAAAAACTATTGCAACAAAGTGAGTGGTAGGTTTGATGAGGAGGAAATAGGCTTGCCAATTGATAGCCGCCACCTTTCATCGAAACCAGATTGGTTACCATAACAAAAGTATACATAAATACAAATTAATGTCCTTGAATTGAAAAACCGGCACCCTGACATCTTTTTTCGAATGTAGAGCCAAAATGAAAATCATGTTTGTTTTGCGGTTGAGCAAAATCAGTTAACACTATTTAAATCATATCGCTCATTTACTTGAATAGTGGCATAACTCAAAATAGGATTTTTTCCGGAGAGCCGTTTAAAATAGTCAATTTCGTCGTACTTTCCAAATATAGAAAAAGAACTGCAGGCTATTTCAATAATATGGAGACCTGTCATATGAATCCATAATACTCAGTAGAACAAAAGCCAATTTAAATTAGAGATTTACAGCTTTTCCAAGACCAAAAATATATAAAGTGAATTTTGAATTATGCCACTATTCAAGTAAATGAGCGATATGTACGCATACCAGATATCCAAGACAATGGCAAACATGAGCTACAATTAATTCTAAGAATATTTCACCAGGAAAATAAATCCTAAGATGGGGCAAATAGATCGGGTCAATCTGTATGGGAGAAAAAAAAATCAACAAAACATATACAATCGAAACTCTCTATAACGAATTCCTAGGAACTGGATATTTTCTTCGCTATAAAGAAAATTCGCTATATACAAAAGAAAAACAATTTCTTCGTTACTCGACTCCGACTCCGACTTTAGCGGTTCAATATTTCGAAAATTGTATATCCGTTCACTATTCCTGGGGTGCGTTTGTATCTTCCAGATAAAAAAAGATCATATGATCGAAAAAAAATGGTCCGTTTATGAGAGGTGTCCGCTCAAGAGAGTTGTCTGCAAGGAGAGAGTAGACTGTATTGGGTTTTGCCAGTCTACGGTAACCCAAATGAGGTGGGGTAACCAACATCCTCGTGGAGTAAACTAATCTCAAACCCATAACCAATCTCGATTACATCTAATTAGTTTATTAAATCTTAATTAAAGTTGTCATTAAATATAATAATGCCAATTATTATTATTATGCACGTACTCGAGAACAAATATTATACTGAAACATATTATTTAAGTTATTTACGTTTTTTTTTTTGTGTCTGTGCAAATTTAATTCGCAGAAATTCCATTTAATTCAATTTTAATGAAGCACACATTCTCTTGGTTGTTGATTTCCTAACGGATCCTACTGAAATGGAGTCGCTCAAAATTGGCCACACAGCTGTTCTTCAAACTGTCCGTCCATTCGGTCCGTCTGTCGGATGATTTAAGTCAAACAATTTCCTTAACGTGTTAAAATGCCTTCAAATTGAAACGTTTCATTGCAACGTTTTAATGGGAATCAAACAATCAAAAAAAAACTCACACACACACAAAAATCTCAAAAACAAAAATAAGAGATTAAAAGACCAGCGAAACAAAGGCCCCACGGTTGCATTTATTATTCAATTTTTGTGTATTTGAACGCGAAGCCAAGCAAATCTAGGCAGTTTTTTCTTCTGTTTATCTCCGCTTCTCTCTGGTAAATTCATTGATTCGATTTTATTTTGCGTTTATTGTTACAGTTTTTTTTTTGTTTTTGCTTTTTTTTTGTTTGTCTTGACGGCGACAGCACATGTGGGAATTTTAATAAATATTTAGGTTTTTGCTGCGGGTCGAGTGCGGCGCAACATGAATTGGCTGAATTTTTATGTTCTCCATTTGGTTTATTTATTTGTTGCAGTTAATACAAAGTGATTTTAAGTATTTACGTTACAAATTGTCTAAATGCGATTCTTGTCTTTTTGTTTATTTACTCCATGCAAAAATCCACCAACAACCAAAAAAAAAAAACAGACGGCCGTATTTCTAATGGCCTACAGTCCGTCCGTCCGTCTGAATGTCTGTCTCTGTAACTTTGCTGTGTTTCTTGTTCGCTTTGTTGTTGTGTGTGGAAATTTATTATGATTACAGCATTCAGAATGAGTTAAACGTTTTAGACCACAATGAAAAAAGAAGAAAAAAATTGATGTGATTTGTAGTCCGTTTAATGTGAAATAATTTATAGTGAATGAATGAAGTGTGTTTGTGATATTTTTCGCAAAGTGTCACTTATAGTCACTATTACGACAAACAAATTTGTAGCCGTGTACAACAATTCTCTAATGACTGCCACCACTAGTGGCCATAAAATTCTAGCACTGGTCATACGAGTATTTCGCAGCAATAATTGCTGCCTACATTGATAACGATATCGTACGAGTGTCCATTGGCTAGGCGAAATTCCTCGTACTGTTTCTACCATGTTAACTGATTTGGAGTAAATCCAATTAAGGCACAGCTGGTTGGGTTTAAAAGGCGCTACAACATCCCATTCGGGGAATCTGTAGTGTGGATACTCAAACTTCATGAAATTACATAAGGATGAATAAAATTTCAATTCCATTTCCATTGAAAAAAAAAATATTTTTTTTAAAAGTGTAAGTATGAAAAAAAAATTATTGTGAGCCTGGCCACCCTTTTTAACTGAATCCGCCGCCCATTATATCAGTGTGGGTACTCAAACTTCATGAAATTGCATAAGGATGAATAAAATTCAAAAAGAAACCACCAGTTGGAGCACCTAGTGTCAATGTCATTGTGATCTAGGATACAGGGCGAGGAAAGTTGAGCTTAAAGGTTGCCTATAGGCCACATTAAAAAATTTAAATTTTTTTAAAAAAAATATTTTTTTTTTGGAACAATTGAACGTTTGTGACATTTTTCAAACATTTCAGTAGTGTGTCATTTTTAAGAAATTACCAAAAAAAAAACTGTTGGTTCGCTTCCACCATTTTGTCGTACCGTTTGAAATCGGTCTAATCGAGGCACTCGGGCACTATGCGCCCATTTACAGGCTCTGTACCCCTATGAAGGAGGCTAAAGAACATGGTGATGAGTCAAATAAAAGTGTGTAGTACATATCCCCACATTTACTTCAATAGTGTCATAACTCAAAAGAGTCGTTTTTTTTGTGGAAAATCGTTAAAAATTCTCAATTGCGTGTTAGTTAGAAAATACAGGAAAAAATACAGGATTCCCGAATAAACTTGAGGCCTGACATAATTTTGGTTAATACACTGGAGAACAACAGTCAACTTAAATCAGAGATGTATAACTTTTTCTTGAGTAAAAAAATAAAAAGTGCATTTTGATACTATTGAAGTAAACGAGCCATATATTTATTTAAAATAACTAAAACCAACAAAAACATAAGGCATTTGTTTTCATAATAAAGGAAAACCATCGCAAATTTAAGGTTTTCAGTAAAAAGAGAAAAAATACCAAAAATGTTATTTAAAAAATTTTTAATTTTTAAAAAAAATTTCATTATTTTTTAGAACAATTTTTTTCCAGTAATTTTTTTTTTTAAATTTCTAAACTGTACTCTAGAGAAATCCTACTGTTTGAAGCAGTACTATGCTACCTCGCATCCACCTTCCATTCCACCACCAAGCAGAATGTCCAATCCGATTCATGTCTTCTGAGTGCAGGCAATCGATTCACCATAACCTAATTGAGTGGTTCCCAAACTGTTTTAGTCGTGGAAACTTAAATATTTTCGAATCAACCACTTTTCAAAAATTAATTACATATTACATATGAAACAAGTATTATTTTGGTAATTCGAATTTTTGTGAATTCGACAAACTGAACTCGCTTATGTGTTGCAGCATCAAGTACGTTACGATATTTGGTCTTTGTAGCCACATATTTTGAAAATTAAATACAATTTTGTTAATTAAATAAAATTTTTCACGCGGAACTCCTAAACTTTTTTCGTGGATGTGGCCTATAGGCAACCTTTAAGCTCAACTTTCCTCGCCCTGTATCCTAGATCACAATGACATTGACACTAGGTGCTCCAACTGGTGGTTTCTTTTTGAATCATATGTTATTTTGACCAGCTAACATGGCGTATCTGGCTAACGAGAAACCAACAAGCCAATGCTTTATCAGAGAGTGACAGTTTGTTGCGGATTTTGGAGTGCTGACATCATTGGTGCATTTTTCGAAAAAGATGAAAGATTTTTTGTGATTTCAACGGAATCCATGCCATAATCGATCTTGTGCACACCTATTTCGGTAATAGCGATATCAATTGACCACCTCGGGGCTTCCAGAGTTTTTTTGGGGGCCGAAGTTATGCTAGAAATCCATTTTCCATGGGAACAATTCGAGCCAAAATTACTCGAGCATTTTTAAAACGGTCGACACTGACTTCAGTTGAATTTCGAAAATTTTATTTTCGTCAGCAATTCTTGGACTCTACCAGTATGCAAAAGACACCTCGTTAATGTAATGGAAAATTATTTAAATTAAAAAAAAATTTCAAGTTTATTTTTTTATGTTTTTTCTTATTTTATTAGAAATTTAATTTTGCATTTCCTTGGAGAAAACAATCGACATTCAGAAAACTATGTCAGACAAATGTCCTTCTAGCATTTTTGGCGGACACTGGTGCCTTTAATTTAAGGGTAGTGTCATGGTGGAAAGTTCTTCCGGTTTTTCTACATGGAATGACAAAGTTCAATCGAAATATTTCTAATTTAAACACAAAATATTTTTATATTTGTTTTTTATTTTTTTTTTTTAAAATTTGTTTTCTTATTTTATTAGAAATTTAATGTTGCATTTCCTTGGAGAAATAATCGACATTCAGAAAATTATTTCAGACAAATGTCATTCTAGCATTTTTTTTTCGGGTAGTGCCATGGTGCAAAATTATTTACGTTTTTCCTCTATGGACTGACAAAGTTCAATAGAAAGTATTTCAAATTTAAACAAAAAATATTTTTCTAGTTTGTTTTTTTTTTATTATTTTTTATTTTATTAGAAATTGAAGAAAAAAAAATTCTAAATAAATTTTTAAAATTTTTTGCATTTTCATGCGAAGAATTCAACATTACACAATTTCTTTCAAACAAATGACTTTCTAACATTTTTAGCGGACACTGTTACTGTCATAGTGGAACGGACAAAGTTCGATTTTACTGCCATTTTTGAAATTTTTTCTGAAAATCATTTCAGATAAATAATTTTCTAGCATATATGGTTAAATTTGAATGTGTAAAAAATTTCCTTAGGTTTTTCAGCGAAAAAAGGTTAAATTCCAAATTTAAGTTAACTATATTAACCGTTTGAGGACCGGAGTTTAATCAAACGCTTTAACCATTAGAAATGGCTGTTAGCTATGTCCGTCTGTAGGCGGTCTTAGTGGTTAAAGCATTAACTTCACTCACATCATCAATGTTTCCAGTTGACTTTTTAAATGCAAGGGCGAATTCAAGATATTGCAATCCTATGGCGAATGGAAGATGACAAATATTCCCCATGAAACAAAAACTAGATGAAATGTTTTGAAAAATTAAAACTTGTTTTTATAAAATTCGAAACACTTTACAAATTAAAACTTGTTTTTGTAAAATTCTGAATGCTTTACAAAACACAGTGACGGATAAAGTTACTGCTCAACTATCAGCTAACTTTAGACAAAACAATGGCTGTAAACTTCTAATATTCAGACATATGTGCATGTGTGTATGTATATCTGTCATCTGAGAAGTTTCTATTTATTAAAAATGAAAAAAAAAGTTACAAACAAAACCCTCTCGTTTACATTTTAATTTTTTTCGTAGCGAACAATCACCGGCAATTAACGAAAACGCTTTGTCAATGTCGATACGCTGAGCATAGGATTTTGTTTGCCTGCGCTGTCAGTTTGACATTTCGCATTGTTATTGCTGAGCGCTGCGACGACATTGTGTGCAAGTGTCTGTCTGACAGTCGGGTGCAAAACAAATGTCAATTATGCGTACTGTGGGTGCGTCTTGGACATGTGTTTTCCCCCGTCCATTGTCTCTGCCAAGTGACTTGTGTGGTGAAATATACGCATTCACTTTGTTTTCAACCGAAGCCATGACGACAGCAACAATGACACCCCGCCATGACAAATAGGTGAGTGTAAAGGTGAAACAAATTCGTCTATAGGAAAACAATCATTTCAGATCATTTGTGTAGTGTGTGATGGAGTGATTCATGGTGAAAGGTTTGCGTCATGGCAGGTAGGAAAAAATAATCTGATGTTTTTATGAAACGTGTAAGTCCAGGGTGAGGGTGACAACGGAGACAACGAAGTATTTTTGACATAACAAATAATTAAGAAAATAATAATAATAAAAAAATAATAAAAATGGAAGATTAAAATGTATAAACGGCCGTAGTCGGAGTCGAGCTATTTAAAAAAAACTGGAGTCGAAGTTGTGCAATTTTGGCTCGACTCCACAGCCCGGATTGTTTACATGAATATTGGTTTTTTTGCTTAACTTCGACCCTTCAGGGTACCTTAAAATAAAAAAAAATTAAAATGTAAAGACTTTTATATTGACATCTATTAGTTGCTGCAATAAGGTAAGCAGCGATAAGGTGTTTATCAATGAATGTACTGCAGATAGTTCTTATCACTCTGTCACGATTGTTATGCCTGCACGACAGACGGTTTCTTTTCATCGCCTCAAACGCTCAAAATGCCCTCTTTCCAAATCTTAAGTTTAAGATCTCTGATAAACATCCAAATTTCTGATATGCTGCTCCAATAGTATTTTCATTTACGATTTGTTTGTCGAAGGTAGCGACCGACATCTATACTTCTATCTCGTTTATACAAACACGCTGAAAAATCTGTCTTTTTTAAATATTTATACACAATTGAATCGCCTGTTTAGAGCTTGTATCAAGTAAAGTTTATTTTCTTTCAAACAAAATATATTGGGCTGTAACTATTAGTAACTATTCTATTATGATTACGTATTTGGGCACGCAATAATCTTATTAAATTCAGCACAACATTTGAGTGCGAATAAGTCTAACGCCGAGGACTCATCCTTCCATCCCAGACAAGACTAATGGGAGGCTAATTGACCCGATATCCCAACCACCTGTCTCCATTTTGATGCCAAGACCGGCTGGAATTACCTATCGGCCTTTTATTGGAAGACAAATAATTTT
Organism: Hydrotaea cyrtoneurina; assembly: GCA_958296145.1. Classification (NCBI taxonomy): domain Eukaryota; kingdom Metazoa; phylum Arthropoda; class Insecta; order Diptera; family Muscidae; genus Hydrotaea; species Hydrotaea cyrtoneurina. Next base: position 56,504,124 of record OY282516.1, on the reverse strand, counting down.
GAAATGTTATTGAGAAATGCAAAAAAAATATGAAAAATGCCCCAAATGAAAAATTCCCCAAAATAAATGAGAAATATCCCCGAATGCCCAATTTGCAAACTTGCCCAAAAATTCTGTAAAATAAAAAAAACTTTGTAAATAAAATTGATTGAAATGTGTTATTCCCCCCAAAAAAAAGTTCAGAATTTTTCATTGCCTATTTTTTTTCAAAAAAAGGAAATGTTACATAATTATTATGGAAAACTCCCCAATTATGTATGAGATTCTTTTGGGGAAAACTTAATTTTTTGGTGAATTTTTCTAAAATTTTTAAAAATTCCTAAAAAAATTACCCAATGCAGAATACCCCGAAAAAAATGCAGAATTTCCCAAAATCAATGAAAAATCTCCCCAAAACTCCAATACGAGTTATTTCCCCAAAAAATTCAGAAAAATTCCCCAAACAATTTATGGAAAATTAAATAATGCAAAATCCCCCAAATATTATGAAAAATACCGCAAAAAATCAACATTATAAAAAACAATTGATTTTTATGAAAATATCCCCAAAAAAAAAAACAAAAATTTCCCAAAAATAAAAAAAATGGGAAATTATTCTTGTCCATTTTTTGGGGCATTATCATATGAAAAACAAAAAATGAAATGTTACCTAAAAATTATGAAAAATCCCCCAATTTTTATGAGATTTTGTTGGGAAATTCTTCAAAATTTTTCAAAAATTAGGGAAAATCCCTCAAACAGTTTATGGAAAATTACCCAATGCAAATTACACCAAATATTATACAAGAATTCTCCAAAATAAATGAAAAATCCTCCCCAAAAAGGCCCAACAATTCTAAAAAACCCCCCAAACAATTTTTGAAAAATTACCCAATGCAAAATTCACTCCAATATTAAAAAAAAAATTATAAAAAAATGATTTACTTCTGTTATGAAAATATCCCATAAAAAAAAAAAACAATTTTCCAAAAATAAAAAATTGGGCAATTTTCCATTGTAAGTTTTTCATATGAAAAATGCCCCAAAAACAAAAAATTAAATTTTACCTACAAATCATGAAAAAACTCCCCAATTTTTTCATAACAAAATATTCCCCAATTTTGTATGGGATTTTTTTTGTACATTTTTCATAGAGCCTAAATAAAATGTAAATCTCACCAAATGAATAATTCCCAAAAATAAAAGAAAAATCCCCCCAAAAGCCCAATATGAAAATGTCACCATTTCTTTTTGGGCATTTTTCATAGAGCCTAAATAAAATGTAAAACTCACCAAATGAATGATTCCCAAACATAAATGAAAAATCCCCCCAAATCCCAATAAGAACATTTTCCCATTTTTGTATGACATTTTTGGGAATTCTTCATTTGTTTGTGCATTTTTCATAGACCCAAAATAAAATGTAAAATTTCCCAAAAATAAAAAAAAAATCCCTCAAAAGCCCTTAATTTTGTATGTTTTTTTTGGAGAATTCTTAATTTTTTTTGGGCCATTTTTCATAGGACAAAAAAAAAATGTAAAATTCCCCAAATGAATGATTTCCAAAAATAAATGAAAAATATCCCAAAAAGACCAAAAAAAAAATAATTTAAAAAACATTCCAAATACTCAAAAAATTCCCCAATTAAAAATCACCCTGCCATTCAAGGGGCGGCGAGCTTGACGCTGGTCCTTCGAGCCGCCATCGTGGTGCCGACATTGCGCCACTCCCCCACATCTAAGCAATTGCAAACATTTACCAATTTTATCTATCGAGTGTATAGCATTGTATTCGACCTTTTTAATAAATATTTACTAACTAGTAAGTTGTAATGCGCCTATGGCGCCCGTTAATTTGCATGAGAAGGTATTTGTTACTTAATTTTAAAAATTTTGTAAAAAATATTTTGAGAAAACTATTTTGTAAAAAAAAATTTCGAAAAAAAATAAAATTTGTGGAAAAAAAATTTTTGCTGAAAAAAAAAATTTATTTTGAAAAAAAAAAATTTTGTAGAAAAAAAAAATTTTTGTGGAAAAAAAAAATTTCGTTGAAAAAAAAAAATTTGTTGAAAAAAAATTTTTTGTTGAAAAAAAAATTTTTGTGGAAAAAAAAATTTGGAAAAAAAAAATTTGTAAGAAAAAAAATTTTGGTAAAAAAAAATTTGGGGAAAACACAATTTCTGTACAAAAAAAATATTATTTTTTTTATTATTATTATTTATAGAATTATTATAGAATGCCTATTTAAATTCCTACGTACTGCGTGACAGAGTCAGTGAATCAGTGAATCAGTGAATCAGGGAATCAGTGTATCAGTGAATCAGTGTCGAGGGTAAATATATATTAAGATATTTTATTTATTTAAGCTCAAGGTCTTGTTGTTATGTTTTAATTCAAATGTTTTTTTTTCCATATTTCCTCTTTCGTCGAAACTCATCTTCAGGAATTAAATTAACAATTAAAAAAATGTTGTATGGATATGGTATGTGATTGAATATAAATAAATAAAATATTAGTTAAATTTTAATTATCTTCAAGTCTAATTATTCAACATATACGGCCATAAAACAAAACCTGTTGCAATGTAAATGTGTCCTTTGAGAAATGGCTGCCAAATGTTTTCCCAATTCAAATGTTCAACTGTTCTCAGCTGATTTTGAAGATTTCACAATTACCTCAAGAGTAAAAATTTCGGGTCATCTAAATTGTTGTATGAGATTTTTTTGGGATATTTCTCTGTTTTTTTTTTGGGGCCAAAAATTCAAGGATTGATGGAATTCCCATTTAAGGGCGTTTATCTTTATAATGGCAAAAGCATCCGTCATTAAACATAAATGGCGATTTATTGAGATTTTGTACCACACATTTCTACAGCAAAACCTCTGCACAGGCAATAAATGCAAGGCAAAACCCGCAGTACATTACTTGCCCTACACCAGGCATTTGTGAATTTTCAGAGTTACTACATTTCGTCACAGCTGAGATTTCAATGTAAAATGTATGTTCTGCGGAATATGTAGATTTTATTTTTGCTTGCAATATTCCTCACAGCCCTAAAACTCCAGTTCTCTCTGTCGATCTGTCCGAGCTTTGTTTCCCAATAGCTGACATTTTCCGTAGGGAAATGTGAATTGATTTAAATTATTTTTCGTCATGGCTTCATTGCACTGGCCACGGGCATGGGGAGTTCTTGTTTTTTTCTTGTTTGCCCTAAACGAAATATCATTGAATTGTTAACGTCCAAATGATGTTTGAACTTGGTTGGGGTTTGCTGTTCGGAATTCCCAACCTTTTTGATTGAATGCGTACGTATTACAATCAATCCATTATTTCCATTAAAATCATGTCGATTGTGTGCTTTGCACGGGCTGACCGTAGTCCAAACGTTGGCTTAATAATTGTTTTTTAACTTTCGTTAATGCATATGTTTGCGGTTGAAATTGTTTACCACATTTAACTGAGGTATGAGTATTTTACGCTTTTTATTTTCTTATTTCCTTGGTGGGGAAATGTTAAGGCACTCTGTAGGGTCTACTGGCCTCTTTCCGCGCTAAGTAAGTGAAGGCTTTCGTTCGAATATAAACTGAAAAATATTGAAGCCATCAAATGTAAACGTTTCCTCCCATTTCACATTTCTGTTTATTGTTGTTGTTATTTTCGTGATGTGGGATTTTTTTTTTTTTTTGGAAAAAACTTAAACACCAAAATCATAAGAACACAGAAATGGAAAATAGAAAGAAAATATGAAACAATTTCATTCGTAAAAAAAAAACAACTGCAATAGATGTCTGCCCGAATTTAGAATAAAGGTAATAATAGGATTTTCGTAAATGTTAACAACGACTTTCATTTTTTAAATAATTGTATGGGCAACATAAAAGTAAAAGTTCTTCCATAGAAAAGAAAAATAGATTCGGTAAACGGTGAGCAAAAAAAAAAACTATGAGTATTAGTTTAAAGAAGAAACTCTTCTTGATATTGAGGTCACATTTGGCAGACATTGTTCGTCGTGCTGTATGAACTGAGTCGTCATTGCTAGTTTGGGATGTTTAGTAAATGTGAGCTCTAGTTGGAACCTTCTAAGATATCTACTCCTAGGCAGTAGACCCCAGTACACCAGGGTGTACACAAAAATATGTTCGACATTTAATTTGATGCGGGCAGCGAAACTAATGCGATAGTCCGGTCTCTACATTGTCTTCGAAAGTATTCAGATTCCTGATTGTAGTTACAATAACAAATTTGCCGATCTACTTTAATTTGGTACTAAATGTTCAGACAAGTAAACGAAATGAAAATTCTACCAATAATTGGAGTTTGATGCATTTTTGTTTTCATCAATTAACGTCAGAAGGCCAAGTCATCAACTTTAAATACTTTCTCGTCTCTGTCAGCTGCAGAGCATTTCCAGTAGCAAAGCTGAGATTCACACCAACAGCGACTCTTCCCACATTCGCGAAGCTAACCCCATTTCGATGGTATTTTGAGAGTAAACATTGAAAGAATTTCAAAGAAATCTAATTAATTAACCTCATCAATAGCAGAGTCATACTGTGCGTACCACACATGGTTAGATTTTTTTATTGGCCTTTGCCAACATCCAGCCATAAAATTAAATGGTAAATTCACATCTGCCTGGGGGTACGAACACGTACGAGGATTTCTTTTATTTTGTGCAAAAAAAAAATAGATATTCAGAAATATAAAGTGAACATTTTTTGTAAAATGGAATTGTAACAGACGTACAAAATGTTTTTAATTTCACCACAAATCATTAACAACAACAGCAACAACAATGTGTATAACAAACACCTGCCCAAATAAAAAACAACAACAACTATACTAACGCAAAATGTATTCAATCGCAGCTAGTGTGATTTGTTTGTTGTTGTTAATTGATTTGTGGCATTTTGATTTTGGCCAATTCGATGGCGTTGTGTGGGGTCGGTCATTTGATGAGGATAAGTGACAGTGGTGTCATACCAACACTGGCGTATCTTACAAACTGTGGTCGAGAGAGATGATAGACGATTTATGGCAACTCTTTGAAAAAGATAAACTAATTCTGGTTTTATTGATCCATTAAAAGAGATGATCGAGACATTCGAGTTTTGCCATTCCACCATTTTCTTGTTTATGGGAATTCATTGTTACGTTCTTACTCGTAGAAAGAACATGACAGCCATCTACTGGAAAAGTTAGTATCTACCACCTAGGTTGCCTTTGAGTAGAGGACCTTAATCGCATGAAATTTTTTTTTAAACTAATGCTATGAGAATTCTAATGGAAAAGCTGTACTCAGTAAAGCTTTTATGTACACAGTACAGTTATTATGTGGAAAAGCTTTACAAAGTAAAGCTTTTATGTGGAAAAGCTATACCCAGTAAAGCTTTTATGTGGAAAAGCTATACGCAGTAAAGCTTTTATGAGGAAAATCTCTACACAGAAAAGCTTTTATGGGAAGGCTCTACACAGTAACGTTTTTATGTGGAAAAGCTCTACAAATTAACACTTTTGCGTGGAAAAGCTCTACGTTAAAGCTTTTATGTGGAAGACCTATACAATTATAAGCATTTTTGTAGAAAAGCTATACAATTATAAAGCTTTTATGTGGAAAAGCTGTACAATTATAAAGCTTTTATGTGGAAAAGCTTTTATGAAGAAACAAACTGTGCGATGCTTTAATACAGAAAAGTAGTGATGTGGCGCCGGAAACTGTTTTGTTTATACAGAAAAGCTTTCTACTAATTTGTCGCCAAAAACTTGTTAACGCTCTTCGCATTAATCCATAAATATCCTTAAAGCCTTTTTGTTTACTTCTTTTCCACATAACATCTTAACATTTTGTATAAAATGTGTTTAGTTTCTTTCTCAAACGTTAAAAAAGGTTTCTTGTCACAAACATTTCGGATATTCATGAACTGAACTCCATGCTTTTATTGACAAAGTCTTCATAACGAGTGTATGCAATAAATCGAATTAATGCTTCTATAAAGAAAAGCTTTACAACAATTCAAACAGAATCTATTTAAACAGAACACTTTTATGGATTAAAGCTTTTTAATGCTACAACCATTTTATTAAATGTGAAAATGTCCTTCAGTTTTGTTTTATTAATTTTCATTTTTCTATAAAAATTTATTTACAGCTTATATCGACCGCAGAGCAAAGTGTTTAATCGATTAAATTATGCGAACTTCAGATGACACTGCTCGTAGTGTTTGCCAGCCTTAATTACTATTTTTTTTCTTTTCGCTTGTGTTCCACGAAACCCTACAATTCTGTTACAGAATATAAACATTATGGGCTTTTTAAGCGATTTCTAAATTATTAAAATTCAGTATTGTGAAAATGACTGAAAAAACGAAATACTTTTAAAATTAATAAGCTTAAATCTAATTTCATATTTAAATAGAATCATTTCCATTTTCATAAGCGCTTATGGACTTCCATAGACTTGGACGGTGCTCTTAATTCCGGATCCTCGCAAACTGGTAAATTTAATAGTGACCTCTTTGGCTCCTACGCCACCGCTGGTTATGGCAGCAGTGGATCCTCTGAACTTCTTTTTGTCATGGATTTTAATGGCCGTTATGGTCAGCGGAACGGCGACACCCTGTAATTAAAATTCCAAAAAATACATAAGCAAATAATAAGTCATGCCTCTCAACATATGTAAATTAACTTACAACTTGTTGATAGACATACTCCTCGGTGACGGTCATGCCCAGGAAACCCGACTTGGAGACAATTTCCTTGGCCAATAGCGTGTCAGCGGCTCCCACAACACCCCATTGATAGTCGTTGCCATCGGCCTGGCACAAGGCAATGAAAAAGGAAGCGAGAACGAAGACACACAAGAATTTGGCCATATTGACAGAAGTGGCTTGGGTAATTGTAATGATTCGGTGAGGTGTTTTTAAAGAACTGTATATCTTTCTTGGGAGTTTCGGAATATTTATAGTCATGTCTGTGGCTGCATCTTGGCTATCTAACAGTTTGGGTGTAACGTTTGCCATCAGCACCAGGGAGAGCGCTGTGTGACCCCATTTGAAACTGATATCGATGGGTTTTGTAATAAAAACAAACCCTTATCTGTTACATGTTTATTTATCTATTCCAAAAACCTTCCTAATGATTTTTCAAATTTCTTTTCGTAACATTACATACGACATTTCAGTTGTCGTCTCTTAGTTTGACATTGCCTGAGGTTACACAATTCCTATTGAAGATTGATTTTTTCATTTGACCTCATTCTCTGTATATTGAGGTCAACAATAGTCAGTGGTAACGTAATACCGCACCATTATTGTATATCTCAGTTATTTATGAATTTGCATTTTAAAAATTGGGGTTTTATTTCATAGGAAAGAGTCTGCAATAATTAGGGTACTATTTTATTTTGTTGGGGGTTTATATCATTTTTAAAAAACTATTTAATATGAAATGAGATCTCAAAAGTTGGGGACTTTTTTCATTTTTTTTTTAATTTCGTAATGGAAATTAGATCGATTAGAAATATGAAATTAAGCATCCAAAAAAATTATAAAATATCGTATCGTTTTAAGGACCAAATTTCAATTTCAATTTGGGCTGTATTTCATTGCGCCATAAATTATGACGTACTCACAGATTCGAGAGAAGTTCCCCGTCAGTTCGTCCAGGGAATGTTAAGGGAAATAAGTCAGTAAGTATGCTGAGGTAACACGATGAAATAGCCTGGTCACCTTAACAATACACAGGTATTATTCGTCAGCCCTCAGTTAGGTTATTTTTTATTTTTTAAATGGGAATGACATGCTCACTTGTCTCAATGAAAAATGCCCAAAAAAAAAAATAATGCATAATTCCCAAAAAAATCTCTAAAATTCCCCAAAAAACTTGGGGCGATTTTAAAATTTTTTTATTTTTTGAAAAATGTCCAAAAAAATAGACAATAAAAAATTCACAAAATTTTTATTTTTGGTTAATTTTTCGTTTTGTTGGGGATATTCACAACAGAAGTTGTTTTTATAATGTTGTGTTTTTGGGGTATTTTTCATAATATTTGGGATATTTTGTATTGGGTAATTTTTCATAAATTGTTTGGGGGATTATTCAGAATTTTTGGGGAAATTTTCATATTGAACATTTGGGAGAATTTTTCATTTTTTTTGAAAAATGTTTTCAATGAAAAATGCCCCAAAAAAGTAATGAATAATTCCCAAAAAAAAAACTCTAAAATTCCCCAAATAAATTGGGGCGATTTTCAAAATTTTTAGGTAACTTTTAATTTTTGGTTTTTTGACAACTATCCGTCTAAATAGACAATAAAAAATTCTCAATATTTTTATTTTTTGTTAATTTTTCGTTTTGTTGGGGATATTTTTACAATAGAAGTCACTCATTTTCTTTTTATAATGTTGGTTTTTTTGGGGCATTTTTCATAATATTTGGGATTTTGTATTGGATAATTTTTCATAAATTGTTTGGGGGATTATTAAGAATTTTTGGGGAAATTTTCATATTGAACATTTGGAAGAATTTTTCATTTATTTTGGGGAATTCTTCAATGAAAAATGCCCAAAAAAATAATGAATAATTCCCCAAAAAAAATTTTAAAATTCCACAAAAGAATTTGGGCGATTTTCATAATTTTTAGATACCTTTTCATTTTTTAAATTTTTAATTTGGGTTAATTTTTCGTTTTGTTGGGGATATTCACAACAGATGTTTTTTTTATAATGTTGTTTTTTTGGGGTATTTTTCAAAATATTTTGTATTGGGTAATTTTTCATAAATTGTTTGGGGGATTATTATTTTGGGATTTTTACACTTGCCAACGTACCAGATAATATTAGTTATCCTTTTAGTTTCCCATATATCTGTCATGCAGCTATCGTCCAAATATTTAATAGTTTAAAAAAAATAAATGAAAAAGTTATTAAATTGTTTAACACCAAGGTGACTTTTGGCCCAGCCAAATAATTGTTCTTTCTGTTTTTTTTTGTTTCGCTTGACCCACTGTACCCGCTTTATATGGATATCTGTAATCACAAGCAAATGTGTGCTTGTTTTTTTTTGGGTGACTTTTAAAAATGAAAATTGATCGATTGCCATAATTTATTAGCGGTTTCCTTTGGTGGTGCAGGCTGCTCTATTAGCCGTTCGTTCAAAGATGTGTGTGGGCAAGTGTTTGTTTCTCTCTCTCTCTCTCTCTGTCTTTCTTGAGTTATGGATTATCCGGAATTACAAAGATTTTACGCTCGATTAATTTCTTTTGTTGTTGTGGAAAGTAGAGCATTTCTAGCAGACTGACAGGCGTACCAGTACCTACATCTGTCTAATATCAACGAAAAAAAAACTATGACGGCGGACTTTTTCGAAAGTAAAAGTATTTTCGATTCGTTTTTTTTTTTTCGTTCAACTTCTTCTGCACTCGTCACGCTTAACAATAAACCTAGCCCTGAATGGGCATTCAATTAAACACCAGATTTACAAAATATTCACATTCATTAGATGCCTGCAGAGGTTAACCGCATTCATAGAATTCCCTAAGCCGGAGGCGGTGGGCCTAACACAAAAGTTGGCCGGGTTTTGTGTAAAATAATAATAAAAAAAAAATATTTAAAAATATTTGTAAGAAACTTTCGTAATTGAATATCTTTTCAAATCTTCATTATTCTTTTGTTCATGTTTTCAACAGTTGTGGGCATATTTTTTGTTGTTGTTTATTTGTAAATTATAGGCTTATGTGTTTATTACCTTTCCAAATTTGTTACACTTTCATTTGCCGGTTTTTTTTTGTCTACCCTCCTTGGGAACAATTTCCGTTTGTTTGAGGACTGAAATTCGATCAAGGTAAGTTTCAATAGATTTTTGTGATTATTTACCTAACACAGGTTAATTGTCGCAGCGGGATTATCTCAAGATCTGACCCAGAAAAAGGTTTAAATATATTTTACAAAAATGTAGTTCACTTAAAAAAACTGTATGCGTTATATGTATGAAATACTTAAAAGACACTACGGAATGTGTATTTTATTGCCAGCCACATCAAGGTGTCAACATTGATGTCATTTATAACAACAATAGCTGGCTTTTATTTCCCTTATAGTATTAATTATATATGACTTATATACTAAAGTACTTCTTAATGACATTTTAGTTTTCTATAATTCAATAATCATTTTTTTTAATATTGATCTGATGTAAGCCCCACTGTATTTGACTATATGTATGACTTTGTCACTTTTTTCGAAAGGACAACATCAACCGTTGTCATATCCTCTAAGGCTTCCCTTTATTCATTAATTCAAAAGCCGACTGAAATTCACTTCATCGGGCCCCACAAAAGTCCCACAAAACAAAAAATGCCACCACATCTACCGAATTGCCCACTGATTACGAAAATCGTAATCATTGTCTCAGTAGACGACTGAAAAGGTTTTCGGCAAACCGGCCCATGCATAGACATAAGTCGCAAAGTGAATTTTTTGCAAAAAAAAAAAAATTTTTTTTTAATAATTTCAATTTTTAAATAAATATAAAATTTTAAAAATTTAAATTTTTATAAAAAATTGTTTTTTTTAAATAATAATAAATTTTAATAATGTAAATTTTTATAAAAATTAATTTGTTTAAATAATTTTTAAATAAATATTTTTTTTAATAATTTCAATTAATTAATATTAATTATTATAATATTTTAAATTTTTAAATAAGTATAATTTTTTTAAATTCAAATTTAAAAAACAAATATTTTGTTTAATATTTTCAATATTTAAACGAAATTAAATGTTTTTAATAACACCAATTATTAAAAAAAATTTAGTTTTGTTAAAATTTATTTTTTTAGAAATTTTTTAAAAATTTAAATTATTTAAGAAAAATAAATTAATTAATAAAATAATTTTTTTTCTAAAAATTTAAATTATTGAAAACAATTAAATTTTTTTTAATAGCTGAAATTATTAATGCAAAGAAATTTAAAATTGTCATTATTAAAAAAAAATTATTTAATAATTATTTTAAAAACTTAATTTTTTATAAATTTTTTTTTATAATTATTTAAAAACTAGTAAGTTTTAAAGCGCCTATGGCGCCGTTAATTTGCTTGAGAAAGTATTTGTTACTTAATTTTAAAAATTTTGTAAAAAATATTTTGAGAAAACTATTTTGTAAAAAAAAATTTCGGAAAAAAATAAAATTGGAGAAAAAAAATTTGTGGAAACAAAAATTATTTGTGAAGAAAAAAATTTTGCCGAAAAAAAAAATTTTGTTGAAAAAAAAAAAATTTGTGGAAAAAAAAAATATTTTGTTGAAAAAAAATGTTTGTTGAAAAAAAAATGTTTGTTGAAAAAAAAATGATTCCTGAAAAAAAAATTTTTGTTGAAAAAAAAAAATTTAGTTGAAAAAAAAATTTTTGTGGAAAAAAAAAATTTTGTTGAAAAAAAATGTTTGTGGAAAAAAAAATTTTGTAAAAAAAAAAAATTTAAAAAAAAAATTTTGGAAAAAAAAAAATTTGGTAAAAAAAATTTGAGGAAAACACAATTTCTGTAAAAAAAAAAAATATTATTTTTTTTATTATTATTATTTATAGATTTTTTTTATTATATCTATTTAAATTCCTACGGACTGCGTGACAGAGTCAGTGAATCAGTGAATCAGGGAATCAGTGTATCAGTGAATCAGTGTCGAGGGTAAATATATATTAAGATAAGAAGATTGAAATTACTAAAAAAAAATTTAAAAATTAAAATTATTGTGTTATATTGAATTTTTTTAATAACTGAAATTAGTAATTCAAAAAAATTTAAAATTGAAATTATTAAATAATTTCAATTCTTAAATAAATCTAAAAATTTTTTTATAAAGAATTTGTTTTTTTAAATAGTTTTATTTAAAAAAAATTAATAATTTCAATTAAAAAAAAGATATATTAAAAAATAAATTACATTTTTTAAACTATTAATTTCAATTATTAAAAAAATGTTTTTTTTTAATAATGTAAATTTTTAGAAAAAATTTGAGAATGTAGAATTTTTTGAAATAGTTCCAATTATTTTCAAATCTTTTTTTTTTTTAAAAAAATAATTTTCTTTTATAATTAAAATTTTAGAAAAAATATTTTTTTTTTATAATTAAAATTTTTAAAAAAATATTTTTTTTTAATAATTGAAATTATTTTAAAAATAAATATTTTTTTTAAATTTTTTGGAAATTTTTGTTTCTTAATGCTGACGCAATTTGCTTTTTATTCATCCTTATGCAATTTCATGAAGTTTGAGTACCCACACGTATATAATGGGCGGCGGATCGAATTTAAGGAGTGGCCTATGTCCATTTTTATTTTTTTTTTATCCTCATGCGATTTTCTGACGATTGTGTGCCCACTTGATTTTGTTGGTCCTTAATTAATTTTTTTGGGCTCCGGAGCGTTTTCCCCCCTTCTCAAATCGATGTTCGTGATTTCTGGGCGATTTCATTTTGTCAGTCTTTTTGTATATCTTACGATGACCCAAAATCCTTTCTGGGAACTCTTCTGTGCTGGCTTTGGATACTTCATTCTATTGCCTGTAACAATTAAGTTCGGACACCTATGAAGTGTTCTTGAATTCTGCCCCCCCATTACTACTCCCACCCTCGTATTTGCCAGTTAACCTGTTGACTTGACACATGAATGGCACATTACACGCTCGAAAGTTATGTTGTCCACTAATGAGCGGCGATAAGCGCTTAACAAGACGGAGACCGACCGATCGATCGACCACAGCAACAAGAAATCATGCCCTTAAAAAGATCACGATTTAAAAAGGAACTAAGAAATACCCGCAAGCCTGCCTGCCACCAGCAATAGATCACAGTTCTAATCGTTTCAATTAAAAGCAAAAAAAAAAGAAATCGAAAAACTAACAACTCTTGTCATAGGGGAATTGCCCGCCATATGTTTGCGTGGCCACATGTGTGGCACTGGTCTTGACAGTATTTAAGGTGGCGCCACATTGTATTACCAATATTCGAACGTTACAACACATCTCGCTGTTCAATTCATCGACGGTGGCAACAATGTTTCCTAAAGAAGTCTTGTTGTAAAATAGTTATTAAATTCTTAGTTTAATTCTTACAAATTGTTGTTTTCCAGTTAAAGAAGATGGTGATGTAAAAGAAATTGATTTACGATTGTATTCCTGCAGCATAAGGTGATCCAGGAAAACAGAACAATTGTAATGAAAATTTCTCTAATAACATGGCGAGAATTTGGAATACCATGCAGCTATCTGTTTATAAAAAAGTGCATACAAAAAGGACAGCAAGAACCACAAGTAAAAAAAACCGACTGTCAGTCTCCTCAGCTTTTTGCTGGACATTTCTCATAAGTAGAATTGGGTTCTGCAGTCATATCAATTACGTAGTGTTTCGTTTTAAGACTATGATGGTACTCGCATACAAAACCCTTTTGTTTTACTTAGAAACAAAAAATGTGGTCGTCTCCACCAGGTCTACGTCTCGCGACGCCACCATTAATTCCTTCAATGATTACGTATGTTAAATAAGTGATTTTTTTGTTGTCAGTGCTCCGATTGTCATCTTAACCCATTCTAGCCGGCCGTGCCACAATATGAACACCTAATAATTGGGGGTATATAAGCAAATTGGTGGCAGTTGTCAATGTTTTCTTTCATAACACAGTGCGACTCGAAAAAATATGACCCTAAACGGACAATACCCGTGTCTGCCAGTTTTTCATAAGTCATGCATTTTTTATGGACCCCCCAACGATTTGGGCCTCGGTGTCATTTTTTTGAAAAAGTAATCATTTTCTCAGGCTCATATCTTGTAAACCGTTTGGAATTTTGATTTACTCTCTGAGGCCAAGTTGTATAGGGTGTTTTTTATTGAGGTATAGAACTTCGAATTGAAACAAAACACAAGAAAATCGTTTTAATGTCCATCAATTTGGCTTTATTGGAAGGATAATTTTATGCCATTAATGTTTAAATATGATTTCGGGCATGTGGCCGCCGCGGCTGGCTCGAATAAAGCCAATTCTACAGGTCCAATTTTCCAATTGTGATGAAAATCAGCATCGAGATGAATCTCATTTTCGGCCCATACACCAAAATCACGACGCATTGCATGGTCTCGCGGCTTTAATTCTTGCACAAGCTGGATCTTGTAAGGTCGCAAGCCAAGATCTTTGCGCAAAATCGTCCATAAAGTTGATGGACAAAGCTCCAATTGCTGTGCACGGTGGCGAATCGATTCATTCGGACGGAGCTTGCGGTGAACTTCGCGAACTGAACCATTACTTTCGAAATAAATTTGCACGATTTGCAAGCGTTGTTCTTTTGTCAACCTGTTCATGATGAAATGGCAAACCAAACTAAATATTAATATTAAATATTAATATTAATTAATTAATATGCCAACTTAAAGTTCTATACCCCAATAAAAAAACACCCTTTAGCTCTTGCCACAAAGAACAAATATTGTGAATATATAAAATTAAAAATCCAAAAATTGGCCAATGCCATTCTAGAAAGTAAATATGTATTAATATACATTTAAGACTCATTCCTCGAAAGTTCATATGTTCTAGAAACTTGTTTATTGAGAGCTTAGGTAAATTTTTGTCGTTGATTGTTTCCTTGAATTTTGAAATGTTTGTTACCCCTAATGGGTTAAGGCAATCTATTTTACATATGATTCGATCCACACCAAACAAACTCACTCACGGCTCGCATATACGAACCCCATTAATTAAATATGGTTACATGTGTCCGCTGTTACTGTTACTGTTTTTTTTGTTTTGGTTTCTACCTGAGCGGACAATCACATCGTGTGTCCGTCCGAGCGTTGAAAAGCCGCTTAAATTAAATTTGTGATAACGGCCAGAAAAGAAAAAAACACAAGACAGAATTAAGCAATTTATGCCAAATATGAATGGTTTATATCATAAAAAAAAGCTACTGCTTGCAGTTTTTCTATCGTGTTGCTGCAAACCAAAGCTCACGGACAGACGGGGTTGCGACAAACTAACAAAATCTTTACACTTTTTTCTTAGCACATTTTTGTTGTGAGTTTAAGCGATTTTTCTAGCTGCATTTTGCCATGCTGAGTGATTTGACGCAGAAATACAGGAAATTATAAATTCAGACAGCTAATACTCCGAATATATAAACAAAAAAAAAAGGATTTTGTAATGAAACCATTATTAAATGCTATTTTTTTTTAATTAGTTGACATGTTATCAGTTGTGTTGTTTTAGCTGGGTATTTTTTGTTGTTGTTAACTGATGTTTCTAGGTATACCCTACAGCCTAGCAACGAGTTTGATAGGCCTTGTGATTAGGAGGTGACTGTGGTGAGAACTGGGGAAAATTAATTGGATCGACTGCGTAGTATTGTGACGAACTTAATATAATCTGTTACTACTTGCCTACTTTACTAGATCAAAAGTAACAGATGGTTGGCCAAGGGAATTGGATTCTCGTCCACTGTGCATCGTTCTCAGAGAACAATTTTCGAAGCGCATTTTGTTTTGTCCGGTGATCGGCATTATAAACTATTTTTTGTGGACGGCGATTGAAGACCTGGGCCTGTGATTCGTTTCATAGAAAAATATATGTTTGATTTTCAAAATATTATTCAGTATTTGTCACACTTTATGTCCTGGTTCTGTTTAAATGTTTCATGTAGACACTTTTATCGAAATCAATGTAGGTTATTATACTTTGATTTATCTATGAGGGGAACCAATAGTTCTGTCTATTTCACCAACATTAAGTTTTAATAAGCTAAAACCAAATATGATCACTCGTTCCGGTCTTTCCCCTTTTTGTTTGTTCCGATTCTCGAACGAAAGGTCGAGCGATGGTAAGTTTTTCATGAGAAAATCAGGAATTCCCAAAAAAAATCAAAATTGTAGAATTTTTTGTTATGAAAAATGGATGAATGAATAATGCCCCAAAAAAATTAAGAATGTTTTCATTGCCCAAAAAAAAAAAAAAAAAAATCCTCCAAAAGCCCAAAAAGCAAAATATTGTCTATTTTTTCGGGCAGTTTTCAAAAAACAAAAAATTAAATGTTACCTAAAAATTTTGAAAATCGCCCAAATTCTTTTGTGGAATTTTAGAGATTTTTTGGGAATTATTATTTTTTTTTTGGGCATTTTTCATTGAAGAATCCCCCAAATTAAATGAAAAATTCTCCCAAATGTTCAATATGAAAATTTCCCCAAAAATTCTAATAAATCCCCCAAAACAATTTATGAAAAATTACCCAATTCAAAATTCCCCAAATATTATGAAAAATACCCCCCAAAAAAACAACATTATTAAAAAAGGGATCTATGAAAAATGGCCCAAAAAAATTAAGAATTCCCCAAAAAAAATATCATATAAAATTGGTGAATTTTTCATAATAAAATTGGGGAGTTTTTTAAAATTTTTAGGTAACATTTTTGGACATGGATAATGAAAAATTCTAAAAAATTGTATTTGTTTTTTCTTTCGGTGAATATTTTCATTACAGAAGTCAATGATATATCGCGTCCGTGGGCTATTTTTTTAGGCTCAATGAAAAATGTCTCAAATGAATAATTCCCCGAAATAAAGGAAAAATCCCACTAAATACCAATATGAAATTCCCACTATTTATGAAAAATTACCCAAGGCAAAACCCCCACAAAAAAAACATTATAAAAAAATAGCCATATGTGATTGACTTCTGTTATGAAACTATCCCAAAAAAAACGAAAAATTTCCCAAAAATTAAAAATTGAGCAATTTTTCATTGTCTATTTCCAAAAACCAAAAATGAAATGCTATCTAACAATTATGAAAAATTTCCCCAAAAAAATTCAATAATTCCCCAATTTTGTATGAGATTTTGTGGGGCATTTTTCATTTGGGACTTTTTCATAGAGCCATGAAAAATTCCCCAAAAAAATTGGGGTGTTTTTCATAATTTTTAGGTAACATTTCATTTTTGGTTTTTGGGGCATTTTTCATATGAAAAAAATGGCCAATGAATTATTCACCAATTATTTATTTATTGGGAATCTTTTTTTTTGCGATATTTTCATAACAAAAGTCTATCATATATCGCACGCATCCGCCCGCAATTTTTTGTTTAATGTTTTTTTTTTTGGGGGTATTTTTCATAATATGGGGGGGGTTTTGCACTGTGTAATTTTTCATAAATAGTTTGGGGGATTTGGCATTTGGGTAATTTTTTATAAATTGTCTGCAAATGGTAGATTTATTTAAAAAAAATTAAAAAATTCAATTCCCTCAAATGTAACAAAATCTGACAAAAGATTTTATCATGCTGTGGGGTTTCGAGGATCTCGAGTGCATAGAGAATCTACTGGAGATCCATTAAACGCCACAGCATGACCAACAATTTACAATTTGGACAGAATGTGGGAAATGGAAGAAGCGGGTCTTCAATATTAGCTTCCAAAAATCGGATTCAGTTGCAGGCCAGATCACGCAGTGCCCGGCGAGACTAGCGTGCTTGGATGGAAAATATGGCTTCCGAAGCATAGGCTCCCGGCGCACAGTGGTTCGGAATCGTTTTTACTGGCCGAAACTCTGTAACTTTCGAACCCCTAGGGATAGTTTAGTAATTTAAACGACCGATAACTCCTTAAGGTTTTCTTCAGTTTCATGTTAAATAAAATAGGTTCAGTATTTTCAGGCTTTTGATTTTTTTTTATAATTAAGCATGGAAATGTGTTTTTGTTAATCTTCTTAATTTATTGAAACATGGCCATAGGTTAAAAACAAAAAACATTTTAATAAATAAAATTGAAAACTAAAAAAAAATGCATAGACATTTTTAAAAAATAAATAAAAGTAGAAAACCAAAAAAAAAAATGTCTTTTAAATTTAAAAAAAAAATGTCTTTTATTTAAAGCACACTAAGAGAAAAAATTTATTTTTTACTTATACAGCAAAAGCTGTAAATCGCATATTTTTTTTATAGACAAACAGCTGATTTCCTTGCCACTAAACGGCTGTTTGTCTCTAAGAAAACATGCGATCGTTGTCGTTCCGTTGTCATTCGACATCGTGGCTTAGGCTGTATAATGTTTATGCCTTGAAACACCATGCGCCGCACAGTTGTCCCGAATCCATTCACACCGGTCAAAAGTCTGTAACTTTTGAGATAGTAAACATTTTTCTTTTTTTTTGTAAAAAACTGTTTGTAGACAAGGTGTACGTAATAACTTTAGAAATCAGACAATTGGATATATTTTAGAAATATTTCCAAACTTGACTACATTATGTGTTTTCCAATTTTCTTGAGGGAAGTTTTGGTCAATTTTAAATTTTTATTATCCATGGAGAGAGCTCATTTGCAATTGCAATTTCATTTTATTTAATCAAACTGAAAAATATCATAAAACATAACATCAGAATGTTTTTTTTATTCTGGTGTTTTATGTTTTATGATGTTGTTTCATTTCGTTGGGGTTTTGTTTCATTTTCGAATTTAGGCCATGTATTCATAGTGCAATAAACTCCCATTATTGGGGCCTTATTTCATTGTCCCTTTGGGGCTTTATTGCAGCCAACATCCTAATACTACTTAAATTGCTACAACTTAGCGAAAACTTAAAATTAAATTAAAATTATATTTCCAGTCGAATGCGCCCGGGTCCAAGCATTTGTTACGGTTTCGCCGAGTCGCTGTCGACTGCAACAACAATCCATAATTTCCGTTTACTTTTCTTTTGCAATACTAGACGTTTTTTTTTTTTGTTGTCCTCTACAGAAACCCCTTTTGCTGTTTCCATTCAATTAAAAACTTTTTACATTAACACACTTTTATTTTCCTGCCACTGTTGATGTTGTGACTGTCGTTGTCACCATTTCGCTATCGCTGTCGAATAGTAACAATCTTTTCTGTTGCGTTTTGATGTTGCAAATTTTGAAATTATTAAAGAATGTGCGTAAAATGCGCGCGAAAGCCGTCGCTCATGGCTGTCCGACACGCAGGGGCACACACGCACCGCTCCGGCATCGAACGTCCAATAATAATCAATCATTCGGAAATGTCAGCAGCATATGTTTCGTCCGACCGTAACTGCCTCACATGTATATCACTCGTGTTAATGACGCTTAGTTCGGGTGAAACGGCGTTATCGGACTAAAGATTGCCAGGCGATATGTTGATGTGTTTTCATTATGAAAACATACAGTTTTTCTTTTATTATTCTTGGGAAATACTTGGCAATATTGTATGTTTTTTTTTTTTTTGTAGCCCACCACTCGAAATTAAATGACTTTATTTCTCCAATTTCCATTCCATAGTCGAAGCACGATTGGCTTAATTTTTTTTTTTATTGATTATTTGTGTATCTGGCATAGCGAGCGTGTGGGCATCTCTTTTAATCACTTTGAAATCCTCTAAGAAATCCGATCAATTTGCCGGTGTACACATTGAATTTCAATCGCGTTGCGCGAGGGGAAAGACGAACGGCAACAGGTGCAGTCAGGCTGACCGGCAGGCTCAGCAATGTGTGTCACTCGAATGAATTTCCATATGAAATTTCATAATTTTTTGTAGGTTTTTTTTTTATTTTCAGTAATAATTTTAACGTCAAATGTAGAAAAATTGAAGAGAGAGAAAAAATGAATTTTAGCTGTTTTACCAGTTTAGTTGCAATGTAAGTAAATTACATTGTACACCAGTCTGTCTGACTGTTCGTCCGTCCATCTATCCATCCGTCGCTGTGGCATGGTATCAATTAAGTCTGTCTGTCTGTCGGACTTGTGGTCCGAAGAAAAATGTCTCTTATGTTAATTATATTGTATGCAATGTCCGAACATGTTTGAATTCATTTAATCACATTACTTTTTTTTTTTCTTTCATAACTTTTTGTTTTAGTTGTTATATTTTTTACAGTTTTTCTTATTTTTTTAAATACAGTGATGTGCAATAATGTTATGGGCAGGCGGCTCTGGGTGCGGTCCACGGAATTAAGCAATATTTCAGAAAAGAAATTAATTACACATTTATGCAAATTTTGTAATAAAGTAATTGGCACTCAAATTGCATTTGTTTGCTATTTGTTTAACTTAGTGGTGGTCCTTTTGGTCTCTCCTAAAGTCAAGCAAATTCGAACTTTCGAGCTCTAACCGCAAAGAAGACGTAAGCGCCAATAAAGAAAAAAAAACAATACAGGAGAGAGGTTTTTGTGTGGTCAAGCCAAAGGGCGATACAATGGAATTCGCTATATCTCTGTAAATATAAATTTTTAATTTTTTTATTTTTTTGGTATTAGGAGCGTTAGACAATTATTCTATAGAAAATTCATTAAAAAGCCAATTTCGAAAAAAAAAATGTCGCAAAAGTTCAAAATTTCTTTACTTTAGGAGAGAAGATAGTCGGAAGTCAAATCGATCTGACAACTACTCCACTCTTATCTAATTAATACAGGGGCACCATCTTCATGCCATTCTGCGAATTACTTACAAAAAAACCACATAGGACTTTTTTTGAATTATTATTTTTTTATTTATTAATTACAATACAAAGTAAAGTTTGGGGGATTTTTAAGAATTTTTGGTGAATTTTTGAGGATTTTTAATTTGAGAATTTTTTTATAATTATATAAATGGAAATATATTTATTTATTTTATTTATTTATTATTAATTACAATACAAAGTAAATTTATATTCTAATTTTTGGGTCCAAGGGTAAACCGGGTGACACAGACCATATGTTTAGATTTTTGCAGCGACAGACCAAAGCCTCTGGTGGGAATCGAACCCACAACACCCACGCTGATAGGCAAGCACTCAATCAACTCGCCTACCGGGGCGCTTGGAAATATATTTATATTAGAATATAAATGGAAATATATTTATATTCTAATCCCACAATAAATTATGAAAAAATTCTCAAATTAAAAATCCCCAAAAATTCTGAAAATTCCCCAAATTCGGAAAAATCCCCCAAAAATAAGTAATATTTTTTTGGGGACATTTGCATGCTGGACTTTTTTGGGAAATTTTTTATTTTTTTTTTGGGAAAAATTCGCAAATTTTCTTTTTTTTTCTTTTTGAAGCATTTTCATAGGTCCCCCCTCTCTTAGTTGCTAGTCGCAAACCAGGTATGCCTTCCAATCAATCTGATATAGAGAGTCATGCGACAGTCCGGGCTGATGTTGAGTTGAGCGACAAAGAATTCAGAATTCAGAGACAGACAAATATGTCTGAATTTTTTGGCGACTCGAAAAACTACACTAAAAAATAAAAATGTACTCAAAAATTTTGAAAAAATCCACCAAATAATTGATGAAAAATTCCAAACATATCTG
The DNA here is from genome assembly GCA_958296145.1 of Hydrotaea cyrtoneurina. NCBI lineage: Eukaryota > Metazoa > Arthropoda > Insecta > Diptera > Muscidae > Hydrotaea > Hydrotaea cyrtoneurina. The sequence continues at coordinate 56,482,829 of OY282516.1, read as the reverse complement.
TTTATTATATTACTATACAAAATAAACTTATATTCTAATTTTTCGTCTAAAGGTAAGCCCGGTGACACAGACCATATGGCTAGATTGGGCTCGGTTTCAGGTCATTCTCTTGAGATCCACCACAGAATTTGGGACAAGGGAAATGGAACTAGTCGCTCATCAATATCTCTGTAACTTTCGAACCGATAGAGATAGTTTCGTAATCTATACGACCAATAACTTCTTAAGATTTTCTCCAGTTTCAATTACAATAAAATTGAAAATGGAGGAATTCAAGGTCAAAGTGAAAATGTGGGGTTTTTTGTTTTTCATTTTCATCTTCTTTATTTCTTCAAAGATTCTTGATAAATAAACCATTTCAATAAAATATGACGAAAAACTCAAAAAAAAATTGTCAAAAAAATTTGAAAAACTAAAAAAAAAATCGGCCAAAAGTCAGTAACTTTTGAACTAGTAAACATTTTTGACTTCTGTAGCCAAGGAGTGAGGGATTATTTTACAAACTTTATTATCAATTTAAATATTTGAAAATCACCACAAGTGGGAGGAACAGACAGACACAGATTGGTGGGAAACGTTATGGGACAATTAGTAGGACTTAGCTTTTATTTTAGTTTCATAACAAATCCAATAATTGGATAAGCCAAAGTTGTGACAAAAAAAACAGAGAAAATTACACTAAATATTCGGAATAATGTAATTGAGGATATTGGCAAATTTTAGCTTATATTACAACGATTATGACAAAGGCAACCGAAATATTGGAAACTAATAAACAAAATATAAAAGAAAAACACAAACTTGTACAAACATAATAAAAATTATTTACAAAAAAATTTAATTTAAATAAATGACTAAAATTCAATACTGAAAGCCGATAACTGTCTTTGGCCGAAATAACGATAACAAAGCGAAATAATGTGATATTAAAACTTCTGTAGTCCATTAACACAAACTTTGTGAAAATCGAACAATTAGACATATTTTCCAACAAGAGGTGTTTTTTTTTGGTATTCAAGAAAAGTGGAATTTTTTTATGTTTATTTCATAACTAGTAAGTTGTAATGCGCCTATGGCGCCCGTTGAAATATGGAAAAAAAATTTTGTTGGAAAAAAAAAAAATTTGTGGAAAAAAAAAATTTTTGTTGAAAAAAAAAAAATTTTGTTGAAAAGAAAATTTTTTTTTAAAAAAAACATTTTTGTTGAAAAAAAAAAATTTGGAAAAAAAAAAATTTGGAAAAAAAAAAAATTTGTAAAAAAAAAAAATTTTGTTGAAAAAAAAATTTTTGTAAAAAAAAAAAAATTTGGGGAAAACACAATTTCTGTACAAAAAAAAAATATTATTTTTGTTATTATTTATTATAGAATTATAGAATGCCTATTTAAATTCCTACGTACTGCGTGACAGAGTCAGTGAATCAGTGAAACTGTGTATCAGTGAATCAGTGTCGAGGGTAAATATATATTAAGATAAAATGGAAGTTATGGGTTTTCCGAGCCCCATATGCGACAATTTTACTTGTTGACTTAGCCACCGAGGTGGAAATATGCCCCATTAGTCAAGATGATTTTTTGATGGAATTTCGGATCATTTTCAGGCATTTCAAGGACCCAATTGGCAAAGACACGACGTTGTTGATGGTCGGCCGGCTAGAGTTCTTGTGTTAAGTGAACTTTATAAGCCTTAAGACCCAAGTCGGTGTAATGACGTTTGTGGAATGCCCAATTCCACAGAACGACGAGGAATGGGCAAACTTCAACATGGCTTTCTTCAACATTTTGGGCCATAGCAGCAAAATAATCTCAGTTGTTCTTGAGCGTCATGCACGGGTTTTATTCTTCACATCACTAACTTGTCCCAACAGCTCGAATTTGTCCACCATCTTTTGTATTGCGGTCCGTCAAGGTACTTCACGACGACCCAAAAAAAATTTAGTTTTGCCCACTGTGACTGCAAGATTTTTACCATTTATGTTGTAAATTTTAATAATTTCAATGCGTTGTTGAAGCGTGTATCGTTAAATTTTTAGTAATGACGTAGTTTCTACTTGTCGAATGTCAAAGAGTAAAAGCTTCAAAAGTGACAGCTAAAACCTCTTTTTGGAAAACCCTGTAGTTTGGCTCGAGGTTTTTTTTTTGTCATATAGAATAATGACGATGTTGTTGTTTTCGTTATTATTTTATTTAATCTTTTCAATACTTTGGGTGCCTTCGTCATCCATCTTCAGGCGGTGATCAGTTGTAAATAAATGTATTTGAACGCTGCTGTTTCGCTCACTTGCCGCTTTCCTATAATAAATTTATTATCAAAATACATTTTTTCATGGAACCCCGGAATACACTTTGGGAACCACTGGACTAAAGGTTAATGACGTTACTCATTCTAGACTAAAAGCGCGGTAGTCTGATCAATTCAAATGAGTATTTAAGTATGTTCACCTGCAGTGGGTAGTTCAAGCATAAATTGTCCAGACAACAAGAAACATTATGGCCACGCCTCTTCTGGTACCTCCCACATAAAATCGACCATTTCGTCCATATTGAAAATGGTTATCACGTCTCATACCGGCCGGACCAAATTAAGTATTTAGTAATTTTTAAAATGGGCAAAGTTTGCGAGAGAAATCTGGAACTCCAGCCACGCCTCTTTTGTAACCTCGCACACAAAACGCCCATTTTTGATAACGCGCAAAAGTATGGAAAAATATGCTATTTCGCTTGCTGTTGTGATATTTTTCGAAGCAGATTACCACGCCCACTTTTGGATTTCGGATTTTTTGGGAATTTGGACATAACACGAATAAAGTGACCTGGCCCTCTTCACTTAAATGTTGGTCCTAATATTGTCGACACTTAACAAACCGTTAGGAGTTGTCCAAACGAATCACACACACACAAATTATTGGCAACCTAATTTGTGGCGCGTAATGTGTGTGTCTTTGAATGTTTGGCTTTAAATGTTGTAACTGCGACAGATGAAATTCAAGTCATACATTTTCTATGAAATTTGAATGGATGTCTGTCATTAGACCAAATATAGAGCTAACACACACACACACAGAATGATGATGATGATGATGATTGACTTATGAGATGTGTGGATATCTTAATACGGAGTAGGATTTACGATTATTCCAATGAATATAATCACAGTGACCCAGTGATGGTGTAGATGTTGATGATAATTGTAAGATGTGGCAATCCACAAGAAGTCACCAACATGTGGACGATTTCGCAAGAACTTTTCATGTTGAACTTTGTTGGGAAAATGAAAGAATCGGAAGAGTATATTGTTGTATTACCTTTGAACGAGCAGAAATGTGTTGGCATCTTTTGCACCATTAATTGAGAATATGGTTCCCATTAGGAGGTCTATGGTTTTTCTCCTCCTTCATGGGTTTTACCAGCTAAATTGTGAATAATTTATCACCACCACCATTGGTGATCAGTCGATCGATGCCGACACTGTTCGATTCCCAGCATTTACACACGCAACTCCTTTCAGATTTGAAAATTTACATTCGTTTGCTAAGTACTCAAAGTATTGCATACATGTGTACGTGCATACACTCACATGTTTTCATTAATCTGTTTTCTACCATTAATCGCCGTCGTTTCACAACAGTGATTTGTTTTTCTATCTGCATATTACACAAACAATTTTAGTATTTCATACATTTTTTTTATATTATTCTTTTATTTCTTTTAGAGTTCAAGTTCATCAATGGGGTGCGGTTCTTATGACAAGAAAAAAATATACAATTTTGCTAGAAAACCCTCGCAAAACTCAAGAAACCGCCACACATTCGCAGATCAGACGGCGGATTTCGCCAGCCGTGATTGTATCGGCAAGTAAATAAGAAATAATAACAACAACAACAACAACAAAAGAAACAAATAAAATATGTTGTTTAATCGTACATTACATTTGTTCGATGTTGACTTTGGAGTGATCGGTCGGCTGTTTGGTGAATTCACATATTTTTGCTATGACTGCAAAAAAAGTAGCTGCGGAGAAACCGAAACAAACATGAAGTAATGGTATGCATTTGACCGCGGTCATTAAATCACCAAATGTCGTTGTATATTAAAAAACAACAACAACAACAACAACAAAAGGAACAGTGTTGCCAACTATTTCCAAGTTGTATTGCTCGCAAGAGGGAGAGGACTGGACATTGCCAACGGCAATGGTAATGGGAATTAATGTGGACATCCTACGCAATAAAATATTTTGTTATCCAAAGAGGGGCACCCGCAGTTAAATACAGGGTTCTCCAACAAGAGGTGCTATTTTGAATCACCCAGTATTTCGGTAGCTATCACTTTTGAAGCTTTTATTCTTTGACATTCGACAAGTAGTTGAAATTATTAAAATTCACTACAAAAATGGTGAAAATCTATTCCGGACCGAATTATCTCTCGACTTATTATCTTGCAACGTCTTCCTTTGGTGCCACATGAAAGATAAGGTCTATGCCAACAGCCCAGCGTCGATTGAAGAACTCAAAGATAGAATTCGTTGGGCTATCGAGGACATAGGGCAGCCACTTTGCGATTTGGTTATGGAACATTTCATGAAAAGGATGTGGTCCTGTTAGCGTGGTGGTGATGGCCATTTCGATGATGTTGTTTTTCATTACACCTTCCTCTTTATTTTGCAATAAACATCCGATCATTACTGCCAAAAAAAAAAATTTCTTTGAATAAAAAAAACACCTCTTGTTGGAGAACCCTGTATGATTTTAAATGGGATTTAGTAAGCAATGACACTACCATTTTGGAAATTCGGAAAACTGTCTGTCCTGTCTGTCCTGTCTGTCCTGTCTGTCCTGTCTGTCCTGTCTGTCCTGTCTGTCCTGTCTGTCCTGTCTGTCCTGTCTGTCCTGTCTGTCCTGTCTGTCCTGTCTGTCCTGTCTGTCCTGTCTGTCCTGTCTGTCCTGTCTGTCCTGTCTGTCTGTCCTGTCTGTCCTGTCTGTCCTGTCTGTCCTGTCTGTCCTGTCTGTCCTGTCTGTCCTGTCTGTCCTGTCTGTCCTGTCTGTCCTGTCTGTCCTGTCTGTCCTGTCTGTCCCCCAAAACACCATCACATTCCTCGCTTTATCCAACACCAACTGCTGCTTGGCAACCCCCATTGTTTGTTTGTATTTTAATTTTTGTCAACTGTTCACATTGCGCGATTACTTTTAATTATAATTTAGCACAAAGTCTTAATATGGTGTATATATATTTTTAGTTAATAATATCATTATTATTACGTTTATGTTTATGTTGTTGCCTTGTCTGGTATTGTACGCTATGTTGTGACCAGAAAGAAACCGACGAACAACTGGAGGTGGTCGTAGTCGTGGTGCATACAAAACTTTTGTGAGCGAATCAAAATTTTCTGTTTACCACTCTAAAGTGTATCAAGGTTTAAACGCTGACTGTTGACTGGTATTCAAAACACGACGTCTCCGTCGCCGCCGCCTCTGCCTCTGCCACCGCCAAGAGAAACATTCAAAAAGCCACATTAAGTATTTGTCTTTTGATTGAAATTAACTGTGAATATGCATTATTATTTGGAGCGATCATAAAACTTCTTAATTGGTTGTTATTGTTAACTACTGCACGATAGCACAAAGACAAAATGTAAATACAATAAAGTTGGATTTTCACGATGCCCGTTCAGTCTGTCAGTCCTTGATGGCAATCCGACATGAGATGGATGCTATGAGATCCTAGAGTGTGAAATTACAAAGGACAAGGGATCAATTGGTGTACAATAAATATACTCGTATATGTTCCGAGTGTCATCCCGGGGGGAATTGGTGCATCTTTTATGACTATAAATGTCAAAAAATACCATTGTCACTGGTGGTAGAAATTCTTGTTCTGTTCAATTGAGGAAGCAATACATCAGCGATCGCAGGGACAGCTCCCATGACACAGCAGAATTGGGACTCCACCCCTTGGTATGGGGCCCGTTATGCTAGTAAAGCATTACTAGACTTGGCCCAGGGTTGTTCAAACAATATGCCGATTGTCTGCTCTGATATGGCGATCTTGTGATCCCTGATTCATTCTACCTTTGATAGAATGTTTTTACCTACCAGTTGTCCACTGTTCTAGATCGACAATATAAGTTCAGCCCCCCCTCATAAAATGCATTTTTATCACAAACCAGAACACTTATTTTGGTATGCAGCATGCAGTACGTTTGTATTTATCTCACGTTCTCATACTAAAATAAAACGCTGTTGAAATTGTATGTTGAGATCAGCCATAACCATATTATTCTATTGTATTTGTTGTTGCTGTTGTCATAACTTTAATTACAGTTCATTTTGAAGAAACATAAAATAACAAAGAGTTGTTTTCTGTATACACAAAGATATTTTATAATGTTGGTTGCAATCTGGCGCTTACTTTTTGTGTCACACCATCAACCAAGGCCTGGGCGTAATCGAAGACTCGCTGATCACACGATTCTGGGAGTACACATGTGGGGTGGCAAATACACCATGAACACTTTGTTGCAGTGTATCCATCTCAGAGACATGAGATGCTGGGAAAGCCGAGAAATGTATTGCGTTACACCTGTTGTGGATAAAATGCTTGGACGGCTGTCCAATTTCGAGCGCGATAAATATTTGCCTTACTTTAAAAAGTCGAAGGCCGATTGGATTTTCTTGTCATTTCGCACTATGTAATTGTTAATTAGGTCCAATAAATGAGCCGAGGATGAAATTCGTTAAACTTGGACTGAAAAAAATAATTTGACTCATTCATTGGGCCTTAAAGGAATAACCTTTAAAAAAATACCACTCTTTGAGATCCCTGAATAATTCTGCAAAACAGATCACTTCCTCCGACGAATGCCACGGCAATGCCAACAAGAGGAAGTCAATCAATCAGTTGCCAATTTGGAAGAACTTTACAAGCCACAGTTTTCGCCATATCCGATTTGCCGTATTAAACAACAACAACAACAACATTACCCACCATCTGTCTGTTTAAACTTTAAAGACAATGCGTAACAAAAACTTGCTACAGCAACAAACCGGAAGAATTTAAAATATTTTAAAACCCAATTCATTTCAGAGCAAAAAAATCCCAGCAAATTAAAATCTAATTAGAACTCTAATGAGATTTGTTTTCGATGGTGAACGTAACGAAAAAAAATATGGTTTTCCAATTTTACGGACATAGAAACTCCCCACCGTACACAATGAAATTGAGACAGATTTAGAGACCGGTGTTAAATTGGACATTTCAAAAGATTTTAATGCATGAAAAAAAAATCACACTGAAATTCCCCCGCCCAATACGCTTGCATGGCTTGGTAACGGATGTTGGTTGGATGTTTCATTCAGTGCCGCCATGTCAATGTCAATGTAAACTGAAAACTGAAATCTGTTTCAGTTGTTTCCAACGCGTATTCAATCAGTGCTCAGAAATCGCCCTGCAACTGATATACTTGTGTAGATTCATTAAATTCAATTCGATTCATTTCGATTTAATGTGCTCTCATAGCGTATTGAAATATACAACATTTGCCAATATCCGCCTTTTTGTTGTTGTTGTTTGTTTTGCTAACAACAACAGAATAAAATAAAAAAAAACCGCAACTGAAACAATCGGACAAACAGGTGTCAATGTGGTAAATACGACTTATGCAGACTTAAGTACGGCCGGCCATTCATGGATTTCCAAGTGCAGAAAACAATGCAGTCCACCATGGAGGTCTTTCGTCGTCGCTTCGCTTACTTTTCATACAATCAGTTAATGATCTATGCTATGCTTACGGTTTTGGGTTTGGGCCGCCAACGACGCTTGGCAGTAAAGTGCAACAAAATCGTATTCAAATTAAAATTTTATTGTTTAAAAAAGCTCAGCGTTTTTGTTGTTATTTTTATGGTCATTATTTATGGCGATGATAAAGCAATTTGATAAGAAATCTAACAAAACATTGGGATTTTTGTGGCTGCATGTCCATATGTTGGCTACGACAGTGGTTTGAGGAGTTTTGCGACAAGAAACCTGTCGAGCATAATTCACAGTTTGGTTCTATGGTTGAGCACTAAGAAGGGGGTGGGCTATGTGATTTTATGGTAATCCGATTTCAACATTAATGTCACTGAAATTTCCGGAGTACACCTATGCCTCAATGTCCACGATAGATACGTGCCTGAGGAAATCGTGTAAATAGAAATTTGGAATGATTGTGTTAGAAATCGTGTAATTTCTTCTAAAGGAGAAAATGTTTGAAGAAAAAACAGAAAATAATAAAAAAAAAAAAAATAGCACAGTGAAGTGAATAGCAAAGGCCATACCCACTTGCCATATGCGAATGATATGGACTTTGTCAGAAAGATAGAGTGAAAGGTATCCGCCGCTTTTTCCCGGAATCGAGAAGGAATCGGGGAAGATAAAGAATAATTGGTCTGAGGTAGAAGAATACTTGGTCTGATGCAACTTCCCCACCAATAGAAAGAGTGACATCAGCACTGAAATAGAGCGAATTAATGGGCTGGCAAATAGACCCTTCTTAGGTCTACGCAAATAAATCTAGTGAAGTAGTCGTGAGGAAGGACCAAGTGGAGGAAGACAGGGAAATCCTGGAAATTATTTATTAACCAGGCCAATACTAACAATAAGGTTTTAGAGTAAAAACATGTTATGTCTGATTGATTGTGGGCGGCCGTGGTGTGGTAGATAGTGTGTGCGACTATCACACAGAAGAACCCGAGTTCGAAACCGCGTAACACCATCAAACATTTTTCGGCGGCTGTTTCCACCTTGTTGGCGACATTACGAGTACGAGAGCAACCTCTAGGCCATGTAAAAATTCTCTAGAAAAGCACTAGCCGTCCGGAGCCGTCTTAAAACAGTAGGTCCCGGTCGGTGAGTATACAAATTATATCGTACACAGCTCACCGATTTGAGGGAAGTTCCCCATCAGTTCCATCATGGAATGTTAAGGGAAATAAGTAAGTAAGTAAAAATAAAGTGAAAAATTCTATAAGTCGAAGGCATAACGTTACAGGGGAACGCCATTTTTAATGACTTTTTCGTGCTTGAAGTGGTGTTAGATAAGCATACTTTTTTAATTTTTAATTTCATTTTTATTTTTTTATTTTTTATTTTTTTATTATTTTTTTTTTTTTTTTTTTTTTTTATATTATTATTTTTTATTTTATTATTTTTTTTTAAAATTTTTTATGTTTTTATTTTTTATTCTTTATATTTTACTTTATTATTTTTTGTTTTAATTTTTTATTTTTTTTTTTATTTTTTTTTATTTTACTTTATTTTATTTTATTTTATTTTATTTTATTTTATTTTATTTTATTTTATTTTATTTTATTTTATTTTATTTTATTTTATTTTATTTTATTTTATTTTATTTTATTTTATTTCATTTTATTTTATTTTATTTTATTTTATTTTATTTTATTTTATTTTATTTTATTTTATTTTATTTTATTTTATTTTATTTTATTTTATTTTATTTTATTTTATTTTATTTTATTTTATTTTATTTTATTTTATTTTATTTTATTTTATTTTATTTTATTTTATTTTATTTTATTTTATTTTATTTTATTTTATTTTATTTTATTTTATTTTATTTTATTTTATTTTATTTTATTTTATTTTATTTTATTTTATTTTATTTTATTTTATTTTATTTTATTTTATTTTATTTTATTTTATTTTATTTTATTTTATTTTATTTTATTTTATTTTATTTTATTTTATTTTATTTTATTTTATTTTATTTTATTTTATTTTATTTTATTTTATTTTATTTTATTTTATTTTATTTTATTTTATTTTATTTTATTTTGTTTTATTTTATTTTATTTTATTTTATTTTATTTTATTTTATTTTATTTTATTTTATTTATATCCTTTTCCAACAATCTCAATAAACAATTGTATTTCTTCCATACCTATGTCCGAAATTCTTCTCTCTACGAGTTGCTCAACATTCTGCTCTATCTCTGCAAACTTCTGCCTGCAGCCTCGCATTAACTTGATATTGATAAATTAAGTAATCATAAAAAATCAACTAAGCTTAATTTGCAATGCTTGAGCTTTTTGCAAGCGATTTTTTTCCTCTTTTTTTGTAGTTGCTGGCTTTTGTAAAACAAACAGTCGCCGTATCGTATTTCATTTTTTGTCACATTGCCTAAGGAATGCCAGAGGAGGGTTTTTGCTGGAATTTCTGAACATTCAGTCGGTTGTTTATTTGTCCGCTTCTTGCAACTTTGTTGAATTAAATCTATGGAAATTGGCCATTTTAGAGGTATTAATGTTATGGGAAAAAAACGTGCTTCTTATAGTTAATGCTTTTCCTTCCAGCCGTGTTTTTTGTTGTTGTGTGTTTGTCTTTTCCAGCTCTGTGTCGTGTTGGCCCGTTAATCTTATTTCCTTTTGGTCAAAAGCCAAAACTTCGCAAATATTTGCTGTGCAATCGTAGTAGTGAATTACTGCAGCACTCGGTGTTGCTGGGGCCAGTGGCTGGGAAGTAGTCAAGTTGAGCGGGCAGCCGTGACTCATATTTTTCATTCATCAGATAGTCGGCCAGTGAGCCAATCATGAGAACTTGGCAAATGACGCTTGGGTTCGATTTAGTTTTTTTTTTTTCGCGTTGTTCGGTTTGTTTTTCCGAATTTGTTTTCATTTGGCACTGCCAAATCATTTAAAATACTCTTTGGTTGGGTGTGGCATTTGGTTTTAGAGGTTTTCTTTTTTTTTGGTTTTTTGTTGCCGACTTGCCGATAGCCCGTATTATGATCATATCATTGTTATTTGTTAATGTGTGTGTGTCTGCGCTGTTTTCAATGAAGGCGAACTTACAAATTTGTGACATTTCAAATGTCACACATTTCGGGAAATATTTATGTATGTGTGTAGATTAAGTGGGAGGTGGTGTGTGCTATGAAAATTATGATGTGGCTGGCACTGAGGATATACGAGGTTCTAAAAGGTTTGGTTAACTTAATGCCCACACGGTGAACTAACACTCCAAGCCTTGTGCTCTATGGAAATGAGCTTGAGAGTACTCAGAACAACTGTACTGTGCCATTGATGGTCAACTGATATCACCGCAACGTTATGTCAAGCGCTCTGGAAATTCCTCGACCAGTCTGGCAGAAACCACTGATTATGTGAATCAAAATCATAAAACACACTAACAACGTCGAAAAATTGGCAAGGTTAGAATATAATATTTTTTTTCGTCGATTACTGTAAATTGAAGGACCTTAAATGATCCCAAGAATACCAAATATATCTAATGTGGTTCGATTATGTCATTCACTAAATTTTTTACATTTCATTTCTTTGATTTTCATTAAAACAAAATTGATGTCGACATTAAAGCAACGTGCGATATGTCAGCAGGTTATTCTTTTTCAGTGTTGTCAAAGAACTCCTTTTACTATTATGTCTCGATTGTCGTCCAAATGAATGCAGAATGCGAGCAGTACTTTAAAACAAGAAAAAAAAATTGACCAAACATAAAGCAAACACCGTCTATGAACATAATCCATAAACCGATGTCAAAGACTTATACAGATTTAAACAAATCGAAAACGAATCACAGTGAGTACACACCAACAACCATTCGTTCATCGATATGAATACAACATGTGGTCCGACTAACATGGATACCCTATAAATTTTGTTATAATTTGAAGGTTTTTTTTTTGGTGTGGAAAATATTTATGTAGTTTTTTTTTGTGTTTGTGAAAACCCCACAGTGGTGCCGAAGGGGAAGAATGCAGATTAAAAAATGGTCAATGTTATTAGAACCTTCAATAGTTCAAGTTCATGTCATGGAATCTCGACCAGAAACCTTACTAAACTTATTATAAAGTTTGAACGTTGACATTGTGTGCGAAACACAACATCGTGTAAATTACCACCACGCAGGCATTGATTCTTTTGAGATAATTTTGGACCACTTTTTGGCACATGTTGGTTCTTAAGTACTCAAGAGTCAAAGGTTTATCTGCATAAACACGGTCTTTCGCATAATCCCACAAAAAAAATGTCTAATGGTGTCAAATCGCATGATCTTGGTGGCCAGTTGATGTCGCCACGACGGGAAATTACGCGGCCAGGAAATGTCTCTTGCAATAAAGCCATATTCGCTCGAGTTGTGTGGCATGTGGCAACGTCTTTTTGAAACCACATATTCTCCAAGTCGTATTCTTCAATAGCAGACAAAAAACAGTCGGTTATCATACGACCATAACGCTCCGAATTGACGGTGACAGTCGTTCCCTCGTCGTTTTCGAAGAAGTAAGACCAACGACCGCACCTAACAGTGACTTTTTGTGAATGTAATGGCCTCTCTTCAATTACTTGAGGATTCTCATAACCCCAAATACCACAATTTTGTTTATTAACACACCCCCCACCGACTGAGAAATTTTCTTCATAACCACAAACCATAATCTCCTCTTAAAGCTCGATAAGTGACTGTGCCAGAATCACCATTTTTGTAGTAGGATTTAATAATTTTTACGCGTTGTGTGATGGTTAAGCGATCCATTTTCGTAAATGTCAGACTGAAAATAAAAAAAATGGTTCAACATTTTAGTTTGACAGATGTCGAATTCATGCCCTATACTGTTGAAACCACGAACTGGATTACCCTTTATTTCATCTCCCAGGGGAAGAACGGATAAGGGACAAGTCTTCATCTTATGAAGAGCTTCCTTATAAATCAACCTACTGGAGACCTCAGCTATTTTGGAGCTACGTCAGTTAGCTTGGACAAACTTCAGCTAGCCTGGAGTTATCTAAGCTAGATTAAAGCTATTTCAGCTAGCTTGGAACTACCTCAACGATCTTGGAGCTATTGCAGTTAGCTTGGAACTACCTCAACTATCTTAGAGCTACTTCAGCTGGCTTGGAATTACATCATTTAGCTTGGAGATACTTCAGCTAGCTTGGAGTTACTTCATTTAGATTGGAACTACACCAACTATCTTGGAGATATGGAGAGCATGGTTAACCACCATAAGGAAAAGTAAAGTAAAGGCCTTCTGAATGATTGACAGTATGGCTTCCGTATAAATCGATCTACTGGCGACCTCAGCTAGCTTGCAGCTACTACAGCTAGCCTGTATCTATGTCAGCTAGCTTGGAGCTACTTCAGCTAGCTTGGAAGTACCTCAACGGGGTGGATTGGAGATGTCCTCGTGAGATCGATCAATGTATTCTTTACTTTGTAATTGAACTACTTTACGAGCCTGTTTGAATGCTTGGCACCACTCACATGTTTTCAGACAACCACGCCTCGGTAATGTCAAATATTATCAATTCATTCTATTAAATAAATTGTTTGTCATAACAAAAGAAATCGATGTTGGAATTACACAGTCCCGGTTCCATTTTGTTTCCATTGTTAGTTTTGCGTTTGTGATGATTTAGTTTTAGTTTTTCGAATGCAGATTTTTATGTCTGTTAATTTGTTATCCTCCCGACCATAAAAACTCAACCAGACTTTGCTACCAATATTAAGCACATAAAAAAAACCAGCTGAGTCAAGCGCCCCGGTAGGCGAGTTGGTAGCGTGCTTGCCTATCAGCGTGGGGGTTGTGGGTTCGATTCCCACCAGAGGCTTTGGTCTGTCGCTGCAAAAATCAAGCCAAATAGTCTTTGTCACTCGGTTTATCCTTGGACCCAAAATTAGAATATAAAATTTACTTTGTATTGTAATTAATAAATAAAATAAAATAAATAAATAAAACCAGCTGAGAAAAAAGTTGAGTATTTTTAAAATGTACAAGCTCCGGCAGAATTTACCCACCTGAGGTGGTAAACTTTGGCCCTGTTGAAGAGACTCCTCCGGAAGGAAGTGTCTCTATCGATGCTGTCGATTACCAATACTAGGCCTTTTCGTAAATGTGTGTTCGCAAATGCAACATATGGCAACACAGCAAAAAGCATATGTTCTAAAAGTCAACAGCAAAGCCGATGATGCGAAATGGCCCACTTTCTGTTGGTTTCAAATTACTGTGCCTTGACTGCCTTTACGATCTAGAATAGATTTTTGTTGACTGTTTTTGTCGTTGTTGTTGCTGTAATTCTTATCGAAAACAACATTTTTGCGAAGGTCATCTCAGGTGTATTTGTATCTGGTGGCAGTTTCATTCAGCATATGGTGCAGAAAAAAAACCTCAAAAGTAGGATTACCGCTTAATTTATGCCGTGTCTGTCTGTCCGTCTGTCTGCATTGCAGACATGAAATTCTTTTGGATTATGCGTTACAAAATTAATGTATACCATTGCTTAATTTAGTTGTTCATTATGATCGGGCCCAACACACTAGTACGATTACATAGATTAAAGTTTAAAACTAAATGATGTAGATTAAGACTTGTAAATACCAAAAAGAAAAAAAAAATGGAAAACATTGACAAAAATTTAATTTACATAAATTAATATGTGAAACATTGAATTAATTGAGGCGAAAGGTCTTTGATGCTGTGCTCAGACATGTGCAGACACTCTACACGATGAAGTTCAGATCGGCGACATTCAAATAATAACAATGTCTGTCTTTTTGTGGAGATTTTGGCCAGCTGGCCATTAGTCTCTTTAGTTTGAAGTTTGAAGGTATGCTCATGTCATTTGGTGTATCATCAGAGATCGCTGTCGCTCTCTCGCCTTCTCGTTTTCCTTATTTTCATTGACGACATGTTGGGCCTGACTATGGTCTTTTGCGGATGACAGCAACCTCTGTCACTCATATTCATTTGATCATCATCCAAGTCCTCTGGAGGTCTCCTAACTTTGTTGTCAAGATCCCTCAAGTCTGTATTGCCGATTCTGTATTCTGAGTCTGCCGATATAATTTATGTGCGTGCTAAATTGATTTATTAACATTTTACATGAGTTATTGCTTGACACATGTCATAAATTCAGAAAAATCACAAAACAAATTACATGTTCCATACATTTAATTTAAATTACAAGTCAAAGTCTTGAATGTGTTGTAAATGCCCACATTTTGATTGTTTCGTGTCGCCAAATTGCCAGCAAATAAAGAGAAATTCTGCTCAGTTTTAGGGCACACCTTCGGCCAGCAATGAAATTTATGTTATTATTAAATATTAATTATTATGTTATCGTTTCTGCCCACAAATGTGTTTAAATGCATGAGAGACTTAATAGTTTGTACGTCTACACTTAACGACAAATTTGTCGTTTATGTTCATATTTAAGATAGAAGTTTTTTTTCGCTGAACGTCTATCTGCTTCTAAGCTTAGAACTAGCACAGCAGTACTAGAGCGATTCCAGCTACTTTGGAGCTTCCTCATTCATCGTAGAGCTAAATCGGCATGCTTGGACCTGCCTCTGATACCTTGGAGTTACCTTAGCGGCCTCATTCATCTAAGATCTACCTCAGCGACATTGGAGCTTGCTCTGCAACATTGCGATGTAGAAAAATGCGAAAGAGTTACCCGGATGTATGGGAGATGTACTCGTTTTATCACTATACCCACAAAAGCTACCATTGACAAAGCTTACATTAAAAAAAAACTATATTTGTAAAGAATTTCCATTACGTTTATTTTCATAACACATTAAATTTACTTTTTCTGGCCCATAACCAATTGGATTGTTTAAATCCTAACTTAAGGTTTTTCCTCTATTTGTAGTTTTCTTATTAATTTAAATATTCATTGTATTTGTAATGTTTTTTTTTTAATTAATTTCATACCATTTATAATGACTTCATTGATTATCACAATTTTTCTCAATTTATTCATTGTCGAACTACGAATGTTCTTTAGCAGATATTCGATTGAATATTAAAGTGTTCTATGTCGTTATGCTTTAATTAACTGTTTATTTTTTCTAAATTATAGCCTTAGAATATTTATTACCCTGAAACAACATAAATATGACAATAATCTAAGCATATTATTTATAAATATCAAAATTCAATAATAAAACTAATAATATTTGTTTGGCAAACAAAATTCTGCGAGGAATTTCGAATTTTTATCGCTCAACTATGGTGATAAATCTAAACAAGTGTGTGTCTTAAGTCTTTTGTTTATCGTAAACATGACAAACATTTTAATCAAATCAGACGCAATATTTTCAGAATTTTCCAAAAAGAATATATTCTGTTATGTTATGACCATTTTCGTGATATGTTTTCATGTTCACAACACCCATATACAGACATCACATTTCTGCTGTGCGATGAGGCCAAAGGAGATTTTTGAAAAAAAAACATTCATTTTAAATGTTAATTTATGTACGAATTGTATGAAAAAAAAATATTTCAATTTATGTCGGCCTTTTAGTAGAGCAATAGCTGAAACCCATACTAGTGGGATATTTCGTATACATATTTAGTTATGTATTCTGTTCGTATGGCGGCTTGATTGACTACTGTTTGGACAAAGAGCCCATAAGCATGCAAACATATTTCGCTACACATGTTCGTACGAATGCCTGTCGGTCTACTGGCGGTATTGCAAAAATGTTCTTTTTTTTTTTTGTATGAACCAAACAAAACCAATTAAAATATTAAATCTCAACAACTTGCGAAAAACTACGCCTGCATTCTAAGGTAAATGTATAGAAAAGTAAAGAGCAAAAACAACAAATACAGAACTATTAGCAATTTTCGACAAGCTGAACAAAACATTAATCCTGTTCGTTTTTTGTTTCGGTGCTGAATGACAACAACAACATCGTTAAACACGCCTACAAAACATGAATATAAACACAATTGTAACAAGTGGCCGTTTGCGTTGCCGTTTTTTTTTTTCTAGCAACTTTTGTTGGATTTTTTTTTGTGTTTTTTTTTTGTTTTATTCGTTCTGTTTCATTTCTATTTAGCGATAATGAATGAACGTTTTGGTCCGATGATTTGATTGATTGTATATGATTTTCTTAGACACCCAAAAGACAATCGACACAAAGTGACGGTTTTTGGCATGGTGTGATATTGAAATTGATTCAGAATTTCGACAATTCAAAATAATCACCACAATAAATGAAATTGTTCATCAATATTTTCTGACCCTATTCCCACTGAAAGTAAACTCCGGATGGGTTTCAATGAGCCGCACTGTGGGATTTTGGTGTCAGCAATGAATTTCAAAAATTTCTAATGATGCAGTTTGGCAGAGAAATGTTATGATATGAACTGTGCAGTTTTGTTCTTTTTAAAATTTGTTTTTATTACTTTTTTATTTTATATATTTTTTTTATAAAAATACAAGTATTCTATGTATTTATTTTCTATATTTTTTCCGGAACGAGTCATGAAATTGACAGCTGGCATTTTATTTGACAACAAAAAAACCTTGCATTCGAGTATAACACTCTTAACAATCAGTAATAAAAAAAACATTTGACAGCTGTCATTTTATTTGACAGCTGTCATATTATTTTACAGCTGTCATTTTATTTGACAGCTGTCACTTTATTTGACACCTGCCACTTTATTAAACAGCTGTCATTTTTTTTGACAGTCACTTTATTTGTCACCTGTCATTTTATTTGACAGCTGTCATTTTATTTGACAGCTGACATTTTATTTGACAGCTGTCATTTTATTTGACAGCTGTCATTTTATTTGACAGCTGTCATTTTATTCGACAGCTGTCATTTTATTTGACAGCTGTCATTTTATTTGACAGCTGTCATTTTATTTGACAGCTGTCATTTTATTTGACAGCTGTCATTTTATTTGTTAGCTGTCACCTTATTTGGTATCTGTCATTGTATTTGTCAACTGTCATTTTATTTGACAGTCACTTTATTTGACAGCTGTCATTTTATTTGACATTCACTTTATTTGTCAACTGTCATTTTATTTGACAGTCACTTTATTTGTCAACTTCATTTTATTTTATTTATATTATATTATCATTTTATTTGACAGCTGTCACTTTATTTGACAGCTGTCATTTTATTTGACAGTCACTTTATTTGATAGCTGTCATTTTATTTGACAGCTGTCATTTTATTTGACAGTTGTCATTTTATTTGACAGTCACTTTATTTGATAGCTGTCATTTTATTTGACTGCTGTTGTTTTATTTGAAATTCTTCGTTCAGGCGATCAAGCAAATTGGCTGGACTCAGACCGATCTGGACCGGCTCTCGAGAAAATCTTATCTGCCTACTGTTAGCAACAGCCGACAAAAATACGAGAATTATACTTTTAAGGTGACAAATGACTTATTGAAGTTATGTAATAAATTTATCATTCATTCTAAATTCACTGAATTTTTTTCTCCAAATCGTAATTATCGCCCGCTAAATGATGTGCATGTTTTCTTATCCCAAAGCACTGCACCCTATCAAATCGAATAAAACTGTAGACAACAAATGAACACTCACCGAATCTCAAACAAAAACTGTAACACATTCATGCCAACATTTGAATATTTTGTATTTTTTTTCCGTTCATTTACAGTTTTTTTTTGTTTTGTGCAGTTGTTGCCGATTTTAAATGGCTGTGGAATGTTTGTGCGGCTGTGTAAGGTGTTTTACAAAATTTGTCCATAATCGTAATAATCATATTTTATAGATACCAACAACGACAGAACGTAGAAATGGAGGGGGAGTTATTTGACCATATCCACTGATTCGACATGACCACTTGTTGCCCGCCCAACTACGCCTGTGCTGGCCTAATGGAACTGCCCTGGACTGCAACTATTTGCATTTGTCAGATATTTATGTTTCGATTTGGACTATTCATTCATTTTGTATCACTGGCAAACAGAAAAAATGCTCTTGTTTTTCGAATGTAAAATTGACCTTAAACTACATCGGACAATAAAAAACAACAAAAAAATTAAAAACAACACAAAATTCGCTAAAAATCGTTAAAAAAAAGACTGAAGTTATCACATTCAGAGTATATTTTGTATTATTTTTGAAAACGACCAGTAAATATGCACATATTTATTGCGGGCAACATTTTAAGTACAACTTAATCCTATTGATTAATTAATCACCCCAAATAGTCGATCTAAGGCCCATTATTGTTCTTATCTCGTACACAGACGGAAATCATTAATAGATCATTATTAATTATAAATCAAAAGACAACAAAAAAAAAACAGTACAACAGAATACCGAGTGTTGACGTTGGTATTCATTCATTGCTCGAGTGCTTGTGAAATTACCTTTAATTGCAGGTGGATAATTAAATTAATTTTTTCTTTTACACCTTCCAATAAACTCGGGCAGCCCAGAGTTATTCTGGTTAGTTGGTCTGTTTGTCTTTATATTGTGTTGTTTATGTTCTAATTTAGAACAAGGCATTAAAAACAGCCAACCGATCAATTATTAATCGATGACTGACAGCCGAGCTGAGCTGAGGCAAGTGTTGACAGATATCCCCTTGGCAAGTGATTATTGTAATTTAATGCGAACTACAATGTCTTTAGATTAGCGTTTACGAAATATGGCCAAAGACAATTATAATGCATGTGATAGGGTACTTAAATGCCATGTAATTACCAAATCAAGTTCTGCCTTTCGAATGGCCCTCTTCCTTGGGGGATTTTACAATAGAAAGAATAAATAAAATCGTTAGATCAGTTGCAATTATGATAGTGTGGCACCTTGTTAAATATAATTGCTGTTCTAATTTCAATTTATTTCCGTCTATTGTGACCAGTTTGGCAGACAATCTTCTAGTCCGGGTTATAATCGAAATTAATATTTAGTTATTCAATTGTATACACCTTTTCAAACTGTATGTTTTCTAAATGTAACATTCAACTAGAATCTACTCAAAAATCAAATAAATGGCAGCTGTCAAATGAAATGACAGCTATCAAATGAAATGACAGCTGTCAAATAAAATGACAGCTGTCAAATAAAATGACAGCTGTCAAATAAAATGACAGCTGTCAAATAAAATGACACCTGTCAAATAAAATGACAGCTGTCAAATAAAATGACAGCTGTCAAATAAAATGACAGCTGTCAAATAAAATGACAGCTGTCAAATAAAATGACAGCTGTCAAATAAAATGACAGCTGTCAAATAAAATGACAGCTGTCAAATAAAATGACAGCTGTCAAATAAAATGACAGCTGTCAAATAAAATGACAGCTGTCAAATAAAATGACAGCTATCAAATAAAATTACAGCTGTCAAATAAAATGAAAGACCAATAACATAGGAATTCCCAAAGGAAACACCAATCGCAAGTCACAATATCCATTGACCGGAATCAAATACAAAAATGTCGAATCTTAATTAATATAATAAATTCTTTGTTGTATAGTGTTATATTTTTGATACACCACATGATGAGTCCAGGAAGTGCGATGACTGCAATGCATCACTGCTCTAATACTCTGCAAACAGTTTTGTTTATGACACTATGGAAATCACACCAACCATAAGCGAGTCTCTAAATTTATAATTAAAAGTAAAACCGGAATTTAGACTAAAACCACTAGAAGTTTTAGTAGACACAGCGTGAAGTTTGTGTCTTAAGTCTTTCGTTTATACACGGCCGTTATGTCGACGCAGTCGCCAGGCATTTATCAAATTCCTTTTAACGGTTTCGATAACTGCGTCTGTGCGGTGTTTTTTTTTTTTTTTTTTTTTCGTTTTCAGCAACATATTCTCTATGAATTCCGGTGTTACTTCGGAAAGACCAGCAGACACCTGTCTCACATGGCAGAGTACTAACCCCCAGTACCATATTCAACAACAGCTACAGCCAGGGACATTCCATTTGATTGCATCATTGATTTCATTGAACTAATTGCTCTAGATTTTGCACATTACGACTTAGTTCCCCCCCTCATTTTTGCGATCTTTTTTTTTCTCAGTTCAATTTAATTTTGACTATGAAAAACGAAAATCCCATTAACGCTGGCATTTACGATATATTTGGGCTATAAGTATGTATTTGTCTGTTTCAGTGAGTTTCGATCGGAGCAACGTAATTAACATACAAATTGTTTGAACCAAATCTAAGAGCCAAGAGCACGCAGATCAAAGTGTTGCTACTACTACTACGAGTATGTCTATTCAGAGTGGTCGTTTGTATTTGAAATACACATTTTTATGGAATTTAAATACTTTCACTTTAATTTAAACGATTGGCTATTTGTTGTGTCTGAGTTTTAAGGGAAACGTAAAAGGAATAAATCTTCAATTATTTACCAATGAGTGAGAATTGTTTCTTTTTTTTGGCCAAACTCATTACTCTGTGTATTGTTCTCCAGTGTAGGTGGAATATACTCAATGAAGTGAATGTGATTTGGGAAATGTTAATCAGCTAGGAACAATATAACGTCCGAAACAGTAATCCGATGAAACAACAACAAATTAAAATTCGTTTTCAACATGTTGTAGTATTAAATATGAATCTACGCAATAACTAACCTATGGTAGAGGGCGTGATGAGTAAAATAATCGGGTATGAGCGTAATTTTTGGGATAACCATTTGACGTAAAGGATTTGGGTAAGCAAATTGCGGGTTTTCTGATTTCTTTGCTGTTTTTTTTTAAATAAATTTCCAAAATTTCCTATTATACAGTGAAGCGATTTTTCATTATTAAAATTACTCCCAAATTAAAAGCATTTGCCATATCTTGCGTTGGACCATTTTACATTACATCAAGGGGCATAATTTTTTGCTGATGGAAAAAAGCTTACAAAATTATATATTTTTTTTTAAATATTCATAGAAATTCACAAGGTTGTTGGTCATCAATGACTATCAAATATTTGATGTAGTCTGTTCAACATTTTAAAGAAGTCATGTTAGGTGTTAATGAACAACGACCGAAGATTAAAAAGTCACGTAGTTCGCATACACTCCTTGTCGAGAATTGACTGCAAACCTAAAATAGTAGTACTTGTGTCCAAAGTTATTAATTTTTCGCCTCGTTTCTGGGGAAACATGCCATTGCACCCCGTCGCTATTGAATGTTGCAGCAAACGTCAATAAATCCGGAGGCTTCAGTAGTCCCCTTTAGATTATAATGTCACTTGCAATTGCAATTCTGCTGTACTCAGTGCCACATTAACTTGTTTTCTCTGTGTCGTAATGGGAGTGTTTGAGTTTATTTCGTCAGATATCCCCACATTTTCCCATACAAGTGTCTAGACAACTTCTCGCAGTCGCCTTTTTTCCCAACAAAATAAAGTAAAAGTCCTACTTTAACTGGTAGCATTTCGGTTTTTCTCTCTTTACAACACTTGTTACATTTTCTTGTTGGGTTGTTTGTCAATCCATCGCCGATAACTGAAATATTAAATAATTGCTTTTAGTTTCCAGCTAAAACACACACATTTCTTTGCATTAATGCGAGAATGCAAGTAGCACAAACGAAAAAAAAAACATAGAAACTCACCTCAAACAAAACTTGATTTCCGAGTTAAGCCTTTAAGTAATTGACCCAATTATGCAATTTTCTATGCCTAAGAAGAAACAACAACAAAAAACCAACTCGAAAACCTACTACCAATTTTAATTTCCAGCACAAAGTGTCTCAGTTTAGGTTCAATTGAATACAATTTCATATTAAAACTTGTATCGAATATTTCTTTTGGTGGATTTTTTTTAAGAGTTTTCAGCAATGTTTTCTGTTCGGTCTAATTGCATACGCGAGATTTTATGTACTCGAGATATAGACAGACAAACGGACGGACGAACTTACTTCATATATTGCGAGTTGTACTAGGAAATTAAAATGCATTTATGCCGATAAATATATATGTATGTAAATGTGTCTGCTTGAAGACATACATACATATGTGTAGTTTAGCGCTTTAGAATCGATGTTGTTTCTCTCGTCCGACGCCTTCCACTCCATTTCATTGTGCCACAGCGCACTCGCCTCCTCGAGAGTGCACTGGGCGACGCGTTGCCTGTTGCTGTGACTGGCCCGTCGATAGATTTATCAAATATGCATTTTGACAGAACGCATTTTAAACATTAACGTTGCGAAGACAACAACGAATAACGTTTTCCACATCATTTTGTGTTTTTATTTTTTTTAACTGAATTTCGAAGCGATTGCCAACGATTGAACTGTCTAATGTGGTTGGGAGGCGGAATTTTATTTTTGTCCGCTACATTCATGTGATGGACACTTTAAACGGGAATTAAGTTACCGGAGTTCTAGTTTTTGGGACTCGTTCCCTGCCAACAACAGCCAGACAGAGAATAAAATATCTTAATTCCACTAGACTGAGACTTGTTTAATTATTTAAATTGAACAAATAATTTGGAAGAGCATGGTGGTTTCTCAAAATTGGACAATCGAAAGCCACTTGAAACTATAATTAACAATCTGATACCTGTAAGCTACAATAATTTTCACAGGATTTATGGTGTATACGATGGGGCATTCTGAAAATGCATTTTTTGTCTATTATTTTGTAATGGCTAATGTTATATAAAATTTAGGTGTTTATAATTACATAATTTCGAAGGCAAAATACATCCAAGAGCAAAAGATTTGGAAATTCGAAAATAATTTTTTTTGACCAAAAAAAAACTAAGGGGTTAGCCCATCCAAATTTTCGATTTTTTTGAAAAAATTGATTTTGTTGCAACTTTGTTCAGGCATAGCGGATCTGACTCTGAACATGATGGTGTTTTCATTTTTTTGATTGAACAAATTGTTTGGGAGAAATTATGTTCAGAAAATGGGGTTTTCTCAAAATTAGAGATTCGAAAGTAAGTTGAAATAATTTATGGTCAATTTTTCAGCAACGGCTAAAGATATCGAAACGAGTGTGGTATCAAATTAAAGCTTGACTTTTTGATTATTATTAATCTACTATAAGTTGTTTTATTTTTTAGATTGAACAAATAGTTTGGGAGAACATGGGAACACAAAAAGGATGATTTCTAAAAATTGTAAAATGATTTGACAGCTGTCATTTTATTTGACAGCTGTCATTTTATTTGACAGCTGTCATTTTATTTGACAGCTGTTATTTTATTTGACTGCTGTAATTTTATTTGACAGCTGTCATTTTATTTGACAGCTGTCATTTTATTTGACAGCTGTCATTTTATTTGACAGCTGTCATTTTATTTGACAGCTGTCATTTTATTTGACAGCTGTCATTTTATTTGCCAGCTGTCATTTTATTTGACAGCTGTCATTTTATTTGACAGCTGTCATTTTATTTGACAGCTGTCATTTTATTTGACAGCTGTCATTTTATTTGACAGCTGTCATTTTATTTGACAGCTGTCATTTTATTTGACAGCTGTCATTTTATTTGACAGATGTCATTTTGACAGATGTCATTTTTACAGCTGTCATTTTGACAGCTGTCATTTTGACAGATGTCATTTTGACAGCTGTCATTTTGACACATTTAATTTTGACAGATGTCATTTTGACAGATGTAATTTTGACAGTTGTCATTTTGACAGTTGTCATTTTGACAGATGTCATTTTGACAGATGCCATTTTGACAGCTGTCATTTTGACAGATGTCATGTTGACAGATGTCATTTTGACAGATGTCTTTTTGACAGATGTCTTTTTGACAGATGTCTTTTTGACAGATGTCTTTTTGACAGATGTCATTTTGACAGCTGTCATTTTGACAGATGTCATTTTGACAGTTGTCCTTTTGACAGATGTCATTTTGACAGACGTAATTTTGACAGATGTCATTTTGACAGATGCCATTTTGACAGCTGTCATTTTGACAGCTGTCATTTTGACAGCTGTCATTTTGACAGTTGTCATTTTGACAGATGTCATATTGACAGTTGTCATTTTGACAGCTGTCATTTTGATAGATGTCATTTTGACAGATGTCATTTTGACAGATGTCATTTTGACAGATGTCATTTTGACAGATGTCATTTTGACAGATGTCATTTAGACAGATGTCATTTTGACAGATGTCATTTTGACAGATGACATTTTGACAGATGACATTTTGACAGATGTCAAAATGACATCTGTCAAAATGACAGCTGTCATTGTGACAGATGTCATTTCGACAGCTGTCATTTTGACAGCTGTCATTTTGACAGATGTCATTTTGACAGATGTAATTTTGACAGCTGTCATTTTGACAGATGTCATTTTGACAGATGACATTTTGACAGCTGTCATTTTGACAGATGTCATTTTGACAGATGTCATTTTGACAGATGTCATTTTGACAGATGTCATTTTGACAGATGTCATTTTGACAGATGTCATTTTGACAGATGTCATTTTGACAGATGTCATTTTGACAGATGACATTTTGACAGCTGTCATTTTGACAGCTGTCATTTTGACAGATGTCATTTTGACAGATGTCATTTTGACAGATGTCATTTTGACAGATGTCATTTTGACAGATGTCATTTTGACAGATGTCATTTTGACAGATGTCATTTTGACAGATAACATTTTGACAGCTGTCATTTTGACAGCTGTCATTTTGACAGCTGTCATTTTGACAGATGTCATTTTGACAGATGTCATTTTGACAGATGTCATTTTGACAGATGTCATTTTGACAGATGTCATTTTGACAGATGTCATTTTGACAGATGTCATTTTGACAGATGTCATTTTGACAGATGTCATTTTGACAGATGTCATTTTGACAGATGTCATTTTGACAGATGTCATTTTGACAGATGTCATTTTGACAGATGTCATTTTGACAGATGTCATTTTGACAGATGTCATTTTGACAGATGTCATTTTGACAGCTGTCATTTTGACAGCTGTCATTTTGACAGATGTCATTTTGACAGATGTCATTTTGACAGATGTCATTTTGACAGATGTCATTTTGACAGATGTCATTTTGACAGATGTCATTTTGACAGATGTCATTTTGACAGATGTCATTTTGACAGATGTCATTTTGACAGATGTCATTTTGACAGATGTCATTTTGACAGATGTCATTTTGACAGATGTCATTTTGACAGATGTCATTTTGACATATGTCATTTTGACAGATGTCATTTTGACAGATGTCATTTTGACAGATGTCATTTTGACAGATGCCATTTTGACAGATGCCATTTTGACAGATGTCATTTTGACAGATGTCATTTTGACAGTTGTCATTTTGACAGATGTCATTTTGACAGATGTCATTTTGACATATGTCATTTTGACATATGTCATTTTGACATATGTCATTTTGACATATGTCATTTTGACATATGTCATTTTGACATATGTCATTTTGACAGCTGTCATTTTGACAGCTGTCATTTTGACATATGTCATTTTGACAGCTGTCATTTTGACAGATGTCATTTTGACAGATGCCATTTTGACAGATGTCATTTTGACAGATGTCATTTTGACAGATGTCATTTTGACATATGTCATTTTGACATATGTCATTTTGACAGCTGTCATTTTGACAGCTGTCATTTTGACAGCTGTCATTTTGACAGCTGTCATTTTGACAGCTGTCATTTTGACAGCTGTCATTTTGACAGATGTCATTTTGACAGCTGTCATTTTGACAGCTGTCATTTTGACAGCTGTCATTTTGACAGCTGTCATTTTGACAGCTGTCATTTTGACAGCTGTCATTTTGACAGATGTCATTTTGACAGATGTCATTTTGACAGCTGTCATTTTGACAGATGTCATTTTCACAGTTGTCATTTTGACAGTTGTCCTTTTGACAGATGTCATTTTGACAGACGTAATTTTGACAGATGTCATTTTGACAGATGCCATTTTGACAGCTGTCATTTTGACAGCTGTCATTTTGACAGCTGTCATTTTGACAGTTGTCATTTTGACAGATGTCATATTGACAGTTGTCATTTTGACAGCTGTCATTTTGATAGATGTCATTTTGACAGATGTCATTTTGACAGATGTCATTTTGACAGATGTCATTTTGACAGATGTCATTTTGACAGATGTCATTTAGACAGATGTCATTTTGACAGATGTCATTTTGACAGATGACATTTTGACAGATGACATTTTGACAGATGACATTTTGACAGATGTCAAAATGACATCTGTCAAAATGACAGCTGTCATTGTGACAGATGTCATTTCGACAGCTGTCATTTTGACAGCTGTCATTTTGACAGATGTCATTTTGACAGATGTAATTTTGACAGCTGTCATTTTGACAGATGTCATTTTGACAGATGACATTTTGACAGCTGTCATTTTGACAGATGTCATTTTGACAGATGTCATTTTGACAGATGTCATTTTGACAGATGTCATTTTGACAGATGTCATTTTGACAGATGTCATTTTGACAGATGTCATTTTGACAGATGTCATTTTGACAGATGACATTTTGACAGCTGTCATTTTGACAGCTGTCATTTTGACAGATGTCATTTTGACAGATGACATTTTGACAGATGACATTTTGACAGATGTCAAAATGACATCTGTCAAAATGACAGCTGTCATTGTGACAGATGTCATTTCGACAGCTGTCATTTTGACAGCTGTCATTTTGACAGATGTCATTTTGACAGATGTAATTTTGACATCTGTCATTTTGACAGATGTCATTTTGACAGATGACATTTTGACAGCTGTCATTTTGACAAATGTCATTTTGGCAGATGTCATTTTGACAGATGTCATTTTGACAGATGTCATTTTGACAGATGTCATTTTGACAGATGTCATTTTGACAGATGTCATTTTGACAGATGTCATTTTGACAGATGACATTTTGACAGCTGTCATTTTGACAGCTGTCATTTTGACAGATGTCATTTTGACAGATGTCATTTTGACAGATGTCATTTTGACAGATGTCATTTTGACAGATGTCATTTTGACAGATGTCATTTTGACAGATGTCATTTTGACAGATGTCATTTTCACAGTTGTCATTTTGACAGTTGTCCTTTTGACAGATGTCATTTAGACAGATGTCATTTTGACAGATGTCATTTTGACAGATGCCATTTTGACAGATGTCATTTTGACAGCTGTCATTTTGACAGCTGTCATTTTGACAGTTGTCATTTTGACAGATGTCATATTGACAGTTGTCATTTTGACAGCTGTCATTTTGATAGATGTCATTTTGACAGATGTCATTTTGACAGATGTCATTTTGACAGATGTCATTTTGACAGATGTCATTTTGACAGATGTCATTTAGACAGATGTCATTTTGACAGATGTCATTTTGACAGATGACATTTTGACAGATGACATTTTGACAGATGTCAAAATGACAGCTGTCATTTTGACAGATGTCATTTTCACAGTTGTCATTTTGACAGTTGTCCTTTTGACAGATGTCATTTTGACAGACGTAATTTTGACAGATGTCATTTTGACAGATGCCATTTTGACAGCTGTCATTTTGACAGCTGTCATTTTGACAGCTGTCATTTTGACAGTTGTCATTTTGACAGATGTCATATTGACAGTTGTCATTTTGACAGCTGTCATTTTGATAGATGTCATTTTGACAGATGTCATTTTGACAGATGTCATTTTGACAGATGTCATTTTGACAGATGTCATTTTGACAGATGTCATTTAGACAGATGTCATTTTGACAGATGTCATTTTGACAGATGACATTTTGACAGATGACATTTTGACAGATGTCAAAATGACATCTGTCAAAATGACATCTGTCAAAATGACAGCTGTCATTGTGACAGATGTCATTTCGACAGCTGTCATTTTGACAGCTGTCATTTTGACAGATGTAATTTTGACAGCTGTCATTTTGACAGATGTCATTTTGACAGATGACATTTTGACAGCTGTCATTTTGACAGATGTCATTTTGACAGATGTCATTTTGACAGATGTCATTTTGACAGATGTCATTTTGACAGATGTCATTTTGACAGATGTCATTTTGACAGATGTCATTTTGACAGATGTCATTTTGACAGATGTCATTTTGACAGATGTCATTTTGACAGATGTCATTTTGACATATGTCATTTTGACAGATGTCATTTTGACAGATGTCATTTTGACAGATGTCATTTTGACAGATGCCATTTTGACAGATGCCATTTTGACAGATGTCATTTTGACAGATGTCATTTTGACAGATGTCATTTTGACAGTTGTCATTTTGACAGATGTCATTTTGACAGATGTCATTTTGACAGATGTCATTTTGACAGATGTCATTTTGACAGATGTAATTTTGACAGATGTAATTTTGACAGATGTCATTTTGACAGATGACATTTTGACAGATGTCATTTTGACAGATGACATTTTGACAGCTGTCATTTTGACAGCTGTCATTTTGACAGCTGTCATTTTGACAGATGTCATTTTGACAGATGTCATTTTGACAGCTGTCATTTTGACAGATGTCATATTGACAGCTGTCATTTTGACAGATGTCATATTGACAGCTGTCATTTTGACAGATGTCATATTGACAGCTGTCATTTTGACAGAACAAAACAAGCTAGACTTTAGGACTATAATTAACCCTCTGACACCTGTAAGCTACAATAATTTTCACAGGATTTATGGTGTATACGATGGGGCATTCTGAAAATGCATTTTTTGTCTATTATTTTGTAATGGCTAATGTTATATAAAATTTAGGTGTTTATAATTACATAATTTCGAAGGCAAAATACATCCAAGAGCAAAAGATTTGGAAATTCGAAAATAATTTTTTTTGACCAAAAAAAAACTAAGGGGTTAGCCCATCCAAATTTTCGATTTTTTTGAAAAAATTGATTTTGTTGAAATTTTGTTCAGGCATAGCGGATCTGACTCTGAACATGATGGTGTTTTCATTTTTTAGATTGAACAAATTGTTTGGGAGAAATTAGGTTCAGAAAATGGGGTTTTCTCAAAATTAGAGATTCGAAAGTAAGTTGAAACAATGTATGGTCAATTTTTCAGCAACGGCTAAAGATATCGAAACGAGTGTGGTATCAAATTAAAGCTTGACATTTTGATTATTATTAATCTACTATAAGTTGTTTAATTTTTTAGATTAAACAAATAGTTTGGGAGAACATGGGAACACAAAAAGGATGATTTCTAAAAATTGTAGAATAATTTGACAGCTGTCATTTTATTTGACAGATGTCATTTTGACAGATGTCATTTTGACAGATGTCATTTTGACAGATGTCATTTTGACAGATGCCATTTTGACAGATGTCATTTTGACAGATGTCATTTTGACAGATGTCATTTTGACAGCTGTCATTTTGACAGATGTCATTTTGACATATGTCATTTTGACATATGTCATTTTGACATATGTCATTTTGACATATGTCATTTTGACAGATGTCATTTTGACAGCTGTCATTTTGACAGCTGTCATTTTGACAGCTGTCATTTTGACAGCTGTCATTTTGACAGATGTCATTTTGACATATGTCATTTTGACATATGTCATTTTGACAGATGTCATTTTGACAGCTGTCATTTTGACAGATGTCATTTTGACAGATGTCATTTTGACAGATGTCATTTTGACAGATGTCATTTTGACAGATGACATTTTGACAGCTGTCATTTTGACAGATGTCATTTTGACAGATGTCATTTTGACAGATGTCATTTTGACAGATGCCATTTTGACAGACGTAATTTTGACAGATGTCATTTTGACAGATGTCATTTTGACAGATGTCATTTTGACAGATGTCATTTTGACAGATGTCATTTTGACAGATGTCATTTTGACAGATGTCATTTTGACAGATGTCATTTTGACAGATGTCATTTTGACAGATGTCATTTTGACAGATGTCATTTTGACAGATGTCATTTTGACAGATGACATTTTGACAGCTGTCATTTTGACAGATGTCATTTTGACAGATGTCATTTTGACAGATGTCATTTTGACAGATGCCATTTTGACAGATGTCATTTTGACAGATGTCATTTTGACAGATGACATTTTGACAGATGTCATTTGACAGATGTCATTTTGACAGATGCCATTTTGACAGATGTCATTTTGACAGATGTCATTTTGACAGATGTCATTTTGACAGATGCCATTTTGACAGATGTCATTTTGACAGCTGTCATTTTGACAGATGTCATTTTGACAGATGCCATTTTGAGAGATGCCATTTTGACAGATGTCATTTTGACAGATGTCATTTTGACAGATGTAATTTTGACAGATGTCATTTTGACAGATGCCATTTTCACAGATGTCATTTTGACAGACGTAATTTTGACAGATGTCATTTTGACAGATGCCATTTTGACAGATGTCATTTTGACAGATGTCATTTTGACAGATGTCATTTTGACAGATGTCATTTTGACAGATGTCATTTTGACAGATGTCATTTTGACAGCTGTCATTTTGACAGCTGTCATTTTGACAGAACAAAACAAGCTAGACTTTAGGACTATAATTAACCCTCTGACACCTGTAAGCTACAATAATTTTCACAGGATTTATGGTGTATACGATGGGGCATTCTGAAAATGCATTTTTTGTCTATTATTTTGTAATGGCTAATGTTATATAAAATTTAGGTGTTTATAATTACATAATTTCGAAGGCAAAATACATCCAAGAGCAAAAGATTTGGAAATTCGAAAATAATTTTTTTTGACCAAAAAAAAACTAAGGGGTTAGCACATCCAAATTTTAGATTTTTTTGAAAAAATTGATTTTGTTGAAATGTTCAGGCATAGCGGATCTGACTCTGAACATGATGGTGTTTTCATTTTTTAGATTGAACAAATTGTTTGGGAGAAATTAGGTTCAGAAAATGGGGTTTTCTCAAAATTAGAGATTCGAAAGTAAGTTGAAACAATGTATGGTCAATTTTTCAGCAACGGCTAAAGATATCGAAACGAGTGTGGTATCAAATTAAAGCTTGTCATTTTGATTATTATTAATCTACTATAAGTTGTTTAATTTTTTAGATTAAACAAATAGTTTGGGAGAACATGGGAACACAAAAAGGATGATTTCTAAAAATTGTAGAATAATTTGACAGCTGTCATTTTATTTGACAGATGTCATTTTGATAGATGTCATTTTGACAGATGTCATTTTGATAGATGTCATTTTGACAGATGTCATTTTGACAGATGTCATTTTGACAGATGCCATTTTGACAGATGTCATTTTGACAGATGTCATTTTGACAGATGTCATTTTGACAGATGACATTTTGACAGCTGTCATTTTGACAGATGTCATTTTGACAGATGTCATTTTGACAGATGTCATTTTGACAGATGTCATTTTGACAGATGCCATTTTGACAGACGTAATTTTGACAGATGTCATTTTGACAGATGTCATTTTGACAGATGTCATTTTGACAGATGTCATTTTGACAGATGTCATTTTGACAGATGTCATTTTGACAGCTGTCATTTTGACAGATGTCATTTTGACAGCTGTCATTTTGACAGATGTCATTTTGACAGATGCCATTTTGACAGATGTCATTTTGACAGATGTCATTTTGACAGATGTCAGTTGACAGATGTCATTTTGACAGATGTCAGTTGACAGATGTCATTTTGACAGATGCCATTTTGACAGATGTCATTTTGACAGATGTCATTTTGACAGATGTCATTTTGACAGATGCCATTTTGACAGATGTCATTTTGACAGATGTCATTTTGACAGATGTCATTTTGACAGATGTCATTTTGACAGATGTCATTTTGACAGATGTCATTTTGACAGATGTCATTTTGACAGATGTCATTTTGACAGATGTCATTTTGACAGATGTCATTTTGACAGATGTCATTTTGACAGATGTCATTTTGACAGATGTCATTTTGACAGATGTCATTTTGACAGATGTCATTTTGACAGATGTCATTTTGACAGATGTCATTTTGACAGATGTCATTTTGACAGATGTCATTTTGACAACTGTCATTTTGACAGCTGTCATTTTCACAGCTGTCATTTTGACAGATGTCATTTTGACAGATGTCATTTTGACAGATGTCATTTTGACAGATGTCATTTTGACAGATGCCATTTTGAGAGATGCCATTTTGACAGATGTCATTTTGACAGATGTCATTTTGACAGATGACATTTTGACAGATGTCATTTTGACAGAACAAAACAAGCTAGACTTTAGGACTATAATTAACCCTCTGACACCTGTAAGCTACAATAATTTTCACAGGATTTATGGTGTATACGATGGGGCATTCTGAAAATGCATTTTTTGTCTATTATTTTGTAATGGCTAATGTTATATAAAATTTAGGTGTTTATAATTACATAATTTCGAAGGCAAAATACATCCAAGAGCAAAAGATTTGGAAATTCGAAAATAATTTTTTTTGACCAAAAAAAAACTAAGGGGTTAGCCCATCCAAATTTTCGATTTTTTTGAAAAAATTGATTTTGTTGAAATTTTGTTCAGGCATAGCGGATCTGACTCTGAACATGATGGTGTTTTCATTTTTTAGATTGAACAAATTGTTTGGGAGAAATTAGGTTCAGAAAATGGGGTTTTCTCAAAATTAGAGATTCGAAAGTAAGTTGAAACAATTTATGGTCAATTTTTCAGCAACGGCTAAAGATATCGAAACGAGTGTGGTATCAAATTAAAGCTTGACATTTTGATTATTATTAATCTACTATTAGTTGTTTCATTTTTTAGATTGAACAAATAGTTTGGGAGAACATGGGAACACAAAAACGATGATTTCTAAAAATTGTAGAATAATTTGACAGCTGTCATTTTATTTGACAGCTGTCATTTTATTTGACAGCTGTCATTTTATCTGACAGCTGTCATTTTATCTGACAGCTGTCATTTTATTTGACAGCTGTAATTTTATTTGGCAGCTGTCATTTTATTTGACAGCTGTAATTTTATTTGGCAGCTGTCATTTTATTTGACAGCTGTCATTTTATTTGACAGCTGTAATTTTATTTGGCAGCTGTCATTTTGACAGATGTCATTTTGACAGATGTCATTTTGACAGATGTCATTTTGACAGATGTCATTTTGACAGATGACATTTTGACAGCTGTCATTTTGACAGATGTCATTTTGACAGACGTAATTTTGACAGATGTCATTTTGACAGATGCCATTTTGACAGATGTCATTTTGACAGCTGTCATTTTGACAGCTGTCATTTTGACAGCTGTCATTTTGACAGATGTCATTTTGACAGATGACATTTTGACAGCTGTCATTTTGACAGATGTCATTTTGACAGATGTAATTTTGACAGATGTAATTTTGACAGATGTAATTTTGACAGATGTCATTTTGACAGATGACATTTTGACAGCTGTCATTTTGACAGATGTCATTTTGACAGATGTCATTTTGACAGCTGTCATTTTGACAGCTGTCATTTTGATAGATGTCATATTGACAGCTGTCATTTTGATAGATGTCATTTTGACAGAACAAAACAAGCTAGACTTTAGGACTATAATTAAACCTCTGACACCTGTAAGCTACAATAATTTTCACAGGATTTATGGTGTATACAATGGGGCATTCTGAAAATGCATTTTTTGTCTATTATTTTGTAATGGCTAATGTTATATAAAATTTAGGTGTTTATAATTACATAATTTCGAAGGCAAAATACATCCAAGAGCAAAAGATTTGGAAATTCGAAAATAATTTTTTTTGACCAAAAAAAAACTAAGGGGTTAGCCCATCCAAATTTTCGATTTTTTTGAAAAAATTGATTTTGTTGAAATTTTGTTCAGGCATAGCGGATCTGACTCTGAACATGATGGTGTTTTCATTTTTTAGATTGAACAAATTGTTTGGGAGAAATTATGTTCAGAAAATGGGGTTTTCTCAAAATTAGAGATTCGAAAGTAAGTTGAAACAATGTATGGTCAATTTTTCAGCAACGGCTAAAGATATCGAAACGAGTGTGGTATCAAATTAAAGCTTGACATTTTGATTATTATTAATCTACTATAAGTTGTTTAATTTTTTAGATTAAACAAATAGTTTGGGAGAACATGGGAACACAAAAAGGATGATTTCTAAAAATTGTAGAATAATTTGACAGCTGTCATTTTATTTGACAGATGTCATTTTGACAGATGTCATTTTGATAGATGTCATTTTGACAGATGTCATTTTGACAGATGTCATTTTGACAGATGCCATTTTGACAGATGTCATTTTGACAGATGTCATTTTGACAGATGTCATTTTGACAGCTGTCATTTTGACATATGTCATTTTGACATATGTCATTTTGACATATGTCATTTTGAAAGATGTCATTTTGACAGATGTCATTTTGACAGAACAAAACAAGCTAGACTTTAGGACTATAATTAACCCTCTGACACCTGTAAGCTACAATAATTTTCACAGGATTTATGGTGTATACGATGGGGCATTCTGAAAATGCATTTTTTGTCTATTATTTTGTAATGGCTAATGTTATATAAAATTTAGGTGTTTATAATTACATAATTTCGAAGGCAAAATACATCCAAGAGCAAAAGATTTGGAAATTCGAAAATAATTTTTTTTGACCAAAAAAAAACTAAGGGGTTAGCCCATCCAAATTTTCGATTTTTTTGAAAAAATTTATTTTGTTGAAATTTTGTTCAGGCATAGCGGATCTGACTCTGAACATGATGGTGTTTTCATTTTTTAGATTGAACAAATTGTTTGGGAGAAATTAGGTTCAGAAAATGGGGTTTTCTCAAAATTAGAGATTCGAAAGTAAGTTGAAACAATGTATGGTCAATTTTTCAGCAACGGCTGAAGATATCGAAACGAGTGTGGTATCAAATTAAAGCTTGACATTTTGATTATTATTAATCTACTATAAGTTGTTTAATTTTTTAGATTAAACAAATAGTTTGGGAGAACATGGGAACACAAAAAGGATGATTTCTAAAAATTGTAGAATAATTTGACAGCTGTCATTTTATTTGACAGCTGCCATTTTATTTGGCAGCTGTCATTTTATTTGACAGCTGTCATTTTATTTGACAGCTGTCATTTTATTTGACAGCTGTCATTTTATTTGACAGCTGTCATTTTATTTGACAGCTGTCATTTTATTTGACAGCTGTAATTTTATTTGGCAGCTGTCATTTTATTTGACAGCTGTCATTTTGACAGATGTCATTTTGACAGATGTCATTTTGACAGATGTCATTTTGACAGATGTCATTTTGACAGATGTCATTTTGACAGATGTAATTTTGACAGATGTCATTTTGACAGATGTAATTTTGACAGATGTCATTTTGACAGATGCCATTTTCACAGATGTCATTTTGACAGATGACATTTTGACAGCTGTCATTTTGACAGATGTCATTTTGACAGACGTAATTTTGACAGATGTCATTTTGACAGATGCCATTTTGACAGATGTCATTTTGACAGATGACATTTTGACAGCTGTCATTTTGACAGCTGTCATTTTGACAGCTGTCATTTTGACAGCTGTCATTTTGACAGCTGTCATTTTGACAGATGTCATTTTGACAGATGACATTTTGACAGATGTCATTTTGACAGATGTAATTTTGACAGATGTAATTTTGACAGATGACATTTTGACAGATGACATTTTGACAGCTGTCATTTTGACAGATGTCATTTTGACAGATGTCATTTTGACAGATGTCATTTTGACAGCTGTCATTTTGACAGCTGTCATTTTGACAGATGTCATATTGACAGCTGTCATTTTGATAGATGTCATTTTGACAGAACAAAACAAGCTAGACTTTAGGACTATAATTAAACCTCTGACACCTGTAAGCTACAATAATTTTCACAGGATTTATGGTGTATACGATGGGGCATTCTGAAAATGCATTTTTTGTCTATTATTTTGTAATGGCTAATGTTATATAAAATTTAGGTGTTTATAATTACATAATTTCGAAGGCAAAATACATCCAAGAGCAAAAGATTTGGAAATTCGAAAATAATTTTTTTTGACCAAAAAAAAACTAAGGGGTTAGCCCATCCAAATTTTCGATTTTTTTGAAAAAATTGATTTTGTTGAAATTTTGTTCAGGCATAGCGGATCTGACTCTGAACATGATGGTGTTTTCATTTTTTAAATTGAACAAATTGTTTGGGAGAAATTAGGTTCAGAAAATGGGGTTTTCTCAAAATTAGAGATTCGAAAGTAAGTTGAAACAATGTATGGTCAATTTTTCAGCAACGGCTAAAGATATCGAAACGAGTGTGGTATCAAATTAAAGCTTGACATTTTGATTATTATTAATCTACTATAAGTTGTTTAATTTTTTAGATTAAACAAATAGTTTGGGAGAACATGGGAACACAAAAAGGATGATTTCTAAAAATTTTAGAATAATTTGACAGCTGTCATTTTATTTGACAGATGTCATTTTGACAGATGTCATTTTGATAGATGTCATTTTGACAGATGTCATTTTGACAGATGTCATTTTGACAGATGCCATTTTGACAGATGTCATTTTGACAGATGTCATTTTGACAGATGTCATTTTGACAGCTGTCATTTTGACAGCTGTCATTTTGACAGATGTCATTTTGACAGATGTCATTTTGACAGATGTCATTTTGACATATGTCATTTTGACATATGTCATTTTGACAGATGTCATTTTGACAGCTGTCATTTTGACAGCTGTCATTTTGACAGCTGTCATTTTGACAGCTGTCATTTTGGCAGCTGTCATTTTGACAGATGTCATTTTGACAGATGTCATTTTGACATATGTCATTTTGACATATGTCATTTTGACATATGTCATTTTGACATATGTCATTTTGACAGCTGTCATTTTGACAGCTGTCATTTTGGCAGCTGTCATTTTGACAGCTGTCATTTTGACAGATGTCATTTTGACAGATGTCATTTTGACATATGTCATTTTGACATATGTCATTTTGACAGATGTCATTTTGACAGATGTCATTTTGACAGATGTCATTTTGACAGCTGTCATTTTGACAGCTGTCATTTTGACAGCTGTCATTTTGACAGCTGTCATTTTGACAGCTGTCATTTTGACAGATGTCATTTTGACAGATGTCATTTTGACAGATGTCATTTTGACAGATGTCATTTTGACAGATGTCATTTTGACAGATGTCATTTTGACAGATGTCATTTTGACAGATGTCATTTTGACAGATGTCATTTTGACAGCTGTCATTTTGACAGCTGTCATTTTGACAGCTGTCATTTTGACAGATGTCATTTTGACAGATGTCATTTTGACAGATGTCATTTTGACATATGTCATTTTGACATATGTCATTTTGACAGATGTCATTTTGACAGATGTCATTTTGACAGATGTCATTTTGACAGATGTCATTTTGACAGATGTCATTTTGACAGATGTCATTTTGACAGATGTCATTTTGACAGATGACATTTTGACAGCTGTCATTTTGACAGCTGTCATTTTGACAGATGTCATTTTGACAGATGCCATTTTGACAGATGTCATTTTGACAGACGTAATTTTGACAGATGTCATTTTGACAGATGTCATTTTGACAGATGTCATTTTGACAGATGTCATTTTGACAGATGTCATTTTGACAGATGTCATTTTGACAGATGTCATTTTGACAGATGTCATTTTGACAGATGTCATTTTGACAGATGACATTTTGACAGCTGTCATTTTGACAGATGTCATTTTGACAGATGTCATTTTGACAGATGTCATTTTGACAGATGTAATTTTGACAGATGACATTTTGACAGATGACATTTTGACAGCTGTCATTTTGACAGATGTCATTTTGACAGATGTCATTTTGACAGATGTCATTTTGACAGCTGTCATTTTGACAGCTGTCATTTTGACAGATGTCATATTGACAGCTGTCATTTTGATAGATGTCATTTTGACAGATGTCATTTTGACAGATGTCATTTTGACAGATGTCATATTGACAGCTGTCATTTTGACAGCTGTCATTTTGACAGCTGTCATTTTGACAGCTGTCATTTTGACAGATGTCATTTTGACAGATGACATTTTGACAGATGTCATTTTGACAGATGTAATTTTGACAGATGTAATTTTGACAGATGACATTTTGACAGATGACATTTTGACAGCTGTCATTTTGACAGATGTCATTTTGACAGATGTCATTTTGACAGATGTCATTTTGACAGCTGTCATTTTGACAGCTGTCATTTTGACAGATGTCATATTGACAGCTGTCATTTTGATAGATGTCATTTTGACAGAACAAAACAAGCTAGACTTTAGGACTATAATTAAACCTCTGACACCTGTAAGCTACAATAATTTTCACAGGATTTATGGTGTATACGATGGGGCATTCTGAAAATGCATTTTTTGTCTATTATTTTGTAATGGCTAATGTTATATAAAATTTAGGTGTTTATAATTACATAATTTCGAAGGCAAAATACATCCAAGAGCAAAAGATTTGGAAATTCGAAAATAATTTTTTTTGACCAAAAAAAAACTAAGGGGTTAGCCCATCCAAATTTTCGATTTTTTTGAAAAAATTGATTTTGTTGAAATTTTGTTCAGGCATAGCGGATCTGACTCTGAACATGATGGTGTTTTCATTTTTTAAATTGAACAAATTGTTTGGGAGAAATTAGGTTCAGAAAATGGGGTTTTCTCAAAATTAGAGATTCGAAAGTAAGTTGAAACAATGTATGGTCAATTTTTCAGCAACGGCTAAAGATATCGAAACGAGTGTGATATCAAATTAAAGCTTGACATTTTGATTATTATTAATCTACTATAAGTTGTTTAATTTTTTAGATTAAACAAATAGTTTGGGAGAACATGGGAACACAAAAAGGATGAT
Source organism: Hydrotaea cyrtoneurina (assembly GCA_958296145.1). Lineage (NCBI taxonomy): Eukaryota > Metazoa > Arthropoda > Insecta > Diptera > Muscidae > Hydrotaea > Hydrotaea cyrtoneurina. The sequence goes on along the minus strand of OY282516.1, from coordinate 56,443,069 downwards.
TTCTAAAAATTTTAGAATAATTTGACAGCTGTCATTTTATTTGACAGATGTCATTTTGACAGATGTCATTTTGATAGATGTCATTTTGACAGATGTCATTTTGACAGATGTCATTTTGACAGATGCCATTTTGACAGATGTCATTTTGACAGATGTCATTTTGACAGATGTCATTTTGACAGCTGTCATTTTGACAGCTGTCATTTTGACAGATGTCATTTTGACAGATGTCATTTTGACAGATGTCATTTTGACATATGTCATTTTGACATATGTCATTTTGACAGATGTCATTTTGACAGCTGTCATTTTGACAGCTGTCATTTTGACAGCTGTCATTTTGACAGCTGTCATTTTGGCAGCTGTCATTTTGACAGATGTCATTTTGACAGATGTCATTTTGACATATGTCATTTTGACATATGTCATTTTGACATATGTCATTTTGACATATGTCATTTTGACAGCTGTCATTTTGACAGCTGTCATTTTGGCAGCTGTCATTTTGACAGCTGTCATTTTGACAGATGTCATTTTGACAGATGTCATTTTGACATATGTCATTTTGACATATGTCATTTTGACAGATGTCATTTTGACAGATGTCATTTTGACAGATGTCATTTTGACAGCTGTCATTTTGACAGCTGTCATTTTGACAGCTGTCATTTTGACAGCTGTCATTTTGACAGCTGTCATTTTGACAGATGTCATTTTGACAGATGTCATTTTGACAGATGTCATTTTGACAGATGTCATTTTGACAGATGTCATTTTGACAGATGTCATTTTGACAGATGTCATTTTGACAGATGTCATTTTGACAGATGTCATTTTGACAGCTGTCATTTTGACAGCTGTCATTTTGACAGCTGTCATTTTGACAGATGTCATTTTGACAGATGTCATTTTGACAGATGTCATTTTGACATATGTCATTTTGACATATGTCATTTTGACAGATGTCATTTTGACAGATGTCATTTTGACAGATGTCATTTTGACAGATGTCATTTTGACAGATGTCATTTTGACAGATGTCATTTTGACAGATGTCATTTTGACAGATGACATTTTGACAGCTGTCATTTTGACAGCTGTCATTTTGACAGATGTCATTTTGACAGATGCCATTTTGACAGATGTCATTTTGACAGACGTAATTTTGACAGATGTCATTTTGACAGATGTCATTTTGACAGATGTCATTTTGACAGATGTCATTTTGACAGATGTCATTTTGACAGATGTCATTTTGACAGATGTCATTTTGACAGATGTCATTTTGACAGATGTCATTTTGACAGATGACATTTTGACAGCTGTCATTTTGACAGATGTCATTTTGACAGATGTCATTTTGACAGATGTCATTTTGACAGATGCCATTTTGACAGATGTCATCTTGACAGATGTCATTTTGACAGATGACATTTTGACAGCTGTCATTTTGACAGATGTCATTTTGACAGATGTCATTTTGACAGATTCCATTTTGACAGATGTTTTTTACGTCATTTTGACAGATGACATTTTGACAGCTGTCATTTTGACAGATGTCATTTTGACAGATGTCATTTTGACAGCTGTCATTTTGACAGCTGTCATTTTGACAGATGTCATATTGACAGCTGTCATTTTGATAGATGTCATTTTGACAGAACAAAACAAGCTAGACTTTAGGACTATAATTAAACCTCTGACACCTGTAAGCTACAATAATTTTCACAGGTTTTATGGTGTATACGATGGGGCATTCTGAAAATGCAGTTTTTGTCTATTATTTTGTAATGGCTAATGTTATATAAAATTTAGGTGTTTATAATTACATAATTTCGAAGGCAAAATACATCCAAGAGCAAAAGATTTGGAAATTCGAAAATAATTTTTTTTGATCAAAAAAAAACTAAGGGGTTAGCCCATCCAAATTTTCGATTTTTTTGAAAAAATTGATTTTGTTGAAATTTTGTTCAGGCATAGCGGATCTGACTCTGAACATGATGGTGTTTTCATTTTTTAGATTTGAACAAATTGTTTGGGAGAAATTAGGTTCAGAAAATGGGGTTTTCTCAAAATTAGAGATTCGAAAGTAAGTTGAAACAATGTATGGTCAATTTTTCAGCAACGGCTAAAGATATCGAAACGAGTGTGGTATCAAATTAAAGCTTGACATTTTGATTATTATTAATCTACTATAAGTTGTTTAATTTTTTAGATTAAACAAATAGTTTGGGAGAACATGGGAACACAAAAAGGATGATTTCTAAAAATTGTAGAATAATTTGACAGCTGTCATTTTATTTGACAGATGTCATTTTGACAGATGTCATTTTGATAGATGTCATTTTGACAGATGTCATTTTGACAGATGTCATTTTGACAGATGCCATTTTGACAGATGTCATTTTGACAGATGTCATTTTGACAGATGTCATTTTGACAGCTGTCATTTTGACATATGTCATTTTGACATATGTCATTTTGACATATGTCATTTTGACATATGTCATTTTGACAGATGTCATTTTGACATATGTCATTTTGACATATGTCATTTTGACAGATGTCATTTTGACAGCTGTCATTTTGACAGCTGTCATTTTGACAGCTGTCATTTTGACAGCTGTCATTTTGACAGCTGTCATTTTGACAGCTGTCATTTTGACAGCTGTCATTTTGACAGATGTCATTTTGACAGATGTCATTTTGACAGATGTCATTTTGACAGCTGTCATTTTGACAGATGTCATTTTGACAGATGTCATTTTGACAGATGTCATTTTGACAGATGTCATTTTGACAGCTGTCATTTTGACAGCTGTCATTTTGACAGCTGTCATTTTGACAGCTGTCATTTTGACAGCTGTCATTTTGACAGATGTCATTTTGACAGATGTCATTTTGACATATGTCATTTTGACATATGTCATTTTGACAGATGTCATTTTGACAGATGTCATTTTGACAGATGTCATTTTGACAGATGTCATTTTGACAGATGTCATTTTGACAGATTTCATTTTGACAGATGTCATTTTGACAGATGTCATTTTGACAGATGACATTTTGACAGCTGTCATTTTGACAGATGTCATTTTGACAGATGTCATTTTGACAGATGCCATTTTGACAGATGTCATTTTGACAGACGTAATTTTGACAGATGTCATTTTGACAGATGTCATTTTGACAGATGTCATTTTGACAGATGTCATTTTGACAGATGTCATTTTGACAGATGTCATTTTGACAGATGTCATTTTGACAGATGTCATTTTGACAGATGTCATTTTGACAGATGACATTTTGACAGCTGTCATTTTGACAGATGTCATTTTGACAGATGTCATTTTGACAGATGTCATTTTGACAGATGCCATTTTGACAGATGTCATTTTGACAGATGTCATTTTGACAGATGTCATTTTGACAGATGACATTTTGACAGCTGTCATTTTGACAGATGTCATTTTGACAGATGTCATTTTGACAGATGTCATTTTGACAGATGTCATTTTGACAGATGTCATTTTGACAGATGTCATTTTGACAGATGCCATTTTGACAGATGTCATTTTGACAGATGTCATTTTGACAGATGTCATTTTGACAGATGTCATTTTGACAGATGTCATTTTGACAGATGTCATTTTGACAGATGTCATTTTGACAGATGTAATTTTGACAGATGTAATTTTGACAGATGTCATTTTGACAGATGTCATTTTGACAGATGACATTTTGACAGATGTCATTTTGACAGATGTCATTTTGACAGATGTCATTTTGACAGATGTGATTTTGACAGATGACATTTTGACAGATGCCATTTTGAGAGATGCCATTTTGACAGATGTCATTTTGACAGATGTCATTTTGACAGATGTCATTTTGACAGATGACATTTTGACAGATGTCATTTTGACAGATGTCATTTTGACAGATGTCATTTTGACAGATGTAATTTTGACAGATGTCATATTGACAGATGTAATTTTGACAGATGTCATATTGACAGCTGTCATTTTGATAGATGTCATTTTGATAGATGTCATTTTGACAGAACAAAACAAGCTAGACTTTAGGACTATAATTAACCCTCTGACACCTGTAAGCTACAATAATTTTCACAGGATTTATGGTGTATACGATGGGGCATTCTGAAAATGCATTTTTTGTCTATTATTTTGTAATGGCTAATGTTATATAAAATTTAGGTGTTTATAATTACATAATTTCGAAGGCAAAATACATCCAAGAGCAAAAGATTTGGAAATTCGAAAATAATTTTTTTTGACCAAAAAAAAACTAAGGGGTTCCAAATTTTCGATTTTTTTGAAAAAAATGATTTTGTTGAAATTTTGTTCAGGCATAGCGGATCTGACTCTGAACATGATGGTGTTTTCATTTTTTAGATTGAACAAATTGTTTGGGAGAAATTAGGTTCAGAAAATGGGGTTTTCTCAAAATGAGAGATTCGAAAGTAAGTTGAAACAATGTATGGTCAATTTTTCAGCAACGGCTAAAGATATCGAAACGAGTGTGGTATCAAATTAAAGCTTGACATTTTGATTATTATTAATCTACTATAAGTTGTTTAATTTTTTAGATTAAACAAATAGTTTGGGAGAACATGGGAACACAAAAAGGATGATTTCTAAAAATTGTAGAATAATTTGACAGCTGTCATTTTATTTGACAGATGTCATTTTATTTGGCAGCTGTCATTTTATTTGACAGCTGTCATTTTATTTGACAGCTGTCATTTTATTTGACAGCTGTCATTTTATTTGACAGCTGTCATTTTATTTGACAGCTGTAATTTTATTTGGCAGCTGTCATTTTATTTGACAGCTGTCATTTTGACAGATGTCATTTTGACAGATGTCATTTTGACAGATGTCATTTTGACAGATGTCATTTTGACAGATGTCATTTTGACAGATGTCATTTTGACAGATGTAATTTTGACAGATGTCATTTTGACAGATGTCATTTTGACAGATGTCATTTTGACAGATGTCATTTTGACAGATGTCATTTTGACAGATGTCATTTTGACAGATGTCATTTTGACAGATGTCATTTTGACAGATGTCATTTTGACAGATGTCATTTTGACAGATGTCATTTTGACAGATGACATTTTGACAGATGACATTTTGACAGCTGTCATTTTGACAGATGTCATTTTGACAGATGTCATTTTGACAGATGTCATTTTGACAGATGCCATTTTGACAGATGTCATTTTGACAGACGTAATTTTGACAGATGTCATTTTGACAGATGTCATTTTGACAGATGTCATTTTGACAGATGTCATTTTGACAGATGTCATTTTGACAGATGTCATTTTGACAGATGTCATTTTGACAGATGTCATTTTGACAGATGTCATTTTGACAGATGACATTTTGACAGCTGTCATTTTGACAGCTGTCATTTTGACAGATGTCATTTTGACAGCTGTCATTTTGACAGATGTCATATTGACAGCTGTCATATTGACAGCTGTCATTTTGATAGATGTCATTTTGACAGAACAAAACAAGCTAGACTTTAGGACTATAATTAAACCTCTGACACCTGTAAGCTACAATAATTTTCACAGGATTTATGGTGTATACGATGGGGCATTCTGAAAATGCATTTTTTGTCTATTATTTTGTAATGGCTAATGTTATATAAAATTTAGGTGTTTATAATTACATAATTTCGAAGGCAAAATACATCCAAGAGCAAAAGATTTGGAAATTCGAAAATAATTTTTTTTGACCAAAAAAAAACTAAGGGGTTAGCCCATCCAAATTTTCGATTTTTTTGAAAAAATTGATTTTGTTGAAATTTTGTTCAGGCATAGCGGATCTGACTCTGAACATGATGGTGTTTTCATTTTTTAGATTGAACAAATTGTTTGGGAGAAATTAGGTTCAGAAAATGGGGTTTTCTTAAAATTAGAGATTCGAAAGTAAGTTGAAACAATGTATGGTCAATTTTTCAGCAACGGCTAAAGATATCGAAACGAGTGTGGTATCAAATTAAAGCTTGACATTTTGATTATTATTAATCTACTATAAGTTGTTTAATTTTTTAGATTAAACAAATAGTTTGGGAGAACATGGGAACACAAAAAGGATGATTTCTAAAAATTGTAGAATAATTTGACAGCTGTCATTTTATTTGACAGCTGCCATTTTATTTGGCAGCTGTCATTTTATTTGACAGCTGTCATTTTATTTGACAGCTGTCATTTTATTTGACAGCTGTCATTTTATTTGACAGCTGTAATTTTATTTGGCAGCTGTCATTTTATTTGACAGCTGTCATTTTGACAGATGTCTTTTTGACAGATGTCATTTTGACAGATGTCATTTTGACAGATGTCATTTTGACAGATGTCATTTTGACAGATGTCATTTTGACAGATGTCATTTTGACAGATGTAATTTTGACAGATGTCATTTTGACAGATGCCATTTTCACAGATGTCATTTTGACAGATGACATTTTGACAGCTGTCATTTTGACAGATGTCATTTTGACAGACGTAATTTTGACAGATGTCATTTTGACAGATGCCATTTTGACAGATGTCATTTTGACAGATGTCATTTTGACAGATGTCATTTTGACAGATGTCATTTTGACAGATGTCATTTTGACAGATGTCATTTTGACAGATGTCATTTTGACAGATGTCATTTTGACAGATGTCATTTTGACAGATGTCATTTTGACAGATGTCATTTTGACAGATGTCATTTTGACAGACGTAATTTTGACAGATGTCATTTTGACAGATGTCATTTTGACAGATGTCATTTTGACAGCTGTCATTTTGACAGATGCCATTTTGACAGATGCCATTTTGACAGATGTCATTTTGACAGATGTCATTTTGACAGATGTCATTTTGACAGATGTCATTTTGACAGATGTCATTTTGACAGATGTCATTTTGACAGATGTCATTTTGACAGATGTCATTTTGACAGATGTCATTTTGACAGATGTCATTTTGACAGATGTCATTTTGACAGCTGTCATTTTGACAGCTGTCATTTTGACAGCTGTCATTTTGACAGCTGTCATTTTGACAGCTGTCATTTTGACAGATGTCATTTTGACAGATGTCATTTTGACAGATGCCATTTTGACAGATGTAATTTTCACAGATGTCATTTTGACAGCTGTCATTTTGACAGCTGTCATTTTGACAGATGTCATTTAGACAGATGTCATTGACATCTGACAGATGTCATTTTGACAGATGTCATTTTGACAGATGTCATTTTGACAGATGTCATTTTGACAGATGTCATTTTGACAGATGTCATTTTGACAGATGTCATTTTGACAGATGTCATTTTGACAGATGTCATTTTGACAGATGTCATTTTGACAGATGTCATTTTGACAGATGTCATTTTGACAGATGTCATTTCGACAGATGTCATTTTATTTGACAGCTGTAATTTTATTTGACAGCTGTCATTTTTTTTGGCAGCTGTCATTTTATTTGACAGCTGTCATTTTATTTGACAGCTGTCATTTTATTTGACAGCTGTCATTTTATTTGACAGCTGTCATTTTATTTGACAGCTGTCATTTTATTTGACAGCTGTAATTTTATTTGGCAGCTGTCATTTTATTTGACAGCTGTCATTTTATTTGACAGCTGTCATTTTGACAGATGTCATTTTGACAGATGTCATTTTGACAGATGTCATTTTGACAGATGTCATTTTGACAGATGTCATTTTGACAGATGTCATTTTGACAGATGTCATTTTGACAGATGTCATTTTGACAGATGTCATTTTGACAGATGTCATTTTGACAGATGTCATTTTGACAGATGTCATTTTGACAGATGTCATTTTGACAGATGTCATTTTGACAGATGTCATTTTGACAGATGTCATTTTGACAGATGTCATTTTGACAGATGTCATTTTGACAGATGTCATTTTGACAGATGTCATTTTGACAGATGTCATTTTGACAGATGTCATTTTGACAGATGTCATTTTGACAGATGTCATTTTATTTGACAGTTGTTTGACAGTTTTTCTGCAACAAAATAAGCTAGACTTGAGGACTATAATTAACCCTCTGACACCTGTAAGCTACAATAATTTTCACAGGATTTATGGTGTATACGATGGGGCATTCTGAAAATGCATTTTTTGTCTATTATTTTGTAATGGCTAATGTTATATAAAATTTAGGTGTTTATAATTACATAATTTCGAAGGCAAAATACATCCAAGAGCAAAAGATTTGGAAATTCGAAAATAATTTTTTTTGACCAAAAAAAAACTAAGGGGTTAGCCCATCCAAATTTTCGATTTTTTTGAAAAAATTGATTTTGTTGAAATTTTGTTCAGGCATAGCGGATCTGACTCTGAACATGATGGTGTTTTCATTTTTTAGATTGAACAAATTGTTTGGGAGAAATTAGGTTCAGAAAATGGGGTTTTCTCAAAATTAGAGATTCGAAAGTAAGTTGAAACAATTTATGGTCAATTTTTCAGCAACGGCTAAAGATATCGAAACGAGTGTGGTATCAAATTAAAGCTTGACATTTTGATTATTATTAATCTACTATAAGTTGTTTAATTTTTTAGATTGAACAAATAGTTTGGGAGAACATGGGAACACAAAAAGGATGATTTCTAAAAATTGTAGAATAATTTGACAGCTGTCATTTTATTTGACAGCTGTAATTTTATTTGACAGCTGTCATTTTATTTGGCAGCTGTCATTTTATTTGACAGCTGTCATTTTATTTGACAGCTGTCATTTTATTTGACAGCTGTCATTTTATTTGACAGCTGTCATTTTATTTGACAGCTGTCATTTTATTTGACAGCTGTCATTTTATTTGGCAGCTGTCATTTTATTTGACAGCTGTCATTTTATTTGACAGATGTCATTTTGACAGATGTCATTTTGACAGATGTCATTTTGACAGATGTCATTTTGACAGATGTCATTTTGACAGATGTCATTTTGACAGATGTCATTTTGACAGATGTCATTTTGACAGATGTCATTTTGACAGATGTAATTTTGACAGATGTCATTTTGACAGATGCCATTTTGACAGATGTCATTTTGACAGATGACATTTTGACAGCTGTCATTTTGACAGATGTCATTTTGACAGACGTAATTTTGACAGATGCCATTTTGACAGATGTCATTTTGACAGATGTCATTTTGACAGATGTCATTTTGACAGATGTCATTTTGACAGATGTCATTTTGACAGATGTCATTTTGACAGATGTCATTTTGACAGATGTCATTTTGACAGATGTCATTTTGACAGATGTCATTTTGACAGATGTCATTTTGACAGATGTCATTTTGACAGATGTCATTTTGACAGATGTCATTTTGACAGATGTCATTTTGACAGATGCCATTTTGACAGATGCCATTTTGACAGATGTCATTTTGACAGATGACATTTTGACAGATGACATTTTGACAGCTGTCATTTTGACAGCTGTCATTTTGACAGCTGTCATTTTGACAGATGTCATTTTGACAGATGTCATTTTGACAGATGTCATTTTGACAGATGTCATTTTCACAGATGTCATTTTGACAGCTGTCATTTTGACAGCTGTCATTTTGACAGATGTCATTTTGACAGATGTCATTTTGACAGATGTCATTTTGACAGATGTCATTTTGACAGATGTCATTTTGACAGATGTCATTTTGACAGATGTCATTTTGACAGCTGTCATTTTGACAGATGTCATTTTGACAGCTGTCATTTTGACAGCTGTCATTTTGACAGCTGTCATTTTGACAGCTGTCATTTTGACAGCTGTCATTTTGACAGATGACATTTTGACAGATGTCATTTTGACAGATGTCATTTTGACAGATGCCATTTTGACAGATGTCATTTTGACAGATGTCATTTTGACAGATGTCATTTTGACAGATGTCATTTTGTCAGCTGTCATTTTGTCAGCTGTCATTTTGACAGCTGTCATTTTGACAGATGTCATTTTGACAGATGTCGTTTTGACAGATGTCATTTTGACAGATGACATTTTGACAGCTGACATTTTGACAGCTGACATTTTGACAGCTGTCATTTTGACAGATGCCATTTTGATAGATGTCATTTTGACAGATGTCATTTTGACAGATGTCATTTTGACAGATGTCATTTTGACAGATGTCATTTTGACAGATGTCATTTTGACAGATGTCATTTTGACAGATGTCATTTTGACAGATGTCATTTTGACAGATGCCATTTTGACAGATGTCATTTTGACAGATGTCATTTTGACAGATGTCATTTTGACAGATGTCATTTTGACAGATGTCATTTTGACAGATGTCATTTTGACAGATGTCATTTTGACAGATGTCATTTTGACAGATGTCATTTTGACAGATGTCATTTTGACAGATGTCATTTTGACAGATGTCATTTTGACAGATGTCATTTTGACAGATGTCATTTTGACAGATGACATTTTGACAGCTGTCATTTTGACAGATGTCATTTCGACAGATGTCATTTCGACAGATGTCATTTCGACAGATGTCATTTCGACAGATGTCATTTTGACAGATGTCATTTTGTCAGCTGTCATTTTGACAGCTGTCATTTTGACAGCTGTCATTTTGACAGATGTCATTTTGACAGATGTCATTTTGACAGATGTCGTTTTGACAGATGACATTTTGACAGCTGTCATTTTGACAGCTGTCATTTTGACAGATGACATTTTGACAGCTGTCATTTTGACAGATGTCATTTTGACAGATGTCATTTTGACAGATGTCATTTTGACAGATGTCATTTTGACAGATGACATTTTGACAGATGACATTTTGACAGCTGTCATTTTGACAGATGTCATTTCGACAGATGTCATGTCATTTTGACAGATGTCATTTTGACAGATGTCATTTCGACAGATGTCATTTCGACAGATGTCATTTCGACAGATGTCATTTTGACAGATGACATTTTGACAGCTGTCATTTTGACAGATGTCATTTTGACAGATGTCATTTTGACAGATGTCATTTTGACAGATGTCATTTTGACAGATGTCATTTTGACAGATGTCATTTTGACAGATGCCATTTTGAGAGATGCCATTTTGACAGATGTCATTTTGACAGATGTCATTTTGACAGATGTCATTTTGACAGATGTCATTTTGACAGATGACATTTTGACAGATGTCATTTTGACAGAACAAAACAAGCTAGACTTTAGGACTATAATTAACCCTCTGACACCTGTAAGCTACAATAATTTTCACAGGATTTATGGTGTATACGATGGGGCATTCTGAAAATGCATTTTTTGTCTATTATTTTGTAATGGCTAATGTTATATAAAATTTAGGTGTTTATAATTACATAATTTCGAAGGCAAAATACATCCAAGAGCAAAAGATTTGGAAATTCGAAAATAATTTTTTTTGACCAAAAAAAAACTAAGGGGTTAGCCCATCCAAATTTTCGATTTTTTTGAAAAAAATGATTTTGTTGAAATTTTGTTCAGGCATAGCGGATCTGACTCTGAACATGATGGTGTTTTCATTTTTTAGATTGAACAAATTGTTTGGGAGAAATTAGGTTCAGAAAATGGGGTTTTCTCAAAATTAGAGATTCGAAAGTAAGTTGAAACAATTTATGGTCAATTTTTCAGCAACGGCTAAAGATATCGAAACGAGTGTGGTATCAAATTAAAGCTTGACATTTTGATTATTATTAATCTACTATTAGTTGTTTCATTTTTTAGATTGAACAAATAGTTTGGGAGAACATGGGAACACAAAAACGATGATTTCTAAAAATTGTAGAATAATTTGACAGCTGTCATTTTATTTGACAGCTGTCATTTTATTTGACAGCTGTCATTTTATCTGACAGCTGTCATTTTATCTGACAGCTGTCATTTTATTTGACAGCTGTAATTTTATTTGGCAGCTGTCATTTTATTTGACAGCTGTAATTTTATTTGGCAGCTGTCATTTTATTTGACAGCTGTCATTTTATTTGGCAGCTGTCATTTTATTTGACAGCTGTCATTTTAATTGACAGATGTCATTTTGACAGCTGTCATTTTGACAGATGTCATTTTGACAGATGTCATTTTGACAGATGCCATTTTGACAGATGTCATTTTGACAGATGTCATTTTGACAGATGTCATTTTGACAGATGACATTTTGACAGCTGTCATTTTGACAGATGCCATTTTGACAGATGTCATTTTGACAGATGTCATTTTGACAGATGTCATTTTGACAGATGTCATTTTGACAGATGTCATTTTGACAGATGTCATTTTGACAGATGTCATTTTGACAGATGTCATTTTGACAGATGCCATTTTGACAGATGTCATTTTGACAGATGTCATTTTGACAGATGTCATTTTGACAGCTGTCATTTTGACAGATGCCATTTTGACAGATGTCATTTTGACAGATGTCATTTTGACAGATGTCATTTTGACAGATGTCATTTTGACAGATGTCATTTTGACAGATGTCATTTTGACAGATGTCATTTCGACAGATGTCATTTCGACAGATGTCATTTCGACAGATGTCATTTCGACAGATGTCATTTCGACAGATGTCATTTTGACAGATGTCATTTTGACAGATGTCATTTTGACAGATGTCATTTTGACAGATGTCATTTTGACAGATGTCATTTTGACAGATGTCATTTTGACAGATGTCATTTTGACAGATGTCATTTTGACAGATGTCATTTTGACAGATGTCATTTTGACAGATGTCATTTTGACAGATGTCATTTTGACAGATGTCATTTTGACAGATGTCATTTTGACAGATGTCATTTTGACAGATGTCATTTTGACAGATGTCATTTCGACAGATGTCATTTTGACAGATGTCATTTTGTCAGCTGTCATTTTGACAGCTGTCATTTTGACAGATGTCATTTTGACAGATGTCATTTTGACAGATGTCGTTTTGACAGATGACATTTTGACAGCTGTCATTTCGACAGATGTCATTTTGACAGATGTCATTTTGACAGATGTCATTTTGACAGATGTCATTTTGACAGATGTCATTTTGACAGATGTCATTTTGACAGATGTCATTTTGACAGATGACATTTTGACAGCTGTCATTTTGACAGATGTCATTTCGACAGATGTCATGTCATTTTGACAGATGTCATTTTGACAGATGTCATTTCGACAGATGTCATGTCATTTTGACAGATGTCATTTCGACAGATGTCATTTTGACAGATGACATTTTGACAGCTGTCATTTTGACAGATGTCATTTTGACAGATGTCATTTTGACAGATGTCATTTTGACAGATGTCATTTTGACATATGTCATTTTGACAGATGTCATTTTGACAGATGTCATTTTGACAGATGTCATTTAGACAGATGTCATTTTGACAGATGTCATTTTGTCAGATGTCATTTTGACAGATGTCATTTTGACAGATGTCATTTTGACAGATGTCATTTTGACAGATGTCATTTTGACAGATGTCATTTTGACAGATGTCATTTTGACAGATGTCATTTTGACAGATGTCATTTTGACAGATGTCATTTTGACAGATGTCATTTTGACAGATGTCATTTTGACAGATGCCATTTTGACAGATGTCATTTTGACAGATGACATTTTGACAGATGTCATTTTGACAGATGCCATTTTATTTGACCGTTGTTTGACAGTTTTTCTGCAACAAAATAAGCTAGACTTTAGGACTATAATTAACCCTCTGACACCTGAAGCTACAATAATTTTCACAGGATTTATGGTGTATACGATGGGGCATTCTGAAAATGCATTTTTTGTCTATTATTTTGTAATGGCTAATGTTATATAAAATTTAGGTGTTTATAATTACATAATTTCGAAGGCAAAATACATCCAAGAGCAAAAGATTTGGAAATTCGAAAATAATTTTTTTTGACCAAAAAAAAACTAAGGGGTTAGCCCATCCAAATTTTCGATTTTTTTGAAAAAATTGATTTTGTTGAAATTTTGTTCAGGCATAGCGGATCTGACTCTGAACATGATGGTGTTTTCATTTTTTAGATTGAACAAATTGTTTGGGAGAAATTAGGTTCAGAAAATGGGGTTTTCTCAAAATTATAGATTCGAAAGTAAGTTGAAACAATTTATGGTCAATTTTTCAGCAACGGCTAAAGATATCGAAACGAGTGTGGTATCAAATTAAAGCTTGACTTTTTGATTATTATTAATCTACTATTAGTTGTTTCATTTTTTAGATTGAACAAATAGTTTGGGAGAACATGTAAACACAAAAACGATGATTTCTAAAAATTGTAGAATAATTTGACAGCTGTCATTTTATTTGACAGATGTCATTTTATTTGACAGCTGTAATTTTATTTGACAGCTGTAATTTTATTTGGCAGCGGTCATTTTATTTGACAGCTGTAATTTTATTTGACAGCTGTAATTTTATTTGGCAGCGGTCATTTTATTTGACAGCTGTTATTTTATTTGACAGCTGTCATTTCATTTGACAGCTGTCATTTTATTTGACAGCTGTTATTTTATTTGACAGCTGTCATTTTATTTGACAGCTGTCATTTTATTTGACAGCTGTCATTTTATTTGACAGCTGTCATTTTATTTGACAGCTGTAATTTTATTTGGCAGCTGTCATTTTATTTGACAGCTGTCATTTTAATTGACAGATGTCATTTTAATTGACAGATGTCATTTTGACAGCTGTCATTTTGACAGCTGTCATTTTGACAGCTGTCATTTTGACAGATGTCATTTTGACAGATGTCATTTTAATTGACAGATGTCATTTTGACAGCTGTCATTTTGACAGCTGTCATTTTGACAGCTGTCATTTTGACAGTTGTCATTTTGACAGATGTCATTTTGACAGATGTCATTTTGACAGATGTCATTTTGACAGATGTCATTTTGACAGATGCCATTTTGACAGATGTCATTTTGACAGATGCCATTTTGACAGATGCCATTTTGACAGATGTCATTTTGACAGATGACATTTTGACAGCTGTAATTTTGACAGATGTCATTTTGACAGACGTAATTTTGACAGATGTCATTTTGACAGATGCCATGTTGACAGATGTCATTTTGACAGATGTCATTTTGACAGACGTAATTTTGACAGATGTCATTTTGTCAGCTGTCATTTTGACAGCTGTCATTTTGACAGATGTCATTTTGACAGATGTCATTTTGACAGATGTCATTTTGACAGATGACATTTTGACAGCTGTCATTTCGACAGATGTCATTTAGACAGATGTCATTTTGACAGATGTCATTTTGACAGATGTCATTTTGACAGATGACATTTTGACAGATGACATTTTGACAGATGTCATTTTGACAGATGTCATTTCGACAGATGTCATTTTGTCAGATGTCATTTTGTCAGCTGTCATTTTGACAGCTGTCATTTTGACAGATGTCATTTTGACAGATGTCATTTTGACAGATGACATTTTGACAGCTGTCATTTCGACAGCTGTCATTTCGACAGATGTCATTTTGACAGATGTCATTTTGACAGATGTCATTTTGACAGATGTCATTTTGACAGATGTCATTTTGACAGATGTCATTTTGACAGATGTCATTTTGACAGATGACATTTTGACAGCTGTCATTTTGACAGATGTCATTTTGACAGATGTCATTTCGACAGATGTCATGTCATTTTGACAGATGTCATTTTGACAGATGTCATGTCATTTTGACAGATGTCATGTCATTTTGACAGATGTCATGTCATTTTGACAGATGTCATTTTGACAGATGTCATTTCGACAGATGTCATTTTGACAGATGACATTTTGACAGCTGTCATTTTGACAGATGTCATTTTGACAGATGTCATTTTGACAGATGTCATTTTGACAGATGTCATTTTGACAGATGTCATTTTAACATATGTCATTTTGACAGATGTCATTTTGACAGATGTCATTTTGACATATGTCATTTTGACAGATGTCATTTTGACAGATGTCATTTTGACAGATGTCATTTTGTCAGCTGTCATTTTGACAGCTGTCATTTTGACAGATGTCATTTTGACAGATGTCATTTTGACAGATGTCGTTTTGACAGATGACATTTTGACAGCTGTCATTTCGACAGATGTCATTTTGACAGATGTCATTTTGACAGATGTCATTTTGACAGATGTCATTTTGACAGATGTCATTTTGACAGATGTCATTTTGACAGATGTCATTTTGACAGATGTCATTTTGACAGATGACATTTTGACAGATGACATTTTGACAGCTGTCATTTTGACAGATGTCATTTTGACAGATGTCATTTTGACAGATGTCATTTTGACAGATGTCATTTCGACAGATGTCATGTCATTTTGACAGATGTCATTTTGACAGATGTCATGTCATTTTGACAGATGTCATTTCGACAGATGTCATTTCGACAGATGTCATTTTGACAGATGACATTTTGACAGCTGTCATTTTGACAGATGTCATTTTGACAGATGTCATTTTGACAGATGTCATTTTGACAGATGTCATTTTGACAGATGTCATTTTGACATATGTCATTTTGACAGATGTCATTTTGTCAGATGTCATTTTGACAGATGTCATTTTGACAGATGTCATTTTGACAGATGTCATTTTGACAGATGTCATTTTGACAGATGTCATTTTGACAGATGTCATTTTGACAGATGTCATTTTGACAGATGTCATTTTGACAGATGTCATTTTGACAGATGTCATTTTGACAGATGTCATTTTGACAGATGTCATTTTGACAGATGACATTTTGACAGATGCCATTTTATTTGACCGTTGTTTGACAGTTTTTCTGCAACAAAATAAGCTAGACTTTAGGTCTATAATTAACCCTCTGACACCTGTAAGCTACAATAATTTTCACAGGATTTATGGTGTATACGATGGGGCATTCTGAAAATGCATTTTTTGTCTATTATTTTGTAATGGCTAATGTTATATAAAATTTAGGTGTTTATAATTACATAATTTCGAAGGCAAAATACATCCAAGAGCAAAAGATTTGGAAATTCGAAAATAATTTTTTTTGACCAAAAAAAAACTAAGGGGTTAGCCCATCCAAATTTTCGATTTTTTTGAAAAAATTGATTTTGTTGAAATTTTGTTCAGGCATAGCGGATCTGACTCTGAACATGATGGTGTTTTCATTTTTTAGATTGAACAAATTGTTTGGGAGAAATTAGGTTCAGAAAATGGGGTTTTCTCAAAATTAGAGATTCGAAAGTAAGTTGAAACAATTTATGGTCAATTTTTCAGCAACGGCTAAAGATATCGAAACGAGTGTGGTATCAAATTAAAGCTTGACTTTTTGATTATTATTAATCTACTATTAGTTGTTTCATTTTTTAGATTGAACAAATAGTTTGGGAGAACATGGGAACACAAAAACGATGATTTCTAAAAATTTTAGAATAATTTGACAGCTGTCATTTTATTTGACAGCTGTCAGATATTGACATTTTATTTGACATTTAATTTTGACAGATGTCATTTTGACAGATGCCATTTTGACAGATGTCATTTTGACAGATGTCATTTTGACAGACGTAATTTTGACAGATGTCATTTTGACAGCTGTCATTTTGACATTTTGACAGCTGTCATTTTGACATTTTGACAGCTGTCATTTTGACAGCTGTCATTTTGACAGATGTCATTTTGACAGCTGTCATTTTGACAGATGTCATTTTGACAGATGCCATTTTGACAGATGTCATTTTGACAGATGTCATTTTGACAGATGCCATTTTGACAGATGCCATTTTGACAGATGTCATTTTGACAGATGTCATTTTGACAGCTGTCATTTTGACAGATGTCATTTTGACGGATGTCATTTTGACAAATGTCATTTTGACAGATGACATTTTGACAGCTGTCATTTTGACAGATGTCATTTTGACAGATGCCATTTTGACAGATGTCATTTTGACAGATGTCATTTTGACAGCTGTCATTTTGACAGCTGTCATTTTGACAGCTGTCATTTTGACAGCTGTCATTTCGACAGATGTCATTTTGACAGATGTCATTTTGACAGATGTCATTTTGACAGATGTCATTTTGACAGATGTCATTTCGACAGATGTCATTTTGACAGATGTCATTTTGACAGATGTCATTTTGACAGATGTCATTTTGACAGATGTCATTTTGACAGATGTCATTTTGACAGATGTCATTTTGACAGATGTCATTTTGACAGCTGTCATTTTGACAGCTGTCATTTTGACAGATGTCATTTTGACAGATGTCATTTTGACAGATGTCATTTTGACAGATGTCATTTTGACAGATGTCATTTTGACAGATGTCATTGTGACAGATGACATTTTGACAGCTGTCATTTTGACAGATGTCATTTTGACAGATGTCATTTTGACAGATGTCATTTTGACAGATGTCATTTTGACAGATGTCATTTTGACAGATGTCATTTTGACAGATGTCATTTTGACAGATGTCATTTTGACAGATGTCATTTTGACAGATGTCATTTTGACAGATGTCATTTTGACAGATGTCATTTTGACAGATGTCATTTTGACAGATGTCATTTTGACAGATGTCATTTTGACAGCTTTCATTTTGACTGATGTCATTTTGACAGATGTCATTTTGACAGATGTCATTTTGACAGATGTCATTTTGACAGATGTCATTTTGACAGATGTCATTTTGACAGATGTCATTTTGATAGATGTCATTTTGACAGATGTCATTTTGACAGATGTCATTTTGACAGATGTCATTTTGACAGATGTCATTTTGACAGATGTCATTTTGACAGATGTCATTTTGACAGATGTCATTTTGACAGATGTCATTTTGACAGATGTCATTTTGACAGATGTCATTTTGACAGATGTCATTTTGACAGATGTCATTTTGACAGCTGTCATTTTGACAGATGCCATTTTGACAGCTGTCATTTTGACAGATGCCATTTTGACAGATATCATTTTGACAGATGTCATTTTGACAGATGCCATTTTGACAGATGTCATTTTGACAGATGTCATTTTGACAGATGTCATTTTGACAGATGTCATTTTGACAGATGTCATTTTGACAGATGTCATTTTGACAGATGTCATTTTGACAGATGTCATTTTGACAGATGTCATTTTGACAGATGTCATTTTGACAGATGTCATTTTGACAGCTGTCATTTTGACAGATGTCATTTTGACAGCTGTCATTTTGACAGCTGTCATTTTGACAGATGTCATTTTGACAGATGTCATTTTGACAGATGTCATTTTGACAGATGTCATTTTGACAGATGCCATTTTGAGAGATGCCATTTTGACAGATGTCATTTTGACAGATGTCATTTTGACAGATGTCATTTTGACAGATGTCATTTTGACAGATGTCATTTTGACAGATGTCATTTTGAAAGATGACATTTTGACAGCTGTCATTTTGACAGATGTCATTTTGACAGATGTAATTTTGACAGATGTAATTTTGACAGATGTCATTTTGACAGATGACATTTTGACAGCTGTCATTTTGACAGATGTCATTTTGACAGATGTCATTTTGACAGCTGTCATTTTGACAGATGTCATATTGACAGCTGTCATTTTGATAGATGTCATTTTGACAGAACAAAACAAGCTAGACTTTAGGACTATAATTAACCCTCTGACACCTGTAAGCTACAATAATTTTCACAGGATTTATGGTGTATACGATGGGGCATTCTGAAAATGCATTTTTTGTCTATTATTTTGTAATGGCTAATGTTATATAAAATTTAGGTGTTTATAATTACATAATTTCGAAGGCAAAATACATCCAAGAGCAAAAGATTTGTAAATTCGAAAATAATTTTTTTTGACCAAAAAAAAAACTAAGGGGTTAGCCCATCCAAATTTTCGATTTTTTTGAAAAAATTGATTTTGTTGAAATTTTGTTCAGGCATAGCGGATCTGACTCTGAACATGATGGTGTTTTCATTTTTTAGATTGAACAAATTGTTTGGGAGAAATTAGGTTCAGAAAATGGGGTTTTCTCAAAATTAGAGATTCGAAAGTAAGTTGAAACAATTTATGGTCAATTTTTCAGCAACGGCTAAAGATATCGAAACGAGTGTGGTATCAAATTAAAGCTTGACTTTTTGATTATTATTAATCTACTATAAATTGTTTCATTTTTTAGATTGAACAAATAGTTTGGGAGAACATGGGAACACAAAAAGGATGATTTCTAAAAATTGTAGAATAATTTGACAGCTGTCGTTTTATTTGACAGCTGTAATTTTATTTGACAGCTGTCATTTTATTTGGCAGCTGTCATTTTATTTGACAGCTGTCGTTTTATTTGACAGCTGTCATTTTATTTGACAGCTGTCATTTTATTTGACAGCTGTCATTTTGACAGATGTCATTTTGACAGATGTAATTTTGACAGATGTAATTTTGACAGATGTCATTTTTGACAGATGTCATTTTGACAGATGTCATTTTGACAGATGTCATTTTGACAGTGTCATTTTGACAGATGTCATTTTGACAGATGTCATTTTGACAGATGTCATTTTGACAGATGTCATTTTGACAGATGTCATTTTGACAGATGTCATTTTGACAGATGACATTTTGACAGCTGTCATTTTGACAGATGACATTTTGACAGATGACATTTTGACAGATGACATTTTGACAGCTGTCCTTTGGATCAAATTAAAGCTTGACTTTCCGATTATTATTAATCTATTTTTTAGATTGAACAAATAGTTTGGGAGAACATGGGAACACAAAAAGAATGATTTCTAAAAATTGTAGAATAATTTGACAGCTGTTATTTTATTTGACAGCTGTCATTTTATTTGACAGCTGCCATTTTTTTTGACAGCTGTCATTTTATTTGACAGCTGTCATTTTATTTGACAGCTGTCATTTTATTTGACAGCTGTCATATTATTTGACAGCTGTCATTTTATTTGACAGCTGTCATTTTATTTGACAGCTGTCATTTTGACAGATGTCATTTTGACAGATGTAATTTTGACAGATGTCATTTTTGACAGATGTCATTTTGACAGATGTCATTTTGACAGATGTAATTTTGACAGATGTCATTTTTGACAGATGTCATTTTGACAGATGTCATTTTGACAGATGTCATTTTGACAGTGTCATTTTGACAGATGTCATTTTGACAGATGTCATTTTGACAGATGTCATTTTGACAGATGTCATTTTGACAGATGTCATTTTGACAGATGCCATTTTATTTGACAGTTGTTTGACAGTTTTTCTGCAACAAAATAAGCTAGACTTTAGGACTATAATTAACCCTCTGATACCTGTAAGCTACAATAATTTTCACAGGATTTATGGTGTATACGATGGGGCATTCTGAAAATGCATTTTTTGTCTATTATTTTGTAATGGCTAATGTTATACAAAATTTAGGTATTTATAATTACATAATTTCGAAGGCAAAGTACATCCAAGAGCAAAAGATTTGGAAATTCGAAAAGAATTTTTTTTGACCAAAAAAAAAACTAAGGGGTTAGCCCATCCAAATTTTCGATTTTTTTGAAAAAATGGATTTTGTTGAAATTTTGTTCAGGCATAGCGGATCTGACTCTGAACATGATGGTGTTTTCATTTTTTAGATTGAACAAATTGTTTGGGAGAAATTAGGTTCAGAAAATGGGGTTTTCTCAAAATTAGAGATTCGAAAGTAAGTTGAAACAATGTATGGTCAATTTTTCAGCAACGGCTAAAGATATCGAAACGAGTGATTATTATTAATCTACTATTAGTTGTTTCATTTTTTAGATTGAACAAATAGTTTGGGAGAACATGGGAACACAAAAAGGATGATTTCTAAAAATTGTAGAATAATTTGACAGCTGTCATTTTATTTGACAGCTGTCATTTTATTTGACAGCTGTCATTTTATTTGACAGCTGTCATTTTATTTGACAGCTGTCATTTTATTTCACAGCTGTCATTTTATTTGACAGCTGTCATTTTATTTGACAGCTGTCATTTTATTTGACAGCTGTCATTTTATTTGACAGTTGTCATTTTGACAGATGTCATTTTGACAGATGTCATATTGACAGTTGTCATTTTGACAGCTGTCATTTTGACAGATGTCATTTTGACAAATGCCATTATATTTGACAACTGTAATTTTATTCGACTGTTGTTTGACAGTTTTTCTGCAACAAAATAAGCTAGACTTTAGGACTATAATTAACCCTCTGACACCTGAAGCTACAATAATTTTCACAGGATTTATGGTGTATACGATGGGGCATTCTGAAAATGCATTTTTTGTCTATTATTTTTTAATGGCTAATGTTATATAAAATTTAGGATGATTTCTAAAAATTGTAGAATAATTTGACAGCTGTCATTTTATTTGACAGCTGTCATTTTATTTGACAGCTGTCATTTTATTTGACAGCTGTCATTTTATTTCACAGCTGTCATTTTATTTGACAGCTGTCATTTTATTTGACAGCTGTCATTTTATTTGACAGCTGTCATTTTATTTGACAGTTGTCATTTTGACAGATGTCATTTTGACAGTTGTCATATTGACAGATGTCATTTGACAGATGTCATTTTGACAGTTGTCATTTTGACAGATGTCATATTGACAGTTGTCATTTTGACAGATGTCATTTTGACAGATGTCATATTGACAGTTGTCATTTTGACAGCTGTCATTTTGACAGATGTCATTTTGACAGTTGTCATATTGACAGATGTCATTTGACAGATGTCATTTTGACAGTTGTCATTTTGACAGATGTCATATTGACAGTTGTCATTTTGACAGATGTCATTTTGACAGATGTCATATTGACAGTTGTCATTTTGACAGCTGTCATTTTGACAAATGCCATTATATTTGACAACTGTAATTTTATTCGACTGTTGTTTGACAGTTTTTCTGCAACAAAATAAGCTAGACTTTAGGACTATAATTAACCCTCTGACACCTGAAGCTACAATAATTTTCACAGGATTTATGGTGTATACGATGGGGCATTCTGAAAATGCATTTTTTGTCTATTATTTTGTAATGGCTAATGTTATATAAAATTTAGGTGTTTATAATTACATAATTTCGAAGGCAAAATACATCCAAGAGCAAAAGATTTGGAAATTCGAAAATAATTTTTTTTGACCAAAAAAAAACTAAGGGGTTAGCCCATCCAAATTTTCGATTTTTTTGAAAAAATTGATTTTGTTGAAATTTTGTTCAGGCATAGCGGATCTGACTCTGAACATGATGGTGTTTTCATTTTTTAGATTGAACAAATTGTTTGGGAGAAATTAGGTTCAGAAAATGGGGTTTTCTCAAAATTAGATATTCGAAAGTAAGTTGAAAAAATGCATGGTCAATTTTTCAGCAACGGCTAAAGATATCGAAACGAGTGTGGTATCAAATTAAAGCTTGACTTTCCGATTATTATTAATCTATTTTTTAGATTGAACAAATAGTTTGGGAGAACATGGGAACACAAAAAGGATGATTTCTAAAAATTGTAGAATAATTTGACAGCTGTCATTTTATTTGACAGCTGTCATTTTATTTGACAGCTGTCATTTTATTTGACAGCTGTCATTTTATTTGACAGCTGTCATTTTTTTTGACAGCTGTCATTTTATTTGACAGCTGTCATTTTATTTGACAGCTGTCATTTTATTTGACAGCTGTCATTTTATTTGACAGCTGTCATTTTATTTGACAGCTGTCATTTTATTTGACAGCTGTCATTTTATTTGACAGCTGTCATTTTTTTTGACAGCTGTCAAATAAAATGACAGCTGTCATTTTGACAGATGTCATTTTGACAGATGTCATTTTGACAGATGTCATTTTTGACAGATGTCATTTTGACAGATGTCATTTTGACAGATGTCATTTTGACAGTGTCATTTTGACAGATGTCATTTTGACAGATGTCATTTTGACAGATGTCATTTTGACAGATGTCATTTTGACAGATGTCATTTTGACAGATGTCATTTTGACAGATGTCATTTTGACAGATGTCATTTTGACAGATGTCATTTTGACAGATGACATTTTGACAGCTGTCATTTTGACAGATGACATTTTGACAGCTGTCCTTTGGACAGCTGTCATTTGGACAGATGTCATTTTGACAGATGCCATTTTATTTGACAGTTGTTTGACAGTTTTTCTGCAACAAAATAAGCTAGACTTTAGGACTATAATTAACCCTCTGATACCTGTAAGCTACAATAATTTTCACAGGATTTATGGTGTATACGATGGGGCATTCTGAAAATGCATTTTTTGTCTATTATTTTGTAATGGCTAATGTTATATAAAATTTAGGTGTTTATAATTACATATTTTCGAAGGCAAAATACATCCAAGAGCAAAAGATTTGGAAATTCGAAAATAATTTTTTTTGACCAAAAAAAAACTAAGGGGTTAGCCCATCCAAATTTTCGATTTTTTTGAAAAAATTGATTTTGTTGAAATTTTGTTCAGGCATAGCGGATCTGACTCTGAACATGATGGTGTTTTCATTTTTTAGATTGAACAAATTGTTTGGGAGAAATTAGGTTCAGAAAATGGGGTTTTCTTAAAATTAGAGATTCGAAAGTAAGTTGAAACAATGTATGGTCAATTTTTCAGCAACGGCTAAAGATATCGAAACGAGTGTGATATCAAATTAAAGCTTGACTTTTTGATTATTATTAATCTACTATTAGTTGTTTAATTTTTTAGATTAAACAAATAGTTTGGGAGAACATGGGAACACAAAAAGGATGATTTCTAAAAATTGTAGAATAATTTGACAGCTGTCATTTTATTTGACAGCTGTCATTTTATTTGACAGCTGTCATTTTATTTGACAGCTGTCATTTTATTTGACAGCTGTCATTTTATTTGACAGCTGTCATTTTATTTGACAGCTGTCATTTTATTTGACAGCTGTCATTTTATTTGACAGCTGTCATTTTATTTGACAGCTGTCATTTTATTTCACAGCTGTCATTTTATTTGACAGCTGTCATTTTATTTGACAGCTGTCATTTTATTTGACAGCTGTCATTTTATTTGACAGCTGTCATTTTATTTGACAGCTGTCATTTTATTTGACAGCTGTCATTTTATTTGACAGCTGTCATTTTATTTGACAGCTGTCATTTTATTTGACAGCTGTCATTTTATTTGACAGTTGTCATTTTGACAGATGTCATTTTGACAGTTGTCATATTGACAGATGTCATTTGACAGATGTCATTTTGACAGTTGTCATTTTGACAGATGTCATATTGACAGTTGTCATTTTGACAGATGTCATTTTGACAGATGTCATATTGACAGTTGTCATTTTGACAGCTGTCATTTTGACAGATGTCATTTTGACAAATGCCATTATATTTGACAACTGTAATTTTATTCGACTGTTGTTTGACAGTTTTTCTGCAACAAAATAAGCTAGACTTTAGGACTATAATTAACCCTCTGACACCTGAAGCTACAATAATTTTCACAGGATTTATGGTGTATACGATGGGGCATTCTGAAAATGCATTTTTTGTCTATTATTTTGTAATGGCTAATGTTATATAAAATTTAGGTGTTTATAATTACATAATTTCGAAGGCAAAATACATCCAAGAGCAAAAGATTTGGAAATTCGAAAATAATTTTTTTTGACCAAAAAAAAACTAAGGGGTTAGCCCATCCAAATTTTCGATTTTTTTGAAAAAATTGATTTTGTTGAAATTTTGTTCAGGCATAGCGGATCTGACTCTGAACATGAGTCATTTTTTAGATTGAACAAATAGTTTGGGAGAACACGGGAACACAAAAAGGATGATTTCTAAAAATTGTAGAATAATCTGACAGCTGTCATTTTATTTGACAGCTGTCATTTTATTTGACAGCTGTCATTTTATTTGACAGCTGTCATTTTATTTGACAGCTGTCATTTTATTTCACAGCTGTCATTTTATTTGACAGCTGTCATTTTATTTGACAGCTGTCATTTTATTTGACAGCTGTCATTTTATTTGACAGCTGTCATTTTATTTGACAGCTGTCATTTTATTTGACAGTTGTCATTTTGACAGATGTCATTTTGACAGTTGTCATATTGACAGATGTCATTTGACAGATGTCATTTTGACAGCTGTCATTTTGACAGATGTCATATTGACAGTTGTCATTTTGACAGATGTCATTTTGACAGATGTCATATTGACAGTTGTCATTTTGACAGCTGTCATTTTGACAGATGTCATTTTGACAGTTGTCATATTGACAAATGTCATTTGACAGATGTCATTTTGACAGTTGTCATTTTGACAGATGTCATATTGACAGTTGTCATTTTGACAGATGTCATTTTGACAGATGTAATTTTGACAGATGTAATTTTGACAGATGTCATTTTTGACAGATGTCATTTTGACAGATGTCATTTTGACAGATGTCATTTTGACAGATGTCATTTTGACAGTGTCATTTTGACAGATGTCATTTTGACAGATGTCATTTTGACAGATGTCATTTTGACAGATGTCATTTTGACAGATGTCATTTTGACAGATGTCATTTTGACAGATGTCATTTTGACAGATGACATTTTGACAGCTGTCATTTTGACAGATGACATTTTGACAGATGACATTTTGACAGCTGTCCTTTGGATCAAATTAAAGCTTGACTTTCCGATTATTATTGGCTAATGTTATATAAAATTTAGGATGATTTCTAAAAATTGTAGAATAATTTGACAGCTGTCATTTTATTTGACAGCTGTCATTTTATTTGACAGCTGTCATTTTATTTGACAGCTGTCATTTTATTTGACAGCTGTCATTTTATTTCACAGCTGTCATTTTATTTGACAGCTGTCATTTTATTTGACAGCTGTCATTTTATTTGACAGCTGTCATTTTATTTGACAGCTGTCATTTTATTTGACAGTTGTCATTTTGACAGATGTCATTTTGACAGTTGTCATATTGACAGATGTCATTTGACAGATGTCATTTTGACAGTTGTCATTTTGACAGATGTCATATTGACAGTTGTCATTTTGACAGATGTCATTTTGACAGATGTCATATTGACAGTTGTCATTTTGACAGCTGTCATTTTGACAGATGTCATTTTGACAGTTGTCATATTGACAGATGTCATTTGACAGATGTCATTTTGACAGTTGTCATTTTGACAGATGTCATATTGACAGTTGTCATTTTGACAGATGTCATTTTGACAGATGTCATATTGACAGTTGTCATTTTGACAGCTGTCATTTTGACAAATGCCATTATATTTGACAACTGTAATTTTATTCGACTGTTGTTTGACAGTTTTTCTGCAACAAAATAAGCTAGACTTTAGGACTATAATTAACCCTCTGACACCTGAAGCTACAATAATTTTCACAGGATTTATGGTGTATACGATGGGGCATTCTGAAAATGCATTTTTTGTCTATTATTTTGTAATGGCTAATGTTATATAAAATTTAGGTGTTTATAATTACATAATTTCGAAGGCAAAATACATCCAAGAGCAAAAGATTTGGAAATTCGAAAATAATTTTTTTTGACCAAAAAAAAACTAAGGGGTTAGCCCATCCAAATTTTCGATTTTTTTGAAAAAATTGATTTTGTTGAAATTTTGTTCAGGCATAGCGGATCTGACTCTGAACATGATGGTGTTTTCATTTTTTAGATTGAACAAATTGTTTGGGAAATTAGGTTCAGAAAATGGGGTTTTCTCAAAATTAGATATTCGAAAGTAAGTTGAAAAAATGCATGGTCAATTTTTCAGCAACGGCTAAAGATATCGAAACGAGTGTGGTATCAAATTAAAGCTTGACTTTCCGATTATTATTAATCTATTTTTTAGATTGAACAAATAGTTTGGGAGAACATGGGAACACAAAAAGGATGATTTCTAAAAATTGTAGAATAATTTGACAGCTGTCATTTTATTTGACAGCTGTCATTTTATTTGACAGCTGTCATTTTATTTGACAGCTGTCATTTTATTTGACAGCTGTCATTTTATTTGACAGCTGTCATTTTTTTTGACAGCTGTCATTTTATTTGACAGCTGTCATTTTATTTGACAGCTGTCATTTTATTTGACAGCTGTCATTTTATTTGACAGCTGTCATTTTATTTGACAGCTGTCATTTTATTTGACAGCTGTCATTTTATTTGACAGCTGTCATTTTTTTTGACAGCTGTCATTTAATTTGACAGCTGTCATTTTATTTGACAGCTGTCATTTTATTTGACAGCTGTCATTTTGACAGATGTCATTTTGACAGATGTCATTTTGACAGATGTCATTTTTGACAGATGTCATTTTGACAGATGTCATTTTGACAGATGTCATTTTGACAGTGTCATTTTGACAGATGTCATTTTGACAGATGTCATTTTGACAGATGTCATTTTGACAGATGTCATTTTGACAGATGTCATTTTGACAGATGTCATTTTGACAGATGACATTTTGACAGCTGTCATTTTGACAGATGACATTTTGACAGCTGTCCTTTGGACAGCTGTCATTTGGACAGATGTCATTTTGACAGATGTCATTTTGACAGATGCCATTTTATTTGACAGTTGTTTGACAGTTTTTCTGCAACAAAATAAGCTAGACTTTAGGACTATAATTAACCCTCTGATACCTGTAAGCTACAATAATTTTCACAGGATTTATGGTGTATACGATGGGGCATTCTGAAAATGCATTTTTTGTCTATTATTTTGTAATGGCTAATGTTATATAAAATTTAGGTGTTTATAATTACATAATTTCGAAGGCAAAATACATCCAAGAGCAAAAGATTTGGAAATTCGAAAATAATTTTTTTTGACCAAAAAAAAACTAAGGGGTTAGCCCATCCAAATTTTCGATTTTTTTTGAAAAAATTGATTTTGTTGAAATTTTGTTCAGGCATAGCGGATCTGACTCTGAACATGATGGTGTTTTCATTTTTTAGATTGAACAAATTGTTTGGGAGAAATTAGGTTCAGAAAATGGGGTTTTCTTAAAATTAGAGATTCGAAAGTAAGTTGAAACAATGTATGGTCAATTTTTCAGCAACGGCTAAAGATATCGAAACGAGTGTGATATCAAATTAAAGCTTGACTTTTTGATTATTATTAATCTACTATTAGTTGTTTAATTTTTTAGATTAAACAAATAGTTTGGGAGAACATGGGAACACAAAAAGGATGATTTCTAAAAATTGTAGAATAATTTGACAGCTGTCATTTTATTTGACAGCTGTCATTTTATTTGACAGCTGTCATTTTATTTGACAGCTGTCATTTTATTTGACAGCTGTCATTTTATTTGACAGCTGTCATTTTATTTGACAGCTGTCATTTTATTTGACAGCTGTCATTTTATTTGACAGCTGTCATTTTATTTGACAGCTGTCATTTTATTTCACAGCTGTCATTTTATTTGACAGCTGTCATTTTATTTGACAGCTGTCATTTTATTTGGCAGCTGTCATTTTATTTGACAGCTGTCATTTTATTTGACAGCTGTCATTTTATTTGACAGCTGTCATTTTATTTGACAGCTGTCATTTTATTTGACAGTTGTCATTTTGACAGATGTCATTTTGACAGTTGTCATATTGACAGATGTCATTTGACAGATGTCATTTTGACAGTTGTCATTTTGACAGATGTCATATTGACAGTTGTCATTTTGACAGATGTCATTTTGACAGATGTCATATTGACAGTTGTCATTTTGACAGCTGTCATTTTGACAGATGTCATTTTGACAAATGCCATTATATTTGACAACTGTAATTTTATTCGACTGTTGTTTGACAGTTTTTCTGCAACAAAATAAGCTAGACTTTAGGACTATAATTAACCCTCTGACACCTGAAGCTACAATAATTTTCACAGGATTTATGGTGTATACGATGGGGCATTCTGAAAATGCATTTTTTGTCTATTATTTTGTAATGGCTAATGTTATATAAAATTTAGGTGTTTATAATTACATAATTTCGAAGGCAAAATACATCCAAGAGCAAAAGATTTGTAAATTCGAAAATAATTTTTTTTGACCAAAAAAAAACTAAGGGGTTAGCCCATCCAAATTTTAGATTTTTTTGAAAAAATTGATTTTGTTGAAATTTTGTTCAGGCATAGCGGATCTGACTCTGAACATGAGTCATTTTTTAGATTGAACAAATAGTTTGGGAGAACACGGGAACACAAAAAGGATGATTTCTAAAAATTGTAGAATAATCTGACAGCTGTCATTTTATTTGACAGCTGTCATTTTATTTGACAGCTGTCATTTTATTTGACAGCTGTCATTTTATTTGACAGCTGTCATTTTATTTGACAGCTGTCATTTTATTTCACAGCTGTCATTTTATTTGACAGCTGTCATTTTATTTGACAGCTGTCATTTTATTTGACAGCTGTCATTTTATTTGACAGCTGTCATTTTATTTGACAGTTGTCATTTTGACAGATGTCATTTTGACAGTTGTCATATTGACAGATGTCATTTGACAGATGTCATTTTGACAGTTGTCATTTTGACAGATGTCATATTGACAGTTGTCATTTTGACAGATGTCATTTTGACAGATGTCATATTGACAGTTGTCATTTTGACAGCTGTCATTTTGACAGATGTCATTTTGACAGTTGTCATATTGACAGATGTCATTTGACAGATGTCATTTTGACAGTTGTCATTTTGACAGATGTCATATTGACAGTTGTCATTTTGACAGATGTCATTTTGACAGATGTCATATTGACAGTTGTCATTTTGACAGCTGTCATTTTGACAAATGCCATTATATTTGACAACTGTAATTTTATTCGACTGTTGTTTGACAGTTTTTCTGCAACAAAATAAGCTAGACTTTAGGACTATAATTAACCCTCTGACACCTGAAGCTACAATAATTTTCACAGGATTTATGGTGTATACGATGGGGCATTCTGAAAATGCATTTTTTGTCTATTATTTTGTAATGGCTAATGTTATATAAAATTTAGGTGTTTATAATTACATAATTTCGAAGGCAAAATACATCCAAGAGCAAAAGATTTGGAAATTCGAAAATAATTTTTTTTGACCAAAAAAAAACTAAGGGGTTTTTGACCATCCAAATTTTCGATTTTTTTGAAAAAATTGATTTTGTTGAAATTTTGTTCAGGCATAGCGGATCTGACTCTGAACATGATGGTGTTTTCATTTTTTAGATTGAACAAATTGTTTGGGAGAAATTAGGTTCAGAAAATGGGGTTTTCTCAAAATTAGATATTCGAAAGTAAGTTGAAAAAATGCATGGTCAATTTTTCAGCAACGGCTAAAGATATCGAAACGAGTGTGGTATCAAATTAAAGCTTGACTTTCCGATTATTATTAATCTATTTTTTAGATTGAACAAATAGTTTGGGAGAACATGGGAACACAAAAAGGATGATTTCTAAAAATTGTAGAATAATTTGACAGCTGTCATTTTATTTGACAGCTGTCATTTTATTTGACAGCTGTCATTTTATTTGACAGCTTTCATTTTTTTTGACAGCTGTCATTTTATTTGACAGCTGTCATTTTATTTGACAGCTGTCATTTTATTTGACAGCTGTCATTTTATTTGACAGCTGTCATTTTATTTGACAGCTGTCATTTTATTTGACAGCTGTCATTTTATTTGACAGCTGTCATTTTTTTTTACAGCTGTTATTTAATTTGACAGCTGTCATTTTATTTGACAGCTGTCATTTTATTTGACAGCTGTCATTTTGACAGATGTCATTTTGACAGATGTCATTTTGACAGATGTCATTTTTGACAGATGTCATTTTGACAGATGTCATTTTTGACAGATGTCATTTTGACAGATGTCATTTTGACAGATGTCATTTTGACAGTGTCATTTTGACAGATGTCATTTTGACAGATGTCATTTTGACAGATGTCATTTTGACAGATGTCATTTTGACAGATGTCATTTTGACAGATGTCATTTTGACAGATGTCATTTTGACAGATGTCATTTTGACAGATGTCATTTTGACAGATGTCATTTTGACAGATGACATTTTGACAGCTGTCATTTTGACAGATGACATTTTGACAGCTGTCCTTTGGACAGCTGTCATTTGGACAGATGTCATTTTGACAGATGTCATTTTGACAGATGCCATTTTATTTGACAGTTGTTTGACAGTTTTTCTGCAACAAAATAAGCTAGACTTTAGGACTATAATTAACCCTCTGATACCTGTAAGCTACAATAATTTTCACAGGATTTATGGTGTATACGATGGGGCATTCTGAAAATGCATTTTTTGTCTATTATTTTGTAATGGCTAATGTTATATAAAATTTAGGTGTTTATAATTACATAATTTCGAAGGCAAAATACATCCAAGAGCAAAAGATTTGGAAATTCGAAAATAATTTTTTTTGACCAAAAAAAAACTAAGGGGTTAGCCCATCCAAATTTTCGATTTTTTTGAAAAAATTGATTTTGTTGAAATTTTGTTCAGGCATAGCGGATCTGACTCTGAACATGATGGTGTTTTCATTTTTTAGATTGAACAAATTGTTTGGGAGAAATTAGGTTCAGAAAATGGGGTTTTCTTAAAATTAGAGATTCGAAAGTAAGTTGAAACAATGTATGGTCAATTTTTCAGCAACGGCTAAAGATATCGAAACGAGTGTGATATCAAATTAAAGCTTGACTTTTTGATTATTATTAATCTACTATTAGTTGTTTAATTTTTTAGATTAAACAAATAGTTTGGGAGAACATGGGAACACAAAAAGGATGATTTCTAAAAATTGTAGAATAATTTGACAGCTGTCATTTTATTTGACAGCTGTCATTTTATTTGACAGCTGTCATTTTATTTGACAGCTGTCATTTTATTTGACAGCTGTCATTTTATTTGACAGCTGTCATTTTATTTGACAGCTGTCATTTTATTTGACAGCTGTCATTTTATTTGACAGCTGTCATTTTATTTGACAGCTGTCATTTTATTTGACAGCTGTCATTTTATTTCACAGCTGTCATTTTATTTGACAGCTGTCATTTTATTTGACAGCTGTCATTTTATTTGACAGCTGTCATTTTATTTGACAGCTGTCATTTTATTTGACAGTTGTCATTTTGACAGATGTCATTTTGACAGTTGTCATATTGACAGATGTCATTTGACAGATGTCATTTTGACAGTTGTCATTTTGACAGATGTCATATTGACAGTTGTCATTTTGACAGATGTCATTTTGACAGATGTCATATTGACAGTTGTCATTTTGACAGCTGTCATTTTGACAGATGTCATTTTGACAAATGCCATTATATTTGACAACTGTAATTTTATTCGACTGTTGTTTGACAGTTTTTCTGCAACAAAATAAGCTAGACTTTAGGACTATAATTAACCCTCTGACACCTGAAGCTACAATAATTTTCACAGGATTTATGGTGTATACGATGGGGCATTCTGAAAATGCATTTTTTGTCTATTATTTTGTAATGGCTAATGTTATATAAAATTTAGGTGTTTATAATTACATAATTTCGAAGGCAAAATACATCCAAGAGCAAAAGATTTGTAAATTCGAAAATAATTTTTTTTGACCAAAAAAAAACTAAGGGGTTAGCCCATCCAAATTTTCGATTTTTTTGAAAAAATTGATTTTGTTGAAATTTTGTTCAGGCATAGCGGATCTGACTCTGAACATGAGTCATTTTTTAGATTGAACAAATAGTTTGGGAGAACACGGGAACACAAAAAGGATGATTTCTAAAAATTTTAGAATAATCTGACAGCTGTCATTTTATTTGACAGCTGTCATTTTATTTGACAGCTGTCATTTTATTTGACAGCTGTCATTTTATTTGACAGCTGTCATTTTATTTGACAGCTGTCATTTTATTTGACAGCTGTCATTTTATTTGACAGCTGTCATTTTATTTGACAGCTGTCATTTTATTTGACAGTTGTCATTTTGACAGATGTCATTTTGACAGATGTCATTTTGACAGTTGTCATATTGACAGATGTCATTTGACAGATGTCATTTTGACAGATGTCATATTGACAGTTGTCATTTTGACAGCTGTCATTTTGACAGATGTCATTTTGACAAATGCCATTATATTTGACAACTGTAATTTTATTCGACTGTTGTTTGACAGTTTTTCTGCAACAAAATAAGCTAGACTTTAGGACTATAATTAACCCTCTGACACCTGAAGCTACAATAATTTTCACAGGATTTATGGTGTATACGATGGGGCATTCTGAAAATGCATTTTTTGTCTATTATTTTGTAATGGCTAATGTTATATAAAATTTAGGTGTTTATAATTACATAATTTCGAAGGCAAAATACATCCAAGAGCAAAAGATTTGTAAATTCGAAAATAATTTTTTTTGACCAAAAAAAAACTAAGGGGTTAGCCCATCCAAATTTTAGATTTTTTTGAAAAAATTGATTTTGTTGAAATTTTGTTCAGGCATAGCGGATCTGACTCTGAACATGAGTCATTTTTTAGATTGAACAAATAGTTTGGGAGAACACGGGAACACAAAAAGGATGATTTCTAAAAATTGTAGAATAATCTGACAGCTGTCATTTTATTTGACAGCTGTCATTTTATTTGACAGCTGTCATTTTATTTGACAGCTGTCATTTTATTTGACAGCTGTCATTTTATTTGACAGCTGTCATTTTATTTCACAGCTGTCATTTTATTTGACAGCTGTCATTTTATTTGACAGCTGTCATTTTATTTGACAGCTGTCATTTTATTTGACAGTTGTCATTTTGACAGATGTCATTTTGACAGTTGTCATATTGACAGATGTCATTTGACAGATGTCATTTTGACAGTTGTCATTTTGACAGATGTCATATTGACAGTTGTCATTTTGACAGATGTCATTTTGACAGATGTCATATTGACAGTTGTCATTTTGACAGCTGTCATTTTGACAGATGTCATTTTGACAGTTGTCATATTGACAGATGTCATTTGACAGATGTCATTTTGACAGTTGTCATTTTGACAGATGTCATATTGACAGTTGTCATTTTGACAGATGTCATTTTGACCGATGTCATATTGACAGTTGTCATTTTGACAGCTGTCATTTTGACAAATGCCATTATATTTGACAACTGTAATTTTATTCGACTGTTGTTTGACAGTTTTTCTGCAACAAAATAAGCTAGACTTTAGGACTATAATTAACCCTCTGACACCTGAAGCTACAATAATTTTCACAGGATTTATGGTGTATACGATGGGGCATTCTGAAAATGCATTTTTTGTCTATTATTTTGTAATGGCTAATGTTATATAAAATTTAGGTGTTTATAATTACATAATTTCGAAGGCAAAATACATCCAAGAGCAAAAGATTTGGAAATTCGAAAATAATTTTTTTTGACCAAAAAAAAACTAAGGGGTTAGCCCATCCAAATTTTCGATTTTTTTGAAAAAATTGATTTTGTTGAAATTTTGTTCAGGCATAG
Source organism: Hydrotaea cyrtoneurina (assembly GCA_958296145.1). Lineage (NCBI taxonomy): Eukaryota > Metazoa > Arthropoda > Insecta > Diptera > Muscidae > Hydrotaea > Hydrotaea cyrtoneurina. Next base: position 56,407,389 of record OY282516.1, on the reverse strand, counting down.
CGGATCTGACTCTGAACATGAGTCATTTTTTAGATTGAACAAATAGTTTGGGAGAACACGGGAACACAAAAAGGATGATTTCTAAAAATTTTAGAATAATCTGACAGCTGTCATTTTATTTGACAGCTGTCATTTTATTTGACAGCTGTCATTTTATTTGACAGCTGTCATTTTATTTGACAGCTGTCATTTTATTTGACAGCTGTCATTTTATTTCACAGCTGTCATTTTATTTGACAGCTGTCATTTTATTTGACAGCTGTCATTTTATTTGACAGCTGTCATTTTATTTGACAGTTGTCATTTTGACAGATGTCATTTTGACAGTTGTCATATTGACAGATGTCATTTGACAGATGTCATTTTGACAGTTGTCATTTTGACAGATGTCATATTGACAGTTGTCATTTTGACAGATGTCATTTTGACAGATGTCATATTGACAGTTGTCATTTTGACAGCTGTCATTTTGACAGATGTCATTTTGACAAATGCCATTATATTTGACAACTGTAATTTTATTCGACTGTTGTTTGACAGTTTTTCTGCAACAAAATAAGCTAGACTTTAGGACTATAATTAACCCTCTGACACCTGAAGCTACAATAATTTTCACAGGATTTATGGTGTATACGATGGGGCATTCTGAAAATGCATTTTTTGTCTATTATTTTGTAATGGCTAATGTTATATAAAATTTAGGTGTTTATAATTACATAATTTCGAAGGCAAAATACATCCAAGAGCAAAAGATTTGTAAATTCGAAAATAATTTTTTTTGACCAAAAAAAAACTAAGGGGTTAGCCCATCCAAATTTTAGATTTTTTTGAAAAAATTGATTTTGTTGAAATTTTGTTCAGGCATAGCGGATCTGACTCTGAACATGAGTCATTTTTTAGATTGAACAAATAGTTTGGGAGAACACGGGAACACAAAAAGGATGATTTCTAAAAATTGTAGAATAATCTGACAGCTGTCATTTTATTTGACAGCTGTCATTTTATTTGACAGCTGTCATTTTATTTGACAGCTGTCATTTTATTTGACAGTTGTCATTTTGACAGATGTCATTTTGACAGTTGTCATATTGACAGATGTCATTTGACAGATGTCATTTTGACAGTTGTCATTTTGACAGATGTCATATTGACAGTTGTCATTTTGACAGATGTCATTTTGACAGATGTCATATTGACAGTTGTCATTTTGACAGCTGTCATTTTGACAGATGTCATTTTGACAGTTGTCATATTGACAGATGTCATTTGACAGATGTCATTTTGACAGTTGTCATTTTGACAGATGTCATATTGACAGTTGTCATTTTGACAGATGTCATTTTGACAGATGTCATATTGACAGTTGTCATTTTGACAGCTGTCATTTTGACAAATGCCATTATATTTGACAACTGTAATTTTATTCGACTGTTGTTTGACAGTTTTTCTGCAACAAAATAAGCTAGACTTTAGGACTATAATTAACCCTCTGACACCTGAAGCTACAATAATTTTCACAGGATTTATGGTGTATACGATGGGGCATTCTGAAAATGCATTTTTTGTCTATTATTTTGTAATGGCTAATGTTATATAAAATTTAGGTGTTTATAATTACATAATTTCGAAGGCAAAATACATCCAAGAGCAAAAGATTTGGAAATTCGAAAATAATTTTTTTTGACCAAAAAAAAACTAAGGGGTTAGCCCATCCAAATTTTCGATTTTTTTGAAAAAATTGATTTTGTTGAAATTTTGTTCAGGCATAGCGGATCTGACTCTGAACATGATGGTGTTTTCATTTTTTAGATTGAACAAATTGTTTGGGAGAAATTAGGTTCAGAAAATGGGGTTTTCTCAAAATTAGATATTCGAAAGTAAGTTGAAAAAATGCATGGTCAATTTTTCAGCAACGGCTAAAGATATCGAAACGAGTGTGGTATCAAATTAAAGCTTGACTTTCCGATTATTATTAATCTATTTTTTAGATTGAACAAATAGTTTGGGAGAACATGGGAACACAAAAAGGATGATTTCTAAAAATTGTAGAATAATTTGACAGCTGTCATTTTATTTGACAGCTGTCATTTTATTTGACAGCTGTCATTTTATTTGACAGCTGTCATTTTATTTGACAGCTGTCATTTTATTTGACAGCTGTCATTTTATTTGACAGCTGTCATTTTATTTGACAGCTGTCATTTTATTTGACAGCTGTCATTTTATTTGACAGCTGTCATTTTATTTGACAGCTGTCATTTTTTTTGACAGCTTGTATTTAATTTGACAGCTGTCATTTTATTTGACAGCTGTCATTTTATTTGACAGCTGTCATTTTGACAGATGTCATTTTGACAGATGTCATTTTGACAGATGTCATTTTTGACAGATGTCATTTTGACAGATGTCATTTTGACAGATGTCATTTTGACAGTGTCATTTTGACAGATGTCATTTTGACAGATGTCATTTTGACAGATGTCATTTTGACAGATGTCATTTTGACAGATGTCATTTTGACAGATGTCATTTTGACAGATGTCATTTTGACAGATGTCATTTTGACAGATGACATTTTGACAGCTGTCATTTTGACAGATGACATTTTGACAGCTGTCCTTTGGACAGCTGTCATTTGGACAGATGTCATTTTGACAGATGTCATTTTGACAGATGCCATTTTATTTGACAGTTGTTTGACAGTTTTTCTGCAACAAAATAAGCTAGACTTTAGGACTATAATTAACCCTCTGATACCTGTAAGCTACAATAATTTTCACAGGATTTATGGTGTATACGATGGGGCATTCTGAAAATGCATTTTTTGTCTATTATTTTGTAATGGCTAATGTTATATAAAATTTAGGTGTTTATAATTACATAATTTCGAAGGCAAAATACATCCAAGAGCAAAAGATTTGGAAATTCGAAAATAATTTTTTTTGACCAAAAAAAAACTAAGGGGTTAGCCCATCCAAATTTTCGATTTTTTTGAAAAAATTGATTTTGTTGAAATTTTGTTCAGGCATAGCGGATCTGACTCTGAACATGATGGTGTTTTCATTTTTTAGATTGAACAAATTGTTTGGGAGAAATTAGGTTCAGAAAATGGGGTTTTCTTAAAATTAGAGATTCGAAAGTAAGTTGAAACAATGTATGGTCAATTTTTCAGCAACGGCTAAAGATATCGAAACGAGTGTGATATCAAATTAAAGCTTGACTTTTTGATTATTATTAATCTACTATTAGTTGTTTAATTTTTTAGATTAAACAAATAGTTTGGGAGAACATGGGAACACAAAAAGGATGATTTCTAAAAATTGTAGAATAATTTGACAGCTGTCATTTTATTTGACAGCTGTCATTTTATTTGACAGCTGTCATTTTATTTGACAGCTGTCATTTTATTTGACAGCTGTCATTTTATTTGACAGCTGTCATTTTATTTGACAGCTGTCATTTTATTTGACAGCTGTCATTTTATTTGACAGCTGTCATTTTATTTGACAGCTGTCATTTTATTTGACAGCTGTCATTTTATTTCACAGCTGTCATTTTATTTGACAGCTGTCATTTTATTTCACAGCTGTCATTTTATTTGACAGCTGTCATTTTATTTGACAGCTGTCATTTTATTTGACAGCTGTCATTTTATTTGACAGCTGTCATTTTATTTGACAGCTGTCATTTTATTTGACAGTTGTCATTTTGACAGATGTCATTTTGACAGTTGTCATATTGACAGATGTCATTTGACAGATGTCATTTTGACAGTTGTCATTTTGACAGATGTCATATTGACAGTTGTCATTTTGACAGATGTCATTTTGACAGATGTCATATTGACAGTTGTCATTTTGACAGCTGTCATTTTGACAGATGTCATTTTGACAAATGCCATTATATTTGACAACTGTAATTTTATTCGACTGTTGTTTGACAGTTTTTCTGCAACAAAATAAGCTAGACTTTAGGACTATAATTAACCCTCTGACACCTGAAGCTACAATAATTTTCACAGGATTTATGGTGTATACGATGGGGCATTCTGAAAATGCATTTTTTGTCTATTATTTTGTAATGGCTAATGTTATATAAAATTTAGGTGTTTATAATTACATAATTTCGAAGGCAAAATACATCCAAGAGCAAAAGATTTGTAAATTCGAAAATAATTTTTTTTGACCAAAAAAAAACTAAGGGGTTAGCCCATCCAAATTTTCGATTTTTTTGAAAAAATTGATTTTGTTGAAATTTTGTTCAGGCATAGCGGATCTGACTCTGAACATGAGTCATTTTTTAGATTGAACAAATAGTTTGGGAGAACACGGGAACACAAAAAGGATGATTTCTAAAAATTTTAGAATAATCTGACAGCTGTCATTTTATTTGACAGCTGTCATTTTATTTGACAGCTGTCATTTTATTTGACAGCTGTCATTTTATTTGACAGCTGTCATTTTATTTGACAGATATCATTTTGATAGCTGTCATTTTGACAGATGTCATTTTGACAGATGTCATTTTGACAGATGTCATTTTGACAGATGTCATTTTGACAGATGTCATTTTGACAGATGTCATTTTGACAGATGTCATTTTGACAAATGTCATTTTGAAAGATGTCATTTTGACAGCTGACAGATGTCATTTTTATGACATTTTGACAGATGTCATTTTGACAGATGTCATTTTGACATATGTAATTTTGACAGATGTCATTTTGACAGATGTCATTTTGACAGATGTCATTTTGACAGTTGTCATTTTGACAGATGTCAATTTGACGGATGTCATTTTGACAGCTGTCATTTTGACAGCTGTCATTTTGACAGATGTCATTTTGACAGATGTCATTTTGGCAGACGTAATTTTGACAGATGTCATTTTGACAGTTGTCATTTTGACAGATGTCATTTTGACAGATGTCATTTTGACAGTTGTCATTTTGACAGATGTCATTTTGACAGTTGTCATATTGACAGATGTCATTTGACAGATGTCATTTTGACAGTTGTCATTTTGACAGATGTCATATTGACAGTTGTCATTTTGACAGCTGTCATTTTGACAGATGTCATTTTGACAGATGTCATTTTGACAGATGTCATATTGACAGTTGTCATTTTGACAGCTGTCATTTTGACAGATGTCATTTTGACAAATGCCATTTTATTTGACAACTGTAATTTTATTCGGCAGTTGTTTGACAGTTTTTCTGCAACAAAATAAGCTAGACTTTAGGTCTATAATTAACCCTCTGACACCTGTAAGCTACAATAATTTTCACAGGATTTATGGTGTATACGATGGGGCATTCTGAAAATGCATTTTTTGTCTATTATTTTGTAATGGCTAATGTTATATAAAATTTAGGTGTTTATAATTACATAATTTCGAAGGCAAAATACATCCAAGAGCAAAAGATTTGGAAATTCGAAAATAATTTTTTTGACCAAAAAAAAACTAAGGGGTTAGCCCATCCAAATTTTCGATTTTTTTGAAAAAATTGATTTTGTTGAAATTTTGTTCAGGCATAGCGGATCTGACTCTGAACATGATGGTGTTTTCATTTTTTAGATTGAACAAATTGTTTGGGAGAAATTAGGTTCAGAAAATGGGGTTTTCTCAAAATTAGAGATTCGAAAGTAAGTTGAAACAATGTATGGTCAATTTTTCAGCAACGGCTAAAGATATCGAAACGAGTGTGATATCAAATTAAAGCTTGACTTTTTGATTATTATTAATCTACTATTAGTTGTTTAATTTTTTAGATTAAACAAATAGTTTGGGAGAACATGGGAACACAAAAAGGATGATTTCTAAAAATTGTAGAATAATTTGACAGCTGTCATTTTATTTGACAGCTGTCATTTTATTTGACAGCTGTCATTTTATTTGACAGCTGTCATTTTATTTGACAGCTGTCATTTTATTTGACAGCTGTCATTTTATTTGACAGCTGTCATTTTATTTGACAGCTGTCATATTATTTGACAGCTGTCATTTTATTTGACAGCTGTCATTTTATTTGACAGCTGTCATTTTATTTGACAGCTGTCTTGCCAGCCAAGAAATTTGTTTATTTGTTGCCAAAAAATTAAAGATAAAACATCAAAACACTTGTGCAAATGGCTCGACATTCCTAAAGCTATTACTAAAAATTGTTTATTTGTTTCAGACAGAAATGCAATTGATTTTTCTTCAGGCTTTTCCGCATGCCGTAACAGCCAAAACAGCGACGACGTCGGCAACGATGGATATCGAAAAAAAAAACAATTAACACGACTCCACCCATTTATGTTCAGTCAAAGATTGTTTATAAGAAAACAATTTCTTTAAATAGTTTGTTTTTCTCAATGAATTATTGAAAAACTAACATTCAAGCACAAGCCAATAGCACAAATAGGCCTAACTTTCCATTTTTGTAAACAAGTACGAAATACTTTAGCCAAAAACAGAACTGATATCAAATGGCGAATGTTACGTTAAGAAAAAGCAAACAATAAGATTGTTTAATTATATTTCTATTTGTTTGATTTGGACAAATTAATCAGTTTGTTTAAGCGACAGCACTAGTATGCCAAAATCGAAAAGTGAATTGTTGTAAAAGTGTCTACCAAAGCGACATGATAATTTTCGATCGCATGGATATATCTTGACTTATGGCCAAATCGAATTGGTGACTTTTTTTTTTGCATTACAAATGTCGATTTTTTTTCTATGTATAGTGCAGGAAATTGTAAAATATGCTTGAGTTTGATATGGTTTTCAATCTACAACCAAATGACCAAAAGTGATCTGGGGGAAAATGTTGTTAAACGAATCTGATACGGATAGAATCTTCCAAGTTGGCTGTATATGAATGTGTGCGGTGTTGTTCAAGGTATCTAAAGCTAAATTTGTGGATAATCGTAGAAAGAACTATTTTGATTACTCAAACCTTCCAAAACAAGTTTTTCACCACCACCCAAATAAATATGGTGGTACGCCTTTCAAACAGAAGACTTTACGCCGGATAGCCATGGACCAGTGAGAATATATATTTGGCTATCTTCGTAAATATTTTAAAGAAAAAATAAATGATACTAGGAAACCCATGCTGACATACGGAAAACAAAAGAAGACTCGATTCTAACATAAACATTTCTTAGTTGTTTATTTAATTTGGTATTGCATACCTCGATCTATTTTCGCATAAAGGGTGATTTTTTGCTATTTGGGGGTTTAAGATTCAAATATGATATGATTCAAATAATTGTCAAAAATAACACTAGTCAACAGTCAAAATGTACTCGGGATGCGATAATTTTTTCTGTGTAGATAACCTTGACATGAGCTCGAAAAACGCAATAAAAAATTTTTTTTTCGTTTGGTTTTTGTTTTAAATTTTAAAAACATTTTTTTGGTTAATTTGTTTCGTCCGGCATAACTCGGGAACCACTAGCCCGATTTAATTGAATTAAATTTTAAAAAATTTAAAATTACAATTCCCTTAATTTTTTGAAATTCATACCTTTACTCAATTGCGAATAAAATCGAAACGCGTGCATCGATTTTCATGATCTTTGTCTCATTTTGCTCATAGGTTATGTGACTTTACGTAAAAGTAATAAGATTTGACATTTTTTTTCATTTTGGATTTTTTAAAAAAAAAAAATTTAAATCTTTAGGCAAAAAATAAGTTTTTTCCTTTATATATTCATTTTTAACTTGGAAACTGTAGCTTGTATAGGAAAACAATATATGAACAGATTAAGGGAATTGTAATTTTAAATTTTTTAAAATTTAATTCAATTAAATCGGGCTAGTGGTTCCCGAGTTATGCCGGACGAAACAAATTAACCAAAAAATTTTTTTTAAAATTTAAAAAAAAAAATAAAACAAAAACCAAACGAAAAAAAATTGCGTTTTTCGAGCTCATGTCAAGGTTATCTACACAGAAAAAATTATCGCATCCGGAGTACATGAAATTTTTTTCATTTTGTTGAGTAGTGTAATTGTTATTTTTGAATTAAAACTGTATTTAATTCCACTTTATTTGAAGTCGTTTTTCGTTTGCTTTGTACAAAAAATGCCCCAGGATCAGGCACTCGTAGGAGCTGAAAATCGCCTAAACGAGCCTTCATGAACAGAGCAACTCTTCCCACCCCCCCCACCTAGCGAGTGGAATTATTCACTAGAATAATGTGTGTCATAGTAATTTCAAATTAAACAAATAACAATTATTTTTAACCAAACATACAACATCGACTTGTCATACAATAATTGGTGTCATGTTGTGAAGTGAAATGCTCCAATTGCCTGAAAAGAAATCAAGGCAATAAGTGCTGCGTTTTTTTTTTACCCCCATCCATCATCGAAAACCCCGGCCACCAAAAAAATAAATACGCAATCAGTTTTGATATTATTTATTCGCTATTAAAAATTATGTATGAATTTGGACACGGATCGTTGTTTAAAAGTAAAGAAAAACATAATTTGAAAGTTGGTTTTAGTTATGGGCTACAAACATACGAGCACCAAACAATTTACAGTACATTCGAGGTAAAAATGCATTAAGCTTTGTGCGTGTGTGTGTGTTTGCTTTGGGTTGTTTGTACTATTGACATTTTTGCCTGGTGGTCGATCGGTTGCTGGGCTGCCTCTTGGCTTTTGGCCCGGCTGGCTATCCCGTCTGGCCTGCTTGCTTGGTCTCTGTTGTTAATTATGTTAACACATTGTAGTACACTTTTTCGAATGGATAACAACACAACTACACCGAAAAAACACAAACTTTTTAATTTAATAACCAACGGTTTTAATGTTTGTTGGCTGCAATAAGAAGAAACAACAAATCGGACTCAAACCAAATTCCCCTCTCCACTGAAGGACAAAAAGTAATTAATCATATTTTTTTTTTTTTTTTTTGGGTTTTTATTAGCATTTTGGGAATTGTTGTTGTTTAACTTCCTTTTGAACATAAAACGAAACGCCAAAGATCATTGAATTCCATTGGAATGCATGTCTGTCTGTAGTCGCCTGACCAAACCCCAACCCCCTCACAACATTCAGACATATGTACATTTACTTTATCTCATTTGATTTTCGCATTCATGTGTACCTAGACAATGCAGTCAAATTTTGACATGGCCAATAATGCAAACAAGATCGTTGCGATATTGAATTGACTCGGACGGTGGTGCTGACCGTGGTGGTGGTGGGTAATCTTATTAATTACGTTGGCCACACACTCTAATGTTGTGGGAGGGTTTGGGTCGGACCGAGAAATTAACAACAATACACAATTCGTTAAGTTCATTGAAAACCGAAAGCACAAACAAACAAAAAATAAAACTTCACTAAGTGAATATCTTTTAATTGCTCGACATTCATAATTGATAATTTTTCATTTTGTCATTCGGTTTGTGTTTCTATAGATTTTGTGAATCAAACGAGACTGATTTACTTTTGAATACCACCCATTTAAAGGTGGTGCCTTGAATGGCTTCATAAGTTTTTAAGGGCAGATGAAAAGAAAAACGATATCGTTTTAACTAACTACAAAACAGCACAGTGGAGAGCTGGGGCGAGAGCGGTTGCTGTGCGATTTGAATGCTTGGTGAGCTGGAACACAAAAGTTGCACAAGCCACAATCTGATGGATGCAAAAATCCAGTACTTATCTCAATTTGGATATTGACCTGGGTGATTATGTGCTTAGCTACCTTGAAAATTCGTCGTACACAAATCGTCATGATGTGCTATTTTACCTGCAAGACGATACGCGTTTTAAACCAATTAACGCCGGAATTGTTTTTTTTTTTTTTGATACATTTTTGTTACTGATTTTCCCATACTTCACATACTTTCAAAAGGACGATGGCACCAAGGGGGTTAATGCAAAAATGCAAAAAAAAAAAAAAAGTACAGTCGAATCCTCTTAATTGATGACACGTTAATACAGTGCCTTTGCTTCACTTATCCGAAGTTTTCAATAACGAAAGTTTGGTTAATTGAAATAGGTTTTTTTAAATTTAAATTTTTTGATCAGATTTCGTTACTGATTTTCCCTTGAATTTTTCACCATTTCTCGTACTTTTAAAAGGACGCGAAATTTTTCCAAAAAACAAACAAATAATCATGTCGAATCTGCTTAATTGATAACAGGTAAATAAGTACATTTGCTTCACTTCTACAAAGTTTTCAATAATCGATCAAAGATCGATTAAATGAAATAAGTTTATTTTCTGTTGATTTACAATGAAAATGTATTTCTGACCAATGTTTTTTTTACAGATTTTCCCTTTAATTGTTCACAGTTTTCCGTACTATCAAAATGATGCTGGCGCCAAGTGGGTTAACATGTAAAAAAAAGAAAAATAAAAAATCTGGTCGAATCCGCTTAATTGGTGCAAGGTAAATACAGTGTCTTTGTTTCATTTATCCAAAGTTTTCAATTATGCAAAATTCGGTTAATTGAAATATGTTTTTTTTTTAAATTTTTTTGGTGATTTAAACTGAAAATGTAACTCTGCTCAATTTTCGTTACTGAAAATATCAAAATCATCTATTTCAATTAACCGAATTTTGCATAATTTAATTGTTCACCGTTTTCCGCAATTTCAAAAGGACGCAGGCGGCATGTAGCTTATTGCCAAAATACTAAAATTCTCAAAAAAGAAAAGAAAAATCCTGTGGAATGCGCTTAATTGATAATAGATAGATGCAGTGCATTTGATTTATTTATCCAAACTTGTCAATAATGTAAATTTCGGTTAATTGAAATAGGTTTTTTTTTGTTGATTTAAACTGAAAATTTATCTCAGTTCATTGTTTCCCGCAGTTAATGCAAAAATACGAAATATTTTTAAAAAATAATTAAAATTCAGTCGAATCCGCTTAACTGCTAACAGGTAAATACAGTGCATTTTTTTCATTTATCCGAAATTTGCAATAAAGTAAAGTTCGGTTAATTAAAATCAGATTCTTTTTTTCGCCTGCAATGGAGCCGACATAAATTTGCGTTAGAAGGTGCCACAATTTTTCGCGTTTTAATGTGAAATGTGTCAATGCGTAAAATCGTATTGTTGGCACAAGCAGAGATTTCTTCAAATAATTGAGTTATTTCAATTAACCGGAGGTGATATTTTGAGAGATTTTTGGGAACAATTTTGATTCCAATTAAACGAAGTTTCAAACAAGCGAAGTGAATGGTATGAAAAATTGGTAGAATTAATGAATAACATTTTTTTTTCAATTAAGTGATTTTTAAGTTAACCGGTTTTCAATTAAGCGGATTCGACTGCGCTACGGTTTTTGTTTCAATTAAGCGATTTTTTGTCAATTAAACGGAATTTCAAATAAGAGAAAGTAGAGTAGAGTGTCTGAAAAAATGGTAGAATTAATGAATACAATTTTTTTTTCAATTAAGTGATTTTTTCAATTAAACAGTGTTTCAAAGAAGTGAAATGTATGAAAAATTGGTAGAATTAATGGATACCATTTTTTTTCAATTAAGTGATTTTTCAGTTAACCGGTTTTCAATTAAGCGGATTCGACTGCGCTACGGTTTTTGTTTCAATTAAGCGATTTTTTGTCAATTAAACGGAATTTCAAATAAGATAAAGTAGAGTAGAGTGTCTGAAAAATTGGTAGAATTAATGAATAATTTTTGTTTTTTCATTTAAACAGTGTTTTAAACAACTGAAATGTATGAAAAATTGGATATCATTTTTTTTCAATTAAGTGATTTTTCAGTTAACCGGTTTTCAATTAAGCGGATTCGACTACGCTACGGCTTTCTACCCCTGATAATTCTTGATGACAATAGTCATCACGAAAAAAAAACCGTAAAATTTAAATTCTCTGCATAATTTGGGAATGTGCCCCAGAAAGAACCTAATCCCTAGTCTATTCAGCCAGGTTCAAATCACGGCAACGACACAATGCGATTTACACGGATAAGTTGTTCATACACGCCATTTTTTTTTTCACAACAATTGTATTTAGCCAACCAACGGCATGAAATCATCAAATGGAATTCACGAAGCGCCCGCTTGTGCTGTAGCGTACATATTTCACATCATCCTCGCAAATTACACTTCAAAATAATTTTGCATTTCAATTGGATTCCTGTGACGAAATCACCACACGATCAGCATGACTTAACGTTATATTAACAAATTAGCCCCAATTTCCAATGTCTTGCGAAGTCAAAAACGACATTAAACAGCAACAGCAACAACGAAAGCATTTGAAGCGATTAAAATCTATTCAAATAAAACTAAAATGATTTAAACTGTTTGAACTTACCACATCGATGACAGCGCGCAATGAATGCAATAACAAAAAAAAAATGACATAATGCAGTGAAAATAAAACAGACAAACAAAACCAAAAAACAAAAGGAATGGCTGAGAAAATGTTTAAACCGACGTGAACTGAAGTCATTTCACAGCCACCAAACTGGAGCAGCTCGCACACGGTGCAACTGGCAATAAAAGGAATTTCAAATGGCCAAAATGAAAAGTCGTTTGGCTTCAGTCTTTAAGGGGATCATTTCATATCGGGCTAACTCATGGCTGCAGGAGCTGTAGCCGTCTGCGTATCCTAATGATCCGTTGTTTGCCACAAACCAAAAAAAAAAAACTCCAGACTCCCCGTATCTGTTGCTCCAATGCTCTAATTTTAGTTACTTTGTTGTTGTTGGCATTTTCTCTTTGGTCACAACGACAAAGAAAATATGTATTTCTTTATAAAGGAAAAAAAAAGTATTTCGCAATATTTTTTTTTTTTTTGGGTTTCTTCTAGTTGGGATTTTTTTTCATTTCGTCGAATGATCAATTTTTTCGGAGGTTTCATTTGCAATTTATAGAGATCGCAGCACAGACTGGTTTCGAGACAAGCTCAGACACACACGCACACACAAACGTTCCAACATATTTCATCTGTACGGGTATGCTAAAATTTTGTCTGTTTTTCGCAAGATCTTTTTTCGGGTTTTTCTTCAGACAGTTTCGATTTTTTTTGTCTTTGTTGCTGACCAAAGCGTGGGTCATTTGTGTGCATGTTTGTTTTTGTTTGGGTACAATATTGATTTCAAATGTGGAAAAGCGAACATAACTGGGCCATTAAAGTAACCACGAACAATATCACTCACACACACACACACGAACATGAGCACCTTGTTTTTTTTTTGGTAACTACCAACACTTCATTATCAACACTTGGCACAGTGTTCGGATGCTATGGAGATCTTTACTGTTATTGGAAACTTTCAAACATGTTTTTAGAATAAATTTTTGTCAATCAATTGTTTTAAAAAAAACCCCAACCTGTAACATCACAATACCCCACATCTTCTGGAACTCGCTTCAGCAATTTCCTACAGAAGTGAAGATGCAAAAAAAGAGGTAGGAGGCATGTCTTATAGTTGTACCTTCGTTTGGCCTACAATCGGTCCAGAAAGATCAACTGTCTCCATACAGATACTGTAACAACCTCTGCAGAAATCGGTTTTTTTTTGTTTTTAGATATTTTCATCTTAACTGTAACCTTCAGTTTGATTGATTTGTAATTCTACTCGGCCCACGGACAATCCTTTGGAATTATTGAAATTACAGTGTCCACTGAACAGTCATTCAAGTGTCCACCAAACACTGTGGGGGTTAGTGTCGACACAATTCCACAGCATCTCGCATCTGTTGCATTATGGTTTATGTGTATGTTTACCCACTGACCACTCGATGCCAACATAAGTGATACTACTTATATATATTAGAGTGGGTAGCATTTATTGTACAAAATATCACAAATGCACAATTCCCCCAAAAAAAAAATCAAGACTGCTTAAAATGAAGAATTCTCGAAAATAAATGAAAAATCCCCCCAAGAGCCCAATATGAAAATTCTGGAAAATCCCCCAAAAAATTTATGAAAACTTTTTCAATGCAAAATCACCCAAATATTATGAAAAATATTCCAAAAAACAACATTACAAAAAAATCGCCATATATGATTGACTTGTGTTATGAAAATATCCCAAAAAAAAACGAAAAATTCACCAAAATTAAAAAAAAGGGCGAATTTTGTCCATTTTTTTCCATATGAAAAATGCTCCAAAAACAAAAAGGGAAATGTTAACTAAAAATTATGAAAAACTCTCCAATTTTTTTAGGGGAATTTTTCATTATGAAATTTGGGGAATTTTTTTGTGCGAATTTTCCATTTTTTTTCATATGAAAAATGCTCCAAAAACAAAAAAGGGAAATGTTACCTAAAAATTATGAAAAACTCTACAATTTTTTTAGGGGAATTTTTCATTATGAAATTTGGGGAATTTTGTGCGAATTTTCCTTTTTTTTCATATGAAAAATTCTCCAAAATATGAAATGTTACCTAAAAATTATGAAAAACTCTCCAATTTTTTTTAGGGGAATTTTTCATTATGAAATTTGGGGAATTTTGTGCGAATTTTCCTTTTTTTTCATATGAAAAATTCTCCAAAAAATGAAATGTTACCTAAAAATTATGAAAAACTCTCCAATTTTTTTTAGGGGAATTTTTCATTATGAAATTTTGGGAATTTTCCTTTTTTCTCATATGAAAAATTCTCCAAAAAATGAAATGTTACCTAAAAATTATGAAAAACTCTCCAATTTTTTTTTAGGGGAATTTTTCATTATGAAATTTGGGGAATTTTTTTGTGCGAATTTTCCATTTTTTTTTCTCCAAAAACAAAAAAGGGAAATGTTAACTAAAAATTATGAAAAACTCTCCAATTTTTTTAGGGGAAGTTTTCATTATGAAATTTGGGGAATTTTGAAATAAAGCCCCAAAGGCCTTATTTTCTTGTCCCTTTGGGACTTTTTTTTATTGGGACATTTTGCATTTGTGGCATGTCTCATTGAGTTCATAAACATCCCTGACAAAATGCAATCAAATTTTTGGATGGCAACATCAGTAATTGTGAAAGCAACCCAGTCTAATGTTAATAATTATGTCTGCGAACATCAGGGAGCCTCAGGACTCAAGTCATTTCAAAATCTGCATGACCTTTGGTTTGGGACAATTTTGCTCATGCAAAAATATTTTCAAAGATATTATTAGACGAAATTAGTGCCGAAACAGAAAAACTACCTAAGAGTTCTTGGGGCAAATAGCTTCGCTTGTGTTATTTTCACATAATAGCGTGTAGAGCAGGAGGAAGCACTGCAAATCAGAGGACTAACAAATATGCACAGTTAGTTGCTGATTTGAAAACTTACCGCTACAGTGAGTTTTTTCGTCACCTCAAAAGGAACATAATTTCGATAAACAGCTTAGCAATTTTTTTTTGTAAATGTGTGAAATTTGTTATCACTTCAAAACGAAAATATTTTCTATAAAGGGATTAGAAATATTTTAGGGAAATATGAAATTTGTTATCCCAAAATTTCCAATTAATTTTTTGTTTGAATTTCTGAATTAAATCTGAAAAAAAAATTTTTTCTATTTATAGTTAGTTAGTCATATTTTCGATAAATGGTTTTAAAATATGTTCACTTATACATTTTTTTTTTAACAAAATTCCCAATTAATTTTTTTGCATTTTTTAACTGAATCTGATTTTTTTTCTGTGTAGTGATGTGGTATTTAGTTATGGAGAGTTCCCTTAAAAAAACCCGTTCTTTGAAGATTTTTTTTTTTAAATTTTCAATTTCAAAATTAGATTTAATTTTTTTCAGGTTTTTCCCTGTCATTTGCTTCATTCTGCCAAAAGAACTTTCGGTTGAGGCTCTTTAATGCACTACATATGCCATATCTTTGAATGGCTTTCGATATTTGATCACATCTCACAGATGTTCTGCTTATAGATTTATCGTTCTGTTAACGTTGAAATTGAAATTGTCTCCAGCGCTAACGAGACATTAACCGTTGCCCATTAAATCACAAGTAATTTACCCAACAAACACAAACCACGTAACGATGGAAGAGCCAAGAAAAACATAAACCTGCAAACTACGTGAGTAATTCAATGGCCAGTCGGCTTAAGAAACTTGTAAAGACTTTGGATTAAAAACTAAAAACAAAAAACGAATTAAAATCTCTAATCAGTTTTTGCTGCGCTACCATTTCTTTGAGCTTCCCAATAAAATGAATAATATACATGTCGATGCTATAGCCATCGTACGATATTTCTATGCCCATAAACGTGAGGCTTTTGTTGGGTTTTTGACCCAATTACCTTGTGTGTTCTCTGTGGTTTGGCTGGTTGGGCCTGAGGTTGTCTTTCAAAGGTAAATTGTTACAGGCGTATTTTATGATGATACGCATTTTTGAGTTTTATGCGTTAAATTCCTCAAAAAAAAAAAAAAATCAAAAACAAATAGCATGAAAATATCTCCATAAAACGGTGAACGGTAGTCATCGGTTTTTGGCCCGTTAAGTTCATTGTCAAGGTTTTCGTTGCTGGGAGTTTGGGGCGGAGATTGTGTCGGCTGTGCCGGCTGGTATGGTTTCAATTTTTGCGTTTTTTTTCCTCCACTCCGTTAACATAAAAAGGGTTTGCCTTAAGCACCAATTTGCACAAATCGGTACATTTAAAAGTTGTAACCTTCACAAGGTAAAGGTTTAATTAGAATTGCCAAAAAATGGGGTTGCGAGGTGTAAGAGCGGAAAAAAGTAGGACACTATTGAAACCATCTAGCGGGAATGCTATGTACTTGTTGACCTTACAGCGGGTACATATTGAACACTTAAGTAAGACAAGATACAAATTAAAAAAAAAAAAATAATTATAAAAAAATACCGCAATAATGTTGGCAATTTAAGTAACACCAGGAGGTCTGAAATATTACAAGGGGATTTTCAACATTTATTTAAATCGACTGCTGTTATAGGCAAGGCCACCTGAATTCCACTTAAATTAATTTGTTCCTCTTCCTGTCAAAACGACACATTGTAAAAATTGCCGTAAACATCAAAATTGCAGCTCTGCTGTGAATCCGTTAAAGCGAATTTAACTGCACTGGTTGACAGGCAATTTGGCCATGGAATTTTATAGCCAACCTCATGGGTGGCAAGTTTTTTTCGTCTTCTTGCGAATGATTTGATTTCTGCTTATGATCGAATAAATGGGAAGAGTAGGAGAATTATGGCACTCTCACCAGAGTGTCTTGTTTCGAAGTGGTCGGAAGGGGGAGCGCAGCGTCTTGAATCAATCGTGACTCGGGCTTCGTGCGTCAACGTTCAGATGTTGTATGGGTCACCAGTCCTGAACAGTTTGGAGATCAACTGGTTGTAGTTTCGGTTGCGAGGATTGTCAGAATTACATCTGTCAAAGTGAAATCTGTCAATGTCACATCTGTCAAAATGACATCCGTGAAAATGACATCTGTCAAAATGGCATCTGTCAAAGTGGCATCTGTCAAAGTGGCATCTGTCAAAATGACATCTGTCAAACTGACAACTGTCAAAATGACAAATGTCAAAATGACATCTGTCAAAATGACATCTGTCAAAATGACATCTGTCAAAATGACATCTGTCAAAATGACATCTGTCAAAATGACATCTGTCAAAATGACATCTGTCAAAATGACATCTGTCAAACTGACGTCTGTCAAAATGACATCTGTCAAAATGACATCTGTCAAAATGACATCTGTCAAAATGACATCTGTCAAAATGACATCTGTCAAAATGGCATCTGTCAAAATGGCATCTGTCAAAATGGCATTTGTCAAAATGGCATCTGTCAAAATGGCATCTGTCAAAATGGCATCTGTCAAAATGACATCTGTCAAATTGACATCTGTCAAAATGACATCTGTCAAAATGACATCTGTCAAAATGACATCTGTCAAAATGACATCTGTCAAAATGACATCTGTAAAAATAACATCTGCCAAAATGACAGATGAGAGATGCCATTCTGACCAGAAGGTTTTTCTGCAACCACGAGGAAATAATGAGGTTTACTCTTGAAATCCATCCACCATTACAGATCTTAGGAACTTCGTTGGATGCTCGCTCGGGCCTAGTCTGCTCTAGATTTACTTGGTGGGTTTACTGGGTTTAATAAAAGCCTAGGGAATAAAAACATGGTCCAACAACATTTAAAAGGGTAGGTCATATATTTCCCAAGAACAATTGAGAGTTTAGAACAATACAAAAATGATGCAAACAATCCATTGACTTTATCCACACCGCAATCGATTGTTTTGAAATGAAATATTCTAAGAATTGTTCACAGATCCAAAAAAAAAACATTTAACCCAATAACATTATAGACTTTTGAATGACTTTTGCTCCACCCTGTATTTTACATTTTCATAAGGTTTTCATTAACAATTCACAAGTATTTATTATTAAAAACAATATAATTTTATTTTATTTTTCCTTCCAAATTATTGACAATTGAAAATGAGTGTTTTGTTTCGTTTTTTTTTTGTTAATGGAAAATTTAACTCATTTAATAGACAATAAAATTAAGTGTATACATTTAACGGCATTTTACAGCCATGAGACCCGCAGACACGCGGCAGACCACCGACACAAGCCGGCTGACAACCTGAGGCTGGCAGACAACAGACGTTATGGTCAAGTGCCCGAAAAGGCGTAGCTCGTTGGTGAATGCACTCCAAAGCTTTTGTTTTGGAGTTTTTCTTTTGTTTCAGTTTAGCATATTTTCGTTTGAACTTTTTATTTCGTTACGGTTCAAATGGCAAGAAACAAAGGTGAACATGCATAGACAATTAAATAATAATACTCGTACATATGTGCAGCAAAATATGTTTAATGCATGTTGAGGGCACGATTTTTTCTTTTTTTTTTGGGGGGAAAATAACCCGTAGTAATTTGAAATTTAAATATCGACAGATTAAAGTTCATTAATGTACAAAAGTTGGAAATAGAAATGAAATCTGAACCAAAGGTAGGCAGATATTATTGGAGTATATTCGTATTATGTCGGGGCACACAGTGCAAGAATTCGGAAAATTGTTTGGGCATCAGTCTGACATTTAATTGTCTAGACCAGTTTAAATGGCATTTCACAGAGGCCTTGCAAGATAAAGCTTGAGTTGAAGTCTGTAAAATGAACTAGGGTCAGAGGAAGCTGATGTATCCAGAACCAAAAGGGGAAACAGAGGGTCGCTTTGCTGGTTGAGGAATACAACGTGAACAAATCTACAATATCAGAGGATGTTTTTTAAGGTACATGAGAACTAGCGATATCGATAACTACGGTTTGACAGCTGATGTTATGCAAACGATCCAAACAATTCGCGCTCATAAGGGAATATCATGCATGCAATTCGATAGATAGAGCCAGAAATAATATCACCAAGACATTGGACAAATTATGTTGACGGGATGGTACTCATGCTAACCCAGCTAACGCAGTTACATTATTACCAAAGTGACAGACCAAAGTCTTTGGTGGGAATTCAACTATTTCTGATCAAGAGTTGTGAGGCTTTAAAATCAGAAACATATGAAGCCCTAACCGAAAAAAAGACGAAGAGGGTTTTTGTGTAAATATTAATTTTGAATATTCAATATTTTGGCTTAACATCGTTGCATATTTTTCTATCGAATTTCATTAAAAAACGAGTTTCGCAAAAAAATGCAACAGATTCTAAATTCGGAAAAAAAATATTTTTATGGATAAATGTTGTCTTAGAAGGAGTTGTTCGATCAAATAATCAATCAAAATAACATAAATATAATATTTATAAAAAAAAAACAATGGTTAAAGCAGTGACAAAAATTTTAAAAAAATTAATAAAAATTCAAAACTTTTTTATTATTTCATAATAATATTTTTTATTTTTTTTTTAAAAAAAATCATATAAAATGTATAAAAATTCTAAACTACAGGGTGCGTCAAATAACTTTTTTTTTAAAACAGGGCGCAAAACATCGGGTGTAGCTTCGGCTTTGTGGCACGTAGCGCCGTCCTGTTGAAACCAAATGTTGCCAATATCCTCCTCTTCAATTTTTGTAAACACAAATTCGTTCAACATGGCCCGATAACGATCACCATTGACTGTAACGGCCACTCCTTGCTCATTTTCGAAGAAAAATGGCCCAATTATGGCTCTGGACCAAACCACACAACGGCCTTCCACCGCAATAAGCACTAGTTGAAAAAATAGACGTTAGATGACGGACCATTTATTTTTTTTATTTTACATTATTTAAAAAAAGATTTTTTTTTTGATAAATAAAATCATTTTTTTTTGGTAAAAAAAAACTGTTTTAGTTGGTTAAAAAAGTTAATTAAAAATTTATAAAAATTCTGAACAGTTTTTCTTGTTTTTTGATAAATAAAATCATTTTTTTTTTTGTAAAAAATCTTTTTTTTTTTTTGATAAATAAAATCATTTTTTTTTTGTAAAAATTCTTTTTTTTTTTTGATAAAAAAAATCCTTTTTTTTGATAAAAAAAATTCTTTTTTTTGATAAAAAAAATTCTTTTTTTTGATAAAAAAAATTCTTTTTTTTGATAAAAAAAATTCTTTTTTTTGATAAAAAAAAAAAATTTATAAAAAAAACTGTTTTAGTTGGCTCACAAAATTCATAAAAACTATTATTCTAAACTATTTTTTCTTGTTTTTTGATAAATAAAATCATTTTTTTTTGTAAAAAAAAAATCTTTTTTTATATAATAATCTTTATATTTTTTTTATAATAATTTTAAAAAATATTTTTTGAAATAAATACATTTTTAATGGCTCCAAAAAAATTTATAAACAATTTTGTATTTCTTTGCCGCATATCTGGCACCCCATGGTAGAAAACGATCATCATTTGAAGGATATCTGTGAATAAATATACAAGTTATGGCCCTTTTTGAAGTAGTGCAGCTCCTTCCATTTTTTTTTTTTTTTTTGTTTAAATACATGTGTTAAATACAGTGTTACGACAAACATTGTCAGATCCCCAACAGATTGCCGATGCAATAATTCTAAGCCTGTGTAGTGTCAGTTGAGACACTACACATCTTCATACCGATGAGACTACAACGTTAATTTTTTTCCAATCTGCTTTGCACAATTTTTCAGAATTTTCGCTCACTTTCAGTTTTTTATTATAAAAATTAAAAAAATGTCTCTGACATTGAGCTGAATAGAAAGATTTCATCGCTCGCATAAAAACTGCTTACACATGTAATTCCGGACAGTGTTACGAAAACGAAAGACTCAAGACACATACGCGGTTTCCTGTGGTAAGACAATAATCCCATTGAAGTGTGTCCGATATTTTGTCTAACACTTGAATCGAATTGTTTAACACTTGAAAAGCATAAAATTATCAATAATGCCCTAAGTAGCTCAGATTTCCATTCAACTTCATCGGTTGGAAGTCACAAATAAAAGGCCACACTGTCACTTTGCGTTTTTTTTTTTTTTTGGTTTGTTTCGTTTCGTTGGAGACAACGCCCTTTTTTGCGGGGAGTGCACATAAATGTAACATATTTTAAGCCTTTTTTTATTGAAAACAAAGGAGTTTAACAAAGGCTTAAAGCAAGGTTACTAATGTCATAGTAGGCCGTTTTGTTTGTGGTACTTAAAGTTTTCTATATTTTTCTTTCTTTTTTTTTGTGTGTTTGTTTTTTTTTTGGCAGTAAATGCTGTGAGTAAGTGTAACAATTTTGTTAACAAAGATTTTTCGGTACACATTTCTATTAAATCCACAAAAGAGCTTATTAACTGAGCCATGTTAGGGCTAAACTTGTGTTATATAAACAACGGCGTATGTTGGAAGTTGGTTGGTTGGTTGGTTGGTTGGTTGGTTGGTCGGTCTTTGCGGTCTACGCTCTAAACGGAGGCAAAATCGACACAATGAAATTACTTTCCATTCAGCCAGTTGATGGTTCAATTGAACTTGAAGGGGTCATAATGTTTCGGTTGTTTCAATTTTGTTTTTTTCTTGGTTTTTGGAGTTTTTGATGTTGTTTCTTTTCTTTCTTGTTGTTGTCCGGTTTTATTGTTTTTTTTTGTTTTTGTTTGATAGTCTCAAAGACAAGGTTAAACAAGTATTTTGTGTTCATATATTTTGGCCTCAGAAAATTACCTTTCGCCCGTGTGTCAAACATGCACGTACTCCTTTGAATCGGCGCTCGATTTAATTTGAAACGGAAGCTGCACTTTTCTACGATTAATCAAAATTGCCGGATTTAATTTAGTTTTAAACATATTTTCATCATGACCAGTTGGATTTTTCAAATCAATACCAGCAATAAAAATAGTTGAAATAACTGGGAA
Organism: Hydrotaea cyrtoneurina; assembly: GCA_958296145.1. Classification (NCBI taxonomy): domain Eukaryota; kingdom Metazoa; phylum Arthropoda; class Insecta; order Diptera; family Muscidae; genus Hydrotaea; species Hydrotaea cyrtoneurina. The sequence continues at coordinate 56,385,156 of OY282516.1, read as the reverse complement.
TCGAATTGTGTGATCGGAACAACGAATCCGACTAAGCACATCATGCCGCCGTTAAATTGTGAACGTTTTATAAATTAATCACAATTAATCATAATTTAAGTTGAACGATTTCAAGTTAGTAGGAAAAGCCATTCAAATCCAATGAAAGTTTTATATTAAATTGAAATTTTTTGAAAACGTACAAAAAAATATGTTGAGGGAACTCCAGCCGCTAGGAAAAACGGGCGTAAACCAGTGGGAATTCGCAAATGTGTATCTAGATGTAGCTGAGGTGGTATATAACATATTAAGATATAAAAGCCCTCGAAAGCCCACTTTCTGTTTCATTTTATGCCAACGAAAAGATTTATTTGCATGACATAAATTTAGAAATCACAGTGAATCTTAAAGGTGTTTTATATTTTATGTTTTTTTTGTTTTTTTTTTTTTTTTTGCTGGTGACATAATCATGCAAAATAAAGAAAGGCTCTGTTGCGATTAGTCTGCTGTGTCATCGGCATTTGATTCATTCCACTATTTTATAGAGCACCGAATTTACTTGTTTCATTGTTGGACGTGGAAGCAAACAAAGAGGATGTTTTTCCTCTTATTAAAAAAAGGCCGTAGACGTTACAGAATGTTTTCTTAAAATGGTTGACTTATCGACGAATGCCATGTTTTTAAAAAAAAAATAAAGAAAATGGAAAAAATACAATTAAATGCTAAATATTAAAAAAAAATTTTCAATAACAACTGAACCGATTTTATTGAAATTGAAAGTGGAGAACTAACTAAAATATCTCTATATGAGTTACAGAGTTTTGGCCAGTAAACAAAGTTCCTGATATTCTTTATGATATGAAGACTTGATGGCCAACGGGGAGACTAACTAATCCGAAGGGGCTCCACAAAAAATTTCACAAATGAAAAATTCCCCAAAAATAGAACGAATAATACCAAATTAAGAATTTTAAATTTCCAAAACAAAAATCTGAAAAGTCTCCCAAATAATTTATGAAAACGTACCCGATTTTCAAATACAATAAAGGCCAACTGGGAGACTCACTAATCGAAGGTGGCCACAAATGAAAAATTCGCAAAAAAAAATGCAGAATTCCCGAAAATAATTGAAAAATTCTTCAAAAAGGCCAACAGGAAAATTTCAACAAAAATTCTGAAAATTTTCAAAACAAAAATCTGAAAAGTCTCCCAAATAATTTATGAAAAAGTACCCGATTTTCATTAGCACTACCCTATTGTACTACCCAACCGGGAGACTCACTAATCGGAAGAGGTTCCATGAAAAATGCCACAAATGAAAAATTCGCAAAAAATACAATGCAGAATTCCCCAAAATAATTGAGAAATTCTTCAAAAAGGCCAACAGGAAAATTTCAACAAAAATTCTGAAAATTTTCAAAACAAAAATCTGAAAAGTCTCCCAAATAATTTATGAAAAAGTACCCGATTTTCATTAGCCCTACAATAGGGGCCAACCGGGAGACTCACTAATCGGAAGAGGTTCCATGAAAAATGCCACAAATGAAAAATTCGCAAAAAATACAATGCAGAATTCGCCAAAATAATTCTTCAAAAATGCCAACAGGAAAATTTCAACAAAAATTCTGAAAATTTCCAAAACAAAATTCTGAAAAATCCCCCAAATAATTTAAGAACAGTTTCCCGATTTTCATCAGCCCTACAATAAAGACCGACTGGAAAAGTCACTAATCGAAGGGGGGCTCCATGAAAAATGCCACAAATAAAAAATCCACGAAAATAAAATGGAAAATGTCCCAAATTAAGAATTTACCAAAACAAATGAAAAATTCTCCAAAAAGGCCAGCAGAAAAATTTCTCAAAAATTTCTGAACATTTCCAAAAAAAATTTCTGAAAAGTCTGCCAAATAATTTATGATAAATTCTTCATTTATCAATGGCCAACTGGGAGATTCACTAATCGGAGGAGGCTCCATGAAAAACTCCCCAAAAATCAACTGAAAAATACCCCCAATGAAGAATTCCCCAAAATAATTGAACAAGGTCCACAAAAATGACAACATAAAAATTTCCCCAACAATTTTAAAATTTAAAAAAAAAAAATTCTAGAAAATCCCTCAAATGATTTAAAAAAATTTCCCGATTTTCATTACTTCCAACAATTCCAACTTCTCCAACAATTTTGAAAATTTACAAAACAAAAATTCTGGAAAATCCCCCAAATAATTTAAGACAAATTTCCCGATTTTCATTACTTCCACGATTAAGGCAGTGGCGCGGGTTGGTCATGTGCCAATTACGCCGCTGCCGTGGTCGAGTCCTCTTCCGACAGGAATTTTGACTTTAATCATATCAGCAATACATATACAGGGTCGGTCATTCAAATTTTAAATTTGAAATGGCAATAAAAAAGATACTGATAATTTTTTTAAAATTTCTGATTTTATTGGAAAGTTTGAACTTTGTCATTCGGCAGTATCTCAACCGATTACCCCAATTTTTCAATACATTTTCGATTGTTTTGGGTCGAATCTCTTCATGTTTCAACTACATTCGAAACAATTAAACCAACCTAAACCTAAAGGCGGTGCGCTGATAATAAAAAATATTCCACGAAGGAACTGGTACACACAGAATTAGAACAGAGCACTGAAAGGACATCTGTAGAAGGGCCCCTCATGTTCTTATTTATGGGAACCGGCCGATAATTTGTATACTTAGCGAACCGGAACCTACTGTTAAAAGCAGGCTGCAAAAACTAAAAATTGTGAAATTTTTCATTGTCCATTTTTTGGGCCATGAAATGTTACCTAAAAAATATGAAAACCTCCACAACTTTCTATGAGATTTTTTGGGGAATTCTTCAGAATTTTTTAACAAAACAATTTATAAAAAATTACATAATGTAAAATACCCCCAAAATACCCACAAAAAAAAATTAAGAATTCCCCAAAATAAATGAAAAATTCTCTTAGAAGCCCAATGTGAAAATTTCGCCAAAAATTCTGAAAAATCCTCCAAACAATTTATAAAAAATTACCCAAAGCAAAATTCCCCAAATATTATGAAAAATACAACAATAGATTTTCGTAATATGGAAAAAGTGTATTTTCTAACAAAAAAAACAAAACTCAAAAGTATAAAGAATCGCCCCAAATTTGGGGTGACTTTTCATTGCGCCAAATCACCCCAATTTAAAAAGAAAGAAAAAACCCAAACAAAAGTTAAAATTCCTATATGGAGCCATTTTTTCAAATGTGAAAATTATTCACATTTGTTTTGAAAATATCGAAAAAAAAAAACGAAAAATTCACAAAATTCACAAAATTGGGGAATTTATCATTGTTGAATTTCCGATGAAAAATGCCCAAAAATGTAAAAAGAAATATTACCTAAAAATTATGAAAAACTATCCAGTTTTATAGGGAATTCATCATTTGGGGTATATTTTTTTCTTAGGGGCATTTTTCATAGTGCCAATTTTATCATCCCTGGTGTAAAACCTAGTGTCCGCAATTATCAATTCCCCGGTAAGATATCTGGTGTTTCATGTAATAAAAGCCATGTTTTTATTTTAATTTAATTACAATACAAATTCAATTTATATTCTAATTTCTAATAATTCTAATTATGGCGACGGAGCGTCTGGTGGGAATCGAATCCACAACCCCCACGCTGCCAACTCGCCTACCCGGTCTCCTAAAAAGCCATATTAAAATTTATCTGTAAATACATGATTTGAAACTGAAGCTATCGATTAGTTAATAACGAAATTTATACCACATTTCAAAGATGCTCCAGCAGTCGATAAACTGAAATACCCACACCTTTCTAAAAAAAACTTAACCTAACGACGAAACCCCCCATCCAATATTATGCATTCATAAATGTTTGACTCTAACCTATTTCTGTGTGTGTTTCAATTAAATAAAGACCATCTCAAATCGCATTCGCCACGAGTACTCCTTTAAAACGGCCCTGTGTGGTGTGGTAACTTGGACCACTTGCACTCGCATAACCTCGATGGGAAACTGGTGACGCTTCAACCCCATTCGATTGGTGGGGAGGGGGGAACTTTCAATAATTTCGCAATGGAAATTTGCATGGAAATGACAAATTATTATTCAATCACAAAGCATATAAGGCGGCAATGTCATGTATTATGCATTTGCAAAAATTATTATAATCGTGTTTATTACCATCACGCCGACCGATGTTGGGTGACTTTCTACACAAAAAAAACCTAAATTAATTTGTGCAAATTTGAATATGAATTTTGGCGAGTTATACATATATTACAATGATCAAGAAGAAATGAGGGCATATGATTAACATTAGCGAAATCACTCTAGTCCGCAAAAGAAACAGAAAAAACGCTTGTCTCTTAAGTCTTTTGATTTGTATTACTGGCAATTTTAGTTCCCATGCTAAATGCCCATGTGAGCTGATGTCTGTGTGTGCGAGTGTGTGTGAAAATGTGTTTATGCGCGATAATTAAACAATTTCTTAACACCATTCGACTCAGTCGCTTGGTATCGATGGCAATTTGTCGATTACAGGTACAATATTTGTTATCGTTAGTTTTGCTCAGCTTTGCTGGTATGCCGGGGCAATGCGATATTGCAAATTACTTCATGATCGTAAATATTTCCTAAATCCAGATAATCGTCTGCAATGAAATGGAGGACATTGATGAAACGAACAAAGTAGACAATAAGTCACCGTTCACAAGCTGCACAAATTGTAATTCAACATTGAGCTTTAAATACAGGAGTTGTCGACTCTTCGGTTTGAGTTCAATAAACACTTAGGGAGGGCCTGCTTTAAACCCAGACAATTCCATGTAACATTTTCCAAATCATTTCCTCCGACGACTGTTGGTCCTCTTTCGAGGCGGTACCTTTACCAACCGCTCCATCTTCTGTTTGTGGAAACAGTCGGCCTTGTTCCAATGGGGTGGGGGGTGGTTGGTTGGGATATTCCTAGCTAACCCGAATGTAACAATTTCTCTTGTTACAGAACTATCGGCAAACCTGTGTTGTTTCACATCTGAATAGAGTATCAAACCAAACGACAGCTGTTGCTCGTTTTTGTCGTTTCTTTTTCTTTTTTTTTTTTTCTTTTGTATCAAAGCAATGCAATTTTTCGCAAATAATTATTTCAACAAACGTCGACGGCGTTAAATTGAAGACGATGACATTAAGGGTTGCCAAGCCATTTGCGTTGTGTATCGATTGGAGTATTCTCCACATTTGGGAATAACGAAAATTCGTGTATTTCGCGTACAGCGGATGGAGAGAATATACGACTCATAAATGGAATCACATTTATTTTTATAAATATTGACAGCTTCGTATTAGGCCACAAATACATATGATCATAGTCGTGACATTGTAATCGGGTACTTAGAGAATTTAAGCACAAGGACATTTTTCAATTTTTTTTGGAGCATTTATCACTATTTTAATTTTGTCACAAAGCCCATTTTTTTCATAATTTGTACACTGAAAATTAAGACAATTTTTTTTAAACAGAGAAATCTCCAAATCTCCTTTACATTTTTCGAAAATGAGGAGGGAGCCGCTGTTATCGTCATCGGAAAACGTTACCGCATCAAAACTCACCAAAAATTCAAGACAATGATATGGACGACATTTGGTTTCATCAAGACGTCACCATATCTCACATAGCCAACGGAAGTTAATAACTTTAAATCCAGCAATGTGGCGAAGTTGGGGATGGGAGAGGGTCTACCAAGTAGAGCCAATGACAATTTGTGGACATTTTTCACATATTATTTGGGGGATTTTTCAGAATTTTTGTGGAAATTTTCATGTTGGTCTTTTTGGGCAAAGAAGTTTTATACGGTTTTGAGATTTTTTTCTTTTACGAGTAAAGTCGCCGTCATTTACTTTTTTTTTATTAACACACAGGAGATGACGTGTACGAATGTAATGCACTTTGTTAGTGATAGGAAATGAGGGTATTGGCGGGAGGAAAAACGGTCATTTGACAATGAACGGGTGAGAGACCGTGGTTAGCCGCGTATGACATTATTTTATGATTTGATTAAAACAGACTAATTTTTACTTTGACCAAAGATTTTCTCACTTTTTTCTAGTTTTTTTTTGTAAAAAATGTCTACTAGAACGAAAAATATTTCCGACTTAAGTCCACAATAACCGATAAATGGCGCAGAAGTTATTCGGTTGTCACCTCCTCCTCCTCCTGCTGTCGTTGCCAATTCTACCGAAGACGTTTTATGGGCTACGCCGTCCCCGAGCGTATGTGCCCAGGCGTCAGCGACCAGTAGTGACCGCATTGAGAGTTCTGAAATGATATCGTTCTCTTCTTTTGTCCGTTCATAGAAATGTAAAAATATTCAAATTTTTCCCAGAGTTTTTGGTGACATTTTCTTTTGACACCCCTTCGTAAATTCGCATTTACGCGATGGCTGTTTAAAAACAAATAGGTGCGCTTGTTTTTTGAAATTATGCAATTTTAGAAAAAGTTTTTTTTTTTAAAAAATTATTTAAATTTATAAGTCAATTTCCCTTTTGTGATTGTTTGGCTACCGCTCTTGCTTTGCTAACGCCTTCGCCAACAATCGCCCAATGTCTGGCCTATTCAAGCTGGGTGGAAATTCATCCTAACCTTTATTCCAACCTAGCAACTTATTTTATTTTAGGGTTTTTCTGATAAATGAGAAATTCCCCGCTTAAGACTAAAATACGTCTTCGCCAATTCCAACAGAAAAAAAGCACCCGGCAATCCCGCTGACGACAAACACAAAATTACTGTCAACGACAAAAAAACTGCAATTGGTTTTAATTGATGTTAAAGACATTTGCGAGACTTACATGTTTTCGGGCCATAAACAAAAAAAAAAAACGAATAACAAAATCCGATACACAGGGAGAGAGGGGACTAAGGTAATAGACATACATATGACAACGATGACTCGGCTTTCAACTGCATCTAAATGAATGCGATCACGATGACGACGCTGACGCTTCGAATCTCGGATCAGCAACATATGATTCCGTGCCATTGCCGTGGCAGCCGGGTACAGAAAGCAATTAACACCGATTTAGTTGAAAATAAATACAAGTATCATTGTTGTTGTTGTTTTTTTTTCTTTTTGATATATTTGTTATTATTGCTGTTAAATTATTGCAAATTGCAATTATTGTTAAACTTGCCGCAAAAATCCATAGAAACGGCAACAACACCAACAAAATAGTATTAGCATTATTAATATTTCCAATATCCACAAAGAAAACAAAGCTGGAAACCAGAAAAAAACACAGCGAGCGAGAGAGTGAGTGAGAGAAGCGGCAAATTGTAACACAGCCGACGGACGCAACAAAGCACACGCTCGTACAGTGGACAAGTGCAATAACTTGGTATGTTGCATCCAACCGCCAGCATAGCTCAGCGGTTGGTTTCATGGTGGCAGCCGGCTAACGAGTCCGACTGCCAGCCAACGACCGAGTCAGCCTATGAAGAAAGACATCAACCGACTACAAGAAAGTTGCAACATGCGTGCCAATTTTTCCTCTTCTTCGTTTTCCACAACAGACAAAAACAAAACATACGCTTGCACATCATTTGAGTTGCGCTTTTTTTTTCGACAGCATGCGTAAGCAACGCAAATATTTTCACATTGTACAAATTGTTATTGTTGTTGTTGTTGTTGTCGGTGGCTAATTAGATGATTGCTATTCGATCATATTCGTGTGTTGCATGAAATTCCATTTAGGCAGCAGCATGCCCGATCTTCCTGATGGAAAACGTGTAGATTTTATCCGACATAGTGAAACTTTGAAGAAAAAAAAATATCATTTATTGTCATTTGGACACTCGTGAAGTAAGACGACTTTTAAGGGTTGACCATTTTTCTTAGAGAAAATCTCCAGTTTCTTTTAGAGAAAATATAAAAAGGAAAATCTCTATTTATTCTTAGAGAAAATCTCAAATTTTTCGTAAAGAAAATCTCAAATTATTCTTAGAGAAAATCTCAAACTTTTCGTAGAGAAAAACTCAGATTTTTCGTAGAGAAAATCTCAAATTTTTCTTAGAGAAAATATACAGTTTTTCTTAGAGAAAATCTCCAGTTTTTCTTAGAGAAAATCTAAAAAAGAAAATCTCAAATTATTCTTAGAGAAAATCTAAAATTTTTCGTAAAGAAAATCTCAAATTATTCTTAGAGAAAATCTCAAACTTTTCGTAGAGAAAAACTCAGATTTTTCATAGAGAAAATCTCCAGTTTTTCTTAAAGAAAATCTAAAATTTTTCGTCAAGTAAATCTCAAATTATTCTTAGAGAAAATCTCCAGTTTCTTTTAGAGAAAATCTAAAAAAGAAAATCTCTATTTATTCTTAGAGAAAATCTCAAATTTTTCGTAAAGAAAATCTCAAATTATTCTTAGAGAAAATCTCAAACTTTTCGTAGAGAAAAACTCAGATTTTTCGTAGAGTAAATCTCAAATTATTCTTAGAGAAAATCTCCAGTTTCTCTTAGAGAAAATCTCCAATTTTTCTTAGAGAAAAACTCCAGTTTTTCTTAGAGAAAATCTCCAGTTTTTCTTACATAAAATCTCCAGTTTTTCTTAGAGAAAATCTCAAATTTGTATGTGCTAAAGTAAAAAAGGGGTGATCCATTCGACGACCAAAAAACACGTACTTTATTATCCAGCAGCGATTTTATTTAGGTGTATAAGATAAATCACTTAAAACCATTTCAATCTCGTCTCAAAAATGCATAAACCGTTCGGTATAAGAAAATAATTCAATTACAGAGCTCTTGCTTTCGACAAACTAAAAACGCACACTTATTCTGCCTGTGCTTCTTTACGACACTTTGCGAAAGTAGATGAGGCTGAACGGTATGTTTATCGAAAGAATATTCCTTTGGCAATTCACTGGCCTCAAGTCAAACATGAAGGCAATCATATTTCTATGCAACTGAAAGAAATAATGATACGCGGTCTCAGCGAAGTCCGTACTCTGGTACAGTAGTTAACGGATATAAGAACATCTCTTATGAGAAAAAAAACGCATATAAGTAAGTTCGACAAAAACACCTAGTCTTCTAAGCAATAATTGCTTATCAGAAAAAAATCGCATATAAAAAATAAATTTGTGGAATTTTTCGAATTTCTTATATCCGTTATCTACAGTGCAGCATCTGGTCGGCTCTATGAAACATTGAAGAATGTCGCAAATGAAAAATTCCCCAAAATAAATAAAAAAATCCCCCCAAAAGCCCCATATGAAGATTTCCCGAATAATTCAAGATCCCTTAAATAGTATGAAAAATAACCCTAAAAAAAATGAAAAATGCCCCAAAAACAAAACAAACAAAAATTACCTAAAAGTTATGAAAATCTCCCCAATTTTTTTGTATAAGACTTTTTTGGGGATTTTTTTTTTTTGGGCGTTATGCGTCATGGGACGAAAACCCAATATGAATAATTCAAGATCCCTTAAATATTATGAAAAATTACCCTAAAAAAAATTAAAAATGCCCCAAAAACAAAAAAAATGGAATTTTACCTAAAAATTATGAAAACCTCCCCATTTTTTTTGTATCAGACTTTTTTGGGGATTTTTTTTTTTTTGGTCATTTTTCCGTCCTTGCTTGGCCAGCTGCTACGCAGTCTCAGCGAAGTCTGTACTCTGGTACAGTTGGTAACGGATTTAAGAACAAATGAGAAAAAAAACGCATATAAGTAAGTTCTGCAAAAACCCCGTGCCTTTAGTTTCTTCTAAGCAATAATTGCTTATGAGAAACAATCGCATATAAGAAAGAAATTGTTGGGATTTGTTGACCTTTTACTGTACAGCGTCTGGTCGATTCTATGAAAAATGCCCCAAAAAAAAAACTGAAATGAATGAATGATGTTCCAAATGATAAATTCACCAAAAAAAAAATGGAAAAATCCCCGCGAAAGCCCCATATGGAAATTTTCTCAAAAATTCTGAAAAATCCCCAAACAATTTATGAAAAATTACACAATGCAAAATTCCACAAATTATGAAAAATACCCAAAAAAAAAAAGAAGAATTCCCCAAAATGAGACGGTATGACTATCGCGGTAACACCCAAGTAAGAACTGTTTCGACAACCAGCAGTTGTGCTCCCGCACACAGATGATCTTCGGCCCCTTACGCAGGTGACCGATCGAAGACTTCTTCTCATGTCTGTCTACAGCTGTTCTTTGGTCCGAATTTTTACTGGTCTGGATATTTCTCCACGCTGGCGCTGGCATAATTTGCCACTGACCGGCCTGTCGCATTCCACATACATATGTCTGTTCCCCAAGTGTTCCCGTCTGGGTATTCGGGGACCCTGTTCCAACTTCTTATCTGGTAGCCGATAGCGGTTTCCACATAAGGTTTCCACATATATAATTTTAAGCGAACTGGTGAAGTGACGTGTTCGGATGATTTCTTCGGAGTTCTCCCAATCAGTCTAATAGATAAAATCGACTTTCTTGGGATTCAATTGGTGCTATTATTAGTGGCAGTCTAGGATGATTTTCATTCATTTTTGTGGACATATTTCGAAGATTTGAACAAATTTTCCAAAAATTTGTTTCAAATTAGAGAAATTTAATCACTGCCCTCCCCCAAATACACGGAAAGAAACTTCACACACAAAATGTATTCATTTCACAAACTGCATAACCGAATAAAATATTCCGAATTTCAATTCGTTTTTCGACTTAAGCGGCTGACAATGCTGAGCTTTGTTGGTAGATTAGAGAAATCGCCGAGATCAAATTTATGTTTCCATATATTTTGGCTAATTAAGCAACAGTCCTGTCCGTGAGTAGATGGCCGGCGACATCATGTACCTTATTAAAAAAAAACTTAGTATTGAATGTTTTGCCCTGGAGCAGCCGGGCTTTTACATGACTGGTGCTGTTTTATGTCTTGTACTTGTTGTTTTTCTTTTTTTTTTTGTGTGTGTGCATTCGGTTATTAGTTGATTAAATTTTTCTCAATACTGGCTGAATTGAATAAATGCAGTCGAACGGCCAACAATGAATTATTGTAATTTCATGGTGTCTTTTTCTGTGATTTGTTTCTGAATGAAGCCGAACGAACGTGTCTTCATTGTTTTGAGTTTTGCCAGTTTTTTTGTATTGTTTTGTGATTTTTTTGTTTCACTTTTGTTTTTCTTCTTCTTTGTATATAATTGACTATTTGCTATACTTTCATTTTCATTTTTTTTTGGTTCAAGACAACAAAGACCCAGTGAGTAAGCAGCGCTTCAATACAATCGGCGATGGTATGCAAATCCAAAAAAGATGATAATTTCTTTGGTTTTCGCATCGGAACGGAGAATGGATGGGAACCTGTTGTTTGGCTGGGAGTGTCAAAACTAAATGCTTAATTTAAACATTAATTTAATGAATTTGTTTAAGTTGAAGTCTTTCTGTGTATGTGTGTGTGTGTGTGGTGTTAAACACTTTATGTCATATCGTTGACGACTGCCCTGCTAGGAGGAGACAGTCATTCATCAACCGGGGCAAATTACAAAAATTAGCCAAATCCAATGTGATGTGATAGACTTACTGGCCATCGGTTGTATTGAAAGCACTTTATATCCAAATTAAATATATATACCCTTGACCTTTTGAAAGCCATAAAAATACTTTATTCTGTTTTTTTTTTTTTTGGTTTTGGTTTTAGTAAATTTATTGTAATTGTTCTACTGTGCCATTATTAACCGAGTCCCGATAGCAGAGGTTTTGCCAACAAACCGGCAGAGTAGCTTTCTGCGAATGGACAGTCTAACTAATGGGACAGCTAACAAATCTTTGCATTATTTGAAAAGTGTTTTTTTTGTTCTTCTCAAATTCAAAGTGCCACAATTGCTTCCACCAAGTAAGTGTTTTAAGTATTTTGTATGTTACTAATTCCATATGCAAAAGAAATCTAAATCTTATCAATCGATTGTAGGGGGGTAATTGAAAACCAAAGGCTTGACATACAGTTGGTCATAGAAATGGTAATTCAGTTAGAATATTTTTGCAAATTAAAAATGGCAAGGAAAAGCTTAAGCCTAGGGACTTGGGTTTGCCTTCAAAGGAACTTCCGAACTTTGACAATTGATAGTGGCCATGTGGTTGAAGCTACATCTGTCGGTAAATTGGAGTCCATGCCGTTCAGCAAAACAAGCAACCAACACTCGTACGTCTTCATCGATGCAAGCCTTACTTATTTCGCTTAACATTCCATGAAGGGACAGACTGGGAACTTCTCTCGAATCAGTGAGCTGTGTACGATATAATTGTGTATACTCACTGACCGGGACCTACTGTTTAAAGCCGACTCCGAACGGCTACTGCTTTTCTAGAGAAGTTTTACATGGCTTAGAGAATACTCTCTTTCTCGTAAAGTCGCCAACATTTACGAGGTGGAAACACATAGCCACTGTCCGTAATAATGAGCTGGATCATTCAAGGGGACGATTTTGCAAGATCTCTACCGAACCAGAAGCGGTAAGATCTGAATAAATTTTAAAGTACTTCATCGATCTAAATGACCAATATCTCATTTTAATTGTAAAATATGTGGCTTTATGACAAACATTATGACTTTTTGACATTTTCGATTTTTTATGAATTTTTTTAACACAAGAAAAAAAAACTTATGAATAAAATGTTTTCCAGATTTACATTGTTAATTACTCTGAAACTGTGCTTCAGATTTAAGAAGATTTTATCTAAATTAGTGATAAATTTTTGAAAAATGTATTTCAAAGAAATCTAACAATTTGTTTTACAGTTATGACAATATGTCTCGAAAAAAATCAACAACAAAAATCGTATCAATGGAAAAAAAACGGGCAATTCGTTTTTCAATATTTACAATATTTTTTTTTTAAATTTATTTCAAAGAAATCGAGAAATATTCAAGTTATAACAACTTATGTCTGGCAAATTGCATTTAAAAAAAATCATATCCATAAAAAAATGTCGACCATTTTTGCATTTAGGGTAAGAGAGTACATCAGAATTATATATGTGTTATTTATTACAATATTTTTTTTTTCTACAATTACAATTTATTTCCCAAAAAAATTCCATTTAAAAAAAAATAAAAAAAACCTATCCAGGGAAAAAAAAAATTACAATTTCTGCACTACGGGAATTATATATTTGTTATTTTTTACAATCATTTTTTTACCATTTATTTCAAAGAATTCTAACAATTCGTTTCCAAAACGTTACAATTTAAGTCTAAAAAAAAATTACAAAAATCCTATTTATGAAAAAATCGGAGAATTCGTTTTTCTGTTATGGCAAATTATGTCTCGAAAAATTGCATTTAAATAAATCCTAACCATAAAAAAACATTCTTCCATTTTTGCTCTTAGTGTATGTGTCTCGGAAATTGCATTTAAAAAAAAATCATATCAATAAAAAAATGTCGACCATTTTTGCATCTAGGGTAAGAGAGTACATCAGAATTATATATGTCTTATTTAGTACAATTACAATTTAATTCCCAAAAAAATTCCATTTGAAAAAAATAAAAAAAATCCTATCCATGGAAATAAAAAATTGGCAATTTCTGCACTCTGGGAATTATATATTTGTTATTTATTACAATCAACATTTTTTTAACATTTATTTCAAAAAATTCCAACTATTCGTTTTCAAAACGTGACAATTTAAGTCTAAAAAAATTTTATTAAAAAAAATTTACAAAAATCCTATTTATGAAAAAATCGGAGAATTCGTTTTTCTGTTATGGTAAATTAAAAAATAATTTAAAAAAAATCCTATCCATAAAAAAACATTCTTCCATTTTTGCTCTTAGTGGAAAACAGTACTTCCGAATTATAAATTGATTATTAATTACAAACTTTTTTTTTAAATTTATTTCAAAGAATTTGCACAATTCGTTTTCAGTAATTACAATTTACATACGGAAAAATGAAATTTAAAAAAAAAATCCAATTCATAGAAAAAAACATATGAGAATTCGATTTTTTCTTTTTCAGGAACTCATGTTTCCAAAAAATGCATTTGGAAAAAAATTAAATAAAATTTTTTTCCACAGAAAAAAAAATCGGTCATTTTTGCACTCAGAAAGAATTTCAACTAATCGTTTTCAAAACATGACAATTTAAGTCTAAAAAAATTTAATTAAAAAAAATTTACAAAAATCCTATTTATGAAAAAATCGGAGAATTCGTTTTTCTGTTATGGCAAATTAAAAAATAATTTAAAAAAAATCCTATCCATAAAAAAACATTCTTCCATTTTTGCTCTTAGTGGAAAACAGTACTTCCGAATTATAAATTGGTTATTAATTAAAATTTTTTTTTTTAATTTATTTCGAAGAAATCGCACAATTCGTTTTCAGTTATTACAATTTACATACGGAAAAATTAAATTTAAAAAAAAAAACCATTTCATAGAAAAAAAAACATATGAGAGTTCGTTTTTTTCTTTTTCAGGAACTCATATCTCCAAAAAATGCATTTGGAAAAAAATTAAATAAAAATGTTTTCCACAGAAAAATAAATCGGTCATTTTTGCACTCAGAAAGAATTTCAGCAAGAATTTCAACTATTCGTTTTCAAAACGTGACAATTCAAGTCTAAAAAAATTTAATTAAAAAAAAAAATTTACAAAAATCCTATTTATGAAAAATCGGAGAATTCGTTTTTCTGTTATGGCAAATTTTAAAATATATTTTAAAAAAATCCTATCCATAAAAAACATTCTTCCATTTGTGCTCTTAGTGGAAAACAGTACTTCCGAATTATAAATTGGTTATATTATTACAATGTTTTTTTTTCAATTTATTTCAAAGAAATTGCACAGTTCGTTTTCGGTTAATACATATTACATACGGAAAAATTAAATTGCAAAAAAATCCAATTCATAGAAGAAAAAAAATATGACAATTCGTTTTTCAGTTTTTTTCTTTTTTAGGAACTCATGTCTCCAAAAAATGCATTTGGAAAAAAATTAAACAAAAATTTTGTCCACAGAAAGAAAAAATCGGTCATTTTTGCACTCAGGGAAAACAGTACATCAGAATTATATATGTGTTATTTATTACAATCATTTTTTCTTTTAAATTTATTTCAAAGAATTTAATTTTTAGAAAAACAAATTCCAAAAAATTCTTATCCAGTACTTTAGAATTTTTTTAGTGATAATTCATTACAAACAAAGTTGTTTTTTTGCCTGGTTTTATTACACATTTTCCCTGTCGGACTTTAGAAAAAATTTAATAACAAAAAACATGCCAACATAATAGAGATTTTCATAAACAGTCGTGTGACATTGTCAGTTCAAGAATTATAATCTACCTAAAACATTTCCTCTCATCCCTCGTATACAATTCCCTACATAGTCTGATTCTTTTGAAAATAGTTTTTTCTGTCTGACCAATTCATTACACGTATTTTTATGTATTTTGTCAAATAATTGCATACATCACGACAGTTTTGTCAATGCTTCCTTCCGTTAAGCTTGGCCCGTTCACCGTCTACACTTCAAACAACCCAACCATTTCCTCTGGCCACTCTCTTAATTAATTACATTTCCAACCAAGATTATCAAATAAACCACACGTTCGACCTTTTTTTCTTTTGTTGTTGGTTAATTTTTCAAAAAGTAATAACAACAAATTGAAAGAACCACTATTTATACGCATTAAACCATATTAAATAGGTTAACATCATAAATTAAGCGGCTTCTTTTGGGCTCCATCTTCTCTCATTCATTCATCGATTCATCCATCCGTCTTCTCGAGACACGAACATATAAATTAACTCATAAACTGAAGCATAACTGCTGAAACTTTTTTCTTTTTTTAAGAACCGATCATTGGCTGGCACACATGGAAGCGTGACTCCGACGGCCAAAACCAAAACAAAAGACACGAAGACGATGACGTGAAATCAAAGAAATCTTGGAATAGTCGTTCACACACTTATGATTGCTGTCCGGCTTGGCCTGAGATGCCATAGAAGAAAAAGTAAAAAATGTAAAGAACAATTTAAAACCACTTTCAATTTCATAGAAGGTATAGAAACAAAAAAAACCAAACACACACACACAAAAGTAAGGCAGCAACCAAGAGAAATGATAAGTGGGTTAGATGAAGACTAAGACAGGCTAAGAACAGAAACTGGTTAAATAAGAATAAATCCAACTATGAATTGTCAGAGAAATAAAGCTAAAGTTTGTCTGGGCATCTCTCAAAGTGAATCAGTCAATATGACTGGATAATGATGAAGAACATGATGAACATATTCGAAGGCGGCCAACATATCCGTGGGAGTGGTGACGCTGACATTGGCTGACAAAAGAGACATTCAGAAGTCACATCAAAATCAACTGTCGGCTGCAGTCATAACTCTCTCTGCGCTGGTCATTGACCCACCGAGCAATAAGGACTTGAATATGAAAAGGTACACGACAAAGACTAACAGAGTAAAAAAGTTACAAAAAACTTTGTCGTTAACATTAGCCGCAGGAATTTGGGCAACCTTAACCCAAACCTTAACTGCTGCTTCAAGCAATGGCGTCACTTTGTCTGAAGGCAACGATACTCGAACACTTCAACTGGGAGAATCTAAAGTCTCTAAGATTGTGTCAATCAAATTTCCATGAATGGGGTGAATTCTTCAACGATTTTTCATTTATCTGACTAACGTGTTTTCATTCACCTGAGAGCCAAAAAAAATTTTATAGGAGAGGTTTTGTGGTCAAGCAAAAAGACGTGTGGCACGATACTATTGAATTCGCTATATCCTTGTAAATATACATTATTATTTTTTAATATTTCGGGTTTGAGAGCATTGGAAAATGTTCTATGAAATTTCATTAAAAAGGGAGATCAGGAAAAAATTACGCTTCCGGTTTTTTTTGTAAGGGTTTAAAAAACAATAAAATTTTTCAATTATCAAAAAAATTGACAAACCTGTAAAATGAAATACGAAAAAATACATAATAATCAAATATTCTGATTTTTGTTGGACAATTGGCCGCAACTGCTGGGAATAAGTTTAAAAATTTACCAAATCGGGATGAAATTGGGAAATAATAAAAAAAGGGTGGAAACAAAATGTTGTCAACAACAGGTGGAAATGAGTTAGATATGGGAAAGGGGCCAAAACGGGATAAAAAGTTAACAAAAAGGGGGGGAAAAAATGAAACAGATTTTTGGCGATAAAAAAGCAACAAAAACGGGGAAAAATAAAAAAAGCCGAAAACAAATTTTTGGCAACAACAGGTGAGTTAGAGATGGAGCGAAAATGGAGTTAAAACGAGATAAAAAAGGGTGAAAATATTTTTTGGCAACAACAGGTGTAAATGAGTTAAATATGGGACGAAACGTAATAAAACGGAATAAAAAAGGGGAAAAAATAAAAATGGCGAAGTAAATTTTTGGCAAAGGGCTAAAAAAGGGAAAGGAAAAGAAAGGGCAACAACAAGTGGATAATACAGTCGAGTCCGGTTATAACGAACTCCTAGGGACTCGGCAAATTGGTTCGTTATAAGCGAAGTTCGTTATATCCAGGGTAAAATAGGGTAGAAGTAAAACTCTTGGGACTTAAAAAAGTGTTCGTTATAGACGATAGTTCGTTATAACCGGTGTACGTTATAACCGGACTCGACTGGATTAAAAAGGAATAAAAAGGGGGGAAAATAAAAAAAGTCGAAAACAAATTTTTGGCAACAACAGGTGAGTTGGAGATGGAGCGAAAATAGAGTTAAAGCGAGATAAAAAAAAATGTGAAAATATTTTTTGGCAACAACGATGAAAATGGGCCCAAAACGGGATTAAAAAAACAAAATGTGAAACAAAGTGGATAATAGTTAGAAAAGGGCCGAAAAATGAGCCAGAACGTACCAAAACGGGATAAAAAATTAACAAAAAGGAAAAAAAATACACAAAATTGGAGCTGATTTTTCACAACAACAAATGGATAATAGCAGCAAAACGGGATAAAAAAGAACAAAAAGGTAAACAAAAAACGTAAATATTTGTTAACAACAATGATGAAAATGAACGAAAATAGGACGAAAACAGGACAAAAAATGGCAAAAAGGGTAAAAAATAGAAAAGGGTGGGAAAATTTTTTTTGGCAACAACAAGCGGATAATATTTAGGGAAGGAACGAAAATGGTGCCAAAACGTACCAAACCTGGACATTAGGGTGGAGTGAAAACATGCTTTTTTTTTAATTTGAAAAAGTTAACCTCGGAAAGAGATGTAGTCTGGGGTCCTAATGAGGGGAAAAATAAAGAAAAAAAATTTAAAAAATTTTTAGGGGTCGCGCCACTCCCTCGAAATTTGGAAATTATCGCTATTTTGGCGTTGATTTTAGAAAAATCCTAAAAATTAACGACTTAACTTATTCGAAATTTAAAAGTTTGAGCTTGTTCAGTGCCCAAACAAAAGTATTTGAGGCAAATATGAGGATAATCGACTAATATTTGTAGCTTTGGTGGCGATTTCATTGTTCAGTCAATTTTCTGAAGAAGGGACGATTTGACTTATTTTACTTTTTGAAATTTTTGAACAATGAGAAAATTTTTTTTAAATTTTTTCTTGCCCTTACTTCATTGTTTACGCTATTGCAAACATTTATTGACATAAAACTTTTTAGGATTTTTTCTAAAATCAACGCCAAAATAGCGATAATTTCCAAATTTCGAGGGAGAGGCGCGACCCTTAAAATTTTTTTAAATTTTTTTTCTTTATTTTTCCCCTCATTAGGACCCCAGACTACATCTCTTTCCGAGGTTAACTTTTTTTTTTTGAATTTCACTCCACCCTGGACATACAATGTACTAAATGGAAGATAAAAAGACTAAAATGCGAAAAAAAATAATCGACTGAAATGATTAAATATGCGGAAGAAATGGAAAAAGGGGAACATGAAGGATCCACAACTGGTGAAATATATAAATGAAAAATAATTTAAAAATAATTACAAAAGGGCGATATGTAGCAAATTTATATTCAACTGCAGTTAGATTGGAATGTAAAGGGGACAAAAAGGCCAAAAGAGAGAGAAACAAAAAAGTTCAAATATGTTCTTCAAAGTAACATGAGGAGCGACAAAACAGAAAGAATGGAAAAAAAGGGACAGAGAAGGAGCAAAGACATGTTAAATATATAAACTTATAGAAATGGTCAAAAACGGGCAAAAGGTCCGATCCATACCAAAACGGGATCAAACGGGAAAAGGGACAACAAGTGGGGGACACCAAAAAAGTTGACTAAAACGAGCTAACAATTCGAGGATACTAAAAAGACGACAAAAACGGTGCAAGACGGGTTAAAAATATCCTCTATTTTTTTAAATATCCTCTAGTTTTGAAAATAATCATAAAGGGAGAAAAGTGCAAATGTAATAAAAATTTCGAAATTGTCCCCTTCTTTACGACAGCTGTTTGATAAAGCAGCAAAATGGTGGCAATTAACGAATTGTGAACAAATTAATATCTACCGACAAAAATTGGAAAAATGCAATAAAGGTTCTGGGTGGGTATAAAGTATTTGTTTGCAATCCAACGCAAATAAACAAATATTTTTAGCTTAGGACCTCAGTAGTCAGGGCTTGCATTTTATTTGTAATTTAGATATAAATAAAATTGTTAATAAATAAACAAATATTTTACTAGAAAAGCGAAATATGCGTTTACGAAGTAGCGGGTATTGGCTAGTATTTTATACAGAAAATCAAGTTCCGGGAGGGGGTAACAAAAATACCGATTTCCAGGATTGTAAAAGGTCAGGAAATTAAAAACCCCCAGAATTCTCTATTTTGTTTTCAATAACCATTTGATTCACATCGACTTAGAAAGAATGTTCTCCATGTTTTTCGATCAATCTAAAAAAGTCCAAAAAAAATCACATTGTTTATTCCGTGGAAAGGCCATAAATTTTTGATTTAATGATCCGTTTTAAAGTTATGTCCGATATTTTGGTAAATGTTAATAAAAATCGATATTTACCATATAAATAGCCCTTATCTTCGAATGAACAAAAAACCAACAGACTCAATATCAGCTCTGACAAATAGTTCAATAAGATCTCAATATGAATCAAAATAAAAATAACGAAAATGTAATTTAATTTTTTTTCTAACCTCGGTTAACTTTACTGTTATTTATTTGAAAATCCAGCAGCCGCCGCCGCCGAAGAAGAAGAACAGCCAGAAACAATGAACCGAAAACAAAACTGAATGAAATACAACAGCTGCATCACGATCGTCACCGACATCATCATCATCATCATATTGATTATGATTATGATCATTTTCTTATTTTGTGTGTGTTTTTATTCTATAAAAACAAAAAAAAACCGCATAGACTGGCACTGCCACATCAACGTCATTATGATCAGCAGCCGGAGCGTCATAAGTAGCATTAAAATATTTACATACAAATCAAATCAAATCATAGACACTCTCACACACAAATAAAGTCATCACGTACTCCTCACACACACACAGATACACATGTACACCACTCACATCAGCCATTGACTCGACTATCGGCTACAATGATATACATACGTACATTCATTTACCCCGACCATATAGTAAAATAACTGTTTCAAATCATAACGTAGTAAAAATTACTCGCCATAAAACAACAACAGCCAAGAAAAACTGAAAAGCTTTTGGACACACGTACTATGTGTGTGTGTTCACTTTTCATTCTTTACCGATGCCAAACGTGAAGGCACACGATATTCATCCATCACATCGCTGGAATCACGTATACGATATTCACGAACAAGACAAGTCTACGCCGAAGCAGCTAAGCAGCAGTGGCGACTGCGGTCAGGCGACACGGCTAACGTCAACGCAGCCGCATAAAAAGCTTCGTAAAAGAAAAATCCAACGGTATTTCTTAAGGCCGCCAACAAGAAAACCAGATGAGAGATGAAAATGAAACTGGAAATTTTGCTGGCTACTATGAATGAATTTCATTGGAAGTCTGGGTTGGAGAGAGCAAGAGACAGAGGAAAACCTCTACATACCCACCGAAGAGAGCGAGGCAAAACAAAAGACTTAAGACACAAATGCAATTGTTGAGATGAGGAAAAGCCACAACTGGAGCGATGTCAATTTAAAAGATCTCCGAAACAGGCGTCATATGATAGCTGCTGTAAGTGCAATCAAAGGAAACGTCAAACCATTACGCTGACCCACAACGAAAGCCTTCAGACATCATTTGCTTATAAATAAATCTCCATACAAATAAAAACGTTTATTTCGGAATGAAAACTCCATCATTGCCCGTTGACACCAATCAATTCATTTTGGACCTGACATAACATAAAAGAAAATGAAAGTAAAACCCAATCAATTGAAAGGGGTTTTAGTTTTAAACTGAAAAAAAAAAAAACGTTTATAAACAATTCATTTATAAAAATTACCATTATAATAGCTGGGAATTAGTAATTGTGTGCATACCACACCCAGGACATATCGAGCCCTGAACAATAAAAAAAAAACGACGTAAGCGCCAAAAAGAAAATTTTACTTTTTTTTCAACTTTTTGGTCAAGAAAAAATGTACGATACAAATGAATTTGCTATATGTTTGTCAATATATTGTTTTAGCTTTTTCATATTTTTTATATTTCTATCGAATTTCATTAAAGCGAATTATTCAAATATTATATTCAAAACTAGTAAGTTGTAATGCGCCTATGGCGCCCGTTGAAATATGGAAAAACAATTTTGTTGAAAAAAAAAAATTTTGTAAAAAAAAAAAATTTTGTAAAAAAAAAAAAATTTGTAAAAAAAAAATCTTGTAAAAAAAACATTTTGTAAAAAAAAAAATATTGTAAAAAAATATTTTGGAAAAAAAAATTTTTGGTAAAAAAAAAATTTGGGGAAAACACAATTTCTGTGCAAAAAAAAATATTATTTTTGTTATTATTATTATTTATAGAAATAGAAAATTATAGAATGCCTATTTAAATTCCTACGTACTGCGTGACAGAGTCAGTGAATCAGTGTCGAGGGTAAATATATATTAAGATGCTCTCGTCAGAATGGAGACCCCAAGGTGCAAAAGCGAATTACAGAAAGCTAATTAAGAAAACCAATGACGAATCTGAAGTTCCACCACGATCAGTGCTTGGTCTCCTGCTCTGGGACATCGCGTATGATGAGATCCCAAGACGTTCTCTATCACTCTGGATATGAAAAAGCCAAATATATTCAAGAAGTTAAAAAAGTTTTAAGAATCTCGAAAAATCCTTTATTTTTTCAGTAGGATGTCCAATACAAATTCTATGTAATTTAAAACAAAAATTGTTAATTTGTCTCCTGTCAAAGTTATGGGTGTCAAAGCATTCTAACAACCGATTACTTGTTTGCTGTATCGGGTAATTCGTTACGAAGTTGTTGCAATTCGTTAAAAACCAACCAACGAATCATTTGTGAGAATAGTTGGACACCCATAACAGGAGTCAATTTTAGATTTATATTACTTCTGGATGTAAACTAGAGGATTTGTATGTCCATAGACTATGAAATAAATAAATTAAAAATTACCGGTTGCCTGAAATACTTACGAAACATGTTCGCCAATAGACAGAGCTGTAACGACCACTTGCACGACGTGGGCAATCAGCCGACAAGAACTCAGAACTATGGCAAGCGAAATAAAAAAATTTTAATTTATATTACACTTTGGAGTCATAAATGGCCAATGAATGAAATATAGGCCTTGATCAACCAAGAACAAACATATGCGTGCTGTTTCGATGAAGAACTTCAAAGAAGAACATGGCGTAATAAATACTATTGCGAGGGCTTGTAGGGTGTTTGGTGTTCTGAAATCGTCGTTGGATAAGCTACAGAAAAAGGGGGGAGGGTGCATTCTATTGGCATTCTAAAATAGTCTTTCGATAAGCCACAAAAGAGGAAAGGATGTCCGCTTGAAGTATTTTTCCCTTTAGGACTTAATCCTGTCTACTGTACAGTTTCGACCAGAATGAACTCAAGTATCAGCACTCAATCTTTTAAAATATATTTCATACACATCTCGTTATGAACGAATTGAACGACATTCCCACTTGTTTCAAATACTGCGATGCCAAAGAAACATTACGGAATTTACAGATTTGTTTTCGAACAGAGAGAATTGCTTCAGTAAAAAAACCCCCCCCCATGACTAATAAAATAAGGCCTGACTTCTAATTTAACAATTATTTCCATTTCATCTTATTCAATTACACAGAAAACTTTGTGGTTTTAATCGGGTATTTAATATGAGGAAAATCATCAATTTCACATAAATTTAAACAAAACAGCTAAAGGGCATTTTACCACAATGTGTCAGGTCAGTTTACACGATAGCACAGCCATAGACACAGGGCTATGGCTGGGGTGTAGAATTTTGTAAGCCGAATCCGCCATGCCATTAATTTTTCATAAATTTAATAACAATTTGTATTTGAAATGTGTTTTGTCTTTCGTCGATATTTGTTGATGGGAGTTTCCCGTGAATTAGTCGGCGACATCAAACGGGAATGAAAATTTCTCTGCCACTTCAAAGCATTTGGCAAAACTTTGGCAATTCAGATCACTCAATCAACAATTTTTTTTATTTCTAGACATTTAGTGTATTAACTAATTAAATTAAATTAAAACAAAAAATAACAACTTTGTGTAGTAAGTGGTTTCTGGGTAAAAGTCACCGCTGGCGGAGAAATTCCCCATTTGTGGCTGAATGGAGCAAAACATTTGATTATAGTAAAGAAAATAATGGAAAGCACACAGCAGGCCAACCACGAGGTTTACAAAAAAGTGTGTAGGCCCATCTTTTGGTCATAGGTCATAGTTAAAGAAATTCGCCCTCAACATTGCATTGAGGTCTTCTCTCAAAGAAGAACTGTGAACTTTCCACAAATCTGTGACATCTTTTGTAAAAGTGGCCTGCTTGGAAACAGACTTCTCATTTATATTGGCCTTGGCATTAGAAATTAAAAAATAAAACAAAATGTAGCAATTCAATCAAAAGAATCCCAGAATCCTTAAAACCGGGGAGAAATATCGAAAATTGGTATTTTTTTTACTAAATTTGCTGTAGTTTCCATAATTTTGGATAGACTCGGAGCTGATAAGCAAGTAGATTTCTGAAATTGCGGCAATTCAAACAAAAGAATCGCAGAATTCCAAAAATAAGGGGAAAATCCCCAAAACTGGGATAACAGACGCAGAGCTGATAAACACGTACTGTTGAGAAGGCATCGACACATTAAAAGGGGGCCGGTACTTCTGCAAAAGAAAAATATTTTTTTTACTAAATTTGCTGTATTAAAAGGGGGCCGGTTTCCACTATGCTGAATTGATAAGCGAATACCAACAAACCAATTGGAAAGATTTTGCTCTGAGATTTCACAAATTGCGGCAATTCAAACAAAAGAATCGCAGAATTCCTAAAATAAGGGGAAAATTCTCCAAAAATTCCCCAGAAATTTCCACTATTCTGGATAGATGCTGAGTTGATAAGCGAATAGACACAAACGAATTGGGAAGATTTTGCTCTGAGATTTCAGAAATTGCGACAATTGAAACAAAAGAATTGCAGAATTCCAAAAAATAAGGGGAAATCCACAAAATTGTGATAACAGACGCTGAGCTGATAAACACGTACTGTTGAGAAGGCATCGTCACATTAAAGGTGGCCGGTACTTAGGAAGGTATTGCTGCTGTTAGACAAAATACCCCCAAAAAAATGTTTTTTTTCTCTTGTAGATACAACTTTTATTCTTTTTATTCTTTGTAGATAAAATGTTGTTTTTAGACCATTTTTCATGTACAAAATAACAGAAAAAAAATAGTAATGAAAAATTTAAAAAAAAGGGCCGAAAGGAATCTACAAAATCGAAGTCTATTAGCCCCCCGTTGTCGTTGCGCCTATTTTTCATTAGGGGAATTATTTCTAAATAATTTGGAGGATTATTCAGAATTTGTTTGGGGAAATCATTTCATGTTGGCCTTTTTGAGGAAATTGTTCATTTATTTGTGGGAATTCTTCTTTTTGGAGCATTTTTTCGCGTCGCCTCCATTATCGTCGCACCAATTTTTTTATTATGGGAATTTTTCAGAATTTTTTTGTTGAAATCATAACGTGTTGTCCTTTTTGAGGAATTTTTTCATATATTTGTGGGATTTTTTTTTTTTTGGATGACATTATTCCGCCTCTGTTATTATAGCGCCGATTTTTTTTTATTAAGGGGAATTTTTCATGAATCATTTTGAGGATTTATCAGATTTTTTTGTGGAAATCATAACATGTTGGACTTTTTGGGGAATTTTTTCTTATATTTGTGGGAATTCTTTTTTTGGGACACTTTTCTTCATCGCCTCCATTATCGTATCACCAATTTTTTTATTAGGAAAATTTTTTCATAAATCATTTAGAGGATTTTTCAGAGTTTTTTTTTTGGAAAATCATTTAATGTTGGCCCTTTTTTGGGGAATTTTTCATATATTTGTGGGAATTCTTCTTTTTGGGGCATTTTCCGCGTAACCTCCGTTATCGTATCGCCGATTTTTGCATTAGAGACATTTTTCATAAATAATTTTTAGAATTTTTTAGATTTTTTTTGGAAAATTTATTTGTGGCAATTTTTTTTTTGGGACACTTTTCCTCGTCGCCTCGATTATGGTATCACCAATTTTTTTACTAGGGGAATTTTTCATAAATCAGTTGAAGGATTTTTCAGAGTTTTTTTTTTGTTTTGGAAAATCACTTCATGTTGGCCATTTTTTCGGGAATTTTTCATATATTTGTGGGACTTCTTTTGAGGCATTTTTCCGCATCACCTTCGTTATTGTATCGCCAATTTTTTCATTAGAGACATTTTTCATAGATAATTTTTAGAATTTTTTAGATTTTTTTTGGGAAATTTATTTGTGAGAATTCTTCTTTTTTGGGACACTTTTCCTAGTCGCCTCCATTATGGTATCACCAATTTTTTTATTAGGGTAATTTTTCATAAATCATTTGAAGGATTTTTCAGAGTTTTTTTTTTTTTGGAAAATCATTTCATGTTGGCCTTTTTGGTGAATTTTGTCATCTATTTGTGGGACTTATTTTTTGTAATTTTTCATAGAACCTTCAAAAGGTCGCGATATCCTAAACCTATTGAGAGAGGAGTTTGGTGAGCCAATAATCTTTTATCGACCGCTTTGTTTGTGAGCTTTATCTCTACTGGATTTTTTTTGTGGTGACAGGTGAGCATTCTTGGTTAGAGGACAGGCAAAACAAATGGCGGGCCTTAAATCAACAATCCCACTAAATGTTTCATTCACTTGTACAAATTTCTCTTAATTTTCTAAAACCGAACGCTTAAAAAAAATCCCAGTTTTTATTGGAATCACTGATCGCAAACCACGACTTACAACCGACTCTGAAAGCTTCGTATTTCTTCCACAGATGTTGTACGTTGCTTAGAGATTTCATTGTTACTAGTAAAGTCGTCGGAATTCACCCGACGAATCGCTGATGATCTTTGGAACATGGCGAGCCCTTAACGGCAAAAAAGACGTAAGCGCCATTGCTTTTTAATTAAATAAAATTCTAAAATAGTAAAATTTAAAAAATTATATTTACAAAGATATAACAAATTCAATTTATTGACCAAAAAAAAGCCATCTCCTGTAAAATATTCTTTTTGTCATTTACTTGTTTTTTGCGGTTAAGGCTGGATATGATGTTTTTTTGCTAAGTAATTAAATTAAATAAAATTCCAAAATATTAAATTTTTAAAATTTATATTTACAAAGATATAGCAAATTCAATTGTATTGCCTTTTTTCTTCACCAAAAAAAAAACGTCTCCAGTAAAATGTTCTCTTTGACACTTACTAAGTTTTTTGCGGTTAGGGCTCGATATGTTTTTTTTTTCTTGTTTTCCTTATCGATTCCTACTCTACCTATCAACACATCTTTAGCCATTGAGCAAAACTTCCTCTCGGCAAGATCACCTCTGAATATTCTAATAAATAAGACCAACATGTGCCTGGACAGCAAAGTATTCTCGTTTTCATTACAAACAAATTAAATGAAGAGATTCTATCAAAATGATAAAGTTGTTAGATTTAAAGAGACATATTTTCATAATTTCCAGAAAACTGATTTTCCTAAAAAGCTACATTTTCAAAGATTCAAACCATGACAAAGAGAAAATTGTACCATCAAAAGAGTGCCATCTCAATGGAAATCTCTTTTAGATCTTCTCGCAATGTAACAAAGAACTCATTTTCCGAAAAAGAAAATTTGAGAAAACTGTTCATTTTACTTCAACTCTCTGAGCACAATGTCACACACGCACACACTCACACTTATTATGACCGGAGTTACTAGACCACCGTCATTATAATCATTCATTTGCCCCTTTAATGCTGCTGTCCCTGTCTCTGCCAAGAAATATTTGTTCACACACACACCGAAAAGACCAGTAAAGAAATACAAAAACAAAATGAAAATGAAAAAGCTTTGCATTGTTGTTGCTGTGTTATTGTTTCGATATTACGATTATTGTATCGAATAAAGGCGAGCGCAATATCAAGATTGCAGCAAAGCTTGGCTAATGCCAAAAACAGTGAATGAGTGAATGACTGGCTGGCTGCTTGGATTGTCTTGGCTGGGCTAACTGGACGGATGAATGGCGGCTTGACGATGATGGTGTAGTGGTGTTGGTCGCAGTCGCAGTGGTGCGCCGCCGCAAATGCAAGCTGAGCGGTTTTTATGGCTCAGACACAGACGTTCATGTACGACGCTTATGTCTCCTTCTTTTTCTTTTTTTGTAGTTATAAAAATCCGAAAGCAACAAAGCCGCCAGCGACTGAGCGGCACAGCGTCAGCTCAGCTCACTGTCTTAGCCTGTTCAAACAACTTTTTCTCCGTGATTCATTTCTACGCTTTTCGTGTATGTGTGCGCGCGCAAAGACAATATCCGTTACTGTTACTGCTGCTCCGGTTGCTGGTCGTGGTTTGCCGCCGCCGTTGTCTATCGGGCCAATAGATAGAGCCACACAGTAACGTTTTGCTGCGATAGTCTGGGGGTTCATTCAGAAGGTTTTATATATCCGTTCGTTTTACGTTTCGAATTCAGTTTGGTGCTTAAACGCGGGGCGCGAATTTCGTTCTCTGGACAAGCTGAAATCGCGGTTGCCGCTTCATTCACTTCAAACAAAAAACATTGGATTTCAAAAATAAAACCAAAAAAAAAAACAAAAACACACACAAAAAATTTGAAAATTGTTGGTAAAGAAATTCCCCTTCAAAAATAAAAAAAAAAAAAACAACACACAAAATTAAACGAAATCAAACGTACAAAACTTAACACAACGAAATTGAAAAACAAAAGTTTTCACAATCGAATCGCCTGTTTAAGAGTGTAAACGAGCGAAAGCAAACGAAAATTTGCTAGTGCAACCAAACCAACATCACAATTGAAAATTAAATCCACTTTGTGAGTGCGAAAATATCGAGAAATACAAAAACAAAGTTCGAAAGGATACGGTGCAAAATTCAGCAAAGCAAATTTGCATAAAAAAAAAAACAACAAAGAAAATCGAAAAACCACACAAACTGAACATGTCGGTAAAGTGGAAATTTAATCTGCTGCTGGCGTTGGCCTTCATCTCTTTTGTGGATATACAATTCTCGGAAGCTGTGCGCATAGGTGGACAACAGCAACAGCAACAACGTTTAAAAGGTAATAACAGGCCCCCCCGAAGGATACGGTTATAAAAACAATGGAAGTGAATTCCAAAGAAAACAAAAGACTTAAGACACGAACTTTGAAAATAAGGAAACCGAAGGACATCCATGTATGTCTGTGTGTGGCAAAAGCAAAAGGACTCGGGTGTTTTAGAAGAATCGCTTGGAAAAGAAATTCAAAAAATAATAATAACAATTTACAAAATAAAAACAAAAATGTGTGGAAAATTTGAAGATTTTCACAAAAGCCTGCTAATTATTTTAGAAAAATACTTTTTTTGTTTATCTAAAGATTCGACTAATTTGGACAGAGTTGAAATGGGGAAACAATCCAACAAAATACAAATTATTTAAAATCTCTTTTAAATTTACGGAAAACAGCTAAAATGAATTCGACCATAAGATGTCAGTAAAGATCAGTTTACACCGTACCAAAGTCATACACAAAGTTTTGTAGTAGATTTTTGTGAACAGTATTTGGTGAAAGAGACTTATTTTTAATAAATTGGCTACAAATTTTCTTTCTATTGCTGATAAATTGGTCGCAGACAGCAATGGTAATACAATTTTCTCAGCTAATTAAATGCATTTGCTAAATTGCTAACTTCAAAGAAAAATCGTGTTACAAAAATTCATATTACTATGAAACAAACAATTTTTTTGAAAATTTTTAGAACAAACTTTTCACCCGATAATTGTTTTGAATCAAGTAACTACTCTTTCGATAATATTTTGTTTTTCACATATGAATAGAACTCCCACTTCTGGACTAAAATAAAGTTTTTTGAAGGAAAGCTTTAAAATATTCAATTTACAAACACAAACTGAAAAAGGAGTCCTTGCAAAAGATACCTACAGCTAAAAGCTAACAAAAAAAAAAACACAGCCGCATATGTCTTTTTAATATTTGACAAGGACCTTTAACCCATATTGAACCAACGTTCGAACAATTTAGACAAAAAAGACACTAATGAAAAAAATTAGATGGGTTAAGGTGGTCATATTTCAAGGATACAGCGTACTCTTTTCTTGCGAAAATTTGTTCAGTGCCAGTCCGCTTCAGTCCTCTTGTGTACGTGGACAAACTTCTCCGTCCCTTAGGTGTCCGCTTATGAGAGAGTACACTGTAATTAATTTTTTTTTTTGAATTTGTTGCAATATTTAAAAAATAAGACTCACGTGTACTTCTAAAAACATCGAAAACTGTAAAATGATAACAGATCCAAACTTATATTCAGTAATTATTTAGATTTTGACTCGAAAAATTATTTTAAAAAAATGTGTGCATACTTTTTTAAAAAAAAAAAATTATTATTTTATTATTTCGACTATAATTTCCGCCAGAAAACGTCTGTATAAAGAGCAGTCGGCAGAAAATAAAAAATAAATATTTTTTTAAAAAAAATTTCGACTGACTAGCACTATTTTAAACAAAACAATGCACATATAATAAAATAAATATAAATAAATGCGTAAGTTAGCGCCTTTTTATGGGGAAAAAATATATTTTTTGTGTCACAAAAAAATCATAAAAGAATTAACAAAAAAGTCTAATATATTCCTAATGTTTTTCCACTGGCTAGCTCCAATTAGACCGAGAAAGCAACACTTAAAAAATGCAGAAGTTAGGCCCTTTTCTGACAAAAAAAAAATATAACTTTTTTTGTGGCGCAGAAAATCAAACGATATTTTAGGAAAAATTTTAACATTTTCTTATAATCTCCCCAGAAGACGTCTGAATAAAGAGCATTGGGCAAAAAATAAATATTTTTTTTTAAATCGTTTTAAACAAAACAAGACACAGTTGAATGATATCTCTAAATTAAACCGGAAGTTAGGACCCTTTCAAAAAAAAAAAAATAATTGTTTGTGCCACAAAAATACCATAAAAAATTTATTAAAAAAATCAAAAAAAAAAAAATTTCGACTGACAAAATTTAAGAAAAAATCTAACATTATCTATAAATAAATGCAAATGTTAGAGCAATTTGTGGCAACAACTCATAAAAAAATGTAAGAAAAGTTTTAAATTTTTCATTATTTTTTCGACTAGTTAAGAAATATATCTTTGTTTGAATAAAAAAAACAAAAATTCAATTTGTTTTTAGAAAAAAAATTAGACCTGTTACCTTAATTTTGAACAAAAAAAGTCAGACTTGAAGGATATCTATTAATAAATGCAGAGATAGGGTCATTTTGTGGTGGCACAAACAAAAATCCTACAAAAATTAACCGCTTTGAACAATAAAAAACCTTAGTTGAAATATATATTTCAGAAAATACAGAACCTAGGACCTTTTTTGGTGGCACAGAAAATCATAAACAATTTAAGTAAACTCCTAGATTTTTTAATTTTTTTTTTTAAAAAAAAAATCGTTTCTTCTTGTTCAAAAAAATCATAAAAAAAAATTATGATAAAAAAGAATTAATTTTTTTTAACAAAAAAACCTTAAAAAATTATAAAAAAAAATTATGAAGAATAAATTCAACTGAGTTAAAGATCATTAAAATCGAGAGAGGATTTTCGCTTTTATATAAAATTTAGTGAAATATGTCGTTAATCGCTGATTCCTAGACAGAGTCAATTGTGGTTTTATTTCTAATCTGTTCAAGTGTTGTAATATCTTGAACAACACATGCGGCAGTTGAGTTTCGCAATGTTAAGGAATTCCAACATTCTAACATTTTAATTAGAATGAATTTGGTTTTTAAACAGCTACAGAGTTTCCAAACAGAAGAACTATCAATCTGGTCAATATTTGTCATTCCGAGCCTTTAAGCTCTATTTGGCTAATGCTAAGATTTTCTAATACCATATATTTTTTTTTAAATATTTCGATGACAATTTAAGTCCATTTCATATGCCCTAACACGGAAGCCTTTATAATATTTATACTATTTGTTACGATTACCGGTATTGCCCAGCTTTTCAAATCCTTTTTGATTTTGCTGGGCATACCGACAACAAAATGTAATTAACTGTTTTCGGAAACATTCAACATGAAAACCCGTACGAATTCAAGCATTCCAACAACCGGGCTCTGTAACAAAATTCAAACGCCCCATAAAAACTGGAATATCCAAAAGAAACCAAACAGAAGAATGAAAAAAACAAAACCTTAACGAAATTCAATACTGAAATGACATTTAATTTATTCACACATGTTTGGACCACACCGAAAAAAAACGAAACACACAATTGGTTGCCAAATAAACAGGATTTGCTGGAAATGAAAAAGAAACACATCTGGATTTACAGAGGTGTACTTGAAACGAAAGACTTAGGTGACAAACTTGATTATCTAATATTTTTTTCTTTTTTTAGAGGTAATTGCAAATCGCAAAGAAATTATCTATATTTAATATAAATTAAATATCCAACAGTTAGATGAAGACAAAAATAACATTACCTCATTGCCGTGAGGTGGATGGTTTTGTTGTTGTTGAATTTAAAATAATATTTGAAATTGTATGGATTTGTGGAATATGCCGTTGTTAGGCAAATCATTTCGCTGTCAAAGCATCACGTTTTCGGTGCAGGTTTTTTTTCTTCTGTGGTTGGTAGAATTTCATTTAGTGGATCAGCTCTTTAAACCATCCCCGCTTAGGTGCTATCTCAGAGCGACACTTAAATGGAAAGCCTGCCTCAAATGGATGAAATGGAATGCGTTGAAATTTCATTGTTCGGATAGAGATGGTTATACACCCTGCTATAGAAAAGCACTTTAAAAAAAGGTATGACCCGATTTATGCGATGACTTTCCACCCAGGTTGAACAGGCAAAATCTTCGACGGGGATTACAGAAACTTGAGAAGCATCAAAACAGTCAACAAAATGGAAATTGAGGGGAAATTCGACTTTTTAATGCAACTTTCAAAAAAAAAACGAAGTGGTTTCAGAAGAAAATGTCCCGAAAAACTCGAGGATAAAAGTCACCTTGTAAATTGGGACTATGTCGATTAATAGTTATTTTATTTCCTCGGCGTTTTTGGCCTTTTTGCTGATTCGCACATCAATCGATTGATTTTAAATTCTATTTTTCAATAGGTTTCTAAACGGTTTCCCCAAAAAAATCTCATACAAAATTGGGGAGTTTTTCATAATTTTGTAGGTAATACAGAGGAGCTCGATCTTCCATAAGTCAAAATACTTCGAGTGGCAGTTAAGGAGACAAATTCCCCTAAACAGTTTTATAAGTAATTCCATAACTCGAAGTCTCCATAAGTCGAAGTTTTCTATGGGAGAATAATGGTTCGAGTTATGAAAGTTTAACATTATATAATTTTTTCGTTTTTGGGAAAATGTTTAATTATTTTGGAGAATTCTTTATTTGGAGCATCCTTCATTTTTTTGGAATAATTTAATTTTAAATTAATTTAAATTAAGAATAATCTCCCATTTTTTTTTTGTGACCCATTTGGTCTTAATTCCTCCTGTTGTCCTCATAGCATAGTGGCGACAGAACTTCTAAACGAAGAAGACAACTCCCAGTAAAAATATTTTATTTCATCAGACATACAATTGTCCACAATTACAGTCAAATCGAAACATTTCCAATTCGGTTACACAATCCCGTGGACGCTTCTCATTTTTGGCTCAGCTCACTAAGCCCATCATCATTTCCCTGCCAATCCCAATCGCAATCAAATATTGCTAGGAAAACAAATTCCCATTTCTGAATGTTCATTGATCAGCGATCATATGAATGCTATATTTTTTTTTAGCATAAATCAATTTTAAATCTCCAAATTGCCCAAGATCTCTGTGCATACCTCGGCTCACTGTCTGTACTGTGTCGATTTTCAAAGTGTATGTGTGTTTGCATGTAGTGTGCTGTTATTACAGAAAACCAAAAGAATTTTAATAATGCCATTTGAATTACATCATAATTTCCTGGAAATAAACACATACCCACTGGCGTGTGTGTGTGTCTGAATAAATACATTTGACTTTTGAATATAACATAATTAGACAGCAGACTGCAAACCACCACACGATAATTGTATTCAAAAGCTATTGAAATGTTAATAATCTTTTTCACATAAACTATAACGTTATATGCGATACAGATTTCTGTGGGATCAGAGAATTAAGTAGACAAACACATTCGCTTTCGTAACAGTCTTAAAGTGATGGAGATTCAAATTGCTGTTGATTGAGATATTTTCTTGACGGTTTTTGGAGGCTGAACGTGTGATCGTGGATTTTGTTGTAGGAATTTGTAGTAAATTAAAATTGAAAAATTGAGTTCGGGGAAAATTCTCAATGTCTGTGGGGAATTTAGAAATACTTTTACTTACTGATTTGCCTTAAAATTCTCAAAAAGAACAGAGTGGGAGTTTCTTATAAATTAGTTGGATGTGCTCGATATACATTTTTTCTAGAGAACTTGTATATGGTTTATTCTATGAGATATCTTTCTTGCTCGTCAATTCACCAGCTTTTGGGAGGTGGAAACCAGGGCTATGGAGTCGGAATCTGACAAATTTGTCCGGGGTTAGAGTCTGGATTAGAAAAATATGCCCGACACACAGTTTTATTTACTCACTTTTTACTCACTTTTGAAATTCTCAAATTTTCATGGAATTAAATTTAAAAAAATAAGGTTCGAAATTCTCATCTCATTTTTAATGAAATTAAATTTAATAAAATAAAGTTTAAAATTCTCATTTTTAATGGAATTAAATTTAAAAAAATAAGGTTCGAAATTCTCATCTCATTTTTAAGGGAATTAAATTTAAAAACATAAAGTTCAAACTGCATTTTTAATGGAATTAAATTTAAAAAAATAAAGTTTAAAATTCTCATATTTTCATGGAATTAAATTTAATAAAATAAAGTTTAAAATTCTCATTTTTAATGGAATTAAATTTAAAAAAATAAAGTTCAAATTGTATTTTTAATGGAATTAAATTTACAAAAAATAAAGTTTAAAATTGTATTTTCAATGGAATTAAATTTAAAAAAAATAAGGTTTAAAATTCTCATATTTCCATGGAATTAAATTTAATAAAATAAGGTTCGAAATTCTCCTCACATTTTTAATGGAATTAAATTTAAAAAAAAAAAATTTAAATTCTCATTTTTCATGGATTTAAATTTTAAAAATAAGGTTCAAAATTCTCATCTCATTTTTAATGAAATTAAATTTAATAAAATAAAGTTTAAAATTCTCATTTTTAATGGAATTAAATTTAAAAAAATAAGGTTCGAAATTCTCATCTCATTTTTAAGGGAATTAAATTTAAAAACATAAAGTTCAAACTGCATTTTTAATGGAAATAAATTTAAAAAAATAAAGTTTAAAATTCTCATATTTTCATGGAATTAAATTTAATAAAATAAAGTTTAAAATTCTAATTTTTAATGGAATTAAATTTAAAAAATTAGGTTCGAAATTCTCATCTCATTTTTAATGGAATTAAATTTAAAAAAATAAAGTTCAAATTGTATTTTTAATGGAATTAAATTTACAAAAAATAAAGTTTAAAATTGTATTTTCAATGGAATTAAATTTAAAAAAAATAAGGTTTAAAATTCTCATATT
Source organism: Hydrotaea cyrtoneurina (assembly GCA_958296145.1). Taxonomy (NCBI): domain Eukaryota; kingdom Metazoa; phylum Arthropoda; class Insecta; order Diptera; family Muscidae; genus Hydrotaea; species Hydrotaea cyrtoneurina. The sequence goes on along the minus strand of OY282516.1, from coordinate 56,349,872 downwards.
TCCATGGAATTAAATTTAATAAAATAAGGTTCGAAATTCTCCTCACATTTTTAATGGAATTAAATTTAAAAAAAAAAAATTTTAATTCTCATTTTTCATGGATTTAAATTTTAAAAATAAGGTTCAAAATTCTCATCTCATTTTTAATGAAATTAAATTTAATAAAATAAAGTTTAAAATTCTCATTTTTAATGGAATTAAATTTAAAAAAATAAGGTTCGAAATTCTCATCTCATTTTTAAGGGAATTAAATTTAAAAACATAAAGTTCAAATTGTATTTTTAATGGAATTAAATTAAAATTTTTTTTTTTAAATTCTCATTTTTTCATGGATTTAAATTTAATAAAATAAGGTTCGAAATTCCTCCACATTTTTAATAGAATTAAATTTAAAAAAAAAATTTTAAAATTCTCATTTTTCATGGAATTAAATTTAAAAAAATAAGGTTTAAAATTCTCATTTTTTCAATGGATTTAAATTTAAAAAATAAGGTTTAAAATTCTCATCTAATTTTTCATGGAATTCAATTTAAAAAAAATAAATTTAAAATTCTCATCTCATTCCTAATGGAATTAAATTTAATGGAATTAAATTTAAAAAAAAGGTTAACATTTGTCATCTTATTTTCAATCAAATTAAATTTAAAAAATAAGGTGAACAATTCACATCTCATTTTCAAATGAATTAATTTAAAAAAACAAATCCCGCAAATGCAATCCAGCAACATCCCCAGTAGTTATAAGCAGTTATTGGAAGGCGGAAAGAGTGATTAGTAGAATCTCGCTGGCGTACTTGACATTTATCATTGGCCGATGGGGTTTCGCTCCCACGACAGCTTTTAGTCAAACAACTGACCATTGAACCCATAATTAGACTATACAGCTACAGTCTACAAATAACTCCATTTGCACCTCTCCACGTTAGTCTGTATTCCACTGTAATTAAGAAAATCACACGATGGCAAAACTTGTTCTGCAATTTCAATATTTAATGATATTTTTCTTCATGTGTTTGTTTGTTGTTACATTCATAAAAACCAATCATAATTAATAAAAACACAAAAGACACAACAAAAATAAATAAAATAGTAAATAGCCAATAATAAAGTAATTAATATCAGCCAAGTAATAAGAAACGATTACTCTTTGCTAAAACAATTTACAAATAAATAAAAACAAAGAGAATATTTTATTCTAAAATCTCAATCTCGGAGAGAAAAATAGTTCTCAACGAACATTGGAAAACATATGGCCAACTAAACTCTCCTAATTGATCAGCTGTAATTATGATCACATGTCCAAGAACAACAACAAATGTTTTCCATTAATGTAAATATTGTTTAATAGTTAAGACAATTGATTGCTTTAATATGTATACGTTCGAATTAGACTCATATGTCGTACACTCCCTCCACAACTGACTGGACAGCAAAAACAAAAGACTTAGAACCTAAACTCGATTTGCCTTAATCATTAGTTAATTGTGAAATGACTTAACAAACGTTTATGGCGGGTTAATAATATTTATTAACATTTTTTGTTCTTTTATTTCTTATCGCTCAATGACATATTGTTCATGTACCGGGGGTGTTCGTGTCCCGGGGATTAGACTTTTCAGTGGAGAATTTCTTTGGCATTAATAAAATGTACGACAAGTAATGGGATTTGGCTCAATGGAGACTATGGAAAGGTTGGAATGTGCGTTATGGTTTATGATTATAATAGTTCATAAATTAATTACACTAAACAACAGCCAAGTCACTTCACTTCAAAATGTGGTACCTGCACTTAATTGTGAATGAAACGTTCATCGATTTCCCTAATCTATACTTAATTTCATTCATAGGTTATGTCACTTTACGTAAATGTAATAAGACATGACACTTCGTTGCGTTTTGGATGTTTCAAGATTTTTAAAAAAAAAAAACCATTTGAATTTTTTGGGGAAAAAATTAGTTTTATTTCATAAATTTATTTATAATTGCTAAACTGTTGATTATATAGAAAAAGCAGTATATAAATAATTAAAGGTAATGTAAATTTTAATTTAAAAAACTCATCGACGTTTTCTCCGTAGGGATATCTTCACTTCAAAATGTGGTACCTTCACTTAATTGTGAATAACAGGAAAATGCGTCCATCGATTTTCATGATCTATATTTAATTTTAATTGTAGGTTGTGTGATTTGACGTGAAAATTATAAAACATGAAATTGCCAATCTTTACACAATTCTGGCTTATTTCAGAAATCTCTTCCCACCACTTTCAATATTCTTGTAAACCTCATGAGTTTTTTTTTTTGTGTGCAATCCTCCTACTGAGCAAGGCGTGCTGAAAATCAATTTGAATTAACGATAAGCCCCACAGAACACATGTTATCTTAATGATTTCCACAAAGACAAACTATGCGTAATTTATGCCTGAAATCGCCCCAGCACGACTTAGACGTAGAACTCAAACCCGCTCTGATATTTGCGTACATAAACTATTGCGAAATTATGCGTTTGCAAAAAGACATCGACAACAAACATGATTTGCGCGTAAATTCCATTACTTACACTTTGTTACGACTGATAATTTAACAACATTATGGAATGTTGTATTACCAGTATAGTGAGAACATTTGCCAATGCTATTGGTCGCCTGGATTATTTTCGAAACAAAGTTGCTGCCACATTGTCGTCGTGTCACATTAGCGTCCATGTTGTGATTTATGGTGATGGCTGATAGTTTAACACCATTTGAAAAATCATAAATCAAAAAGCCATGAAATTTAAATTCCATTTAAACATTAAATAGAACGCACCACATGCCCACGCTGTCTGCTTTCTTTGATGTTGGCCAGTCATGTCGTTCTGGATTTCCATACTTTCCCAATGTCCGACGTAATTAAATAGTGGGTCGTTGGTCGACGGATACACGACCACACCACTTCACTCCAAATGAAAACGAAAGAGATGATAAATGATTTTTAAATTAACTTTTGATTAATAATATGCGGGGCGCTGGATTGCTGTTGTTGTTGTTGTTGTCTTCTTCAACACTAACATATCAATCAAAAAAAAAACATACACACACACACAAAAACGATGAGAAAAAGCGAATGATTTTTGCCAAATCATTGACGGTGGTTGCGGTGGTAGAGCTGATGCTTCTGCTGGTATGTGTTGACTTTCTGAATGACAGCCATGATCAACACACACGTATTGTAATGGTGGGGGGGGGGTCATTAAATTTAATAAAGTGCTAATTTAACACAATACAGGCTTCATCTTGTTAGTCAGTGAAAGACAACGGCAATCGCAAAGTTTGAATACTTACAGATGAATAGGCGGAGAAAGGGGCAAACCATAAACTTGAATGGAATGAAACACAAGGAACAAGAAAAGGAAAAGAATCCCAACACAATTTAAAAAAATGCAAAACTAGCTGGCTGAAGTGTGAATATTTAAAAAAAACCATACGAATTGGAGGAACATAAACAAAAGACTTAGAACACATACACGAAAGGAAAATAATCACAACAAACACATTTAAAATAAATTGAAAAAACGCTAAATCTTCTCGCTGAAGTGTTAAGATTTAAAAAAAACTCAGCCGGAGTATCAATTCAATAATATAGACGAGTATAGAAGGGCTTCGAGAAGTCAACCAAGTTGGGCGAAGAAGAAACGACTAACATCTACCTCAGTAGAGAAGGCGATCTCCGTGAGGAACAAGTTCGACAGGAGACAATCAATGTATAGAAGATCCTCAGAGTTCGATATCTGTACCTCAGAGTACAGAAGGAGAGACTGAGATCCACCTCAGTCGAGAAGGAGATCTCCGCGGTGGACAAGTTCAACAGAGGCCAACCTAAGTATAGAAGGAGACCTCAAGGGAGGACATCAGTATCGAAGAAAACGTCAGCGGTCGACCTCAGTATAGAAGAAGACCTCATGGGTCGACCTCAGTATAAAAGAAGAAGACCTCAGGGGACGACTTTAGTATAGAAGGAGACATCAGTGAAGAAGGAGACCTCAGGGGACGACTTTAGTATAGAAGGAGACATCAGTGAAGAAGGAGACCTCAGGGGATGAGTTCAGTTAAGAAGGAAACCTTAAGGGACGAACTCAGTATCGAAGAAAACGTCAGCGGACGATCTCAGTATAGAAGGAGATCTCACGGGATGACCTCAGTATAGAATAAGACCTCATGGGTCGACCTCAGTATAAAAGAAGAAGACCTCAGGGGACGACTTTAGTATAGAAGGAGACATCAGTGAAGAAGGAGACCTCAGGGGACGAGTTCAGTTAAGAAGGAGACCTTAAGGGACGACCTCAGTATAGAAGGAGACCTCACGGGATGATCTCAGTATAGAAGAAGACCTCAAGGGACGACCTCAGTATAGAAGAAGACCTCAAGGGACGACCTCAGAGCACGAAAAATTCCTCCCAGAAATCAAACTCATAGGACGAACTCTGCATAAAAGTTAACCTCAATATGAAAAAAAAAACAGCCCAGAAAGCGCTCAACTTCATCACACATCTGCTGACACAAAAAAAAAAAGTCAAACACAACACTTTCATTCAGTTAATGTCATGCCATGATCCACTTTTATTACAATACAAGAATCCAACTAGCTTGCTCGATTCGTCTCTTGCATATAGACAACTTGTCGATGTGGCCTTTGCTGTCAATGATTAAGATCGACGGCCATCACACACATTCAAATATGTGTGTAGTCGAAAGAAGAAGAAAAAATTGGAGTCGTTAACCATTTAAAACCAGAACATCGGAGATGTTCTTTTGAATGGTCACAGCAGCGGCAGCAGCACAAAAGTGTGTTAACAAGTTCGAAGAGGCCAACGTCATCATCATCATCAGCCATCGTCATTACCATCAAACATCAAGCATCAGCCATCGACCAACTTAACTTTCCTATATAAATTAAACAATTAAACTGGTTTATTTCTCACATGACATTTAAAGAAATCTGAGTGTTTTTTTTTTGCTGTTGTTTTGTTTTATTTTTGGTTAATGCGACTGTCTTGTTCGTCAATCTGCAAATAACTCATTAAAGAAATTTCAATGTAAGTCCATGACTTGGCTTGGCTATGTGGGAAAATGATTGAGGAGTGTTTGTGTTTTTGATGTTTTTTTTTTTATTTTTTAATTAATTAAAATTAATTATGAACATAAACAAACAATGACCCGAAGCGTATTGAAGACACCGTGAAACATGGGCTAATAAGCGCACAGATTATTATTATTAACACTTTCGAAAAGAAAAAAAAACAAAGTTTTGCAAGGAAAACCGAATTAGGTTTAGGGGTTTGTATGCATTTCAAACATCGACCGCATGAACCAGTTGATCTACGAATACTGAATTCCTCCTATGAGTTTTGCAGTCGCCCTCAGAGGTCTACTTCTATATTGAAATCGTTAGCTGACTTTTCACTAAATCTAATCTAAAGTATTGTCTTCGGTGTTCTTCATATTTTCCATAGTCGACCTTTAATTGTTGTCTAAAGTCCTTTGTTTTGACGTCGGCTGGACAGCTATTGATTTCCAGGCCATAACGATCGCCTTAATGGATCTTTTAGATTTGTCCTTGCAAATAAGGAAGTAAATGTCTGCTAGAAGAAATAAAACTCCAGTGTAGGAGTAGAATTCATTTTGGCTGGCATTTCGATGGGTATTTCTTCACATTGAAAAGTTTCAATATGTTCATAAGTTTTCTCCGTCCTGCTGGAAAGTTTTATTTTCCCATAATCTGTGTTCGATTTTCCGAATGGTTCCTGGGTGCGCTGTTATGTGAGTCAATTACATCATGAGACAAAGAAAAAAATTGTAATGATGTACTGTGATTCTCTGAGTACAAAAATGGCCGCCAGTTTTTTATTCTGCGTTGGTTTTTTTTTGTATTTAATTGTTTTGTCATTTACTAATAACTCAAAAACGACTGTACCGATTTTGCTGAAATAAATTTTAAATAAAAATGTTCACAAAATTATTTTTAATCTTTGCCTTTAGTGTATTTTAACCCGAACGACAGTTTTGGAATTATAAATGAAGTTAAGACATCGATGCTTGGGCTTGCTATTTATTTGTCATAACCCGAAATTTGTCGTAACTCAAAAACGACTCAACCGATGTTATTGAAATAAATTTTGAAAAAATGTGCACAAACTTCTCTATAATCTTCGTTTTTAGTGTATTCTAACACAGACGACAGTTTTGGAATTTTAAAAGCAAGTTAAGACACACATCGATTGGCTTGTATTTTATTTGTCATAACTCAAAATTTATCATAACACAACATTTGTCATAACTCAAAAACGACTCGACCGATTTTGTTAAAATAAATTTTGAAAAAATTATCACAAACATCTCTATAATATACGTCTTTAGTGCATTTCAACCAGGATGACAGTTTTGGAATTATAATGAAAGTTAAGACAAACATCGATGGGCTTGCATTTTATTTGTCATTACTCAAAATTCCAAATGTGTCACAATTTAAAAACGACTGTATCGATTTTGTTGAAATAAATTTAAAAAAAAAATGTTCGCAAAATTATCTGTAATACATGTCTTTAGTGCATTTTAAAGAAAGTTAAGACAAGCATCGATGGACTGGTATTTTACAGGAAAGTTAGTAGTAACATTTTAAAAACAAAAGACTTAGACAACGTACGTGTGTTGATGTATTTTGAAAGACAGGAAAATTAAAAATAAATTTAAAAAAATCTTCTAAATTGCCAAACAGCTTCAAACTTTTCCAAAGTGTTCAAGTTTCAGCTAAGCGCACTGTGAGATATCTGGCTGAAACAGAATTAGTGTTTACCGATTTATGGAGGGGCTCTATTTAAATCTGAACCGATTTTGCTTAATGTCTTTTGGACTTTTCTTATTGCTGTGAGTTTGCGTGGAACACCTTTTTCTGGTGTGTATTTGTTTAGCAAATTTTGTCCATTGCGGTGCCACTGTGCAACGTATTTTGTATTAACAGAAAAGTCATTGACCTGTGTCCGTTTTTATAATTAAACTATTTGTTTTCGGTTTAAACGTTTTTTGTTAGTTTTTTTTTTCTTTGGTTTTTTGCAATTATGATAGCCAAGCGAGGTGACAGAAGTCATTTGAATCACTTAGGCAGGCACAATTTTGTCATATTTTACATAATGGAATTTTGTGAAAAAGCTTAACTGAAATTATTATTACCAAAAGTCAATGTAAACATTCACCAAATAGTTTATGCAATCGTATGTAAATCCCCGGAAAATTACCATCTTAAATATGAGGAAGATGTATTTCGAAAGTCTGGCAATAGCTGACATGGTAGACGATTATTAATTTTATCTTGGTCACGGCCTCGTAATAGCTTTTTCAAATCTAAGCTGTCCCCGATGTTATTAACATTAGCCGCGTCTCTGAAAGGTTTTTTTTTTATTTCCCAGACATTTCGACATTAACATGATATGAAGGAAGGGGATTTTAAGTCTTTTTTGGTCTTTGCTTTGCTATTCAAACTGTCTCCGAGGATATTAACATGAGTTGGGGGGTAGAGGGTAATTAATATTATTTTGATATGGGAAATATTTTTCGTTTTCCTAGCCTAGCAATTGATTTTTTTAGTTAAGATATGCCAAAGGACAGTAACCTGGGAAGAGAAGGGGAATTTAAATCTGAAAGGGTTTTTTTTAACAATATCCCAGTCTGGTCATAGCTTTCCTACAGGACATTCCCATGGTAGGGTGGTAAAAGGATCACTAATCTTATCGTCATCACTGCAAGGTTTTTCCTATTTCCCATTGCCTAATTTTCTGTTTCTATGTTTCAATTAAAAAAAAAATATCATTCAGGTCAACACTTTCCTTTGTACATTGGCCTGATGTCATTGACTTCCATTCCCCGGTCAGCGACAGCTCATGTAATACCGCTTGCTTGTCAAATACTACCAACCCAATTACATAATAAAAGTAAATTGCATTAGATGGGAGGGGGGGGGGAGAGAAGGAAGGCAAATCAAAGTGAGACATTCACGGCGGATTTCCATACAAGCAAATATGTGTATGTAAGCCAAACGTGTTATAGAAATTAAGGCGTTTACAGGAAACTCTCTCTCCTGCTCATATTGATTGTTAATAAATTCCTCATATGGTCAGTTCAGCTTATGGCTGCCGTCGCTTTGCGCCAGCCAACAGATAGACCAACAACTTTATCGAAATGGTTGGAAAGAAAAATACAAACAACGTACACGAAATAAGAGCGATGCAATGAACACAGCTTGAACAACGCTACCTTAACAGTAACAAATGATTAATGGCTTAGTGGTGTTTAGTGAGCGTTGCCTGGCAACGAAGATGCTATTAATTATTAGTGGTTAATATGAGGCGATAACGAACAGGATAAAAACCTCCGGTACACTCAAACTTCGATCTAAATCATTTCAATCTTTGTATTTCTGGACAACATGAAGCGACAACGAAAAGGAGAAAGAAATCCTTTCAAAATACGGGGATGATAACAATTAGCTGTATAACTTAATCAAGAGTAATGGGGATTTCAATATTTCAATTTTGATTATTTGTATTTCTCGGCAAATCTTTAAACTTGGCTCTATGAAAAATGCCCCAAAAATAAAAGAGAATTCCCTAAAAAAAATCTCATAGAAAAAAAATAGTTTTTAAAAAAAAATGCTGTACGAAAAATGAAGAATTCCCTAAAACAAATGAAAAATCCCCACAAAAGCCCAATATAAATTTTACCCAAAAATTGTATTTTGGGGATTTTGCATTAGGTATTTTTTCATAAAATGTTTGGGGGATTTTTCAGAATTTTTTTTTTTGGGAAAATTTTCTTATTGGGAGGATTTTTAGAGGAGGATTTTTGATAAATTTTGAGGAATTCTTTACCTTTTTTTGGAGATCATTTTTTATATGGACAAAAAAAAATTACCCCATTTTTTATTTCAGGGGAATTTTTTTTTTTTTTTGGATATTTTCAATCATATATCTCAATTTTTTTTATAATATTTTTTTTCTGGGAGTTTTTCAGATTATTTTGGGAGATTTTGCATACATTTTTTGGGAAAATTTTCATATTGAGCTTTTGGGGGAATTTTTTAAAAAGAAGAATGAACAATTCCCTTAAAAAAATTGGAGTGTTTTTCATAATTTGTAGGTAATATTAAATTTTTTGTTTTCGGGGGATTTTTCATATGAATTCTTAATATTTTTGGGGAATTCTTAATTTTTTTTGTGGCCCCAAATCTGGGGCGAATTTTTATACTCTTGATTTGCTTTTGTTAAAAAATACACTTTTCCCAAATTACGAAATTTTGTTGTTGTGGTTTTTTTTGGGTGTTTTCCATAATATTTAATCTTTTGTAAATTATGTGGGGGATTTTTCAGAATTTTTGGGGAAATTTCCATATTGGGCTTTTGGGGGGATTTTTCATTTATTTTTGGGGCATTTTCATAGAGCCTTAAAACTTTGTTATAATTCAACATCCATTCATTCCTTAAGAAATCATAACCAACGACTTCAATTTAGTCATACTGTTTATATGCTCCAAATATACCAAAAAAAAAAAACTGTCAAAGATATTAAGTAAGCCAACAGCTAGAAACAAAAACCAAACACAAACACAACAAATGTAACATGTTCCATGTCTTATATATGTTTGTCTCACTTGGGACTGTTTCTTAAGCGACATGTAATACTCGCAATACATTTGACACAACAATGGCTCAAAGAATGTGTTAATGGTGCAACTTGAAAATGCCACTTACCCGATAACAAAAACAAACAAAAAAAAACACCAACACCACCACTATAATGTTGTTGTTGTTATCGACAACAACTTGCAACTGACTGTGACATGAAATAAGCCGAACCAAAAGAAAAAACACGACAACATGTTTTGCTGTTGTTTTTGACACAAAACAAAAATTGAACCTCATTCTTAGTGTTCGTCCGTCCAGGCGTCCGTCGGTCTCCGCGACAACGCCAAACAGAAGTAGAGCAAACTCTATTAGAATCAAAATCTGATAATAAAAACAACAAAATCCCAAACGAGCCGCCAATAAAACTTGTTTGTAAGAAGAAAAAAAACAAACACACACACACTCACAATTACCAGGGGAGTGACATGTATCCTAAAGGGATTCTATGCGTGTTTCTTACCAAGTCAACTACTGTATTTTGTAATTCTTCAAGCTGCAGCCATAAACATTATTTATTAGATTGACTTTAAGAATATTTCCAATTACATATTTTCAACAAGTAAAAATCCGAAATATTCAATTTTATTAAGCGACATTTCAAGTGTGATTTAAAGCGTAACGAAAAACATTATTTTGTATGAACACAACAAATACAATTTTGTATGGAATAAACTCTGCTCAGTGTTCTCCAAAATAAGTTTGTTGCTTAAGTCTTTTGTTTATAGGGATTAACACTCAGGGGTGTTAATAAAAAAAAAAAGGGTAAACCGGGTAACACAGAACTATTTGGGTAGTTTTTTGCAGCGACAGAACAAAATCTCTGGCGGAAATCGAACCCACAATAGGGTTAGTTTTACTTTTAGCAATTTTTCTAAGATACAATTATAAAAAAAAATTTTGACCAGAAATTTAAAAAAAAAAATATTTTTTTGTAAAAAATTATTTTTTTAAAATTTTTTTTTTTTTTTTTAAAATTTTTTTTTGTTTTTAAATCAACACCAACATTGCTAAAACTCCCAAATTTCAAGGGCGTAAAGAATAAGAAATATTTTTTTTATTAAAACTAAAAATTACAGATGTCAAGAAATTTTTTCATATTTTTCTTTATTGAGGATCAAAAGCTACATCTCTTTCTGGTTGTCACTACAAACTGTATTACGCAGTAGCAGCTTGCAATTAGCTAGAGTCATGCCTAATGATTCCATTTCGGCTGGAATCCCTACCGAGTCTTGCCAGCTAAGCCGTTCCCTGGTATGTCCCTGTAGCCCCAGCATCCACATAAGGCGATGCTAAAACGTTGAGCCATTTCTTTGACAGACATGCAAAAATCCACAGCAAAAATTGGTTAAAAGAAATTTAAAAAAATGTACCCCTAAATTATATTTAACCGTTTCCTTTATTTTAGAATTTTTTAATTTTTTTTTAAATAAATTGTATTTAATTTATTTTTCCAATATTTCGTTGGTCTTTGAAGAACATCATCCGGAAGTGCAACAATGAACAGAAATAAATAAATCACACGGCTTAGAACGTCGGTATTTATTCTTCATCTGATGGTCGATATAAAATATTAAAACATTAAATTTCATATTTTCCTTCGGCGCTTTTCAATCTGAATGATAGTTTCAGAGTTTTGAAATAAATTAAAGTCGAAGTTTTTTTTTTGGACATTTTTTTTCTGTTAAAAAAATCGTAAAAAACGAAACGATCAATTATCAAAAAGCCTTATCAAAAATCTTCCGGACCTTGTTATCTCTCGAAGAGGTGATCACAATTGGCCACCGAGATCTTGTGATTTAACACCTTGCGACTTGTTCCTTTGGGGTCATGTGAATGAGAAGGTTTCGGCCAACAGCCCAGCATCGATTCAAGACCTCAAAGATGGAATTCGTGAGGCTATCGTGAGGACATAGGGCCACATTGCGATTTGGTTATGAAAATTTCATGAAAAGGTCCATGGTCCTGTAAGCGTGGTCGTGGTGGTCATTTGGCTGATGTGGTTTTTCATTAAGGTCATACCTTACCTTCGTCTTTATTATGGAATAAACATCCGATAGTTTATCTCAAAAAATTCCATTTTTTTTTTGAATACCAAAATAACATCTCTTGTTGGAGAATCCTGTATTAAATTTGCATTGTAGTTAAATAAATAAAAAAAAATATTTTAAAAATAAAAATTAATTATCTTAAATATTATAACTTGTACTAATAAACATTTGTGTTCTCTTTCTTTACAGGTATAATAATTTTTCACAAAAACACACATCTTCTTCGATGTTGGGCTATTGAATGGAAGGTAAATTTATTAGTTTAAATTCACCACTGGAAAGTAGAGGTGGTCAGCATTACCCATGGATGGGTCACGATTATCTGTTCTGCCACAAACTTAATTTCGTTGAACTTTTTTTTCGAAACCCACATTTCTAAAACAAATTTAAAAAAAATTGGGGTTTTTTTTCGATCAAGGCACAAACTTTTCAAAAATACTCCCAAAAGTTGGACCTTGGTCTGAGGCGTATTTCTTCAATTCAAATAGTTTTTTTTATATATTTTGTGCAAATAACAAATAGCTACAAATTATGACTGCAACGCATTGTTTCAATACTGGTCAATGTTTTCAAAAGTATCTAATATTATTCATCAATGAAGACGGAAAAATAGTTCCAAATCAATGAATATGTATAACTCGAAACTTGATTCAAAAACAAACCAAAAAAAATGCACAAGAATTTATGCCACAAATGAAATCACCCCAAATAGTATTGAGCACATACAAATACCTTTGAATGAGCTCAGCACAAAAAAAAAAAAATAAAATCGTTGCACACATGCACCACATGGCTAAACTAGAAAATCTAGTTCGATTAGCATGCAGATTAATTAAAAAAAAAAAAAGAAACTAAAGATTTGGCGATTTAAATGTTAACCAAATGTACGTCTAAGGCATCTTCATAGAAATGTGCCAGAATTGGTGAATATTTCAGTTAAAGTTTGCCGCGTAAGTCTTTTGTATTAAAGCGAATTGACAGCAGGCATGTGGAGATGCTGCGAAGATGCTGCTCTATGCCGACACGCATATGGTGCGAAGTATGTGTCTTAGGTCTTTTGTTTATGCCTTTTGGTTTATTATCATTTTTCATTTCCTATGTCAGTCAGTTGCTTTGGCTCATTTTCAATGCCTTATTCACCAGCTTATTATTATTCTCATAAATAACCGAAAAGAAGCCAAACTTTACATATTTTTTTACTTCCTTTTTAGCTGGTACGACATTAAAGTGACAGAATTAAAAAAAACAACACATTTCAACACTTTAATGGCTGGCACATAATTAATATTTCACTAATATATGTCCTGCTTCTGGCCAACATAAACTTAATTAGAATTGAGATCAGACGGGGAAAAACACACACACACACACACATTCTAGTTGCGAAATCAATTACAAAACTAGACTATTTATCACATATAACAGCCGCAGCCCCGTCTAAACAACTATGCGATTTATTGAGTAGATCTCATGATACGGCCTTTGACAGTTTTTTTTCTTGGTTTTTGTTTGTATTTTGGTTGAACATGGCCGTAAAATACCAAAACGGCAGCATATTAAAATTGCATAAAGATCAATTTGAAAACTTTAATTATTCTAACGCGACAACGAACAAACGACAAAAAAATCGAAAACAGATTGAATTCCATCGAACGAACACAACTCAAACGGCAATCGTTCACTTTGAGCCAAACAAAGTGTTGAAAATATTTCCATTATGTGTTTTAGTCGTTCGGTCATTACAGCCGCATGGACAACGAACATGAATTTATAATCATAAATGTTGCCTACGATTGATTCGGTGTTTTCCACTTTGTCCTAACGACACAACGAGGAAAAAAGCGTTGAGCGGAAAATCGCAAGCAAAAAAACGCAGAGTCGCCTACATATGCATAGAGAAAGAAACGCCATAAAACGTCTAGAAAAACCATCGACTTCAGTTAATTGTACAACGACCCGAAACAAAAATTAATTTGTTGACAGTGAATATTTTCACTAAAAATGAGAACAATTTGCCATAAAATCTCAACAGATATTCGACTCGTGAAAAGTGATTTACCTATATTTTCGGTCCTACGTTTATTTGGAAAATTCGTGTCGTAGAAAATCCTCACCCAAGAATAATGAAAAAAAATGAATATTTTTTAAAAAAAAATATTTCTTATAAAAAATATTCTTTTAAAATAAATATTTCTTAAAAAAAATATCCTTTTAAAATAAATATATCTTAAACAAAATATTTCACAAAAAAAATATTTCTTAAAAAGAATATTTATTTAAAAAAATAATTTATTAAAAATATTTCTTAAAAAAATATTTTTTTTAAAAAAAATTTCTTAAAAAAATATATCGTATATCTTTTTGTTATAAACAATATTTCTTAAAAACAGTATTTCGTAAAAAGAATATTCTTTAAAAAAAAAATTCTAAAAAAAATTCTTTTAAAATAAACATTTCTTAAACAAAATATTTCTTAAAAAAAATATTTATTAAAAAAAATAATTTATTAAAAATATTTCTTAGAAAACTTTTTTTTTTTTTAAAAAAAATTTCTTAGAAAGAATGCTTTTAAAAGAAAAATATTTTTTAAAAAAAGTATTTCTTAAAAAGAATATTCTTTTAAAAAAAATTCTTTTAAAATAAATATTTCTTAAACAAAATCTTTCGCAAAAAAAATATTTCTTAAAAAAATAATTTATTAAAATATATCTCAAAACAAATATTTTTTTTAACAAAAAATTTCTAAAAAAAAATATTTTGAAAGAAAAAAATTTCTTAAAAAATATTCTTTCAAAATAAACATGTCTTATAAAAAATATTTCTTATAACAAATATTTCTTAAAAAAAATATTTTTAAAAAAAAAATTCTTAAAAAAATATATTTTAAAAACAATTTGCCGTTTCCTTTTATCCTTATATTCTCGTCGGCATAAATTTTCCAGGTTATATCTCAGCTTACACTTCTCGACCACTGTCGCATTATTTTTGCATTTGCTTTATTTCCTTTTTCTTTAAAACAATTTTCTTAACAACAAAATTACATACAATTCACACACACACACACACATACCTGCGATGTTGTGTCACTATGTAGAGCATAATTACCATTTGCCATGCACAGAAATAAATACACATACATTTGTCCAAATGCCAGGGAACAACCGAACATTGTTGTATTTTTCATTTTATGTAATTTTCAGAAATTTTCTATCATAAATTAATTTCAAGTATGTGAACATATCAATTTGCTGTCATGTGTTGGTTTTTTCCTTAGTTGACTTGTAAGAGTTACTTACTGATTACATGGGGCAGCGGAAAATGAAGAAATTATTTCATTGAAAGATAACTAAATAGAGTCTGGCACGGCGATGAATAAAACATACAAATGTCAGGTTTTTGGTGGCCTGTCAATGTAATCTGTTGGACATTTGTAAGATTTCGCCAAGGAATTAGTTACATTTATATTACATTTTTTTTTTTTTGGTTTGTTTTGTAAAATTTATGTTAATGAATTCACAGTACCTGTTTTTTGCCAAAAAAAAAAAATCAATTCTTTATTATAAATGTATTTCTTTCTGAGTAGTCGGCGCTGAAATCTTGTTCTTGTTGGCCTAGAGCAATTTAAGTTTAGAGGTTTTTGGAAATTTTAACAATTCTCTTGAGTTTGTTTGTTTTTGAGATTTTTTTTTAAAGTTCGTTTCTTAAGTTTTTGGTTTGGGGCTATAAAGAATAAAAGCCCACACACCCTCTGCTCATTTAATCAATAGAACCCAGAGTGCAACCCTTTTAATGTCATTGACAATCATGTCATATTTATGACATTTCGTGTTTAGGAATGTTTACAACTGTGGCCCACTCGCCACCTCTTTGTTATTCCATGATGTGGCCCACTGCGATTTATCTCGAAAATCAACGCGTGCACGACACGCTTTCTGGTTAAAGGCAAACGCTGGCATTTACAATGAACCGCGAACAAACAAACAAATACAAAATCAATGAACAGCCAGCAAAACAAGCAGACAATTATTTTCAAACGTTGCTAAAGATGAAGATTCGCCAAACCAACAAGAAGAACAACAACAGCAAAGTAAGCGTGACAAAAGTATTGTTCAAAAGCAAAAATAATGGCAGTAATATATAAATAAGTAATTGAAAGCCAAACACATTTTGCACAAATCGCATACAGTTTGTTTGAATTCAAATTTTGCCCAAGCGTTTTTAACATTTATGAATAACAACAAGAGGAGGTGGAAGGCAATGCAAAAGAAGAAACAAATTGACTGCATAATTTGGAAGGGGCGAAAAAAAAAACAAGACCACCCAGTAATTTGCTTATCGTTTGGCAAACGTTATACAATTTTTTTTATTTTGCACTCTTGCAAATAATCAAATCTATATTTCCAAAATCAAAATGCAATTGTTAAGTAATTGCCCTGTTTTTGTTTTTTTTTTTTTGCTTTCCGAGGTAATTTCAGGAACATTTGTTGTTAAGGGGGAGTAAAGACATTTTGTATGTTCATTAAATTCGTTAACAAGTTCGAAATGGGGAACTGGAGAATTTCAAATCGTTTTAGGACAATCACAGTAATTACACACCACCATTCGTGGTGTTAAATTTGTAGTTTCTTTACGTAAGAGTTACATTTTCAAGAAAAGGTTTCATCTAACTTCTATCTTGCTACTGGTAATTTTGCGAAATGTTGGTGTTTTTTTTTTGTTTTTGCCACATGAAGTTTGTTGCCTAAGTCTTTTGTTTTCTGTCTAGCTGCTGAGAAGTTATCATTTGCAGGCACCCTTTCTACTTTTGTTGCTTAAGTCTTTTGTTTGTGATACTTAAACTTTAAAAATAAAATCATTTTTTTTTAGCAGAATTTTATTTCAAGTTGGTTTTTTAGGTTATGTTTTTCTTTAAAAAGTTATCATTTGCAGGCACCCTTTCTATTTTTGTTGCTTAAGTCTTTTGTTTGTCATACTTAAACTTTAAAAATAAAATCATTTTTTTTAGCCAAATTTCATGTTGGTTTTTACGTTATGTTTTTCTTTAAAAAACCCATGAGGTTGAATAAAGAAATAACACTTTGCTACAATTTTTGTTTTGTACTAAATAACTACTATTTTGTGGTGCCTTAATTAGAAAAATGTCAAACAATTTTTCTTTTTCTTTGGATAGTTTTTTTTACAGAATTTTCGAAAACATTAACTGACATAACTTGAAGACATGAAATAAATTTAAAAAACATTACACAAAACCTACAACTTCAGAGCTTCTCAATGACATTGGCAGTTTCAGAGTTATAAACAATATAAAGTCTAAATTCTGTTTTTATTTTTTGCTAAAAAAAAAATTCCTAAAAATTCTTCTTAATATCATTGACAGTTTCAGAGTTACAAACAACTTAAAGCCGAAAATTTTTTTTTTTTAAAAAAACTCATTAATATCTTAAATTGTTATAACTCAAAAACGAATAGCCAGATTTGGTTGAAATAAATTTAAAAAAAAAATGCCACAACATTATTTTTAGTATAAACCTTAAGTGCTCCTTAATGCGACTGGCCAATTTAGAGTTATAAAAAAATTTCAGTTAAAAAAAAGGGGAACAAATTAAGGAAATTAGTTTAAAAGTGTATTTTCTCTCGACATAAATTGTTAGTAATCGAAAACCTGAAATAAATTTTAAAAAAATTGCCACAACATTATTTTTAGTCTAAACCTTAAGTGCTCCTTAATGTGATTGACCAATTTAGAGTTATAAACAAACTTCAGTTAACAAAAGTTTTTTAAGAAAATTTGTTTAAAAACACACTTGAAATAAATTTAACAAAAAAATCCACAACACCAACATCCTTAGAGCTTCTCAATTTGATTGACAGTTTCAGAGATATAAACAACTAAAGTCGATTTTTTTTTTTTGCTAAAAAAAATTCAAAAAAAAGTATCTAAATTATCATAACTCAAAAACGACTAGTCGGATTTTGTTGAAATAAATTTTAAAAAAATTGCCACAAAATTATTTTCGATCTGTACCTTTCGTGTTTCATAATCTAAGTGACCGCTTAGGAGTTATAAACAAATGTCAGTCGCACAAAGGAATTTTTTTTTAAGAAACCTGTTTAAAAGTGTAATTTTTCTCGACATAAATTGACATAACTAAAAGAAGGACATGTCCGATATTATTGAAATAATTTTGAACAAATTTGCCACAAATTTTTTTTTAATCTTTACCATAAGTGCGTCTTAATACGATCGAAAATTTTAGAGTCACAAACAGATTGAAGTCAAAAAAAAATCTTTTCGTAAATTGTTTTGTTTTAGAAGAATCATAAAACTGGAAGAAAAACAAAAAGGTGTACATTTTTCTTAATTTATCATTAAGTTCCATATCTGCCAATTAAAATGAGTCGTAGATCATTAAAATCGATGGATTATTCCCATTTTTTTAAACAATTTTGTGATGGCACCTTCATACAAATAATGATGATTTATAAAAAAAAAAAAGCTGGAGGCTTCACAAAATTGTGAAGCAATTGAATAGCAAAAATACTCCATCGATTTGGTCCATGGTCTACTGAGCGATGCCATATGCCACAGAGGAAAAAATTTCGTAAAGTTAAAAATGTCAAGGGATTCGAACTCAGGTTTCGAACTTTATATTATATATGTAAAAATAAATGTCTTGGTCATGATTGTTTTAATGACAAACTGTTGAAAATAGATACGTTTCGTCTTTTTCGAATTTTCGTGATTTATTTCCAAAAAATAAATAGACTCAAATTCTTAAATAACTCTGAAACTGTCAATCAGAGTAAAAAGTTCATAGGTTGTAGGTTTTATTAAAAACTAGGACAGTTTATGTCTTTTTTTTTTTGAATTTTTAGGATTTTTCTAAGACAAAAAAAAATCACGAAAAAAAATGTTTCCACTTAAATTTGTTCGTAAATCAGACTAAGCAGCACTAAAGGAAAAGGTTAAAATAATTGCCTGGCAATTTTTTTTAAAAATTATTTAAACAAACTGGGACATGTCATTTTCGAGTCATGACAATTTATATCGAGAAAAAATACATTTCTAAAAGCAGCCTATCCATAGTAGAAAAATGTATTGACAATTTTGTTATTGTACCGCCGGGCAGTCGGTCATTCCCATATCGATCGTGGAGTTTAAGTCCGATTTGGATGAGGGCAAAAAGAGGACATAATTCATTAATTAATATAAAAACTTATAAATTTTCAAATTTGATTAACAAAAAAACAACACATGGTTTTAAAAGAGGTCATAATTTCCATTTGGTTTTAAAAGAGGTCATAATTTCCATTTGCCTTGGCATGCAACATATTGCGTAAGCCACTCGTATTACTAATTAGCCTAATTCACTATTTTTTTAAGAGCTCATAATTTGCATGTGACTGTCAGGCAAAAAGTGATTAACTTATTTCAAGACGAAGGGTTACAATATACAAGTTTCAGTGGCAATTCTATGTATTTGATTTAAATTTGCACCATTTTTTTTTGCCTTTTTCCCCTCATAAACTGACATCTCTAATTAAAGCGAAAAAGTTCAATAACATTCATGGTCCATCCGTCATTAACACAATTAGCATTCGCCACAAGGCTGCAGCTTTAAAGGTGCAACAAAGTAGAAAACTCCCAAAAAATACAAAATAAATTTACAATTGCATTATAAAATAAAAAGCGAAACATTAATAAATCGAATGTCAGCGCAATGACAACTGGGAATATGGCGGATAATCTATCACAGTATGATTAACATTTCTGGGGTTGCACACTCGAAAAGTTAACCCGCCGAATATCCAAAATGAAACAAACCCCAAAAAAACTTGCACACACACTCACACCTAAACGAGACAGAATACAATTTCGCAATAATCGTCCAATGGCTGTTGGCAAAGAGTTTGCAAATCTTTTCTCGTTTTTTTTTCGCTCTTGTCTTTCTTCATCTAACATGTGACTTTTTTGCGAAAACCGAAATAAAAACTTGTCTTTCCATGGCTGTTTGTTTGTTTTTGTGTTTGACCTAAATTTAGGATTTTGTCAAAATAATAAAACAGCCAACAAAAGCCATGGTGATCTTATTAACACATGGCTATAAAAAAAACTCTTTATTATTATGTGCAAAAATTAAAAGTGTGCAAAAAAAAGTTTATCCTAATTCCAAAAAAAAATGTTTATTCATAAATAAAACGTTCGCTTACTATCAATATTTTGATGTGCTGTTTAATTAAATTTTTCGTTGACTGATATGATTGATTTCAAAACGGTTGCAATGTTAATTGTCCAACAAAAGAAGTGCTTTAATTTCCATTCAATTCAAAGTATGCGAAACAAAAGTGTTATTGAAAAACAAGGGCATTCTTCTAATCCGTCAAGTATGTCCGTGGAAGGGGATTGCGCAAAAGACCCGAGAGATAAAACCCGATTGGCCATAAAGCAAATGATAAATAAATCAATCATTTCGGAAGTTGTCAAAAAATTAAGACATATAAAGCCATAGTAAACACTTTCCAACAAAGAAAAACAAATTGGTAATAAATAAACACATTATGTATAAATTTTTTTTAAATGCAATTGTTCGAAACATTAATTGTCATAACTCGAAAAGCATATGGTTATACTATTTGGGTGAAATAATTTTTAAAAAACTTGCCACAAAATTATTTTTAATCTACACCTTTCGTGCTTCTTAATCTGATTGACATCTTTAGAGTTGTAAACAAATTTCAGTCGAATAAAGCAATGTTTTTTAAGAAAATTTGTACATAAATTGCCACAACTCGAAAATGACATGTCCGATTTTGTTGTAATCATTTTTAAAAAATTTTCCACAATCTTATTTTTAGTCTCTACCTTTTGTGCGTCTTAATCTGACCGATAGCATCAGAATTTTAAAAAAATTGGTTTTAAAAAATCATAAAAATACTGAAATATGCCCATTTTAAATCTACACGTCTTAGCCGCGATTCATAGGCCCCCAAAAACTGTAGTGTTGGTCAAGCAGATATTTTTGTCTGTCTCTGAATTCGTTGTCGCTGACATCAACATCAGCCCGCGCTGTCGCATGACTGTATATCTCATGCGGAAGCGATCAAAAACCACCAAAAAAAATAAAATTTATTTTTGAAAAATTCTTGAATTAAAAATCTAAAAAAAAATGCTCGAATACAATATTTCCAAAAATTCTGAAACCCCCAAAAAAAATATTTTATTAAAAACACTTTATTTGAAAATTCTGGAAAATCCTCCAAAAAAAAAATAATTTATAAAAAATTCTCAAATTAAAAATGCCTAAAAAATCTAGAAAAACCCCCAAAGAAATGAAAATAAATTTTGAAAAATTCTCGAATTGAAAATTATAAAAAATTCTAAAAAAAACATAATTTGTGAAATATTTCCCAAAATAATTAGGGAAAATCGCCCCAAAAAAAAAACAAAATTATTTTTGAAACATTATCGAATTAAAAAACCCTAAAAAATAATTTATAAAAAATTCTCAAATTAAAAATCCCTAAAAAATCTGGAAAAACCCCCAAAAAAATAAAAATAAATTTTGAAAAATTCTCGAATTGAAAATTATGAGAAATTCTAAAAACACATAATTTGTGAAATATTTACCAAAATAATTGGGGAAAATCGGCCCAAAAAAAAAAATAAATTTATTTTTGAAAAATTATAGAATTAAAAATCTCTAAAAAAAAATGCTAGAATTCAATATTTCCAAAAAAATTATTAAAAACACTTTATTTACAAAACAAAAAAATTTTGTGAAAAATTCCTGAATTAAAAATTCTGACTAAAAATCCCCCACTAAAAACAATTTTTGAAAAATTCTCAAATTAAAAATTACCAAAAATTCTGAAAAATCCCCAAAAAACAATTTATGAAAAATTCCCAAATTAAAAATGTCCAAAAAAATAAAAATAATTTATGAAAAATTCTCGAATTGAAAATTCAGAAAAAATCCCAAAAATAAAAACAATTCTTGAAAAATTCTCCAAAAAAAAAAATGTATAAAATATTCTCGAAAATTAGTATATAATTTTACTTTGTTATTAAATTAATAAAAAAAAAAATAGGAAATTTTTCATTAATTATTTGGTGGATTTTTCATCTTTTCGGCCCTTCAAGAAATTTTTCATCTAGTTTTGAATTCTTCGATTTGGTGCATTTTTCATAACTCCGCCAAATTTATAGGCAATGATTAAGCTGAGCTATAAATCTTAGGGAAGTTCATGATCTATGGTTTAAACATTTATAAATGTCAGGTTTTTTTTTCCCCAAATAATTGGCAAATTTATTCCACTGCATTGAGCCCACAGAAATGTGATTCGTTTCTGACCTGCCTCTACAACCAACCAACCGTTCGCTCGTGTACAGCATCCCACACAATTTGGTAATTTTTATTTTCTTGTTTGTGCGACAAGTCATAAAGTCTTGGACATTCTACCCTTCCGGGATGACATTTATGGTCTAATTAAAATGCGTTTATGACTCAATTGACTTATCAAAAGATACCGCTGCCTTACACTGAAATTATAATTGAAAATACACAAACCGGCACTGACTTACAATTGAGTTCAAGTTTTCTCTTTTAGTCATTTGCATTTGTGTACCCTTCGCACATCACATAAAATTGCAATTTTACAACATTTCTAGCACTTTATAAATAAACAAAAGGAAGACCACAACAACAACAAAAACCAAACGATACAAACAGATCACCAACCAACACAAACCGCAAATACCATAAGGAACATGACCATAAACATAAAGTTTAACTCCATAAATGTTAAATACGAGTATGAACGCTCGGTCAGCAGTGGAGAGAAAAAAAATAAATAAAAATCAACACAAAATTAAATTTATAAGACACATAACATCGACCAGCAAAAAGCCAATAAAATAAAAATAAAAACGTACGAATACGAAATGCCGAAAAAATAGAGTTCTTTAAACTTTATATGATTTGGCAAGAAACGACGAACAGAAAAAATAAACGTGCGAGTGTCCATGGAGTTCATACAGACATGGACCACGACACTAAGCATTGGAATGACACTGTCGCAGAGACGGCTCCAGTCGACAGACACCAACACGTATAGTTATTATATCGCCAATGCGGTGGCCTGTTGTTGGACGTTTGTGGTCTATGGAGATATTTTCATTTGCAGACAAACGGACGGACGGGCATAGACCGAAACAGATACCGAAAAGTTGTTCTTATTTGTTTTTTTTTTCTTTTTTATTATTTTATGGCCATTCATCCGCCTGTCAGCGTCTCCGTCCTTTCGTCTCCGTCCCACTGTTTGTCCACATGCATGTGGTCGTCTGAAATATGAAATTCAAGTTGGTTTTCGGTTCTGGTTTTTACTTTTTATTTTTTTTT
Source organism: Hydrotaea cyrtoneurina (assembly GCA_958296145.1). NCBI lineage: Eukaryota > Metazoa > Arthropoda > Insecta > Diptera > Muscidae > Hydrotaea > Hydrotaea cyrtoneurina. The sequence goes on along the minus strand of OY282516.1, from coordinate 56,326,714 downwards.
TTTTGGATAGAATGACCCAAATTGCTTTGTCATGTTTTGACCAATATGGTAATTATATTGGAAAATCGGTAACGAGCAATATAAAATCACTAATAAAATAATAAAACCAATAAAAAAAAAGAGACTAACCGGCATGAGGTCTCTGCAATAGGCCATCCGCCACGGTGAGGTTAATTAGCCACATGAAAGTCAACTAGACCAACCAGAAGGAATGGTTCTCCATCGAGAGCGAGAGAGAAAGATAAATAGTAAAGTTATTAAACCAATAAAAAAAAAAGACTAGCATGCCATTAAGAATAACCGGCATGTGGTCTCTACAATAGGCCAGCCGCCACGGTGAGCTTAATTGGCCACATGCAAGTCATCTAGTCTTTGGTTGAGGCTACCAAGTGGGAATGGTTGTCCATCGTTGGAATTGTAAAAGAAATTTTAAAAATAGAATATTCCGCTAATGTGGATAATTTGTTTTTTTTCACACACTGTGAAAGGTTCGAAATATCCCCTCTCACAGAATTCTTATTTTATTCTCACTCATTAAAAGATTATGATTAACCAAAAATTGAAATATCCCATCCCATGAATACGTACGCAAACAACAAAAACTCACAATTCCCCTTCTATGACAAAGAAAGCTTTTACAGCCACTACTCCAACCCCTTTTGTCTAGTCGACTTGTATTCTAAAATATTTCAAATCTCTGTGTTTAAATAAAACTTCGAAAGAACCCGTTTTATGGGTTAGGCCACTCTTGCTTTCACTGCTTCTTAATATATCATCTTCACTGTCCCATTAACATTTACGATCATCATCGGTTATTTCAGTTCATAGCGAACTTTTGCCTGATGCCGCTTCGAAATGTATTAGCAAAAATCGGGTTTGTATTTTATTATCACCGAATATAATAAATTATATTTAATACAACGGCAAAGACCAGAAACGTGCCGGCAATTGTGTTACTTTTGAGCTGGATAAACAAAAATACTGATGCGAATCGTATGTACTCCTGACGGAGGTTATATCACCACTGGGATTTACACAGAGCTACAATTACTCGTGTAAAATCATGCGGAAACAAATATTTGTTTATGACATCAGGCACAAGTAAGAAAGGACTGTTAGGGCGTTAGTTCGTGGTCAATCCATCCACTTTGATTTTTTTTTTTTCGTTCCAAATAAGAAATATTAATAAAATTCAAAAATTTTGAGGTTTTTGAAATCGAATTAAAAACCATATTTTTCTTTAATAAATCGGGGTTTTATTATCCATTTTCTGAAACCAAATTGAAATCCGGTTTTTTAGTTAACAAACCCGGTTTTTTTTATTTTGAAAAACCGGTTATTATTTGAAATTTCAAACTTTAAAATAAAACCATTAAAAGTTGTTTATTTAACATAAATTAAAAAACCGGGTTTTGTTTCGATAAACCCGGGTTTTGTATAGAGAAACCGGGTTTAAATAACGAAAATCATAATTGACGAAGAAAAAAGCGCTGAATAAAAAAAATATGAATATTTGTTAAGGTTTCTAAAACCGAATGGATATCCGGTTTTTTATTTAACAAACCCGGTTTTTATTATTTTGAAAAACCGGTTATTATTTGAAATTTCGAACTTTAAAATAAAACCATTAATAGTTTTTTATTTAACACAAATTAAAAAACCGGGTTTTCGTATAGAGAAACCGGGTTTAAATAACGAAAATCATAATTGACGAAGAAAAAAGCGCTGAATAGAAAAAATATGAATATTTGTTAAGGTTTCTAAAACCGAATGGATATCCGGTTATTTATTTAACAAACCCTGTTTTTATGAAAAGCCGGTTATTATTTGAAATTTCCAACTTTAAAAAAAAACCATTAAAAGTTATTCATTTAAGGCTTATTAAAAAACCGGATTTTGCTTTTGTAAAACCGGATTTTGCTTTGATAAAACCGGTTCTGAATTATTATTGCTGAAAATCGTAATTTGTTACGCAGAACAACCGGAATTACGTATATTGAATTTTAGTTTTTTGAGGTTTCTAAAAACCGGTTTTTTTATTTTAATAAATCCGAATATGTAATCTATAAGTAGGGAAATGAATAAGTAAAACAAAAGACTTAAGCAACGAACTTTTTATTACTCCAAAGATTTTTTTCAATTCCAGGCTGTAATTTACAGTCATGTACCGCCCATGTTATGCACTCCATGGTTAAGGGTACATGACATGGGTTCGAGACAAAGTGATATCAAAAAGTTGTAGGAAAAAAACGAAAGACTTAAGCAATGAACTTTTTATTAAGCAGTACCAGCCTTTTACGGCTCCATTGAAATGAAAAATGGGGATTAAGAATTCCCAAAAATATCCAGTAAACATTTTCGAGTTCAGTAAAAAATTGGTTGTAGTGAAAGAGTGGAGGGTGAATTTATGGTATTTATATAAAGGTATTGGCTAATTGAATATATTTTGGAAATATTTCCCAAAATCAAAACTACCAACATGGAGATGTGACTTTCTTCATCAGCCTTAGGAGGACTCAACCTTTTAGTTCTATTTTTATTATAAAGTGTATTTTCTTGTCTTTACTATGAAGTCAACATTTTGATTTTAGTGAATATTGTTTGGTTGTAGCAACTATTTTTGAAAATACCGATTCTGAATACATGTTAGAATATTCAATATTAAAATAAAGAAAATCCGATTCACATCAAATAATACTGCGCATAATGAGCTTGCACAAAATGCTAGTGATGACCTAGACAAGCCCATCCAAGTCAAAATAACACATTTCACATATGCAATCTTTAGCATTTCCAAGGTGTTGACATTTTAACATATGTCGCAGCGACCTCTATTAAGTTCCGTTTACCAAAACAAGTTTCGGAATAGTTTTGAAAACAAACAAAAAAAATACAAACCTTGCAATATGCATTTGATGTTATATTTTATATTGACCCACTATGGCTAAATGGTGTTATAAATGCTTACAGTTTAAGAAACAGAAAAAAAAAGTAATCTATGACAAAATGAGTTCGCACCAAATGCCAAAAAGAAAAACCGCACCATAAAAATTAATATTTGCAGATAATAGAAAAACAAACTGAACTACAGCGGCCATTGTGGCGAATATTTCACAGATAAACAACTGCGAAAAATTGGACAATATTTGCAGTCGATGGTGGTGGTATGTGCGGCAAATAAATTAATTTTTGCTACATTTGGGCAATTTGTCATTCAAGTTGGACCAGTTTATTAATTAAACCAGCAAAAATGATTATCACCATTATTATTAACGTCATTGTCATCATTATCATTATCGTCGTCGTCGTCATCGACATCATCATGATGATCGTCGATGTGCACATTGCCACCTTAACTGTAAAATGTTTATGGAAAAGCAATTACAATTTTAAAGGAATGTTTTGTTTTAAGAAAAGATTTCAGAGCCGCCATTCGTCTCAATGACATTCGTTATATATTCCAAGCACACACACTCACACACACAAATTAAAAGATTTGCCACAAATTTTGACGAAATAGTTTGGGTTTTCGTTTTGAGCACAACAATTATTTATGAACAAAAAAATTCTTAAATTGACTCTAATTCTATGCTACGAGTAATGATTTTAGTTAGTTAAAATACAAGATTTGCCGAGAATTGAAAAAGAATTGGTCAGTCTTTAAGTTTTATTTGTAAAGTAGCACAGAATTTAGTCACTCTGTAAGTTCATTGTGTATTCCGCTGTAAGAATGTCCGTTCATAGTCCTAAATATTTAATATACGTCAGGTCAGTCAGTCTGTCTGTCTGTCGGTTTGTTTTGTCCGAGTCCACATATACGTATACCTCTGTGTGAATATCGTAATATTTATTGTATAATAGACCATGTAATATAATTAAAAACTAATCTATTGTTAATTGATATATTTGCAATTAATGTAACACACATAAATTGTAATAACCGCAGTAAAATCCATCAAATACAAATCATACAACGACTTGTATTTAATTAAACTTCTCCATACTTCTTGGCCACTACAGCCCCCTCTGCACCATCCAGGGTGATTTCATTAAATATTTCTTTCAATCCAGCCAATTATAAGTGCAAGAAACTATCATTTAATTGTAAATCATTATTTTTTTTAATGGCAATGCAGTCTTGGTGGCGTGATGGGATTTTAAGGGGGTGTCGTTACATTGTAAGGGGAGTGATGATTTAAAAAAAGCAGTTCCCTTAACATTCCATCAAACAACACCATGGAATTCTTTCAGTCATCGATCGAGATCACCCTATTAGTCGTAAATTTTCTATAAAAACTGACCCAAATCCAAAATTACCCAAAAAAAAAAAGGAAAGGTGTCGCAAAAAAAATTCCATAAAAAATTTTTCAGTATGAAAAATGGGTGCCTGAAAAATGTCCGCGGAAAAAAATCAAAAAAAATCCCATACAAAATTTTTCATTAGCGGAAAAATGGGTCCCTGTAACATGTCTCCAATGCAAAATGTCCCCGGAAAAAAAACGAAAGAGGTCGCAAAAAAAATTCCATACAAAATTTTTCATTTGGAAAAATGGGCCTCTAAAAATCTCTCCTCTAAAAGGCCTTTTAAATCCTAATTTTTTTTAAAAAAAAAAAAAAACTTCATTTTAAACACGCTGATCTGATTTAAATACAAAATTTTTCATTTGGAAAAATGGGCCTCTAAAAATCTCTCCTCTAAAAGGCCTTTGAAATCCTAATTTTTTTAAAAAAAAAAACTTAATTTTAAACACGCTGATCTGATTTAAACAGAATTTCTTACAGACATACTGGAACATTTTGCGAGTTTAAGTCCGGAGCTAAGCTGCGAGGGTCTAAATACGGATGCCTCAGTTCTAAGGAAACTTTAAATTTCTGCGAGATTTTTTTATAAATTTTTTTTTTCAATTAAATTGATCATTTTTATTGGCTTCTTCGATTGGAATACTATTTCACTCAGACATAGCTGGCATGTTTTGGAGCCTTAATTCGAAAGACGGATCTAATGCGTGACAACGCAGATGTGTAGGCCCAAATCTGTCCATCTCAGTTCAAAGAAAGTATTTTATTTACTTTTAAGTCTTGTGATTTGATTCGGATTGTTTGGGAAATCAATTTGATATTTTTATCACACTGAAGTATTTGCCAGGCTAAATCCAAAAGATGCTACCTCAGAGATCAGGTTGAGCTGAACTACCAAAGTCAGGATGAAAGAAATTCCAATTAAGTCTTCGCTCAGATCATGTACTTCAATATACGGAAAATCCAATAGTTTTAATAATAAAAAAAAACCGAACTAAAATTCCAAAACTCTATCATTCCAGAACTCCCCACAACCTTTTTGTTTTATAAAACACCAAACGTTCCGCACACACACACACGACATTCCATAAACTCATACTCGTACTCTGCAGTGTGTTGCACTGCGGTGTTTTATTGTGTTGCAAGTTGCCAAAGCGTCATGTTGTCTGTCACAAATAGTTTTTTTTTCTGTTGTTTTGTTTGCGATATCGTTGTCGTCATCGTTATTGTTGCTGTGTGCCACCAAAAAACAATGTCTTTCGGAAAATGGGGAATACGAAAAAATAAACAAAAACATGTTAAACGAAAACATTTTTGCTCGTTCCTAGGAGATTTTTAACTTTTTGTTTGTAATGAATAATGTATTGTACGAGTGATTTAATGTCTTTGTAAAGAGTCAGCGATGGAAAATGTGAACGAACAAAGCGGCGACGGACGCCAAAAAAAAAACGCACTCATTGGAAAAACAGTAACAAATCTCCAGAGGTTGAGCCAACACACATGTGTACGAGTGAGCGGACTAACATATTTTAAGGAATACAACTGAACTGAATACTGAACTGAAAATTAAATGTAGGTTTTTTTGTTGTCTGTTGGCTATCAAAAACCTAAGAAAATCTTGTATTTCGTTGTCAGTGGGATATTTGAAGATTGTTATTATTTTGCGAAAGAGTTCCAATACATGAAATAATGTTCGAGATTGATCGCATTTCGTTGACAATGTGAAATAGTTATTTTTCTTTCCCCCACCCCACCTGATTTTTTTTTGATTTTTCCCCCCTCCCATGAAATGATTGCTAGCGAGAGTATTGGGGATTTTTGTAAATGGTTAAATTCTTGGTTAGCCAAAACGTACAAGGGATACAAATTCATTTGAAATTTGAAACAACTTAACAAATTGTTATTATGTAGAAAGTGTGTAAATTGTATTCATATTGAAATTTAAATTTTTTTTTCCTCAAGAACTTAAATTTTTATGAATTTTGCATTACAATGAAAAATTATATATTTGACATATTTTATTATGTAGAATGTGTGTAAATTGTATTCATATTAAAATTTCAATTTTTGTTTGAATTTTTTTTCAAGTTTTTAAATTTTTATGAATTTTGCATTACAATGAAAAATTATATTTAACATATTTTATTATGTAAAATGTGTGTAAACTGTATTCATATTTTAAAATTTTTTTTCTTCTAATTTTTATAATTTTTTTCCCCAAGAATTCAAATTTTTATGAATTTTTTGCCAAGATTTTGAATTTTTATAATTTTTTTTTAGAGTTAAATTTTTTGGAATTTTGTATTACGATGTAACAATTTCTAAAGTTGTATAAATTTTTAATAATTTTTTTTTTCAAGAATTTAAATTTTTATAATTTTTTTGTATTATATTTTCTCACAATTACACACACATCACAAAGGTTTAAAAAGCTGTTTCAAATTTTTATGATTTTTTTTCCAAGAATTTAAATTTTTATGATTTTTTTCCAAGAATTCAAATTTTGATGAACTTTTTTTTATGAATTTTTATTTTTCCAAGAATTTAATTTTTATGAATTCTGTATTACGACATAACAATTTGTAAAGCTGTTTCAATCGTTCATGATTTTTTTTTCGAAGAATTTAAATTTTTATGCATCTTAACAATGGAAAATTATATATTTTACATATTTTGTTACGAATTATATTCGTATTTTCACACAAGGGTTTGTAAATTTTTATGATTATTTTCCCATGTATTTATATTTTTATACATTCTTATGATTTTTGTATTACAATGAAACATTATATATTTCACATATTTTATTATGACATAACAACTTGTAAAGCTGTTTCAAATTTTTATGATTTTTTTCCATGAATTTACATTTTTATAAATTGTTTTCCAAGAATTTAATTTTTATGAATTTTGTATTGCAATGAAAAATTTATAACAAAGGTTTATAAAGCTGTTTAAATTTTTATGATTTTTTTTGCAAGAATTTAAATTTTTATGCATTTTTTTCCATGAATTTCAATTTTTATGGTTTTTCCCCCCAAGAATTGAAATTTTTATGAATTTCACATTACACTTTATTTCAACATCTTCTCTTCTCATTTTTATAATATTTTTTCAAGAATTTAAATTGTTATGATTTTTTTTCCCAAGAATTAAAATTTTTTTGAATTTTTTTCCATGAATTTACATTTTTATAAATTTATTCCCCCAAAGAAGTTTAATTTTTATGAATTTCACATTACACTTTATTTCAACATCTTCTCATTTTTATACATTTTTTTCAAGAATTTAAATTTTTATAATATTTTTCCAAGAATTTCAATTTTTATGATTTTTTCCCCCCAAAGAATTTTAATTTTTATGAATTTCACATTGCACTTTATTTCAACATCTTCTCTTCTTCTTGTTCTTTCTTTACAGGTATGTCTGGTACTTCCAATCTCGTAAGATGATCTTGTCTCTGGTAATTATTTACAATACAATTTGTTGTTGTTGATGTTTTTTGTTTCATTCCAACATGATAATGACGTCCGTCCGACAACATCATTCAATTACGCTGACACAAAACAGACAGTTGCTTCTCAAACTATTTCCCAAGTTATCGTATTTGGTTTTTGTCTTCTTGAAGTTATTGCCACATTTGCAAGTCTCATTGCAATTTGCATTTAGAGTCTGCATCAGAAACTCATTGTTTAATGTGATGAAAAAGAGTTGATTTGTTGTGTTCATTAATACCCACCCGCTCGTTGGAATGACGGCGTCTACTACGTTTGTCACACGGTTTGTTGCATTGACAAAGTCTTAGATGAAATATTCAAAATAATATAAAGGGAGGTCCCATAAACAAGTTGATTTTTTAAAATTACAAGAAACATTAAAAGCGATTTATTGAAATTATTTACTTATTTCCCTTAACATTCCATGAAGGAACAGACGGGGAACTTCTCTCGAATGATTGAGCTGTGTACGATATAATTTGTCGCTGAAAAATGTTTGATGGTCTTACCCGGTTTCGAACTCGGGTTCTTGTGTGTGATAGTCGCACACACCACGGCCATCCAATTGAAATTATTTATTATGTCAAAGAATAGGATTTCATTCAGGCGACTAACCCTAAATGACCCAATCGACATTTCATTTCAATAAAAATCACTGCGGAAAACAATTCCATCGAATCACCTCTTGGCCCAGTTGCCCTCAACCGATGAATTTGCAAAGGGTGCACAGCATACGGTGACGGTCTTCGCCGGTGTTGCCAACTCTCGCTGGCCATTGGGAGTGCATGCAAAAAAATGCACTTCAAACAAATAAGACATCACTGTGACATTCTTCCGCTGCTGTCTGTCAGTTTTGCTCAGGCCGTCTATGTTGCAACGCATGTGTCTTAAGTCTTTTGTTTCCTGCGAAGTCTGCCACTGCGGATTTCTGATTTCTCTGGCACTCTTATGACATCGTCTATATATAATTGTGTGAATGAAAATGTGCGACATTGCATCACAGAAAATTAAAACAATTTTTTTTTTACATTTTTTTTATGATACACATGTGCGTGTAATGGCCGACACAGACATGCTAATAAAATCTGGTTTTCGTGTGTTTATTATATTAATAATTTTGTATTTTTTTTTTTTTTATTTCACATACATTAACGACCCAGACTGACCCGCTGGTTTAATGTGTGTCATTTCGTGTAACCAGTTCATTTCATTTCACAGTCACTTTTGGGTGAAGTACTTGAAAAAGCGGGAGATTTTTCTTTACAGTTTGTTGTTTGTTGTTTGTGGGGCCCTGTAATTACTTCATTTATTTGATTAAGTAATTTGTGGTTAAGTTTTTTGAACACAACTAAGGCGAAAAAAACTTACCAATGGCGTGTTTGAAAGTCAGTCTAACTCAAAGCACAAGCTAGCTGTCTGTATCTGTCTGGGTGTGTGTGTGTGTGTGAAATTCATAATAAAAGTGAAAATGTTTTTTGTTTAAATTGCGAAAACCAAAAATAAATATAATAAATTCTCAACATAATGGCAAAGTAGAAACATGTTTCTGTTGACTGCGAAGGTCTTTGAGAAATATGATCTGTTTTGGTATTTTTTCCCCTGCCAAATCATTGATTTAATTTAATCTAAGTAATTGGCCAAATTTCTGACCGGCCGTAATGGCGCACTTAAGTGCGTATCCGCTCAATATTTTAAAGTAGCGGTTTGGCTCCCACTCACTATCGACCTTAAGGAAAAATTGATATTAGTCAATGATTAAGTACAGAGCCGCGGAAAAAAACCCTATTTCAGAGGCAGTGCCATTGAGAATAAGTCGGTGTCATTGGGAATAAATGCCAAAAGCTTAGAGCTGTGTAACAATTGTATGGGAAACCCCCGTAAATCTCGGTCAGTGAGTATACAAATTATAACACACAAGGCTCATGGATTTGAGAGAAGTTTCCGGTCTATTGTCCCTTCATGGAAAGACAAGACTCACTACAATGTCTTCTTTGTTGGCCAACCGATTCTAATTTGATTTCAGGCTACAGACTCCCAGAATCCATCTACTGACAGAGTCCTTGATATAAACACATTTAGGTGCAACGATCTTATCAGAGGGCAGAAGAAAAATCATAAGAAATTGTGTTCTGAAAAGCACTGTAACTATGGTTCCACCTATTTACGATTATATTCTAGCTTTCTTGGTTCCGGTCGCCTTTTTTTCCAGCCAACCCGTCGCCGAAATGAAGGAGTGGATTCTGCCCAGATAGATTTTGTCTACTCCTCCTCCTCCTCCTCCTCCTGTCTCTAACATTTGATCTAGTCAACATTTTTGAGTTCTAAAAAAAATTAACTCTAGACAAGGAGTGAGAGATTATTTTAAGGTGTTAGCATTCCAAATCGAACAATTGCATATGTTTTCTAAATATTTCCAAAGTTGGCTACTTTTCCTATTTTTTTAATTTTAGTGGGAACACTTTTTTTATATTAATTATTTTTAGGGTTTTTTTTGATTGCAAATGACGAAAAAAAGATTTGACAAAATTGTTTAAATTGCCCATTGGTTGTAGCAACTACTTTAATAAAATTAGATTTTGAAAAAAGTTGATTTTGGACCAACAGAACATTTTACACTCAATAGCCAATTGGGAAAGGTGAAGGGGTGCACCATTTTTGGTGAGTAGGACTTCCCCCCTCGAAATGACACGGTAGTCTCAAAACACAAATTATTTATTTGTTCTCTTATTAACTTTTGAAACTAAAGTACACACCTGAAAAGGTGAATTAATTTCCTTTCTCCCAATGTCAAATTGTATCCCACTCGGAGTTCATTTGCCGCAGCTGTTTCTCTTTGCAGAATACGAGCTTATTTTTTCAGGCCTCACACCTTCTTTGGACCTAAGATAACCCCTTGCCTATGAAAATAATGTAAACTGCTCGTTCATTCTCTGCAACTTCAGGCCTTTCAACAGTTGTTTCGGTTCGGTTTACAAATCAAAGCTATTGAAAGATTGATAACAGCTGTCTTGTCGTGGTGTTACACTTTTCAAAATCCAACGTGTTTCTTTTTTGTTGTTGTTGTTGGTTTTTATTTTGCCAAAGCCTACCAGACAACGTCTGCAGAAAAAAAAACTGAAATTTCTGTTTAATTTACAGTTGACTTCATTTCAAAACTTGATATACTTTCAAAATATAAAATCAAACAACCCTCAGCAACAGACTGATCGAGTATTAACAATTTATCCACTGGTAACGATACAGTTTAATTACACAATATTTGGCAAATATTTCACGCCTTCAAACAAAATTGTTTTTTTCCCCCCGTTGGCTTGGTTAGAATAAACTTGTAATAATATAATTTTGCATTAAAATAAACATAAAAATCGCGTGTGAGACATAGGCAAAGTGAAACGAACCGAACACATACCAAGCGAAAAAAAAAACGAATTTCAAAATTTTGTTTTAAAAATTCTGTTTGAATAGTTTTATTTCTAATTCAAACTAAGCGGCGAAAAATTAAAAGACCTAGGGAAAATCCAATTAGAAATAAATTCCTTTGGGGCAGAAATATCAAATGCGATATAAGTTAAAGAGCAAGAAAGAGAGACTTTGCTGCTTAAGTCTTTTGTTTGAAGGGTGTCGCCGAAAAATTATTTGAGACGAGTTTGCTGCTTAAGTCTTCAAAAGTTATTATTTGTTCTTAGCTGTTCTATATCACAATTTGTCAGCACAGAATTCTCTGTTTCCTCCTTAAGTCTTCTGTTTTAAAATATTTGACGGGAATACCTTTCAAGGAGTTTCCTTCTTAAGTCTTTCGTTTGAACGGTGTCTCATAAAAATGATGTGAGGCGAGTGACTTTCAAGGAGTTTCCTTCTTAAGTCTTTTAAAGTTATTATTTGTTCTTAGCTGTTCTATATCACAATTTGTCAGCACAGAATTGTCTGTTTCCTCCTTCAGTCTTCTGTTTTAAAATATTTGAGGGGAGTACCTTTCAAGAAGTTTCCTGCTTAAGTCTTTCGTTTAAAGATTACTCATACAAATTATTTAAGGCGAGTTCCTTTCAACGTGTTTGCTGCTTAAGTCTTTTAAAGTTATTCGTTTTTCTTGGCTTTTCTATATCAAACTTTGACACTCTGATCTGTCAGCACAGAATTCTCTGTATTTTCTCACATGTTTTATTTTATTTTTTTTTTTAATTGACTTGTCATTTCATTTCAAATGCAATTTTTTGTTTTGTTTGCATTTTTGCTGATCCAACATGAATGGATTTTTGTTCTTATTATTTTGTTTTCATAGAAAAACTCCTCATAGAACAATGAGAAGACCTTGAAAAGTGAGTTGTTGTTTGATTCGTGGAAATATGCTGCTGCTGCTGCTGCTGTTACTGCTTTGTTGTCATACCGAATTGCCAAAATCAACTGCTGGCTAATACATTTATGCCGTTTTGGTTCAAAACTCAAAACAGTCTGCCATCAAAACAACAATGACCAAACGAAAAACACAGACATTGTGTTTAGCCCAATGTTTGGGAGACATGTTCAAGGCAGTTGTCATTATGGCCCCAACAAAAACGCCTTGCCTTGTCATCATGGCCAAGTCACAGGCGTTTTCCAATCGATTACCCGTGTGCTTTCAGCACAACCAACCGACCGACCGACCGATCAGCCAAATGGTGTTCAAATATTTGCTTTGATTTAAGGAAAAACAACAAGAGTTTTAGTGTATTTTTCATTGTACCCTACAACACTCTGTCTGTTTTCAGACCTTATAAGTCAAGATGTTTATCTTCACTTCACTCCACACAATTTTCAGTTTGTTGTCAGGTTTGTGTGTTTTTTTTTTTTGTCAAGGAATCTATTTGTCTTACCACAATTTTATTGGCCATTTAATGGTGGTTCTAATTGTTTTTCTTTTTTTTTTCATTTTGTTGTTGTTCTTGTTGTTTTTGTATGTCTTTCTCAGTACATGTCTGTCGGACTTTATCATTTGTTCTAAATCTCTGTTTTCAAAGTCAAGTTAATTTAGTCTGTGTTCGCAATGCTGGCGCTTTTATCTCGAACATGTGCTACTGTCACAGCCACCACGGCTTCCAGTTCACTGTGAAACAATAAAACTCATTAAATTGTGTTTGTTCTCTCTTCTAGGTCACTGTCTCTCTCTTTTGATTTTATTTCGATTCTCCGATTCTATTTAGAATTTATCTCAGACAATTAAAATAATAGAAAAACCGGCTTTATTTTTTTGTTTGTTCGTTATTTAATTGCCCTCACTCACATAAATCCGCAATTAATGTTGAAATTTCCATACGTGCCATACAGTGAACTGAGAAGCGGCATTCAAAGAAATAGGGAAATTGACAGACTGAGAATTAGATTTTATTTCCGTTAAGGACAGTAATTTCTTTTTAAGTAAACTGAGCTTTAACTTAAAAAAAAACAAAGTTACAAGAAACTTTCAACTAGAAAACTCTTGGAAATATATAAATAAAATATATAAAGTTCCAAGGGTAAGCAGGTTATCAAGCGAGGCAGACCAAAAATTTAAAAACACTCGCCCCACAAAACAAATGGATGCTTTTTGTGGCTCCTAAAATTGTAGGACCTCGAATTATTTCCATCTGATGTAAAATCAGGCCCTCAGTTTGAAATCCATCGATTATCCACAATTCTTTCTATGAATTGGACTTTAAACACAAAAGTCTCTTGAACGAGGCCCACAGTCCGTAATTCTAGGCTCTGATAGCCTGACATATTTTCTAGGATATTTTTTATAGTTTGAGAGAAAAATCTGCGAACAGGGCTGTGGAGTCGAGCCAATGACAAATGATAAATAAGTATTTCCTAATTTTATGGGAAATGTAAGTAAAAAAATTCGGAGTCTGGAGTCCAGAAATTTGCTCGACACCTGATGCAAATTTTTTTTCACTTACATTTCCTATAAAATAAGAATAAATAAATAAAAAATATATTTTTTTTTAATTTAATTGAAAATATATTTTTTTTATTTTTTTTTTAACAAAAAAAAATTATTTTTTTTAACAAAAAAAATTATTATTTTTTTAACAAAAAAAATTATTATTTTTTTAACAAAAAAAAAGATTTTTTTTTTAAATTTTTTTTTTTTTTTTTAATTAATTAATTTTTAAGAAATAAGAAAAAATAAATACATTTTTTTTTTAAAAAAATTTAATTGTAAATATATTTTTTTTTATTTATTTTTAAAACAAAAAAAAATAGATTTTTTTTTTAAATTTAATTTTTTTTTTAAAAAAAAATATTTAATTTTTAGGAAATAAGAAAAAATAATTAAAAATTAGTTTTTTTTAAATTTAATTGAAAATATTATTTTCTTATTTATTTAAGAAATTAATTTCTTTTTAAAAATTTAATTTTTTTTTTTATGAAAAAAATGTTCTCCGAGTCCACAGATCTGGAGCGATCTTTTTACCAAGACCGTACGTTTTTAATTATTTTTTAATTAGTGCTGATGAAACTGAGGCTGCTAAAAGACAAAAGTTTTTTGTCTACGCTGCACAGTGGCCCAGAATCCAATTATATAGAACACATGTCTGTAACTTTAGATCTAGTGAACATTTTTGAATTCTGCAAAAAACTGACAAGAAGTGGGGATATTTTTTTAAGGAATTAAATATCGACCAATTGGCTATATTTTAAAAATATTTCCAAAATTGTCAACTTTTTGTATTTTTCGATTTTAGGAATGAAAAATTTTTTTTTTGTATTTTTGCGTTTTAGGTTTTCTTTGCACATTTTGACAAAAATCCCTTCCCTAATGAATTGTCACCGCCGCAGAAGTTACGGATCTCCCTTTACCACTCACCTCATTAAAAAATCATGAGGCACGAAAATTACTTCCAAAGGCTTCCCCACAAACAATTTCTCTACACATTTTCATAATATTTTTTTTTTTAATGCCATCCCATATTATTCGAAATCATTTGATGCCATTACTAAGCCATCCTTTTCTAGGACACAAACTTCCCCACAAACCACCGTTTAATGTTCAAATTTATATTTAATTTTTAGTTTTTAATAAGCAAAGCACAAATTCAATAGGTTTAACAATCCTCTTTGGCCACACAGCCACCGGCCTCATTGCGCCAATGATCCGCAATACAATGACAGCCAACAACACATTGGGCGGTGCAAAAGGCTGGCAGCTCTTTGCCGCAGGTCAGAGGACAAGCACTGGCACAGGTAACAAATTCCTCATTTGTACCACACTGCGGAGGAGCTGGGAGAGGATAACAAAAACAAAATCCATTACCACTTTACTTTTACATTGAAATCATTAACGCCTTCTTACCAGATTGTACAGCCAAGACGCACAAAGCCAACATGGCGAATAAGACCATAATTTGTTTTAGGATTTTTGCCATTATTTTCGAAGAACTGATAGGTTTTTGTCAACCGCTTAGAAGCAACTAATTTGTCATCCTGTCTTATCAGCGCATTTTATAGACTCCGCCAACACCATGACCACGTGTGTGGCCAAACAATTAACAGATAATATTTTATTTATGTTTAGACTGTAAATATCTTAATCATTTCACGTAGACATGTTGGAAAAGAAAAAAAACCACCGGCACACAGAGACGGGCCCAGAGACGGGAATTCCCCAATTCTCTTTAGATGATTACAGAGATTATAGTTTGTATGCGAGATATATGTCAAATGCGGATAACAGGGAAAAACAAATAAACCAAGTGAGCGTCTACTTTTGATCCCGTCCAGTCGACTATTTAATATCGCTACAGTTTGCCTTTCAGAAAAAAGTAACCGCGCACAAGTCTCTGGATTGGCTAAAAAACCGCCCTAGGGACCCAATTCAAGTTAGTGAGTAATTCAAATAATTCTTTATAAATATGCCGATGACAAAACTTAAGGCATCACCATTTCGGTAACCTAAGCTGGGAAAAAGATTTTCTGAAACCAACCAATGGACCTCCTACATTTTCCCCCGTGCACAAAGGGGGTAATTCAGAAAATGTTTGGCAATAATTGACAATTGGGGATCTCTGGCACTATTTCACTATTCACTTCATTTTTTTTTTGTAGAAAAACTATCAGATATTGAAATTGATAAGCGGAATACCTTTTTACATAGAATTGGCTAGAATTTCACTATTTTTATTTTTTGTTCACAAACTATCAGAAAATTGATAAGCAGAATACCTTTTTACATAGAATTGGCTAGAATTTAATTTTTCATTATTTATTTATTTAATTTTTTTTTTTTTGATACAATACAAAGTAAATTTATATTGTAATTTTTGGGTCTGAGGATAATCAGGGTGACACCGACCATATGGCTAGATTTTTGCAGCCACAGACCAAAGACTCTGATGTGTATCGACAGCACAACCTTCACGCTGATAGGCCAGCATGGTACTCACTCGCAAATCGGGCGTTTTAGTTTTTATTATTTAATTTAAACGAACCACATTTTTTCGGTTTTTTCTTATAAACGAACAATTTTTTTTTTCAATTTTGTTCATTTTTTTTATTTCCAATAAACGAACAACATTTTGTTTCGATTCTTTTCATTTCATTTAGCTTCAAATAACAAACTTTATTGATTTTTTTTTAACTTTCTTTAACAAAACTTTTTTTTTGGATTTTTTCATTTTCATTCACTTCCAATAAACGAAAAAAAAAATAATTCTTTCGCTTTTTTTAACTTCCACTAAAGGAACAAACATATATTTTTTTTCTACTTTTTTTCATTTTTTTTAACTTCCAATCAAAGAACAACATTTTTTCCTTTCGATTTTTTTAATTTTTATTTGTCTTCAAATAACTTTTCTTAGATTTTTTCATTTTCATTAACTTTCAATAAACGACCAATAAATTGTTTTCGCAATTTTTTTAATTTCCAATATTTAAAAATATTTTGTTTTTTGGTCGATATTTTTTAACTTCCAATGAACGAACAAAATTTTGTTCTTCGATTTTTTTTTAATTTTTTTTAACTTCCTATAACAAACATTTTGTTTTCGATTTTTTTTGTGTTGTTTTAACTTCTAATAAACGAACAAACATTTTTTTCTTTCGATTTTTTTTCATTACTTATAAACAAACAACATTTTTTCAATGTTGTTCTTTTTTTTACATCCAATAAACGAACAACATTTTTTTTCGATTCCTTTAATTTTCATTTAGCTTCAAATAACAAACTTTATTGATTTTTTTTAACTTTCTTTAACAAAACTTTTTTTTTTTTTTGATTTTTTCATTTTCATTAACTTCCAATAAACCACAACAATTTTTTTTTATTCTGCTTTTAAATTTTTTTTGTTATTTTTAATTTTTATTTAAATTCAAATAACAAACATTTTTTTGATTCTTTAATTTTTTTTAACTTCCAAAAAAAACGAAAAAAAAATTTTCGTTTTCCAATTTTTAACTAAAAATTTGTCTTCAATTTTTTTTAATTTTTCTTTAACTTCCTTTATTTAACAACAAACATTTTTTTCGATTTTTTTTTTGTTTTAACTTACAAATAACGAGAAAAACATTATTTTTCGAGTTTTTAATCAACGAGCAAATTTTTTCCTTTTTCAATATTTTTTCAATTTTTTAACTTCCAATAATTTTTTGTTTTGATTTTTTAACTTCAAATAACAATTTTTTTCTCATTTTTTTTTAATTTTTTTAACTTCCAATAAACGAACAAAAAATAACCTTTTTTTTCATTTTTTTTTTTTTTTTACTTTCAATAAATAACAAATTTCTTTCTGATTTTTTGAATTATTATTTAACTCTAAAACTCAAAATTCGACATGTTACAAATGTAACGAAACACTTAATATACCTCACAGCCTATCCGTAATCGGCTGTGAGGTATATTAAGTGTTTCGGCATAACAACATTTACGTGGAAATAATTTGAATGTTAAACATAAAACCAAACAAATTGTTCATGGCGATTTCAATTGCTGCGAAGTGGTTTCGTTTATCATCAAAAACTCGATTTTTTTCGTTCGTTGTTGTGTGAAATGATAGAAAAATGTATAATAGAAACGATGGAACGTAGAAACAACGACAACACAGTCCTGCAAGAATTTTGTGTTTTTTTTTCGAAAATGTTTAGCAAAATTTGGAAATAAATGTTTAATTGAACAACTCAAAAGGAAATACGCCCAATGGAATGTCACTTCTGTCTTTATATCATGTTTAGTTTTCCCCTTCAATATAAGAACTCATCTCAGAAATATTGAAAATCTTTAGAGAACCACAACATTTCAACACACACATTGGAAAATGCTGCTTAAAACCATAAATTGGTGAAGAAGTTTTGCCATTTTTAATATTTTTTTAGGAAAACTGCAAAGTGTTGATAATTATTTGGTTTGAAGCTTCAATGCAACTAATTTGTTGCGTTGCGGCATCAACAGCTTTTATACGTGCGGTCTCGTTGTTTATGAAGAATAAACACATTGATGGAACTAAAAATTTGCTGATAATAATTTGCATTTATAAGCGCCCCGGTAGGCGAGTTGGTAGCGTGCTTGCCTATCAGCGTGGGGGTTGTAGGTTCGATTCCCACCAGAGGCTTTGGTCTGTCGCTGCAAAAATCTGTGTCACCCGGTTTACCCTTGGACCCAAAAATTAGAATATAAATTTACTTTGTATTGTAATTAATAATAAATAAATAAATAAAATAAATAATTTGCATTTGTTGTTGTTGTAAATAAAGACTACAGTTGATAATTGCACAAAACAAAAGCTCAAGTATTTAGAATTAGCTGAATGAGTTAAATGTTCACAGAATTCGAGCGAGAGAATTCCTATCTCTCGCTCTCTCTTTCTCTCCGTCGGTCTAACAAAAGTCATTTACACTTGTGATTTTAATAAAAAGCTAATAATAAAAATGGTTTACCCAATTAAATCTTAATCGAAATCGATCCTTATCTATTGTAGTCGCTGGGTTAGAAAATTTCCATTACCTTGACCTCAGACACTAACAAAAAAAAAACGTTATCACACCACAGATGTCAGCTGCCAGTCGGCCAAAGTCTCATGTAGAAATCTTTCCATCTCAGATGTTCTACAATGTGATACTCGGAAATATTTGCTGATAACACACAAACAAAGAAACAATTAGCTCATTGCCGCTGATTCGCAGTGTTAGAAAATAAAAACCCTAATCTTATATAAGCATTACATACATTTATAGATTTCATGAAACTATTTAAAAATACTTTGTCGGTTTGTTGACGAAGAAAACAACAAGTGCTCAAGACAAGCAGAAGTCGAAATCGGAGTGCAGTTTCAACCACAGAAATTTTACTCATTGACATAGCTTGTTTGCGACTTACTTTGCCTACATAATTAACTTTTGTATTCAAATGATTTCTAATCAGTTTGATTATTCCCTATAACTATGAAAATGCACTTTCTTGACTGATTTTTCTCTTTCTTTAAATTTAAAGTAGACTTTAATTAGATATTAAACAGAGACATCAATCAAGAAACCCACACTTCTAAATTAAAGTGTCTTACTTATCAGCTCCCCCTCAAAGTTCCCCCGTCAACTCCAGCACATTGTGACATTATTCCATAACTCAAAAAACACTTAATCCGACTGTCCATTAAATCATCCGAGTGACAGCCATTAGCATTAAATGCAAACATTTCTTTAAAAGTATAACCAGCAAATGTACACAAATGGTTCATAATTAAATAGATAATTAACAATATGTGCATATGGAGGGCATACTCGAATATCAGCCAAGCAGTAGAGCCAACGCCGGACCACACATCACATCACAGGCCAAAAGAAAAAAGGTGCCACCCGAACATGATGGCCAACATGCTAAAGAACAAATTATTCATTTATTTTGCATAACCGACAACAGAACCGACAATTGCCATTATCGTGAGAACTAACTGAAACGGGCAAAGATTATTATTTTCGCTGGAAATATGTTTCACCCCCCCCCCCCTATCAAACGAAGGTTACATTTAAATCGCCGATTAAAACAAATACACATCGCACTGGCATCAATTCCAACTAGAATTCATTTATGTTCACTGTGTTTAAATTGATTATTTGTTGTGAAACTTAAGATTCTAATTAGAGGCTAGAGTTGTTAGTGAGTGAGTTGTTGGTGTCATTCGAGGCGGCTCCAAACACCAAATAAGTCACAACAAAAGGGTGTTAATGGTGGGTGTGACAACACTTGTGTTAAGTGATTACTTAAATAGTTCGATAAGTGGCCCGTACAAGAGTTTGAGTCATTCATTTACAAACTGGAAAATGACGTAATAAATTTAAAATGTGACCAGATACGATCCTAATTGAATACTAAAAAGTATTGTTTAAAAATTTCCTTTTGCTTTTCCCTATTTTTCCAAACAATTTAAATTAGAATGGGGAATTGTGGGGGAAAGAGGGAAAAGCGCAATAAACATGAATATACACAAAAACAACCCCCCCCCCCCCCCCTCCCCCACATAACAAAAAATTAAAGAATACCCCTAATAAAGAAGTCCAAAATGAAAATCCCCTCCGAAAAGACCTCCTAAAATTTTATGAAAAATCCCCAAAAGCCCAACTGGAAAAATTCCCCCAGAAAAAAACTTGAAGAATTCTCAAAAATTTATGAAAAATTCCCAACAAGTCCAACAGGAAACATTCCCCAGAAAAAAATTTAAGAATACCCCAAATGAAGAATTCCCAAAAATTTATGAAAAATCCCCACAAAGTTAACAGGAAAAAATTCCCCCTCCCACCAAAAAATATTGAAGAATACCCCAAATGAAGAATTCCCAAAAAATTATGAAAAATACCCAAATAGTCCACCAGAAAAATTCCCCAATAAAAAAAGTAAAGTATCTTCCCCATAAAAAGAAAAATTAAAGAATACCCCCAATGAAGAACTCCTAAAAATTTATAAAAACTCCCCAAAAAGGAAAAAATGAAAATTCACCCAGTAAAAAAAATTTTAGAATACCGGAAAATGAAGAATTCCCAAAAATTATGAAAAATTCCCAAAAAGTCCACCAGAAAAATTCCCCAATAAAAAAAGTAAAGTATCATCCCCATAAAAAGAATACCCCAAAATGAAGAATCCCCAAAAATTTATGAAAAATCCCCAAAAAGAGGAAAACAAATTAAAGAATACACCAAATGAAGAACTCCCAAAAATTTATGAAAACTCCCCAAAAGCCCATCAGGAAAATCCCCCCTCAACCCCCCGCCCCTCCCAGAAAAAATTTAAGAATACCCCAAATGAAGAGTTTCCAAAAATTTATGAAAAATCCCCAAAAAGTCAACAGGAAAATTTCCCAACCAAAAAAAATTTAAGAATATCCCAAATAAAGAATTCCCAAAAATTTATGAAAAATCCACAATAAAAAAATTAAAAAATACCCCAAAATGAAGAATTCCCAAAAATTTATGAAAAATCCCCAAAAAAACCAAAAAGAAAATTTCCCCCAGAAAAAAAAAATAAAAAATTCCATAAATGAAGAAATCCCACAAATTGATTAAAAAAAAAACCAAAAATGCCAAAATAAAAATTCAGCCCCGTAAAAAAAAATCAAAGAATTCCCCAAATGAAGAATTCCCACACATTGATTAAAAATCCCCAAAAATGTCAACATGTCAGGGCTCTACGAAAAATATCGCCAAAAACAAAATGAAAAATGTCCCAACTTAAGAATTCTATAAAATAATTGAAATATCCCCCAAACAATTGTTGAAAAATTACCCAATGCTAAATCCACCAAATATAATGAAAAATACATCAAAAACAGAGGTATGCATCCTGGCAAGATGTTTCCACCTGGAGACTTCACGAGTGAGAGAATAATCTTTAAGTCACGTGAAACATCTCTGAGAAAAGCATTAGCCGTTCGGAGGCGTCTTTCAATAATTGCTCCCGGTCAGTGGGTGTACAAAAAATGATTGTGACTGATTTGAGAAAAGTTCCCCATCTGTTCCATAATGGAATGTTGGAGGAAATAAATAACTATGCATTCCAGGTTATTCTAAGAATGTAATTCATGACTCACCATTTTTTTCAAAGAATAAAGTCACGCATTCTTCTATGGTTATAGAATTTTGCTTTTGAACTACTTATTATTAAACTGAAAATCATTTATTTCTGAATATTAACCCTCTAAACCTTGAGGTGTTTAATTTTTAAAAAAAGGTTGCAAGTATTTTCCATGATTTTCGTTTGGCCGATTAGAGGGTTCACCAGTGATTTCATTCATTATTTATTAAGAAACTTGTCATGCCGTTGTGCTGCAAACACACCTCGTTCTCGCCTGTTTACCCCATCGATAAGCAGCAGACATGCAAATATTTCAATTGCTACTCTCATGTATTCCATTTCTTTAAAGTATTGAAATTATTTGGAATCAATAATTTATGGTGGGATTGAAATTCCCACAGAAATCTCTTGTCTTCACATGTCAGACATTTCGGGACACTGACATTGGACATTGTGTTTACACATATTTTACACTTCAGTACATTAATTAGGGGTTTATTGTATTTATTTTTTAACTGTAACCACCTTTCCCAAAAATACTGTCTCACATCATTAAAACTACTCGATGTCTGCCACAACTCTGTTGCCTTATTTGTCCCACCACCGTTCAAAGAAAATCTGGTCATTAATTTCCTATTTGTTTTTCTCTTGTTTATTTGCAGGTAAATCCAACAGTAACAACAGCCAAATGTTAAACAGACCACCATGTCAGTAAGTCAGCATTTTTTTGGCTTCACCATTTTAGCGTTGTCGACAATTACCGGCTGCGCTAACACGCTCTCTGCAAAAACGTACCTTAAATGGTTCTGCTCGCAGACAACGAAAGTCACCGCGAAAAACGTCTACATGCCGTTCCAGCTTCAACGAAAAGTTTATATGTCAGCATGAGCATGACTAGAAAATACCAAAGATTTTTTTTTTAGAAGTTTCTTTTTTTTTTGAAAATTTTTCGATATCAAAAACGTTTGATTATTCCGTCTCAAAGAGGTGAAACAATTTTAATGAGAATTAATTTCGATAAACACTTTTTGTGTGTGTGACCAATTAACGTCCGACAGCGCCGTTTAATCAATGGCAATTAATTAAATGCATTTATACGATGTCATGCTGTATTGCCGGCCGACGGACAAAGTAATTAATAGAAGAGCTGTAATTAAGAGGTCGTTGAATTGTTGATTAGTTGTTGACATAAAGTGATGAGGCATCGGCGAGGGTTTTCTGAATTGTAAGCTCTTGCAGGGAATGAAAGAAATGCTGTGTTGACCGATGTTAATTAACATTTACACCCGAAATACTCTAAATTGTTTAATACATTTTTTTTATAATAAATGGCCAAAACCGAATGCAGGAAATAACAAACTTCCTTTACAGCCGACTGAAGAGTCGGGCTTCAGGATTTGTTCCTCTGTGTTATGCCCAATTCTATTCCAATTCTTCTCCATACAAATCTGGGGTTGGCTGTCAAAGGGCCAACCTTCATTAAGAAAACGCTCAAAATGAAATTGTTGTACGTATTTTCTTTATGATCAATGAAAGATTTCACAACAAAAAACTAAAAATCATTTTACAATAATTTTGAACTGTTTCATATAAATTATGAAACGGTTTCTTTGTGGTTTTTACGAACTGTCGGTTTGTCTAAACGAGTATGTGGCTTAAGTCTTTTGTTTTTGATAAATTACTCGACGAAATTTAAATTGCTGTAGTTAAAATAATGATCCACAAGGTAGGGATGGACTAATTATAAAATTTTATTTTCAATTCTACCCACACAATGATTGTAAAATCATGTCCATTCGCATGTATATCCGTATTGCTTTAAGGGTTCCCGTTCCATGAAGGAACAGACTAGAAACGTCTCTCAAATCAGTCAG
The DNA here is from genome assembly GCA_958296145.1 of Hydrotaea cyrtoneurina. Classification (NCBI taxonomy): domain Eukaryota; kingdom Metazoa; phylum Arthropoda; class Insecta; order Diptera; family Muscidae; genus Hydrotaea; species Hydrotaea cyrtoneurina. The sequence continues at coordinate 56,303,036 of OY282516.1, read as the reverse complement.
CTGTACTGCACATAATCTGTGTACTCACTTACCGGGTCTTACTGTTAAAAAGCCAGCGGCGAACGGCTTTGCTTTGTCTAAAGAACATTAACATTGCTTGAAGATTTTCTCTTCCTCGCCGAGTAGCCAGCACTTTGTGAGCTGAAAAATGCTTCGATCGTCTTATTATGATACGAACCTGATTTTGTTGTGTCAATAGTCACACACACACACTACCGATCACACCACCTCTGCCACAGACGCTGGTAAACCATAGTGAATATTCACTTTGCTCTATCGAGTATGTGTCTTAAGTCTTTCGTTTTTCTATCGCTCACCAACAGGGATGTTCACCGAAATCAAATTGCATTTGAAGAATGTGTGTGTGAGAGAGAAATTATTTGGGCGTTATCTCATATATTTTTGGGAGTTTATTTCTTTAAACATTGGGAGATTATTTCGTAATTAAAAATGAAATAAAATTGCATTTTCAATTTCGTGTGTATTTTAGTTTTTTTTTAGGCCTAATTTCATTCAGCCTTCGAAAAAGAAAATACTCGATCAGTAACCGAACTATTTTACTTGAATTTTGGGAGATCCTTTCTTTAACTGTCAATATTGCAAAGCTCTCGTTGAGGGAACACGATCATTTTATAGTAAAAAGCACATGAAAAAATATGACGGCGTTGCCATCTGTCTTTTTGAAACTCGTGAGAAATTCGATCAAAAAAATGTATTTTCTAACCAAACCGAATCTATATTCTCTTCCTCTCTCTCTCTCTGTCTTTCTACCTCTCTCACACTCCTCTCGCATTTGCCAAAAACCGTCCGATTAGATGGGCAACCTTGAAATCCAACAAACATCAAAACGAACCATTTCAAATCGAATTACTAAGCATTTACAAGTCCCCTGAGAACCGAGTACGAATGCACTTAATTTGCACCATTGTCTACACAAGATCAGATCTCGGCATGACACAATGGAATTCTTTGAGATTCAATCTTTTTGTTTTCCTTTTTGGTACATAGCCTCAAGCATCAAACGTAGAATAACAAAGCAAAACTTAGCTCAGCTGGAAACACAGATTATTCTTAACAAACGTATTAGCTGGAAATCTATTTAAAACAAAAACACACACAGACACACACCAAAAGTGAGCACCGACTAACTCTAATGATTTAATTTGTAAGATACGCTTTAATTCTGTTTGAAATACAACGTGTAGCACAGGTACTCGAACTCATATTCTGATATGACGCGATTTGGAACACACCTCTGCCAAGGCAGCATAAACGACACAGTGTTCAGAAAGGGAGAAAATAATTGTCAGCCAACACCAATTATTATGAATGCATGTTTATATTAATTTCCAAGCACTGTGCATTAGCTGCTGTGTTGGCTGATATGATCAGCCACCGAAAGATTATATACGTTATATATATAATTTTCGATTTGTCATAAATGAAAAACGTTATGTGTGTGATGAAGGAAAAAAAATTGGTTTCTTTATGATTACAATCAAATTATAGATTGTGATTTTTTGCCAGTTGTTTTCTTTTCATTTTTTGTCTTGGTCTCTTGGTCTATTTTGTCGTTTTTTTTTAATTCATCGACTGGCATTAGTTGTGGTGATTTTGGAATTTATGCTAATTATGGGGTTTTTGTTTCATATTAATTATAATATTACTTAATTAATATTATTTGTGTGTATTGGCATTTTAGCCATTGTGGCTTTCTAGCATGAAGCTGAGAGTATGAACCACTCCTTTCAATAGAAAACATTAAACGGCTGTGAGCTGCAAGAGATATCCTCGTTAAGATATTGTGAGGGGTATTAATGGGGGGAGGTGCATAGGAGCATTTGTTAGTTGCTGCAATCGGATTTCAAATCGATTTTATATTTCAACGGATGCGAGTTGAGAGAGACATCCTTTTTTGCAAAATTAGATTCGGGTTTGAGGGGATTTGCATAGGGTTTTTTAGGAGATGGTGAAAGCAGATTTCACCCTAAAACCTACCTGTTTGTACACAGGGCAATTTGCAGGATTTTGAACTTGACTTGAGTAAAGAAAATTTTGAAAGAATTCTCAATAATCATGACATGACAATTTGTCTGAGTTTATTATATTAGAAAAATTCTGAATAATCATGAAAATTCTTTAAAAAAAGGCAAAAAATAAATTGTGATAATAAAATTCTTGTAAGCTTTGGAGAAGAGGAGGTAATCGGTCAGCAAAGTCATCCTGTGACCTCTCTGACATGCAAGATGTTTACTTTGAGAAATGCGATTGTGAAAAAACCATTTCTGAGTTTACAATTTAAAAAGAATTTTAAGAATCATGACCTTTTGAAATCCCTGTCAGAAACAACGAAAGGATTGGAAACAACTTTGTATATGAGGAGATAATCGGTCGGATTTAAAATTGCAATCAATTGCAAATGACAGATATATTAGGAAAAAGGAATTTTTCTAATTTACCCAAAACAAAAACCATTTGAATATCAACAAAAAAAAAAAAATTTGGATATCAAGAATCCAATTTGATTTTTTTTTATATTTCCTTTTATAAAAATAAAAATAAAAAAAACCACTGGAAAATTTAAATATATATTTTTTTAAATCAAGCATCCAATTTTGTTTTTAAAATATTTCATTTACAAATTTAAACCATTGCAAAATCAAAATATTTTTTTTTTTTAACTCAAATATCCAATTTTATTTTTTTTTAATATTTCTTTTTTATAAACAAAAACCATTCAAAACCCAAAAATAAAATTTTTTTAAATCAAGGATTCCATTTTTTTTTTTTTAATATTTCCATTCTAAAATCAAAATATGTTTTTTTAAACTCAAACATGCAATTATATTTTTTTTTTTAATATTTATCTTTTTATATAAATAAAAACCATTCGAATATAATTTTATTTTTTTAAATCAAGCATCCAATTTTATTTTTTGTTAATATTATTATTAAAGAAAAAAATTATTTATATAAAAAGAAATACTAAAAAACAAAAATTGGATGTTTGAGTTTAAAAAAAATATTCTGATATTGAATTGAAAATATTTCAAAAAAAAAAAATGTGATTGATTTAAAAAACTGTATTTTTTGGTTTTGAATGGTTTTTATTTATTTATAAACATATTTATTTATTTTTTAAACTTATTTATAAATATAAACCATTCAAAACCCAAAAATACAGTTTTTTAAATCAATCATCCAAGTTTTTTTTTTAATATTTCCTTTTTTTGTAAATAAAAACCATTCAAAACCCAAAAATAAAATTTTTTCAAATCAAGCTCCAATTTTTTTTTTTTGAAATAATTCTGTTCCAAAATCAAAATATTTTTTTTAAACTCAAACATCCAATTTTATTTTTTTCTAATATTTCTTTTTATATAAATAAAAACCGTTCGAATATCATTTTATTTTATTTTTTTTAATATTTCCTTTTTTTATAAATAAAAACCATTCAAAACCCAAAAATATTTTTTTTTAAATCAAGCATCCACTTTTTTTTAATATTTCCATTCCAAAATCAAAATATTTTTTTTTAAACTCAAGCATCTGATTTAATATTTTATAAATATTTCCTTTAAGATCAATAAAAATAAAAACCATTCCAAAATTAAAAAAAAAAAAAAATTTCAAATAAACCACTCGAATATCAGAACATTTTTTTTTAACTACAGCATCCAATATTTTTTTTAAATATTTCCATTTGTTGCTCAATACGAATATGGCTTCCCAAGTTTTTTGCTGAGAACAGATTTTAAAATCCCAAACCAAAAGTACTACGTCCTAATTTTTTGGGACCAAAAATTTCCATTTTGATTTTTATTTTAAACGTAAAAAAATCGATCATGTCATTTCAATTATTTCAAATCTTTTGATAAGCAACACTTAAAACAGTCAAACTTCCATAACTCAAACCACCATTATCCCGTAGATAAGTTCGACATACGGAGACTTTGAGATATCGAATTACTTATAAAATTGTTTAATTCCACTAGACTTGCACTAGAAATACTTCGACTGAAAGAAAATTCGATATATGGAAGTTCGAGTTACGGAAATTCCGCTGTAATTTCAAATTTTCCAACATTGCACCGAAAACATGACCAATTTCCTTCATTGCCCTTAATATTCCGCGGAAACTCTTAAGGTTTTAGGGCACTTGGCGATTGTAATCAATTTTGTTAATTGTTTTCATTCCGCTTGGAATGAATGGTGGGAAGGTGAATTTTGGCTGATGTATGGCAAATATAATGAGACATTTCAATGTAGAATATCGATCAACATGGGTAGGAGATACACAAGTGTTGGTCATTTAGCTTTATTTGAACTTAGGGCTATAAAAGTGGACGACGAAAATTTTAAGAAAATTCTAATTCTATATTATATTTGCAAGAAATTAATAAAATAATATTAATAATAAGAAAATCCTACTTCCAATTCTCTCTGGAGAAAAAAACACATTTATCGAATTTAACATATTTCTAAAGGTCACTCTGCCATATGTACCGGTTATGTTTTTTTTGTTGTGTTGCCTTAATTTACCAGACTTGGCTTTAGTGAAAGAAAAAAAAAACAGACAAAACCCCAAACAGACCAGCTATTAGCCAAGAACCATAATAAAGTAATTTACAGCCCAACCCTAAACAAAAAAAAAACACCACAAAGGAAATATCAAATGCAAACACACGAAAAAAAAACAAAAAACAGCCACCGTCTCATGTTGAAATCGTATGGATTTTTTTTCTAAATTATAATGTTTGTATAGCGGGCATTAGTCGTGTGTGTACTTTTCTTTTAGTTAAACCAGGTAAACATTTGACTTCCCTCGCTTCCGCTCTCTGCTCTCTCCATAACAGCCTGCCTGGCTCCACCTCACAACCGATGTTAAACATTTCATTTCAACCACAAAACATTTAACGTCAAATTTGTGTGGCCAATTTTCGGTTTTGATCTACATTTTGGTGCCGGTCAACATTTCAACAAACGCAACCGCAAAATTGTGTGTGTTTAAGGTGTGAAAATTCTTGAAATTATTTTTGATTTATTTTGTGTACATTCGGAGATTTTTCAAATAACTTTGTACCAAATTCAAAATCGCCACAATTTGAATTGCATTTTGAATTGACTTAAAGCGTTCGTTTCAGTCTGTTGGCTTTCAATGCGAAACAAGTGTTTTGTTGTTGTTGCTGTTTTTTGTTGGAATTAACATTAGATTTTGGTTATGACGTTTTTGTTCAACATTTCGTTTTTAATTGACATTTTGCCCGTTTTGGTCGTGGGATTGTTAGGCGATATGCAGACGGCTCATAGATGGGAGGAGGTGGACGAGGATGCACTCGTATTTATAAATAAACTGTAATGTGATATGATTACAGTCTCAAACGAAAGCTTAATGAGAGGTTAATGATGTGTTCAAAGCGAAGCGGCAAATAGCCGAAATGCTTAAAATGGCTGACGTCATCTGTTGAAATGAAATGATAAAGTTTGATTCACAATAAAGCATTTCTTTTGCCCGCTGACAAAATTAAGAATTTTTAACAGTTCAAACATCACTATTTTTATGAAAAATACCAAAATTATTTAAAAAATTTTGGAATATAAAATCAGCTATATCAGCAGAGTGCGAGAGAAAGAAGTTACCTCAAAGGAAAATCGCATTAGACCGACTGAGATAAAATATTTTTTTTTTCAAATCAAGCATCCAATTTTTAAATTTTTATATAAATAAATATTTTTTATTTATTTTTTAAATATTTCTTTTTAATAAATAAAAATAAAAAACATTAGAAAATCAAAATATTTTTTTTCAAATCAAGCTTTCAATTTTATTTTTTATAAATAAAAATGAAAACCATTTGAAAAACAAATTTCAATTTAATTTTGTTTTTTTTACACAAGCAAATCTGGCTTCCCAAGTTTGCTGAGTACAGATTTAAAAAAAAAACTTCAAACAAAAAGCCAAACGTTCCCTTTTCTTTTCACAATACAATACAATTAAACTTCCTGTAGAAAAGTTCAACTTACGAATACTTTGAGTTATGGAATTACTTGTGAAATTTTTTAACAAAAGTTGTCAGTATTTTTTTTATAGAAAAATCGCATTAGACCGATTGAGATAACCACTTTCTATAGGAAAATCATCGCAGATCAACTGAGACCCACATTTCCAATGGTATCAAATCAACTGAGACATGAAAAATCGTATCAGACCGTCTCCAACTATAGAATAATAAATAATAAATCGTATCCGATCAACTTGACCATGGAAAGTCCTATCAATTCCTTTTAAAGGAAAATTGTATATGTCGAGAATCATTTTCTATAGGAAACTCATGTGAGATCAACCGAGACATATGTTTTCTAAAGAAAAATCGTCTTAGGTAAACTGAGACAGGAATTTTTTATAGGAAAATCACACTAGATCATCTGAGACATGAAAAATCATATCAGACCGATACCAACTATAGAAATTAGAACTAATCCCAGAATCTCATCCAATAGCTGAACTGAGGCACGAATTTTGTATTAACAAATCGTATCAGATCACTTGAGACATGAATTGTTTATTGGAAACTCATGTCAGATCAACTGAGACATATATTTTCAACTGGGAAATCGTCGTAGGTCATACATTTCCAATCCTATCAAATCTACTGAGACATGTCAACTCATATCAGACCGACTACAACTACAGGAAAATCGTGTTAGACCAACAATCATTTTCTATAAGAAAATCATAGCAAACCATTTCTGACAATCATTTTCTATAAGAAAATCATATGAAACCATTTCTGACAATCATTTTCTATAAGAAAATCATATGAAACCATTTCTGACAATAATTTTCTATAAGAAAATCATATCAAACCATTTTCGACAATCATTTTCTATAAGAAAATCATATCAAACAATTTTCTATAAGAAAATCATATAAAACTATTTTCTATAAGAAAATCATATGAAACCATTTCCGAAAATAATTTCCTATAAGAAAATCATATGAAACCATTTCCGAAAATAATTTCCTATAATAAAATCATATGAAACCATTTCTGACAATCATTTTCTATAAGAAAATCATATCGAACCATTTTCGACAATCATTTTCTATAAGAAAATCATATCAAACCAACTCCGACAATAATTTTCTACAAAAAAATCATATGAAACCATTTCCGACAATCATTTTCTATAAGAAAATCATATTAAACCATTTCCGACAATCATTTTCTATAAGAAAATCATATCAAACTATTTTCTATAAGAAAATCATATAAAACTATTTTCTATAAGAAAATCATATGAAACCATTTCCGAAAATAATTTCCTATAATAAAATCATATGAAACCATTTCTGACAATCATTTTCTATAAGAAAATCATGTCAAAACAACTGAGACACACTTTGTCTACAGGAAAATTGTCTATTGGAAAAAAAAACGTTTATCATTTAGGAAAATACGTCTCAGATCATATTACAAACAATTTTCTAATAAATTTCCGGATGTCTGTGATTTTCACAAATAACCACATAAGTTATACAAGTCAACTTCTCAGGAGAGCGAAAACAAAACGTTTTCAAAAATAATATTTTGTTTTTGTTTATGGTTCTCCGAGTAGAAATGATTTCTGAACTCTTCGGTCGATCTTCATTCCGTGATATCGTTAATTTCCTGTAGCAAGGAAATCTTTCAATTTTAAATGAGCAAACATTTCCCTAAACATTTGTTGCCATCTTGAAAATTAATTGGTTTTCTTAGCCTAATAATTGAGTTATTATTTCAATAACTTATGCATGATTGGCTGCCTTTGTGCGCACATCAACATTTATGATTTATTTAACATTTTTTTTTTATTTTATTTTATTACTTTTTTTTATAATGTTACGCCTAATTCCCACATTAGCATTTGTGGTTCGAATAGTTTATATGACTCTGCATGGTTAAACACCTGTTTTGTTGAACAGCCTTTCATCTGAAACGTCTCATTTACATGTTGTCTGACTGTTTGTCTAACCGTCTCTCATGGGCTTAGCGGCGTCAACGGCACAATTCACCTCAACAGCCGTTAAAGCGGCTGTCATGTCAACCAGTAAAACTTAACCAGTTAACACTTCATTAAAACAAACGGCAACGAAGGCAATAACGGCGTTACGCCCCATACCGCAAAGACATTTAGGCCCAAAAAATAAATGGGAAATAAATGTACGCACAGTCTTTTGAAACGATTTACATAATTTGAATTTGTGCGGAAGATGCCGGCACTGGTTGTAGTTGTCGCATAAACTCATTGATTAGACCCGGTTTTTTTTGAGATACGATAGGCCATTGACTTTTCGACGATTGTTAAAATGAAACGAACAGAAATAGACACAATACAAACGATGACGTCGCCACCGACGGCGTCAATGACTCCATTACGGCCCCATACACATGTAGTTAGGAGGAAAATGTTCATCTTTGTTTTTATGGCTGTGATGAGTTACTGAATTACACGGCAGCCATCGCTTCTCTGTCGTTAGTGGCCTGAAATCCATGAGCGTTGTTTTGTCTGTTATCGACTTTATTACATTTGTATGTCATGCCTTGTTGTTGATGCTGCTTGTGGTTCGTAGCTGTTGTTGGTTTTTCGAAAGTTGTGTCAAGTTCAAGTTTGTTGCTTTTTTTTTTTTTTGTTGATTTGTCTGTTTCTTTCGCATGCTCTTGCTGTGGTGTCTTTCGTTTTTTTTTGGACAAGTTGAAGGCTAAATTTTTAGCCAACAACATATAAAAGTGCGTAAATTGTATCCTAAAGGAGACTATACCGGTTAGTTTGGTACTGACTTCCATAGACAGGTGAAAGAAAAGCGTCTAAATGTTACACTGATTTTCGGGGGGAAAACAAAATTTACACAGCACTAAATCAGCCATAGGTGCAAAGAGAAATTGCCTGCCAAACAATGTAAGACAAACATTTTCCGCAGGAAAATCATCGTAGATCATCGGAGACTGGTTCCTTAACACAACACAATCATATCAGAGTAATTGAAACGAAACTTTTTGGAAGTGAAATTGTTTTAGGACAACTCAGATTTTCAGTTTTTCAGGGGAAGATAGCTCACATTAACTGAGACACACATTTTCGATAGGAAAATTGTCTTAGATCACCAACTGAGAAAAGTATTGTCTACAGGAAAATTATCTCGCCAATGAGACAGATTTCTTTAAAAGAGAAAAAACGTATTAGGCTGAGATTCACAGTTTTTCAAGGAGCGATGTCTATAGGGAAATTATCACACCAATGAGACAGATTTATTTAAAAGAGGAAAATCCTATCAAACGAAGATTTAAACTTTTTCAAAGAACGATAGCTCACATCAACTGGGAAACACATTTTCTGTAGGAAATTTGTCTATAGGAAAATTATCACACCAATGGGACAGATTTCTTTAACAGAGGAAAATCGTATCAGATCGACATAGACTGCGATTTGCTACTGAAACACAATTTAAGATTAATTCAGTTATGTGTTTTTTTTTAGGAAATTCGTCATTTGCCTTCTATCGGAAAATCGTCTCAGATCAAATTAGTCAAGTACTGTTTTTTTTACAGAAAAATCCTAAGACACACAGACATTTATTTTCTCCAGAAAAATTCACTCTGCTTACATATTTTTCCTATAGACATTCTTTCACATCACACTGAGACAGACCATGTGAACAGAAAAATGTTTCCGCACAAAACTGATCTCTGATAAAATGTGTGTGTCTCAGGTAGTCCACAAACATTTATGCAAATTGTCTCAGATCAAGAGAAATTCAAATTTTCATAATGAGACAAGTTTCCTATAAAAGTTTATCTGAGATAAATTTCCCATCGGTTCAATTTTCTTCTAGAAACTACGTCTCCTTGTAGATCGAGAACAAATTTCATATTAATCTGTAATTTGTATTACACAAACGACTTCTCTTAGTTGATCTGAGATAAATTTGTCAACAAAATTGGAATTTTCCTACAGAAAGCATCTGTTTTAGTTGATCTAAGAGAATTTTCTGACTCTCACAGATTTCTTAAAAATTTTGTGAAAGAATTTTCTCAAAAGATATTGAGGAAAAAGAACATCGGAGATTTAGTAAACAACTTCGGAAGGAAGACGAAAAATCGTAGAATCCCAGACATTTCATAGAACATTTTTGTGGACAATTCTTCTCAGAAGAAGGCGGATTTTTTTTTGCGGGAAAACACCTCAGACGTTTCTTAAACAATTTGTCAAAAGAATAAATCGTAGGATCCCTGACATTTCGTAGGAAATTTCTGTGAGAGAATTTTTTTTTTGAATAAAATATTCTTTTTTGTAACGGACATTTCTTAGGCAATTTCTTTAGGAGAATTTACACAAAATAATAAATCCCAGACATTTCTTCAAATTCCAGACATTTCATAAAGAATTTTTCAGAAGACATTATTTGTATTTTTTTTTTTTTTTTGTGAGGAGAATTGAAGGTGCATTTTCTTTCGTAGAATCCCAAACATTTCATAGAAAATTTCTGTGAGAGAATAACATTTTGAATAAAATATTCTTTTTTGTAATGGACATTTCTTTAGGAGAATTTACACAAAATAATAAATTCCAGACATTTCTTAGAATCCCAGACATTTCATAAAGAATTTTTTCAGAAATTCTGAATGGAAGGTACGTTTTCTCAAAAGAAGAAATCGTAGAATCCCAGACATTTCATAGATTTTCTGTGAGAGAATTTTTTTTAATAAAATATTATTTTTTGTAACGGACATTTCTTAGGCAATTTCTTTAGGAGAATTTACACAAAATAATAAATCCCAGACATTTCTTCGAATACCAGATATTTCTTCAAATTCCAGGCATTTCATAAAGAATTTTTTCAGAAATTCTGAATTGAAGGTACATTTTCTCAAAAGAAGAAATCGTAGAATCCCAGACATTTGATAGAAATTTTTTTTTTGGAAAATTTTTCTCCGATGATGTCGGAAAAACACCTCAGACGTTTCTTACCAATTTGTCAAAAGAATAAATCGTAGGATCCCTGACATTTCTTAAAAAATTTCTGTGAGAGAATTTTTTTTTTTTTGTAGAAAATATTCTTTTTTTGTTACGGGATTCTTAGAATCCCAGATATTTCCTCAAATCCCAGACATATCATAAAGAATTTTCTCAGTAATTCTAAATTGAAGGTACATTTTCTCAAGAGAAGAAATCGTAGAATCCCAGACATTTTTTTTTTTTTTTTTTTTGGGAAATTTTTCTCAGAGGATGTCGGAAAAACACCTCAGACGTTTCTTAAACAATTTGTCAAAGAGAGAGAGAATTGTGAGAGAATTTTTTTTTTTTTTGTAGAAAATATTCTTTTTTTGTTACGAACATTTCTTTGGCAATTTCTTTAGGAGAATTTACACAACATAATAAATTGTTGAATCCCAGATATTTCGCAATGAATTTTGTCAGAAGACATTATTCGTAGTTTTTTTTGTGAGGAGAATCGTAGAATCCCCGACATTTTATAGAAATTTTTTGTGTAAGCATTTTCTCAGAAGGCGACGGATATTCGTTAATTTTTTTTTGTGGAAAAACACCACAGATATTTCTTAAACAATGGGAGAATTTTCTCAAAATAATAAATCTTCGAATCAAAGACATTTCTTAGGAAATTGCGGTGGCAGAATTTTCAAAGCATTTTTTTTAATTATTTTTTTTTGAAGAATATATTCTTGTGCAATTTCTTGAGGAATTTTTCAACTTAACAAATGGAGTCAGAAAGTTTCCTTTCCTTTGGACTAACAAATCTTCTCACAATCTCTGAGAAGCCTTTATTCTAAATCATTATTTCATTTATTAATTTCATAATCCAAAAGTCGCCGTTGGCCAAGTTGATGCACACTCACAACATTCCTTTCCATTTTCATTCTTGTGAAGGTTTTCTTCAAAGCGATTTCCAACTATCCGGTCTTTTATGTTCGTTTCGGTTTTCAGCAGCCTTTAATTATATTTTTCAAATGTGTATTAAACATAAATGACTTCCTTATTATGTTGCCAGACTAAATTGCGTTCAACATAATATTTCTAACACTCTAACAGCAAAAGTATAAGCAAATAACTGAAATATGTGGCTTACCTCATTTAACTTAGAAATCGACAACAACAACAACAGCCAACAAATGTTGTTATAAAATTGAACTTAAATTTCCAGCCACAATTTAAATTGCACCTGTTGTGTTGATTTTGTTGTTGTTTGTCTTTTGCTTAAACTGAAAAGTAACAACTCATAAATGTCGACGGCTACTGTCGCTCTGTAAGCAGCGATCTGCGAGATGGATGAAGAAAACGTTCGTTCAGCGAATGAATAGTTTTGTTACAATATTTCATGTGTTGTAAAGTCGACTAAACAAAACTAATTCCAACATAATTGTGAAATCTCCAATAACTGTGAGTAAAAAACTGAAAACTGAAACTGAAATGAAATGAACAGTAAAAAGCAGAAAAAGAAGAAAAAAATATGTTTAAAACGGACAGAGAAAAAAACGGCTGCCGTAAAACAGTAGTAAAATAGTCTTTAGTTTAAATTAAATGTTGCCTGCAAAAAAAAACACACACACACAAATTGTCGATGTATGTGTGTGTGTGTATGTGAGTCGGTGTGGCAGCAACTGTTTCCATCCATAAACTACAGCAACACAAACAGCCCCAAACAATGAGACCGTAACCAAAAGCGCAAAAGAAAAACACACGGCAGACAGGCTGCAGCTAACATTCGTGTGGGGGAGGGAGGGGCGAAACTCCCAGCCATAGCCAGAGAAACATAAATGGACGGACGGGGCCATACAGACTTGTAGTAGACGTAGACTTGTCCATTTCATTAAATACAATTTATTTATTTATTTTATATTTTAAACAGTAGTGAAGCTTAACATTCTTAAGCCGGAATGTGCAACCTGTGACAACAACAAATCAGTACGTAGGCAATTGAAAGATGTTTGTTGAAGAAGGTTTGTGGCTTAAGTCTTTTGTTTTCTCCGTATATTTACTTATTTTCCCTAACATTACTGGGGGGAGGAAGTGATGGGAAACTTCTCTTGAACGATATACTTTTGATATACCCACTGACCGGCACCTACCGGATCCGAACTGTTAATGCTTTTTAAGGAAATTTTACACGGCTTCCAGATAAGTTTCTTACTCGTAAAGTCGCCAGCGTTGACGGGGTGGAAAACAGCCGCTGAAAAATGTTTGGTGGCCTTAACGGGTATTGGAATGTTCAACAAAAGTATGTGGATGGGCAGGCAGAAAATTGAGAACAAGAGTAGCAACAAGTATATGCTGCTTCTTTCTTAAATCTTTTGATTTTTACAGTAAAAATACTGCAAAATTCTTTGAAGCGGAAGAGGAACATACCTTGAACTTCTTAGTTTGTTTCTTAAGCCTTTCCCCTTTTTTATTAGCAAAAATATTAAAAAATTCTTAGAGGCGGAAAAAGATTTCTGTTTTCCCAGGTTTTAGACTAAAATATTATAAAATTCTTAGAGGCGGAAAAAGTTTTCTGTTTTCCCAGGTTTTAGACTATGGAGAAGATACCTTTGGAGGAATACTTTTAATGGAGAGGGGTCGTTTGGTTGGTTTGTTTCTTAAGTCTTTTGAATTTGTATCAGCAAAAAAATAGAAGAAAAAAAAATGGGGAAAAATATGAAGTAACCCTTTTCCTTTTTTTGTGTTGTGCGGGGGGAGATTGTACTTTTTTTTTATTTTACTTTGGATCATTTACTTCTTAAAGATTATTTAATGGAAATGTTGACCACGACTAAACTTCAGTTAGTCCATTCTGAACGTCGCTTTTGGCCTACTTTTCTCAAGATTTCGGCCGGTGTCTGTCCAATGACACGTGAGCTGGCTTTCGATGTTGAGGAAAGCAGCTTAAAATTCGCTTGTCTCTATAAGCGACAGCCCTCCACAAAAAACAGCCAACACAAATCGCTCAAACTCGCCACTCAATTGGTTCAAGGTATCGAGTGCCGTGAAGCATGTGGCACCGTCCTGCTAATGTCCACATGTCCACAAAGAAAATTTTCTTAAATTTGGAATAAAAAACGATCTGCGAACATCGATGGTACCATTCTTAAAATTTAGAGAAAAAGCGGTTTGTGAATATCGAAGAGTGCTTTGCTCCATGACCAGTGGCTCCGAATCAAATACCATTGGCCGACAGCCTATAACTTTTGATCTAGGAAATATTTGTGAGTTCTGTAAAAAAATTGTTTCTAGACAAGGACAAAGGCATTCCTTTAAGGCATTCACATTAAAAGCGGGGTAAATAGATGTATTTTAAAAATATTTTGAAAGTTGATTACTTTTGGTATTTTTTGATTTTGGGGATGGTTAACATTTTTAATATTTTTTTTTTAGTTTAGTTCTTACACCTTTTGATATAATTGCATTTTAAAAAAAAAAAGAATCTTAATATATATTTACCCTCGACACTGATTCACTGATACACTGATTCCCTGATTCACTGACTCTGTCACGCAGTACGTAGGAATTTAAATAGGCATTCTATAATAATTCTATAAATAATAGTAATAAAAAAAATAATATTTTTTTTTGTACAGAAATTGTGTTTTCCCCAAATTTTTTTTTTACCAAATTTTTTTTTTTTCTAAAATTTTTTTTTTTAAAAATTTTTTTTTTTTCCACAAAATTTTTTTTTTCCACAAATTTTTTTTTTTCAACAAAAATTTTTTTTTTCAACAAAAATTTTTTTTTTCCACAATTTTTTTTTTTTCAACAAAATTTTTTTTTTTCCACAAAATTTTTTTTTTCAACAAACATTTTTTTTTTCAACAAAATTTTTTTTTTTTCCACAAAAATTTTTTTTTCCAACAAAATTTTTTTTTTCAACAAAATTTTTTTTTCAGCAAAATTTTTTTTTCCACAAATGTTTTTTTCCCAATTTTATTTTTTTTCGAAATTTTTTTTTACAAAATAGTTTTCTCAAAATATTTTTTACAAAATTTTTAAAATTACGTAACAAATACTTTCTCAAGCAAATTAACGGGCGCCATAGGCGCATTACAACTTACTAGTTTTTTCATATTAAAAATATTCATTTTTTCAGATTTGGAAATTTAAAAAAAATTTAATATCATTTTTTAAATTTGTCGAACTGAATCTGAATTTTTTTTTTTTTTTTTTTTTTTTTTTTTAAAAAAAATTTGAAAGTTGTTTACTTTTGGTATTTTTTGATTTTGGGAATGGTCAACATTTTTAATATTTTTTTTAGTTTAGTTCTTAACCTTTTGATGTAATGGCATTTAAAAACAAAAATTTTTTTTTCATATTAAAAATATTCACTTTTTTCAGATTTGGAAATTTAAAAAATTTAATATCATTTTTTAAATTTGTCGAACTGAATCTGACACATTCTAAGAACTTTATAATAAAAAGTATTTTCTTTTCTTTATAATAACGTCAGCATGTGATTATTACCAAATATAGTTTGGCTGTAGCAATTTTTTTAATTAATGGCGATTTTGAAAAATAAACATCACTAAGCCATGTAAAACGTAACCAGAAAAAAACTTTTGTCGTACGGAGAGAGTAGGTCCTGGTCAGAGTATACAAAAAAATTATCATACACAGTCCTTCTACTTGCTCGGAATATATTGTTAAATTTAAAAAAAAAAAAACAAGAGTTAAAGTTTAGTTTATGCCATCTCTTTAAAGTGCACACGCAAAAGGTAAATTTGAATATTTTAAATAAATAAAAGATCTCATACACAACTCACTGATTTGAGAGAGAGGTTCCCCGTCTGTTCCTTAAAGAATTGTAGTAATTTCTGTATCACTAAATTACCAATTCGTGAGAATTTCTGTTTAATGTGCTTTTTCCTGTTCAAGTTCTTCTAGAGCTACCATGGGCCACTGGAATTCAGCTTTTAGCCTTAGGACACTATATTTCCCTATCTCTCTTAACACTCCTACGATATTTTTTTGGTTCAGGTCTGATCCTGAAATATACAACACATGATCTTATTTAACAACCGCCGACCTTTTCCCTGATATCTCTTAAAGTTTCTCAAGGGACCAAAGTTAGTTCTTCGCCTCTTCCAACTTATTTTCTTTGAAGAATTATTTGTTTTTTTTTGTAATTTTTCGGTTTTCAGTTGGCGCTGGCATTTAACAAATCTCGATGTGATTGTGTTGTATGTGTGCAAAACGTCAAATACCACTAAGATGAACTTAACCCAATTCAAGAATTGTTAACAGCAATTTTTTTTTTTTGGTTGTGTAATTTTTCAACACATGTGCAGTAGCACAGCCCGCATAAGGTTAGGATAAAAGGCAGTGTGGAAAACAGAATGAAGGCGGATTGGATCGATTATTTAACCGGCATACGTACTATTTAACACCTTATGGGTCGTTGCATATACAAGTCTAACAGGCTGTGGATATTGTTGGCTTTTGTGACAGGAGTAGGATAATGGCCAAGGCAGAATTAATTTCTGGATTACAAAGTTGAAAAAAGAGACGCAATTTTTCGAGCGATCCTTCTTCTCACCTTAGCTTTAAGTTTTTTTTTTTTTTTTTTTTTGGTTAATATCTTAGTGACCAGCATTGTATTATAATACACGTAATCTCATTTGTCGTATATAAAATTAACCCTCATTTCTGAACTCTATTAATCAAAAATCGCAATAGAAATCGAAAACATAAAAAATTGTTCACTTCAATCTCTAAAAAATTTCATTTATTGTACACTTAGACCTTGATGTCTTCGACAGACACGGTTTACATAATTTATGCTTCGCCATTTGTTTCGTTTTTTTTTTTTTTGTTTGTACGTTACACATGATTTAACAATATTGGCAGAAATACCAACATCACTCCACATACTCGCTCGTACACATGAATTGTAATGAAATTGAAATTAGAATTGTCTCAATGATCCGCTGATATGTACAAGGTTAATACACGACCACCACCACCATCACTGGTCTAAAGTAAATATGTGTTATTACCTTAAACTATTTGCAAAATGATCACGCCGTCAGCCAACGGATTGTTAGGGTGTGACGGCCATCACTCTTTATAGACTTTTTTTCTCCATTGGACCAACATTTTTAATGGCTCAAAATCCCATCGTGGAAAGTAACACCGTTCGGCAAATGAGAAGAAAAAAAAACGTGCCATTAATTTAATTTTAATGATGACAGCCGCCTGTCATCCACTTTTTTTTAAATAAAGTTGGCCCATATTGCGGTTGTGTAAGACTGGGAAAATAACATTAATTATAAGAAAATAATTAGCGTATCGTGTGTTTGAAAGTTATAGGGATTGTCAGCGATTCATTCGTTTTTTTTTTTTGGTCGGTTTATATAGTTTGCAGCATTTGTTTTTAAGAAACATCTAGTGTGGCAGAAACCATTATAATAATCGTAATCATAACGTGTGAAGTGTATAATCAGTTTACCCCATGCTGTGTATCGCAAGAAATTCTTATTTTCCCATCTCTCAGCCAACATTTCATGGAGAAATTTTAATTCCGTTCACTTGGATGAGTAATCTGGCCATATTCGGATTAAATTCTACTTAGTTAGATTGTTAAATATCAAAGATAATTTAGTGATCAATTTTTAAAAATTTATTTCAACCAAATCGGTCAAGTAGTTATATATCTCTAAAACATTTGTTTTCTTGTTGCCAGAGTTATTAAAATAAAATTAAATGAAAGCTGTCAAAGAAAATAACAGCTGTCAAAATAAAATGACAGCTAACAAATAAAATGACAGCTAACAAATAAAATGACAGATGTCAAATAGAATGACAAATAAAATGGCAACTGCCATATGACAGATGACAAAATAAAATGACAGATGACAAAATAAAATGACAGATGACAAAATAAAATGACAGATGTCAAAATAAAATGACGGATGACAAAATAAAATGACAGATGACAAAATAAAATGACAGAAGACAAAATAAAATGACTGATGTCAAATAGAATGACAAATAAAATGGCAACTGTCAAATGACAGCTGACAAAATAAAATGACAGATGACAAAATAAAATGACTGATGTCAAAATAAAATGACAGATGTCAAAATAAAATGACAGATGGCAAAATAAAATGACAGCTGTCAAAATAGAATGACATCTGTCAAATAAAATGACAGCTGTTAAAATAAAATGATAGCTGTCAAAATAAAATGACAGCTGTCAAAATAAAATGACAGCTGTCAACTAAAATGACAGCTGTCAAATAAAATGAGAGTTGTCAAATAAAATGACAGCTAACAAATAAAAGGACATCCGTCAAATTACTATTCCTACAGCTATCAAAATAAAATGACAGCTGTCAAATAAAATGACAGCGGTCAAAATAAAATAAAATGACTGACAAGAATGACAAATAAAATGACAGCTGTCAAATAACATGACAGCTGTCAAATAAAATGACAGATGTCAAATAAAATGACAGCTCTCAAATAACAAAAAATACAACTGTAAGTTAAAACGACAGATGTCAAAATAGAATGACAGCTGTCAAAATAAAATAACAGTTATCAATAAAATGATAGATGTCAAATAAAATGACAAGTGTCAAATAAAATGACAGCTTTAAAATACAATAGCAGCTGACAAATAAAATGTTGCCCAGCGTTGTCAAAATAAAATTAAATGACAGCTGTCAAATAAAATGACAGCTTTCAAAATAAAATGACAGCTGTTAAAATAAAATAGCAGCTGTCAAATAAAATGACAGTTGTCAATGAAATGCTGTCATACTTTTTAGGGCTAACTAAAAACTCGCCACGGTTACACTTCTCCCCGAACTCTTATCAATTGTACCCCACTCTTGTGTTCATTTGCCAGAAATCAGAGAAGTAAACATTGTATAATTATTTAATTTCTTAAAGATCTCTCCACATCGTTCACTTAATTTCCCACATTCTAACAACACTTTCCGTTAACGCAAGCAATTCTAATCGATTTCTTTTGACATCCCACTTTACACATATAAATCACTGCGATTACTATTCCTACGTACGTCTAAGGTGGTGGCTATGTTTACATTTTTCAACTAATTACTTTAATTATTTATAACTAATTATTTTTGCCATATCATTGAAAAGTCATAAATAATCGTAGAGTGGACAACTTAATCATTAATTTTATAGTTCGGTTGACTGACACCAGACCAAAGTTAACCATCAACACCTTTACTGGCTGGGCGCAAAACTAAAAAAACACACACACACGCTCTACTTAAGTTAATAGAATACTAATATTGTAACCAGTTTGTGGTTCCGTTGGCTTCTTTGGATTTCGAACGTTTTGTCTTTCTTTCGAAATCCCCAAAGTATTGTCGTTATCTCGATTTTTGTCATGTAATGCATAAAATATGGATCACTTATGGGGCGATACATTGCGTGCTCATTCATGCCACAGGGGCATTAACAATTTCGGAGTATTATTGACGTTAATCTTGTCTGGCTATCAGTTATAAGTAAGAGCTATAGCTCACAAATAATTGAGAGAGAAAGGCCGAAGCTTTGTCTGGTGGGGCAGCAACAGTCCAAACAAAAGACTTGGGCGACAAACTTGTTTTGTGGTTAAATAAATCCATAAGAAAATGTGCATTATTGACGTTTCATTTTTTCAGTTTTTATTTAACATTTCCTCTATTAGATAAATCAATGATTTAGATGGTCGTTGTTAGAATTGTGTGTGAGAAGCATTTCTGGCGTTGGTGGTGGCGATTGGCAACACAATGAAAGGGGTACAACTATTGAACAACTCAACGAGATCCGCATTCATGTGCAATGATGACTTAGACTAAAATGGTTCTGTAAACACTAGAATTTACTAATTCATCTTTGAATGGACAGTCTCGAGTCATTCATTTTAAATAAATGCACTCATTTTTCCAAATTCATTTTAAATTAACCACCACACATTTTTTTTCTTGTCTTTCCAGGTATGGTTGTTTGGAGAACAAATCAATTAATTTCCGATCAAATATGGTGGTAAATATGTATTCTCCAAAAAAATTTATGAAACATTTCTTAATGAAAAATCGGCGACAAGATCACATCCTCTCATCCCGAATTATAAAAATGCCCCAAAAGAAATCCAGAAAATAATTGACAAATTCCCCAAAAAATTTATGAAAAATGACAAATCTGCGCCAAGACCCCATAGAAATAGTCGACCTCCTCTCACCCCCCAAATAAAGAAATGTCCAAATGAAGAAATCCCAATAATAATTGTCAATTCCCCAAAAAATGTTGGGAAACATTTCCTAATGAAAAATCGAAGCAAAT
Source organism: Hydrotaea cyrtoneurina (assembly GCA_958296145.1). Taxonomy (NCBI): domain Eukaryota; kingdom Metazoa; phylum Arthropoda; class Insecta; order Diptera; family Muscidae; genus Hydrotaea; species Hydrotaea cyrtoneurina. Next base: position 56,282,705 of record OY282516.1, on the reverse strand, counting down.
TCCTCTCACTCCCAAGTGAAGAAACCCCAAAAATAGATGAGAAATTTCCCAAAAAAATTTATGAAAAATTTACTAAGGAAAAATCGGCGTCACGGATCCAAAATTAAGAAAATAATTTTAAAATTTTCCAAGAATTCAGAATATTCTCAAAAAAAAGTTATGAAAAATTTCTTAATATAAATAAACTTGACGCCAAGAACCCATAAAAATAGTCGACATCCTCTTACCTCCAACTAGAGAAATTCCCCAAATGAAGAAATCCCGAAAATAATTGACAAATTTCCGAAAAATATAGAAAAATCCGAAAACAATTTATGAACAATTTCCAAATAACAAATCTGCGACAAGAACCCACAAATATAGTAGATCTCTTCTAACCCCCAAAAGAAAATAAATGCTCCAAATGAAGGTATCCCAAACATTGAAGAGAAATTCCCCAAAAATTCAAATAAATCACACAGAAAATTTATGGAAAATCAAAAAAAAAATCGGCGAATTTATTTCACCTCCAAATAAATAAAAGGAACGAAAATTGGAAGAAAAAAAATACTCCAAAAATATTTAAAAACAAATTTAAAAAAAATTTTAAAAAAAATTCAATATAAATTATGAAAAAATTCATAATGAAAACTGTCCCAATTATTTATGATTTTTTTTGTCCCTTTTTAGACATTTTTCTCACATCCTTTCAAATTTTCCAAACTCGAATTTCACTTATATGCCCTATTATTCATCGTAGTGTATGACCCTCTATCTTCGCCTGGTTTAGTATAAATCTTCTTTGTTTTTCTCACCACCACCAAACATTCGACCGATGTCCTCTTCGCCTGTGGTCACCAAACGGCTTCGATTGCCACATATCCTTTCGTTCTTGGCTTCATTAGCTCTGGTGTTTTTCCACATTTCTACACGACACGCCGCTTATGTTCTTCGCATAACGAACATACGTTTTTGTTTTTTTTTTTCCGCCATCGCTAGGAGATTTATCATCGAGCCATCTAACCACGCACATACCACATCGGGCAACTACCAGACTCCAAATATGGCCAAGAGATGGTGTACACTGTTACAGACATTCAACTACAGCACCGCCAACGAAAGCATGTCAAAGCCATAGGCTTTAAGAAAATTACAAGAAAATCAGATGAATGTAGGGAAAAAAACCGACAAGTCTTAGTAATGGCTGCCGCATGTACGTTACTCAGGTGTGTTGTAAGTTTTCATTAATGATGGCATGTGACACTCGAGAAAAAACACTCGCAGACGTAGAAAGTTGTGGGTAATCTTTGGTAGCAGCATCATTTCAGTCAAGGAGTTTCCCCATCACATTGATGATATGTCTATGCAAAATGTGAGTTAGCTTGGTAATTTTAAAAATTCGTTTCTATTAGAACACCTTATTGTGGAGAAATTTTAAAATGACTACAAATCTGGGGATACATTTGGAAGAAACCGGTTAAGGCGCTTTAAATTCGGAATTAAATTTATCTATACTTGTTAAATTATTCACATATTGCCCAAGTTGTTGAACATTTTCAAGAGCCTCATGTACCCAGAAGAAATTCGTAAATGATGGCAAAATTCCACACATGTGTCTTAAGTCTTTTGTTTCAACAAAGTCCATACCGTAGTTGTGATATTTTACAAAGAAAAGAAATCTAGAAAAGAATCTTCTGTTTAATATCAGTAAAAAAATCGAGAAGAAATTTGTAGATGTTTGTTTATATAAAGTTTGAAAAGGATAGAACAATTTTTCGCCCCTGTCCTAAGTCTTCTGTTTTTATAAAGCCTATCCGCCTTTTTAGTGAGTAACTTTAAACATACATTACACATAATTGGGATTTTAAAGAAATTGAGACTAATTCGTTCTATGATTTGTTCAGAAAATAAACGCCGATAGCTTTGAAGAAGTTAGATGTAATGGGAATTCTATCATCATGTGATCATAGATCTAAAATCACCGAATAAATGTATTCAAGCTACAAATATTAATTGTTTAGGCTGCTCTGCAGTTCCCCAAATATCCCGCATGTATATTAAGTCTTTTGTTTTGTTTTGTTACTCGCTCTCTCTGTCTCTCTCTACAATTGTAGTCTTTTGAATTAATTAAAAGGCATTCCTTGCGTCCACTTTTTTCCTTGACTGTTGGCACTGTCAGCAAAAAGTTGCCTCCTAGTGTCCCCATCACCAACTATTACGTGTTTGCTGTTAAACGGTGCAGATTTATTTTGTTTTGTTTTGTCTCGCTGCCTCTTGGATTTTCTACCATAACCTACTTCAACATATGTTAGACGTGGCTTAAGTTGTCATGGGTTTTGTTTCTGTTTTCTTTTTCTTCTTCTTCCATTTCACTTCTTGACCAGTTTCAGTTTCTTGCTTCTTTCCACTGCGAATCTCTACATATGCAAACTTCGTGGCCGAGAGGGAAATGGCAAACAAAAAAATAGCTTACTTTTCTTTTCTTGAATTGGGTTACGGTGTGCAATACGTGGTAAGTGTGTTAGTTGTTCGTTGTTACAAATCGAAGTAGACGTTTGCGGTGATAACACCTTTTGATGTTAACTGAATTTGAGCTAAACATGACTTAAATGATCACAACAACGCCGAACGCCTTCGAGTTATGGACACGTTGTGTTATCATTTGGATATCATATTTTTGAACAGGAAATTAATCGTAATTTTCTTAAAAGGAGCGCGTCCAACGTAATTTGTCTTTGAGGAAAAAACAAAACACGTCTGTAGTTTCCTTGTATATGGTATGGATATGTAATTTTCACACTTCCTTCAGTGGGCTTGACGGAGATATTTCATAACCGTATGTGAGTCGATTGTGCATGCGTTGAGTATGAAGTTTACATTTCCATTACTAACGAATGTCAAGAATAAATCAAGAGAGGTTGATTTTAAAGGAGGAAAACTGTTTTCGGACAACTGACTAAGCTGTGGTGGACGATCGTGCTGGGATATGTTCGTTCAATGTCAAATGGCCGGTTGACCGGACGACGAGAAAGTTTGTTATCTAGCCAAACTGTTGGTATGTGAAGAAATCCTCCAGCCGTGGGTTTTTCGTGCCTGCTATGACATTCCCAAAATCAAGTCAAATGTCAACAAAAACTACTCCACCTTTCCTCCCTCCAATTCCCTTACTTTCTATCGCTGACACAGTGCATTGCATTCAAAGGGGGCACCCACTGAGTGTCAAAAAAAAATTGTTGTTAAATAAATTTAAATAAATAATAATAATAAAAATAAATAAAATTGAATAAATAAATTTAAAAAAATGGTTTTATGGCCCTTTTTTCTGAAATTACCCTAAAATATGACCAATGAAATTTTTTCCAAATTTTTATTAAGTCACCCCAACGCTATCTCCATAAATTATTTGTGGGATTTTGCAGATTTTTTTTTGGGAACATTTTCATATTTATGTCATTTTTTTACCTATTTGGGGGAAATAGGCCAACATGAAAATTTTTCACAATGAAAAATTCCCAGAAATAGATAAAAAAAAAAATCAAATTTTTTTTCAATTTGCGCATATTTTTTTGGTGGGAAATTTTTTTAGTTTTTTCCCTAATGAAGAATTCCCATAAATAAAAAAAAATTACCCGAACATGAAAATTTCCCAAAAAATCCCACAAATAATTTATGAGGGAAGCGGCGGGGCGCTATAAGAATTGGGGGAATTTTGTATCTCTTTGGACCATTTGAGCCATCGAAAAATTGAAGAAATCACATAAATAAATAAAAAATTACCCAAATATGAAAATTTCGAAAAATGTTTTTAAAAAATCCCACATATAATTCAAGAGGAAAGCAACGGATCAACTTTGAATAAAATTTCTGGGAATGTTTCATTTTAGGGCGTTTGAGCCATTGAAGTTATTCGTCTCTATGAAAAATGCCCCCAAAAAACGAAGTATGCCTCAAATGAAGAACTACTCAAAATGAATTAAAAATCCCCTTAAAACCCCAATATGAAAATTTACCCAAAAATTCGGAAAAATTACCCAAAGCAAAACCTCCAAAATATTATGAAAAATACCCCCAAAAAAACCTTCTAAAAAAACAGCGCGCATAGGTGCTTTCTAATTAACTTCTGTTATGAAAATATCCACAAAAAAACGACTTTTTCATAATGAAAAATACACTTAAGGCAAACTTTAAGACATTCTATAAATGAGTTCTCTCAATATAAACTGAACCTTCATTGAAATTCGCATCACTTCTAGTAGCACAATAATCCAATTAAAGCCCTTTAACTCTAAACAGACGTCCACTCCACAACATAAGAAAGGCTTTACCATTCTCTTGTGGATAAACAAAAGACTTAAGACACATGTTTGGGTAAGACACTTGCCCAAGCTCTCACACACACACACACATGCTAATTGGAAATACTTTGTATTGCCTTACTTTTCGCTTTTCTGTCTCTCTCTCTCTCTCTATCTCTGTCTGTCTCTTTTCCATCGATTATTCCGCTTATAAATGTGGATAATTTCCGCTTTGGCACTAGAAAATTGACAACCGAAACATTTTATTTTTTATTGCCACTGATTGGCCTTAATGGCATTTGATTAAACGGTATTTTCACGCAGACACAGAAAAACCAAAACCTGATCATTTTCACTTTTTCCGATATCGCCCGTCCCACAATTTAACCTTGATTGTAATCGTTTTTTAAATGATAAATTATGATAAATGGGATTTTTCTTTCGTGAGACGGTTTATTGTCGAACGAATTCGATGACTTGGCGCAAATTATTAACGGGCTTTTAAATGAGAGAGAAGTTTTCTACAATCATAATGTTATGGGATTTTTTGTTATGATGTGAAAATTATTAACTCGAAAATAAGTTATAACAGACGAAGAAGAAGACGACGAAGACGTAGAAAATAAAAACAAATTCATTTGTTATACTTTCACTCTCATGTTGTGTTGCCGTTTTTTTGTTTTTTGTTTAAGATTTCTTGCAACAGCACTTGCACACTGAGAGAGAGAGGCCTAACCAACTAAGACGAAGAAGATTAAGTTGCATGCCTCGTTAGCATGACTGACCAAAAATGAAGAAGAAGAAGTAGAAAAAAAAACACCATACAAATTGAAAAGTCCAACTGAAAACACACAACACTTTGATTGCATGAAATTAACACAACGGAAAAAATATTGTAACAAAAATATAAAAAAAAACGAATTGGAAAAACACCAGTCGAATGCTTTGGTTCCGTAGAGCTGTTAAAGTAATTTATAGGCCATTTTCCGTTTCATTTGTCTGTCGGTCGTTAAGTGAAGTTTCCGTTAAACAGGGCCGTGAAAATAAAAGACTTAGGACACCTACATGACAAGCAACTATTGAAATGTTTTAGGGCCTACTTTTTCTCCAAGTAGTCACAAAGGGGAGTTGCCCCCCAGCGACAACTTAATTAAAGCTCAAAACTACTTCCGCTTCTTATTAGTAAAGACTTCTTATAAAAATTGTCTAAAAAAGAAAGTCATCGCTCCCATTGTCTTCTCAATTCATGAAGGAAGTAGATACTGTCCCCATCCAATTACATCAAACTGATGAGCCGTCCGGCAGTGGCACAAATAAATCAGCTGACTTTTTCATTCGCACTTAGGAATTAATATGTCAGACAACCGTTGGCCCATACATTTTATAAATGCGTAACAAATGTCACTCTTAACAAGCCATAAATTTTGTTAATGCCTGTTTCTGTGTGTTTTTTTTCTTTTTGTTACACTCTTGAGAAAATTAAAATTCAACAACCATCCCAAAGATGGTGTGAGCCATTGCAGGCGATATTTAAATTAGTTAAGACGAATTGTGGTTTGATGACTTACTTTTTCAAAAAACACCCCACAATTAATTAAGGTGTTTCTGGTGTGGCGAGGGCCAAGAAGCCAAACTACAATTGTAGGAAATAATTAAATCTCTTGCATGCACATAAAAAGTAGTTGTTTTTCTATTCTAAAACCATTAACTGTGTTCTCGTTAAAGTGCAACTTAATATCATTTAAAATATCCGCTAAATGGGAGATTTATTAAGGTTATGAATTTATAGAAGAATGTGCAAAGGTGTGTGTGTGTGTGCGTGCGTGTGTGAAACGAGTGAGTCATGCCCTTGAAAATAAATACGTTCACTTGAAATGGTTGTGTTGGGCGTTAAAAGCTTCTAATGTATTTGTTTGTACCGAGTTTTTATAATAACCTTTTAATTTAGCAAATTTAGTGTGGCCCCCCTCCCATGAGAAAAGATTAATGACAAAGGTGTCGAGTTGTAAATGGCAGGCAGAGATTTAATAACAGCAAAGAGGCATCCGCCTCTTTTCGCTCTAGGACACTTATTTAATGAGATATGACTGTTTGAAGTTGTCGAAGGAAATACTGAATTTTTATATGGAAAAAGTGATCACAGTATTCGCCACTTTTCCCTGTTGGAACGCTTGTTTGCGGCAAACATGATTGCTCACATTTTTCTTGGCAGATTCTAAGTATGATTAGAAGTGGCAGAAAAATAAACAACAAATCTCTTACAAAATTCGGTCGTTGTGTCGATTTTTTTGGGGGATTTTTCAGAGATTTTTGACCAATTTGGGGAATTTTTCCATCTATTTTTGGGAATTCATCATATGGGGCATTTTTTTTGGAGAGCCGCCATCCACGACATACTCGGACGGTCAGGAAAGAAAATTCTCAAGAAAAATCTCTCTAGAATGTTTAGAAATTCTATAAGTCAAAGTGCCATTCAACAAATATGTTCCTTCTTAATCCACCCATATCATCCTTGTCTTCATTATGAAAGTTTCTGCCGACCCAGTAGTCTAATATTTCAGGCTCCCAAAAATGAACCATAAAAATGCCCCATTTTTTATTTTTTGGGGATATTTTCATAACAGAAGTTGCGATTTTTTTTTTATAATGTTGTTTTGTTTTTTTTTGGAGTTTTTCATAATATTTAGGGGATTTTGCATTTGGTAAATTTTCATAAAATGGTTGGGGGATTTTTCATTTATTTTGGGGAATTCTTTATTTGGGGCGTTCTTCATATTTTGGAGCATTTTTCATAGAACCTTTTTTGGGGGGCTCAGATCAGATCCACCGGCGTGACAATTTTCGAATTCGCTTGTGGGACCCTACAGCGCCGCTGCCGCCATAACGCTTTCAAATGGTTCCACTAATTCCAAAAAAATTTGAAGATTTCCATCTTTAAAGTGGGGAATTTTTTGTTAATAAAATGTTGGGTTTTTTTCATATAATTTCACAAAATTGCGCAAAAACAAAAAAATTAAATATTATCCAAAAATTTTGAAAAAAATAAAAACAATTTGGGGGGAAGTTTTAATTAAATTTTTAATAAATTATTTAATTTAATTAAATTAAAGTCCAAATTTTTTAAAATGAAAAAATTAGTTTTTCATATTTTTTAGGTAACGTTTCACTTTTTGGAATTTTACCATGAAAAATTCCCCAATTTTTTTATTTTTGGGACATTTTTGGTTCTTTTTTTTGGATATTTTTATAACAGAAGTAAATTTTGTTTTGGAATGTTTTGGGATATTTTTCATAATATTTGGGGATTTTTTGCATTGGGTAATTTTTCATAAATTATTTGGGAAATATTTCAGAATTTTTGGAAAATTTTAGTATTGAGCTTTTGGAGGGATTTTTCATTTATTTTGGGGAATTCTTTATTTGTGGCAGTCTTTATTTTTCTTTTGGGGAATTTTTCATTTGGAACTTTTTTCATAGAACCTCAAAAAATGGACAATGAAAAATTGCCCAGTTTTTTTAGTTTTGGGGAATTTTTAATTTTTTTTTCTTTGTATATTTTCATAACGGAAGTAAATTTTTTTATAATGTTATTTTTTGGGATATTTTTCATGTTGGAGGTAATTTTTCATAAATTGTTGCGGTATTTTTCAGAATTTTTGGGAAAATTTTCGTATTGGGCTTTTGGTGGAATGTTTCATGTATTTTGCGGAATTCTTCATTTGGGCCTTTTTTTTCCTTTTTTCGGAAGACAATAACTCAATTTTATGTGGGATGTTTTAGGGCATTTTTTATAGAGTCATATGCCTTTCTGATTTCGATTGCTTCATAAATCACTCCCTTTATCGAAAAAATTTTTTTTTTTTATGCTAAATCTCCCGCTTTTATTGTTGACAATGAAGGCCTTCTTTTATATGCCGTCTATTTGAAAAGGGAACTTATCAAAAAGTGACCCTCTTCGTTTGTTTTCCCAATAATCGTTTTCCCTTCTCGGGTGACAATGACAATTTAACGTTTGGCACTCTCCCATGACAAACTTGGCTCCAACTCATATTACATTCAAAACTAAAGCATTTGTCTCCTAAGTCTTCGCCTCGACCGAACAGCGCGTGTGTGTGTGTCTTAAGTCTTTTGTCTACCATTTTCTTTTTTTTTTTTTTTGTTCACTAAACTCGTGTGACATTTCATTTCTATTTAACATTTTCCCTCTTAAAACACTCATCATCATTTTAATTGTTAACAATTAGTTGAGCATCTTAATTATACGGTGGCCATTTGTTTCTGTTTCTTTCTTTAATTAACATATGTTCAATTTGTCCGCACGAGTGTGTGTGTGTGTGTACAACATTTGCCGTTGCAGTGTGAGGTTTTGTGTGTTTCTTTTCGGTTTTTTTTTGTGTATTCAGCTGTCATTTCTTCTTCATTTTAAACTGTTGGCTGTCGTTTATTTTACATTACAGGGAAAATTATAGCTTCAGTTGTACGGAGCTGTGTGTTCAGATTTTCTTATTGTTTCAGTCTTGTTGGAGTTGGAGCTTTGACTGTGGCTGTGGCCTCCAGCAAGGTTAGCTGGAATTGTTGGTTATTTTCACTTTTGGCTTTTGTTGTTCAGCGCTCGATTATAAAAGTGTTAACAATAAAAATGATCTTGTTTCATTCGTTTATTAGAGTGAACTTTGCTTTATGTTTTTCTTTTTTGTTTCTTTATTACGTTGTTTTTTTTTTGTGAAATGTCGGACGTTTGCTTAAGATGATGTTCAGACAACTTTTCAAATTCAACATTTTATTTCCAAAAACCAGTTGCCATTTTTATGTCGCTCTACAATAGAACCGCTCTGCTGTCTTTTCTTTTATTTCTGGCCGGAATGTCGTTTCATTTCATCCACTGAGCATTCCAGCACAATTTACCTGTGGTCGCGTTGAACGCCTAAATAACTTTCTCCTTTCCTTGGAACTGGTCCAATTACAAATCACACCGTCGTATGTCAACTTACAGAATTACCGGAATGCCACCGAAAAAAACGCCCCATTACATAAATATGAAATTAAATTAAATTAAACATGTCCCGAATTCAAGACTTGCAATGATTTTCAAATTGACAAATCCACCATCCTGTTTGTGTTGATCAGAAACCGATTTCCACATGCAATTTGTGTGCAGCAACGTTTACTTGATTACAACAACAACGGCAGCAATAACATTTAAACGATAATGTCTCTTGAATGGCTTAACTAGCGTTTTGCATAAACTTGACTTTGTAACATGAATTCGCACTTGAGTGCTTCAACAACAGCCCCATGGAAATAATGAAATACTAACGCATAGCTGCCGTTTGTTGTTTTCATTCACAATACACTGCAAACGTTACCTTTCGCTGGAAAAAAAAAGCAGGTGCAACATTTTAAGCCAGATAAGTTTCGCAAAACCACAACAACAACCAGACCAGACAAATGTAATCCAAACACTATCGCAACCATCGGCCACGTTCGGCCAGAGTTTAGTTTCGAAAATACTATGTACCACATGTAAAAGTATCAGTCATTGTGTTACTATTTAGCCTTTGCATGCGAGTTGGTGCCTTAAGTCTTTTGTTTGGACCCCCAGCAAAATGCCTGTCTCTCTCTCTCTCTCTTCGTCCGTACACACACGAGTGTTGTGTGATCACAATGTGTGTGCATTTGAAAGCACATCACAGTGACAATTTCTGTTATATATTTGTAATTAAAATTCAAAGGATGATTTGCATTAAACAACAACAATACGAATAATACAAAACGCAAATATTTGCACAAAAAACCAAACATTACGAGCATTGTGGGCTATTGACATTGACCACGGCATTGTTGGCGACAAACTGGGGCACGGGGTGAACGACAACGACACCAGAAACTTTGTTTTATTTTCCTTCTGTGTCACCCGTTTCTCACATTTTCCCAGTTTCCAACGTTTTCCCATTTTGCCTGTCAACACCGCAAAGTTTCGTCTTTCAACAGAGAAAAAATCGCAGTATGTGTCTTAAGTCTTTCGTTTGCGTGAAACCCCTCACTAATGAGACACTTTGTATTCATGTTAATTGAATTTAAAATTCCAAGCACATGATTTTAATAATAAAAAAAACAACAAGAAGACAAAAAAAACTAATTGCAAATATGTGCAAAAATTCTAGGCACTTTTAGTTTGGCAGCGTTTGGTAATAATTGGAATTTGTTGGGAGCGTAATATGGAAAAAAGAAAATCACCACCCATTAAATTTCACGAAAATATGCGTATACATTTTACTTGGCATTGTGTTGGAGATTAAATCGGTAAGATAGACTCCGGAGAAATGTAAGAATTTGCCACAAACATTCCATTCGCAACCGAACGGGTAATTCCTCAACCGATGGGCATTTGCGACCAAATTTCATTAAGGACCAGGCGTGGATTTCTCGTAACCCTCAAAATTCGCAATCCCACTCTGTACATTTAAGGGTTAATGCAGTGAGATCTTCACGGTATAACTTGTGTACCCTCTGTCTAAGATGAAAAACATGCGCCCAAATTCTATTAAGGACCAGACGGGGGAAATCTCTTAAATCAGTGAGATCTTCACGATATAATTTGTATACTCCCTATTCAGTTTTCTCTGTCTAAGATGGGAAACATGAGCATTTATGCCCAAATTTAAATAAGGACCAGACGGGGGATCCGTGAGATCTTCAAGAAATGATTTGTATTCTCCCTATTCAGTATTCTCTGTCTAAGATGTGAAACATGAGCATTTGCGCCCAAAGTTCAATAAGGAACAAAACGGGGGATATTTCTTAAATCAGTGAGATCTTCAAGAAATGATTTGTATTCTCTCTATTCAGTATTCTATGACTAAGATGGGAAACATGCGCATTTGCGCCAAAATTTCAATAAGGATCAGACGGGGAATTTCTATTAAATTAGTGAGATCTTCACGGTATAATTTATAAGTGTCTCACAAATTAAAAATTACCAAAAATTGGGGAAATTGTATGAGATTTTTTTGAAGATTCTTATTATTTTTTTTGGAAATTTTTCATGTGGAGCATTTTTATCACCGGGACCAGGAGTGATATCTTGTAGCAATTGGGTTGATTGAGTGGGCTCAATGAACTAAAGCCCCAAACAAAAATTGAAATAATGTCCCAAGACTGGGACCTTATTTGGTTAATTTAAAGCTCCATTTTCCGGTCATTGTGCCACTTCCCAAATAGCCCCCAATAGATATTTGAATAATTTAACTTGTCCGATTGTGACAGCTCCATTTTCCGGCCATTTTTTACTGCCAGGCAGCAAAAAGCCCCCAAAAGTAGTGCAACCACCAGCCTGAGTTTACAAGGCAATCAACAATTTTCATAATCAAACAATTTGTATATTTTATCACCAACAGGTTAAGTCTTTAATTTACAATGTAACAGCTAAGTGCGGTTTATGAAATTGTTGTTAAAAACACTTAACATGACATAATTGTTAATGGTTTTCTTTTTTTTTTTTTTTATTTGTTTGTCAGTTTACAATTTAATAATTCCAACAGACAGGATATGGGATTACATATAATATTTTAAATATGTGTATGGGAAATTGTAACACTCCAAAAGGAAGGAAGTAAAGGAGAAAGACCTGAATACGGATATACAATGTTTTCGATGGTGCTTTCATTAATCTTTGCTTTAATTAAAGTTATGTTTGTAATATTACATGGATGTAAATGACCTGATTATGAATATCGGTGGACACAGAGAGAATGTCTTTGTTGCGTGGCAGGGATAAACAGCTTAAACAAAATGCAAATGCCAATACCAAAGGATAGACTTTTGGCGGAAATAGCTAGGTGTAATTTTCTGAGACGTGTTTCTGTGGCGGTTTCAGCTCATAAAAACCAAAGCAAAAAATCTGGCAAAAATGAAGCTGGCTTACATGACTGAAGTTTATTTTACACCTCATTGGGATGTTGATACTCACACACAATGTAGAGAATATAAAAGCCTGAACAAATTTTCGGATTTCGATTTCAGAAAGTTTTGGAATAATTTTTTTTTTTTTTTTAATATGAATATGAATAAATTCTTATTGGGCACATTTGACCTACAGATACACAGAGATGTACAGGATAATCATTTAACAGTGACAAGTTGCTTTAAGCCCGATTTAATAAATTTTTTGTAATTTATTATTATTATAGTTGTACTGGATAAATTGTTGGAATTGTTAATCGTATTAGGCCTTATAAGCTTGATGTTAATAAATTGAAATTGAAACTATTATTATTCATAAATATTAAAAAAGCCACAAACATGTCACTTTAAATTAAATATGTCCATTAATTAAATTTCATTAATTCTCTAACTCTCTCTCGCCCTGGCCCCCCCATCGAACAAGTTTCCTGCCTAAGTCTTTTACCATTCAATGTCACTCCGGATTTTTGCAATTAAACCTCCTCGAAATAGTGTTGGTTATAGCGTTACACCCAAAAGCGCTTTTACTTTCGTTAACAAATTAATTGATAATAGGAAAATTTCCATATCATGTTTGCGGTGCACCGCGATTAGTTGAGCTTTCCACAAAATACACTTCAATTTGAGAAAACAATAAATAATCGTACAGAGACATGCAACCATACATTACAATGAGCCAGCCAGCCAGCCGCAGTAGTTAATCTCCGGCCAGATGTCAATGTACCCCCCCATATTGATATGTGTATCCATAGGATGGCCATAGAAAGTCAACAGATACTTCACTGTCAATCAAATGGGTTGTGTTTTGTCAATCAATGAGGCGAGTTCAAGAGACTTTGAAAGAAAACATTCATCATAATTTCAAGAAAATTGTTTGTTTTATTTCGTGAAGGTCACTCTCAATTATCATAAGTTACCACAACTCTTATTAACTGGTATGTTGAGATACGATTTAATTTCCACCCAACCAAGCACAAGAATTAAAAATACAAGCGGAGCTCCGAAATCCTTCTAAATAATTCTGAGAAATTAAATCAGAAGTGAGTACAATAATTCCACTGTAAAGGGTGGGCCAAATACTACTTTCTTTTTTTTTTGATTATGCGGTGATTTGATTATGATCCTGGTAAACAATTCGGATTAAAGGAAATTTAGGACATGTCATTAGGTAAAGTATTGTGATAATAATTTCACTGTAAATAGAGAAATTTTTGTTTTTTAATATTTTTAGTTTTTTTTTAATTAAAAAAAACTGTATTAATAAAACCTAACCCCCACATTCATAGAAATTTCAAAATCATTTGTTAAGAAAAATTTGTAAAAATTGTATTCATACATTTTTCGTAACAATGGATTTTTTTTTAAATTTGTATGAATTTTTAAATTTTTCGTAATATTATTGGAAAACGATTTCATTCATAGGACTGCCTAGCAGCCTTTCAACACAATTTCCCAGACGTTGTTGACGAATTCTGCCTCACGAATAGCTGAGTCTATTTTCGCCTTAAGACCGTGAATCTTTAATGGTTTTTTCTTCGGTCGGTTCTTCAGTTTCGGTGCCCAAACCGCATCTACAAAAAGGCAAATTGACGTGATCGAGACGGTTGTCGACACAATTACCGAACTAGGTTCAGGCGTGGTCTGTGTGTCATGATGAGGCGCCATCCTTCGGAAATCAAAGGTCGCCCAAGTTCATGACTGCAAATCTTCAGCCAAACAATCGGTTTATCAGACCACTGTATCGCTTACCGATAAACCCCATGGTGATTTCAGCAACATTTTCAAAAACAAACGGCCCAATGATATTCCCGCTCCAAAAGTCACATTCTCTGAGGATACATTGGCTACCTGACGATCACGTACCGATTTTTCGAGCAAAATCTGTGTCCATTTTGAGCTCTAAAACACGAAGCATACGGTTACATACTTAGGTTGGCTCTACAACCTGTTGTTGATCTTGGCCTGTTTAATAAATGATTTACCATCACTTCGGTCTAGGATCTTAATATTTTCCTTGGTCCTTCCACCGGAGTCTCGGTCTTCCCTTTCTGCGCCTTACGTGGTCAGAATCTAATTGCATAACTTTTGATCTAGTAAACATTTTCATGTTCTGTAAAAAATTGGTTGTACACCAAGAGTAGGGGAATTTTTTGAAGGTATTAACATTAATAATCGACCAATTGGTTATATTTTATAAATATTTCCAAGTGTGACAATTTTCGGGAGGAAAATTTTTTTTATTGTTAGTTTTTTTTCATATTGTGAGGAATAAAAGAAATAGCTTTTTTTATATTAAATTTTTCAGATTTTTGAATTCGAAAAAATGCAATTTGAAAACATTTTTTTATATTTTTTTTTTTTTGTTAGGCTTTTTTTTAAATATTATGAGGAATAAAAGAAACATTAATTTTTTCAGATTTTTGAATTTGAAAAAAAAATATATTTTTTTTTGTTAGGCTTTTTTTACATATTTTGAGGCATAACAAATAATAAAAATGTTCACCATTTTTTTAGATTTTGAAATGTGAAAAAAATGCAATTTGATTTTTCAAGTTTGTCGCAATGTCGCTCATTTTGAGAGCTATTGTACTCAGTAGATGTCCAAAAAAAGCCAATTCCATCGACCAAAACGTCTGTAACTGTTTATCTAGTAAACATTTTCGAGTTCTGTGAGAAATTGGTTGTAGGCCAGAAGTGAAAGGTTATTAAAATGTGTTAACATTAAGACTCAGATAATTGGATATATTTTAAAAAATATTTCCAAACTTCACTACTTTTCGTTTTTTTTTTTTAGTTTTAGGGAGGAAAACATTTTTGTTGTTAGGAATTTTTACTTATTTTATGGCATAAAAGAAATTCCTTTTGTTGCATATTAAATTTTTCAGATTTTGAAATTTGAAAAACATGTAATTTGATTTTTCAAGTCGCACAGTATCTCATACATTTTAAGAGCCATTCTACCGTCTGGAGAATGAAAGTCACATCTTCGTTTTGAGCTTTTCGCCTGTAAATTTATCCTGCATAGCCCAGAAAGAGACTAACATTTGCAATTTTCGTTAAATTCCAAATAAATTATTTTCAATATTTTGGAAACAATTCTACATCTGGCAGAATTATGACACCTTATTAACACTACACATAAAAGGCTTTAATCTCCCAAACTCTTGGAGAAAAACGGATTTATCTAAGCTGTTGCCATGACTATTTTAAAACACTCCAATATTGTAGTCAAACCTCCCTCCCCTATCAACGTCATAATCTTTGGTTAAGACTATTTTTTAATTAATTAACACTTTGGCATCAGACTTAACTCATTTCCAACAGAATTTTAATAATACACCACTCAACCAGCGCTGTAATAACAAATTTTGTTCTTGATTACAAATCTCACTTAGCCAAGTAGATTATATTTGTTTTTTTTTTTTTGTTTTTGCACTTAACAATGGGAACACATTTCAAACCCAACCCATAGTTAACGAGTCTCCTGTAAACGCTAATGCGCGTTGGAACAAAACAAAAACAAAACGAAAAACACTACAGAATGATTTTCATTTATAATTAACTGTTAATTTAATAATATAAGAGAAAAATCATAGTTTCTGTTGTTGTTAACATGGAAACAATGGATGGAAAGCCCCAACAACAGCACAATATTGATTCACATTCAAGGTAATAAATGTTGTTGATTTTGATTTTCGACATTTAATTTTCTGCTCTAAATCAGAAATATTGCGCCATCGCTTATTGAGCTTTTCAAAAACTATGGCCCGACTCTTTATGGTATTCAATAGGAGAACAAAAAAAAAACAGTGCTGAAACACTTTGAAAACCGAAAGCCAACATGGAAAAAGACACACAATATCTCCAACAAATGTTATAGTTTTAACACCTTTTGTATTGTACAAGTCCAGCTGAAGAATTTGAAACTAACCTTCTTTTGTGTTGCATTTTTTGTCTTTCGTTACAGATAAACAATCGGATCAAACGCCAGCCGGTTCATTTTGGCAATCGCATGTAGTCACACCTTCCTCGTCCACACCCTTCGATTCGCCATTCTTTTCGGCCACTCATGGCATTGTCCAAACACATCCCTCGCTGAATGGCAACATACCACGGCCCGTTCCGCTCAGTGGCAATAGCCTGGGCACGGGCAGTGCGGGCAAACCGGCCATTGTCAGCGGCAGTGGATTCTTGAATTCACGCGGCAGTTTCCCCTCGGCGGCCCGTTATCCCACTGTGTCATCGCCATCCATAGCCGGTACGGTGGTCGAGCCAAATCCCAAATCGCCCTTTAGACATTTAGATTTTTCGACCAGTGCCACCGCCGAATTGAGACGCAATCCAGCCCTCTCGGCACCCGATGAGTGTGCGCGTGCGTGTCGTGAAGGAGAACCGCCCAGAATTTGCTATTATCACTTTACCTTGGAATACTACACGGTGTTGGGAGCGTAAGTATTAAAAATCGGCATTAAGATATTTTTATGGTTTTTTTTTTTGAAAGTTGGAGGGGGAATGCTCCAGGGTAAAACAAAACTGAATAACAATAACAATTACAAAATTCGCTGATTTAATTAATATGGCAAATTTAATTTTAAATCTCATATTCACAACAAATGTCAGCAACCACTACACTATGCATTTCATTTATAGGGGGGGGAACACCCCAAATATCTGTCAAAAAGAAATGATTCCGCTCATTTACTTCCATGGTGTCACACAGAAAATCATGCCGACGGAATCCACAGTTCTGGCCGCAGTTCAAGCTTGTGGTCCTTTAAACTTTCCTTTAATTATATGTGTGTTATGCAAATGTTGCTTCTCATACATTGTTAGTTTCCACATAAATCACAGTGTGTTATTATAATTTTTACTCATTTGTCTTGTTGTTGCTCGACACTAAATGCTTCCTAAAAAAAAACAAAAAAACAACAACAACATTGTATGCTCGAAACCATTACACGCCGCTGTGAATAACTGTCCGTCCAACTGTGAATTAATGAGTCTTTCTGTCATATTGACTTTAAACATAATTTGTGCTTCTTATTATTAGTATTATTATCATGTTGAACAAACACACTGACTATGTGAGTAGCTGTAGAGGGAAGAAGCACACAGATACAACCGCATAACAGATAGTTTTCTTTCATATTTCATTTCCATTGCATTCAATTTACGTGCATATGTCTATTTTCCTATAGACCCACATATTTACATACACATGTATGTATGTACATTAGGGTGGAGTGAAATTCAAAAAAAAAAAAGTTAACCTCGGAAAGAGATGTAGTCTGGGGTCCTAATGAGGGGAAAAATAAAGAAACAAATTTTAAAAAAATTTTAGGGGTCGCGCCTCTCCCTCGAAATTTGGAAATTATCGCTATTTTGGCGTTGATTTTAGAAAAATCCTAAAAAGTTTTATGTCAATAAATGTTTGCAATAGCGTAAACAATGAAATAAGGGCATGAAAAAATTTAAAAAAAATGTTTCTCATTGTTCAAAAATTTCAAAAGGTAAAATAAGTCAATTCGTCCCTTCTTCAGAAAATTGACTGAACAATGAAATCGCCACCAAAGCTACAAATATTAGTCGATTATCCTCATATTTGCCTCAAATACTTTTGTTTGGGCACTGAACAAGCTCAAACTTTTAAATTTCGAATAAGTTAAGTCGCCAAATAGCGATAATTTCCAAATTTCGAGGGAGTGGCGCGACCCCTAAAAATTTTTTAAAATTTTTTTCTTTATTTTTCCCCTCATTAGGACCCCAGACTACATCTCTTTCCGAGGTTAACTTTTTCAAATTAAAAAAAGCATGTTTTCACTCCACCCTAATGTACACACAAACAAAAGGTGTTGGTACAATTTGCCATAATAAACACTTAACATAAATTGTATACCTTGAATACGGCTCTAAGCTGCGACTGATGCCGTAGCCTGAAACTCGAACTTAAACGCCAGTGCTAAATCTCAATTTGACTAAGAAGAAGAAGAAGAAGAGGCATAAATACAAATTATAGACATGGCGCATATAAAGTATAGAGTAACGTTTTCCTATCGCACTTTGAAGTATAATAACGTTTTTACAATCCATTGACTTTTTCTTTCTCTTGTTTCCATCTCTCGCCCCCCCCACCCCATCCGCTTTCCATCACCGCTTTGCAATTGGCCACTGTGGCTGGGGCTGTTGTTGCTTTTTGTCGGTTCGTTTGGCCAAGCAAATACGATTATTTGCTTGTTAGCTGAATGTATTCATATTTTCAGAGTTTCCATTTGTATGTGTGTGTGTGTAAGCATGTCGACTGCTAATACAGTGTCAGTATATGGGTCATTAACAGAGGGGTTGAGAGGGGTTCAAAAGTAAAAGGGGGCCGAAAGTGAGTTAAAAATAAATTAAATTTTTCCATACAGTTCATAGTTTATGCCTCGTTTCAAATATTTAAACAATCACTCAGACATTCCAATTGGAATAATCACTTATTGGAATAATCAGTTTTTGCACAATTTATATACAAATTATTTATCAATTAATTTACAGCCGATTTTTTTGAAATCGAAGAAAACAAATAAAAACTAAATTAGAAAAATGATCTAAATTTTGGGAGTTTAGTGTTACAAAAACCCAAATTAATGAAAATAAATTTCCATTAATTGTTGGGACGAAACGAATGAGCCGGGGGGTTTTCTAATCAACTAAGAGTGGTCTAGAGTGGGAAGTGTTATTTGATTGAGGACCCTTTAAACTCCGTTCCGAATGTGTGTGTTCATAATATCAAAGACACAAAACAAAGTAAGATAGGATCTGGAAATTTGCCACGAGAATGGCGTTTTAAAATTCTAAGGTCCAATAAATGAGATCGTAGTCAAACCACGATTACGTAAAACTCAGTTTCCAATCAAACATAGTGTAAACTTTAAATACGTTTTTGAGCGGTCACTCGAAATAATCCACCCTTTCGGCTGTTGATGTGGCAACACTCACACTTGTATCGGAAAACATATGTTTCCGGTGTATAATTTAAATAATATTAAACTATTGCGGTGGATTTTGTTTACACAAGATTTTTCGAAAACAAATATAAGAGCATTCAAAAACTCTGCTAAATGAACTTTTGCCCGGCTAACAGACACCTGTTTGGAACTGGTGGTGGCCAGAAACCTCAATAAACCATCGATAAAATTACACAGCTCCATCATTTACCTCATCCCAAATACAAAAGGGTCCTCGCATTGCCAGTCACTCACATTCGCATAGAAACTATTCATTGTTTGTGGCTGACATATTTTTTGGATTATAAATTTTGGAAGCAGACTGATGTTCAATTTCCCCGAAAGGCGGTTCCGGTACGTCTCTAATGTTCTTGAGATGCTGCAAACCCCTGGGAATATTCATGGGCAATGAAAATGTTTCCTGTATCGGCCATGGGGATTGGCTGTGTATAATGGAGGCATTTCTGTACTCAATAGGATTTCCGTGTGTTGTACGATACATTGGGAGGTCACATCCGTATAAAATCATATCACACCTTAGTTTTTCAAACGAAAGACGAAACACAAGTGTACTTTAGACATTTCGTTGGTCAGCGGGACAGGGTTACCATGTTCTCAAAAAAAAAAACAGAAATTCATCATATATGGCAACTCTAAAACATATGTTAGTGATCGCAACGACAATCAAAACATCAATTGGAAAATATTTTTTTTTTTTTATTTTAATACATATAATTTACATAACCTAGGTTATCACACAATCTACAGAGTTTTAGTTCTAATGACTGTTCAACTAGAATTAGGCAATGTTTGGTAATAGAATTGGATTTTTCAATTGGATAATAAATTACATCCACATCATGGAAGACTCTCGCAAATATCGTCTTCTGATCCTCTCTTCCCTCCGGCGTCGTTGTACAATTGAAATCGAGGATAATAAAAAGTTTACCGGCATTTTTAAGTTTATTTTTTCAAAAATGTTCACACATAAAGAACAAATCACAAACAGCTGTCATGTATTTATGGTCGTACCATCTGTTTTTCTCTTGTCATATTGAACACAGCTCATATTTACAAGATGTTCGAAAATGCAAATCCCCTCGAAATTTATAGAAATGGCAATTCAAAAACCTAATGCGGATTCAAAAAATTGGGGGACTTACTTTTACTTACGTTCTCTTGGTTTCTTTGCGATAATCAGCTGATTTGCGATCTACTAACAGTCATCAGAACGACAAACTGTTAGTAGGTCGCAAATCGGCTGATTATCGCATAGAAACCAAGCGAACGTTAACGTTCGACATACCGGATAGTGTATTTATACTTTTTGGAATACACTCGCTTCATTTCTTCAATACTTTTTAATTTGAACATTTGCTTGGAATCGTTTATTCGAAAGTTGAGCTCAATTATAGGAATTAGAAGACTTGCTTCATATTTTTCTGGCCTTTATTGTTTAAAGAGAAATTGACACTTTTTAAATTCTCCAAAATTCTCCCGGAGGCAGTTTATTTCTTAATATTTTTGCCAACAAAAAGATCAGTCAATTACATGGGTTGAGAGAAACTTGAACTTTCGGTCTTATATCTCCTTTGGAATCTAATATTTTTTTTAGCAAAATAATTTAGTTCTTCATTGACTTGTAATTCCTGGGGGCTCGTTCAACAAACGATGTCTCCTTTGAAATCTAATATTTTTTTGTTAGCAAAATAATTTAGTTTTTAATTGATTTGTAATTGTTTGGAACTCGTTTTTTCTTAACATTTTCGCCAACATATTGATCAGTCAATGACATGGTTTGAGAGAAACTTGAACTCTCTGTCTTATATCTCCTCAATTAAACTCCATAATGTGACAAGTGAAACAAGTCCATGTGTAGTTAATCAAATAGATATGCATTCAGTCAGTCAACTCAATTAACGACTTCAATGTCGAACGATTTTAAAGGGGGTGCACATCCAATTCTCATTTGTCCGTTGCGGATACAAAATACCACCACAAAGCGATAATAATCTGTCACTGAGCAATAAAAACACAATTTGTTTTTTTGGAAATGTCCGTGAGATTTAAATGCGGTTTTCAATAAACAATTTATATTAAATTAATAATTAATGTGTTAATAGTTGTGTCAGCAACGAAACTGCAACGGAGGCTAAATGGGAGTTTAAATGCCTTCAACGGTTATTAAAGTATCAGTCAAATTTGGGAGAAAAAAAAACAAAAACCACTGTCACCAGAAATCCAAACAGACTTAACAAGCATTTGCATAACTGCACAGGATAAGTCAAACAAATCTAAACACTCTTCTTGTCACAACGTTTGGGAATTCACCTAGGAAATTGTAAATGTTGTACAATGAAGTGTAAAATTTTACAGAGACTGTATTTTAGGCCATTTTACCAGAATCAATCAAAAACAGGATTTTTTTTCGATTGTTCATTTTGGATTTCAGTTGAATTGGAATTTTGCCTATTTCCCCCCCAAGCCATTGACCTGCATAAAAAAGACGATCACGCACACACCTGTCACCGGTGGCATCCTCCATCATAATGGAAAAAGATAAAAACTTTTAATGAAATATTTTCCTAGCCTGCGCTATGGTGGCGGTATTTGCCATTTCTTATGTCATCTTTTTGGCAAATTTTAATATGCAACATCTACGACAACTTTCCGGTATTTAATGTATACTTATGATTGGCACTTTTGATGTGTTTTCTTCTTCTTCGCCAGTCTTGGCTTTGTTTTATGTGGCAGAGACTAGAGATGGAGACGATTACGATGACGCTGATGTCTGCGATGTGTCTGATTGGGCCACTTGCTTGGCCTGGTGGAATTACTGCAGCTCGTCTGCAAATCACTGGATGATGTTCGCCTTTGCTTTTACGATTGTTGCATTCATCTCCAGTTGTAATTATGCGGTTTTATAAACTAAATTTATTGCGTTTTCTTTAGGTTTTCTTTTTTTTTTCAAAAATTTCAGTTTGATGTTGCTATTGTTGCAAACAAACAACCAAAAAAAAAAAAGCATCCAATAAATTGACATCCCCAACAGCAACAAACTTCCGCAGTGAATGGTTTTCATGTGGTTAACGGTCACACAAATCTGCCTGAATGTCAGCTTGGCGGGAAAGTAAAGTGCAAATGAAAGTGAATTTGATAAATACAAAATCCTAAAGAAATCCACATTTGGCTGCGTTATGCTAAACAGCAGACTGAGACAACGAACTTGACTGGCCGACCAGCTACGTAAGGAAATGTCAAAAGTTCAATGCAAATTATTAAACTTCATAATTAAATCATACTGTATATGATTATAGACAGACATTTCAAAGCTGATTTGTGGTGTTTATGCAGAAATTTTGGCAAATTTGCAAAACAAATTCGGTACACCATTTTGACAATATTATTTAACGTCCATACGTTATTCATTAGCCAATCGCCCCAACAACAACCATTCTTATGGATGAGTATTATTCAATTCAGTTTTTAACAAAAGAATCACAAAGAAAAAATGAAATGAAACTTTTTGTAAGACAAAGTGGACAAATGTTAAGCTTATCGACCAGCTCCATTAACGTTGACAAGGCAAATGAAAACAAACAAAGAAAAATGTCTTTAAATTTGATCAGGCCAATTTGTATAAACCCTGGAAGTGGAAAAGAGAAATTTACCGCACTCGTGAGCTACCGAATTGCGTCAGTCTCCATCTGGCGATCAAAGTCCGACAATGAATGCTGTCTAAAATTAAACTTTCTGAAATTTAATGTTCAATATTTTGTATCGACCTTTTTCAATTATATCGAATTTAGAATTTTTGTAATTTCTAAAATTTATTTTATTTTATTTAATTTATTTTTCCAATATTTCGTTCTTCTTTGAAGAACATCATCAGGGAGTACAACAACACTAAGAATTAAATAAAACACACGCAATAGAACGTAAGTGTTCCTTCTTCATCAGACTTGCTAAGAAAAGCTCCCCCAGTAGGCGAGTTGGTGGCGAGCTTGCCTATCAGCATAAGGGTTGTGGGTTCGTATCCCACCACAGACTTTGGTCTGTCGCTGCATAAATCTAGCCAAATGGTCTGTGTCACCCGGTTTACTAACTTAGTTCCCTTAACATTCCCTGAAGGAACAGATGGTGAACTTCTCTCGAATCAGTGAGTTGTGTACGATATAATTTTGTACACTCACTGACCGGGACATACGGTTTAAAGCCGGCTCCGAACGGCTAGTGCTTTTCTAGAGAAGTTTTTACATGGCCTAGTGATTACTCTCTTACTCGTAAGGTCGCCAACATTTACGAGGTGGAAACAGCCGCTAACAAAATGTTTGATGATCTTACCCGGTTTCGAACTCGGATTCTTCTGTGTGATAGTCGCACACACACACTACCTACCACACCACGGCCTACCACGAAATTAGCATATGGGTGAATAATCTTAAATGACTCCTTTCTGTGTCCGGCTGTTTAAAATTGTGTTGTATTAACTAATTTTTTTTATAAATATGTTCTAAGCAGCTTATTATATTTGTTAAAATAACCCACGTATTAGTTTTTAAAATTTTTAATTTGTTAATATCGAAAAAAAAGA